>OX336376.1:40882188-41604579 GCA_946902895.1 Fragum fragum | reverse complement strand
CCTTGACAAGTTACAATGGCATGTACCTCGGTGATGTTAGATCATACGAAAAATAAAATGTATCTTTTGTGCTGCTTTTACTTAAGTATGAAAACACAAGTCTGGTCAGATTTGTATGAATTAATTTCGCACGTAAATTTAGTGACATATCTTTACGAAAACAAAAAATATCGTCTTTACAATGAATAAGTAAATGAATGATGTTGTATGTTGTTTGTTTGTTTGTGTGTATGTGTGTGTGCTTAATTGTTTTGTTTGTTTTTATGTTTAAGTCGTTTAAGTCACCAAACAAACAAAAAAGGTAAACAAGTATGGCGGCCAATGTTGACGTTGATAAGCTCAGGTCCGGGCTGAATAAATTATTTGATTGGTCAGTTTATTCCTTGTTTGACAACCGCGATTAGTCAATTGTTTCATTATACATATACACGCATTTGATTTAAAAGTATCCATTTTTACTTTTCTATACCTTTTACCAGGTTCATGCTACAGTTACGAATACAGTTGTGACAATGGTCGCTGCATTTACGACAGTTTGACGTGTAACGGCTATAATCCATGTGGAGACAATTCTGACTGTCCACTCGCAGCAGGCGCTATAGCCGGTATTGTGATCGGCTGTTTTTTCTTCGTTGTCGTAGTAACAACCTTACTCGTATGTTTCCGCCGGCGAAGAAGAATGGTAAGAATTTCTCGATGACGAATTTTAAGCCTTGGGTACTAAATTAACTTTTCATAAAGAACTATATAAACTAGCAAAAGTTCTGTAAAACTTTTATATATGGTTTATTAAAAGCTCTGTTTGTTCTCACCAAAGAGATACTGAAATCTTCCGTAATGGAGGCTAGGAAAGGGTGTAGTGGTAGTACCGGTGTGAGAGATACCAGGAATCCATTGTTAGGTGCTCCAGCCGCCGCGATATTACTGAACTACTGTTAAAAGTGGCGTTAAACCCCATTCAATCAGTTAATCAGTTGAAATTGTTTACAGACGCCTTTCCCAATACTTTCAGAATAGGCCACAGGCCCATTATGAAAAGCGTTGCTGAACAGAAAATGAAAGTAATTTTCCAATTTATTATTTTAAACATAAAGTAATTTTCACATTTATTTTCGTTTTCTGTTCGACAATCCTTTTTATTGTGAGATCATGATTTAATCCGAAATAATAAGTAGGTGTATTTGTAGAAGATTTTGCAAGTTCTTTCTAGGGTCGACATAACCCGCACACCATGTCCCTGGTAATAACACTGATCAGTCTATAGCGAGTTACACTCGTACTTATCATTGGATTTAGTGATATTTTTTAACGGGATAGATAGAATACATGATGGGTGACTTAATATGGAATAGTTTATCGACTTTTGCCTCGAACATTTTCCGGTTCGCTCTCGGCTTACTAGAAGAACCAACAATCTATTCTCTATGTACAACACCTCTTTGGGGTGACTGAAAAGGGACTAGGAAACATTGTTGATACTACATTTATAAATGATTATCAATTTAAGTGTAAGATCGAAATATCATCCATTTCGTGAACAGTAAAAACTATTCTACGAGTGGTTTATCCTTAAGCTTTCTTTGTTCAAGAAATGAACGATAAATCGATCGTGAAAAACGATAAACAAAGATAGTTTTGAAATTTTCTTGAAAAAGAATTCTTTCGGGGTGAAATCTCTTAAAGCGAATAACCAATCTAGGGTCTCGAAGAAATTTCGAAAGTCCATTGTAATGCATTAACTCATTCCCACCCAATGACACTTTAACACACCACAAGAAAAAAAGCTTTCAAAAACATTGTGTGAAATGAAGAAATTGCTTGTAAGAAGCAATTTCTTCATTATCCACAATTTTTCCTACCTAAAAAGTAAAAAAATAAAATAAAAAAAAAAATATATATATATATATATATATAAAGTTTTGAATTTTCGTCTGCAGCACATTTCTGGGTCTAAAATTTAGCTTTGTGGTAATGGGTTAAAGAAGAGTAATATTCTGCCCTCTTCACATCATTTCCTACTATATCAATAGAAGGCTCACAATTTCCCCCTAGCATTGTTTCAGTAATTGAACGGAATAAGTGTATGGACGCATAGAAGAAAGTGAGTGGGTGGTTATAAGATGCCGTATTTATTGTAAACAAGTCATCTACAAACAGATAAAAACGGAACTTTCAAAGATTTTATCCGTTTGAAATGACCAATTTAATGAATGTGTTATTTTTTGCATACACAAATTAGATATCCGACCTAAATTTTTGCGATAAATGGATAATATTTTTTTTTTTTTTTTTTTTTTTTTTTTTTGTTTGTTTTTTTGTTTTTTTTTTTGTTGTTTTTTTTTTTGGGGGGGGGTGTGTTTTTGTTTTTTTTTTATATATATATATATATATATATATTCCGTGAAACACGGAGTCGTTTATAAATCAACGTCAGTACATTCATTATGACGTCAATTGACCAATTGCGTCTGTCAATCAAATTTCAAGTCGACCAATGCAATCATTCATTTAGACCTGAAATGATTTTGAACTCCAATATTTGCTGCCATTTTTCGCTTATCTGTTGGTTTGGCGACTTAACCGTCGTAACGACAGCTTATTCAAGCTGTAGTTACGATGTTTAAGTCGCCAACCAACTATTTGCTGCATGCTACTGGCATGCTACTGGCAATAAATTTGCAAAAATAACATCGTTTAAAATCGAAGCAGGACTTCCTGTTGGAGTCGATGGGCGGGACAAGCGATTGGTGAATTTCACGGTAACTAACAGGCTACAGCCCATTTGTTTAGTTGATCAACTAATATTTTACCAACCATGTCATGTCAAACTAATCAACGGGATTATTTCACCCGGCTTTTATTTGATTTTCAGAGATACACTAGGACAATAGTCACAGAAAATGTATCGTATGGAACACCAGGGTACGGATATAACCAGCCCCCACCCCCAGCATATCCCACAGGTCAGCAGTACCCACCCCAAACACAAGGGTATCCGGGACAACCACCTTCAGCCCCATATCCACAATCAGGACAAATGCAGTATCCGGGGAATTGATAAGATTTTGATGATTTTCCAAACGGCAAAATATTGAACTCTTGAACCTTGAGGGAAGTTGTGGTCCACATTCAAGAGTGAACAAAAGAAGAAGAAATAAGTAGTATGGTATACTGTAGGTATCGTGTGATAAATACACATTAGTAAATTTACATTTTTTTTCCTAACGCAATTTTTCAAATTATCTTATCTTGAGTTTTGCATTAAAAAAAACTGTATTCCTTGAGAAGTAGCCATTTAAGGCACATTAAAAAAACATACAGCTGCCACATTTGAAAAGGAAAATTCGAAAATCGAGTGCCTTTTAAACAGAAATCAAAGTACTGAAAAGTACTGTAAGCTAGCAAAGCATTGTTTTGTTCAATAATCTTTGTCAAACGTTATCGTGATAAAGAAACAAGGTTAAAGTAACCAAGAAGCTAACCCACTCCCACATAATCACTACTTTTTACGCCCCCGAAGAAAGCAATGTGGAAACTGAAGAAATTGCTTGTAACAAACAATCTCTTCATTTTCCATACTGTTTTCTACCTATAGAGATAATTATTTTAGAATTTTCAACATTTTGAAATTGTCGTCTGCAACTTTTTTGAAGATCGATGTGCTTAAGTGAGCTAAAATACGAAGGAGACTTACATGCAAAGTTTGCAATATTCCTAAAATACATAAGAACTACTTTTTATGGCGTAGACATTCAACGGATTTAGTGGTTAAACCTCCAGTGGCAGTTTGCACTCGTTGAACTTTGGGACGACCTCAAATTTTGTCCGTTATCTTAAGCTATCAAAGCTGACTCTTTGTTAGCTAAAAACAGGAACTTATATTGTTAAATCACCGGTGAAATAAGAAAGGACTGGATAATAAGTTTTCCTTTTTTCCATTTTACTTTCCAATATCTTCTACATTAGGGCCATTAACCCATTCCCACACAATGAGACATTTTGACATCCTAAGGAAAAGATGCTTTTGAAAACATGGTGGAACACGAAGAAATTGCTTTGTTACATGTAAATTGACCAATTACTGGCCCCACCCGCTGACTCCCTAGGCCCCCACCTAGTAACTCCGACAGAAAGTTCCGCCTAGATTTTTAAAGGCTTTTTTTCAAAATTCATGGCCTGTACTATGTAACAAAAGAGTAATATGGTTGTTTAGCAACCTAACTGTCGTATATACAGCTTGAATTAGCTGTAGTTACGACGATTAAGTTGCCAAACGAACTAAGAAGGTTAACAAAAATGGCGACCAATTGAGGAGTTCAAAGCGTAGTTCCGGGCTGAATGAATGATTTGATTGGTCGATTCATTTCTTGAATGACAGCCGCGATTGGTCAATTTGCAAAAGAACGCAGTTTATTATCGAAATGAAACTTCCGTCAACTCATGAAATACAGCGAATATGCTTTCCTGATTTCGCCGTCTAGGTTTTTACAAGAATGCCATATTTTTAAAAAAAACTAGGTTATACATTGTAACTGTCATAATAATTTGAATGAATGTTACTAAACGTATTATGAATTATAAGTATTGATTGTCTGTTGTATTCGTTAAAATATTTTTCGTGATTTGTATTGTAATTATATGTAGCCGCCGTCATAGCGCAGTTGGTAGCGTGTCGGACTGCCAATCTAGAGGTCCCCGGTTAGATCCCCGACGGCGGCTCTCTTCCTTTCCGACTATTTGTCTCCCACCAATGGGTCGATAATCGTAGACCTATGTGGGATAGCAGCTGGAGGCTAGGAAAGTATGTGGTGGCGGTACTGGTGTGAGAAATACCAGGAATCCATTGTTAGGTGCTTCAGCCGCCGCGATATAACTGAAAGATTATTGTAAGCGGCGTAAAACCCCATTCAAACAAACAAACAAATTGTAATTATATGTGTACTATTAATCCTGAGGGGGGGGGGGGGTTAAGATAAAAAAAATAGAAATTGTAGTTGTAGTAATAGTAGCAGTATTTTCTTTACAACGGCTGATAAACCACGGACGACAAACCACGGATGATAAATCACGGCTGATGATATTACCAATCATTAATTTTGTTATAAAGCCTTTTATATACAGACATGGCTGGTGTCTTGATATGGAAAAGTTTATCGAACAAGGCGTAGGAATTTATGAGCCGACAACCCGTTTTCCCCTTCAGAGAACCACTCTTCCCGAATTGAACAATCGCGGGTGTCAAGCAAGGAATAAATCGACCGATTATTTATTCCGCCCAGAATTATGCTTTGGACTCCGACATTGGCAAACATTTGTGTGAAACAATTTTGTTCGTTTGACGACTTAAACGTCGTAACTACAGCTAATTCACTAACCATTTGGTCAATTACAGTCGCTTTGCTTCATGTGATACTAATCACAGTAATTACAGGTCCATTGATTTTCCTAACTCAGAATATTCAGACTTGATTATTATGTAATCAAAACAACTATACCTGCAAGTGACGGTGTGAAAATAAATCGGGTATTGGAACTTACGTGCTATCAACGTCCTTTTAGATATAAAACGCGTGATAAAAAGGGAATATTATTTCACGATAGCGATACAACATTTTGTAATTGCTTTGAGCTGAGGAGAAGAAAAACTGACACTAAAAATTTTCTCCTCGGCGAACTGGATCCAATGTCGTATCGTATAATGTAATTCTCATCGATGTTAAATAATCATTGGTTTAAAAATGTAAGCTTAAAATGATATATCACATTTGTGGTCAATCTTTTTTTCAAAAAGTGTCCAATCGTTACATTGTACTGTCCACCAAGGCACATATCGTGGTGATCTAAAATTCATACAAAAATCTCACATATGTAGGGTTTGTGTTCTGGACAATCAGTCGGTTGTAACTGCCAATCTACATCAGTGGTGGCGCACTCATATTTCTCCCAGAGATTCCGAAACCATTTGGCAGATTTTCTGAAAACATGATCATGAACTGTTTCCCCGTCGTGGGTCACCCAATCAAGAACGCCATCCCACTGTGCGTCAACCCACCAGTCAACTGTGAAATAAAAGTACTGAAAGTATTGTAAGCTAGCAAATCATGGTTGAATTTAGAAATCATTTCCCTTGTTAGGTAGAAAACATTGTGGACAAAGAAGAAATTGCTTGTTATAAGCAATTTCTTCATTGTCCACAATGTTTTCAAAAGCTTTTTTCTTGATATGCTTTAAAAGCGGAATCGACTGGGAATGGGTTAAATAGCATGCTTTTGACAGAGTTCTCTACAACTTAAATAGAGTTTGCAATATTCCTGAAAAACATAAGAACTAGTTTTTGTAGCGTAGGCATTTAACGGGATTAATGGTTAAGCCTCCAGTGGTAATTTGCACTCATTGAACTTTGAGACGACCTCAAAATTTTGTATGTTAACTTAAGCTATCAAAGCTGACGCTTTGCTAGCTAATAAATTCAATTTTCAATGCTTTTGCAATACATTATCTCAATTTCTCGGTGGATTATCTCTTGATAAAGTCTCTTCAGAATTGCATTTAAAATCAAAGGGCTGTAAAGCCTGAAAGTTCTAAGTTTAAGTTGATATCTGTTTTGAAATTTTATTTTGTAAACAACTCTAGCTCTAAAGGAATAAGCAGGTGGTGAAGACTAAGATCAGACTGCACATATGTGCAGCCTGATCTTTTTCTATACCTCCTGACATAATAGGAATATTCCGGGTTCAGCATGACAAGTGTTAAAACAAAAGGGTAGACTTTGTTTCGAAATGCGAGGGTATACTCATTGGACTATCAACTCACAGATTTCTTGTTTCAAACAAACACACTTTATAGCAACAAACATGTTCTGAGGCTGATATTAGACTGTATATAATATGTAAAGGTTGATCTTTGTCTTTATCATCTACAAAAAAAAAACAGGAGTATTAACTAAAGGTTCTGTATGCATGACAAGGGATCACATGTATGTCTGTACATACACATTTTCTATAATTCTCTGTAATATTTTTCTTTCATTTTTTTTTTTTTTTTTTTTTTTTTTTTGTCTTCTTTGAAAAACAAAAGATATTTAGTTATGCATTAAAATTCTATGAAATAAATCACTTGATAAATAAATTTTGTCCCTCATTTCACATTATGCTAACAAAACACAATCCAGCTATTCTATGCTGAAAAACTGAGTCATCAGGCACATATGCGTATATCCCTAAGACTGTATTTTGGGGATATATCGGAGTCATCTTGTTCGTTCGTCACTCGTTACATCTATACCTTTTTCTTTTCCTTCCAAATAAAACATATTACTGTTAAGAGTCCATTGATATTTCACAGAGTTTTGGCCATTTGATGCATTTTTGCCCTGGTTTACCCTACTATGGCTATGATGGGCAATTACACAAAAATATGCGGTTAAGCACGGCTATATGGATTACGTCCGGATGACGTCATGCCAAATGTATACTGGTGGCTGTAATGAGATGCAATACCTCTATAGGCGGGGTAATTCTGTATCAAGAAATTTCTTTTGTCATCGGTTGGTATTTCGATAAGACCACCGTGGTCCTTCTTACATCGATTAAATGCAGTCTCTTTATCCACATTGTCGTTAACATATCTGAAAAAAAGAAATTAACTCGAAGAGGGTGGGGGAGGCAACTTTGTTGTCTGGAAACGGTACAGTTCAAACATTGTTTCCATAATATATGTCGGGTGCAATATTTAACCCATTCCCACACAATACAGTTTTAGACAAGTCCAAATTGATAAAAAATACAGAATACAATTTTAAGGTGATAATATTTTGAATATTTTTCGTCTTTTTGGATAGAAAATATTTTGGATAATGAAGGTATTGCTTGTTACAAGGTGATGATATTTTGAATATTTTTCGTTATTTTTGATAGAAAATATTTTGGATAATGAAGATATTGCTTGTCACAAGCAATTTCTTCATTTTCTTCAACATTTTCTAAGTCTTTTTCCGAAGGGGCGTAAAAATGAGGTATAGTGTGGGAATTACAGAGTGGATATTAAATAATTGTTATAGCGGGACAAGGAACTGAAGAAAAATTTGTGAAAGCCCTAGTTCCATTAGACCTATCTAGTTGGTTGAAAAACGGCTAAACTACATTAAAAATATGTATCGATATTCAGGTTCAGAGGCACAAACGGGTATTTTCGCGATTTGATAAACGCAAAGAAATACGTTTAAAACGAGAATTGTTGATAGCTTTGGTCAGTTCGATTAACTCAGTTGCTTCAAATCTAGAGATGACAGCTTCTAGCCAAGGGCTGGTACAATAGATAAATTATGTTCCAGATGAGAATTCAAACCGAGACCCCGAGTGATTGTGCATTTCTTAAGCGACAGGGAGAGTTCTTTTTTTTTTTTTCAAGGAGGTATGAAACGAAAAAAGCTATCACACTGTGTGAATACACGAAGAGAATTCATACATGAGTGTGGTCAGGGTTTTCGATTCATACCTCTATGAAAACAAAAGATAATCTCTTCGTTTCTTGTACAATGTAATTTCTTATCATTCAATACCATCGGGCGAAAAAGAAAATGTTTTAATAATTTTGATACATTTTTAAATGCAACTATTTGTGCGCAAGCATGCAAAATAGCTGCGTATTCAAAATTCTTTTCGTGGAGGTATGAATAATTTTGTCCCGATTAGGCATCAGGCAGGTATCTTTATATCCAGGTTATTACGGAACAAATCGCTTTCTCTGGATGACTGAATTGAAATGCTCAGTTTTGCACTATATCCTTCGGTAAGTTCTGGTAAATATTCTAATTTACACGACTTACTTGAGGCTATGTTGTTTGCCCCTGAAAGTTTTAGTTTCCCCGTATCCGCAAACTCCGCCTGTGTTCAACCAATCACCATCCCTACACACTATAATGTGTTTGTATTTATTATTTTCGCTGTGGTCATGGCATCCGTAGGCCTGTTTAGACCCGGCAGTGAACACGTTACCATATATTGGTATAGAACCGAAACTAAAGGGGGCATCACAATCTGTGTGAAAAACGATATTGCAACTTACATAAGCTATGAATCCTATAATTTCGTGGGTTAATAATTTTGCAATACGGGGCCTTTTTACGACATTCCCAACCATTTCATTTAAGAGATGAAGAGAATACTTTTTGTTGTTGTTTTCATGGAGGTATGAACCGAAAAACCTAATCTAAGTGTATGAATACGCGAAACTTCGCGTATTCATACAGTGTGATTAGGTTTTTCGGTTCATATCTCTATGAAAAAAAAAAACTATTCTCTTCATCTCTTAAATGAGGATTGTTTCGATTGCATACACAAACTACAACATAATTCACGATGAATCTTGTGTTGTTTGAGCTCATATCACTGAGACGATTCCAATAAGTTCTAACAACATTGGATTTATTAATGATATGCTTTTAGCAAAAACGACCACTTCTTATGCCAGCATTTGATTTTGAAAGGGGTTTCTGATTGTGGTCGCTTGATGCAAGTGGTCGCTTTATAGAGGTGGTCGCTAGAGCAAGATTAACTTTACAATCAGATTTAGCCTTTACCTTTAAATTCTTACTAGAGGGAAATCATATATACAAGGAAACGGACACCATACCGCGGCTGGCTATCAAATCAATAGTCAACAAATAAAATTATTCATAGAGACTAAGAGTCAACTTTGAACTCCGACACTGACCGCCATTTTTGTAAAGCATTTTTGATGGTTTAGCGATTTCAACGTCGTCGTAACTTTAGCTCATTTTAGCAGTAGTTACGACGCTTAGGTCGCCAAACAACTATTTTACATGTGAGCGCATGCGTGACATTTCCAACCATTACACATGTGCGCCAAGTAAAGACTCGGATCAGCCTGTGCATCCGCACAGTCTGATCAGAGTCTTCACTCTGCGCTCTGTAGATAGATACTGGCCCAAAGCTTCTTTAAAAATCAGCGAATATTCTAATTGTCCCGAATGGCTGTCCAGGGTGCTCAATGTGTGCGAGTCACGCACATGCCAAATGGTTGGAAATGTCACGCATAGGCTCATTTTATTACATGCCACTAGCCACAGATTTTGCAAAATAACGCTGTTTAAAATCGAAGTTGCACTTCCTGTAGGCGTCGATGGGCGGGGCCAACGGAGTAAGCGAGTGGTCAATAATAAGCATTACAATCCATTACTTGACAGGTTCGTAGGAAATATTTCCAGTTAATTCAACAAAAAAAGCTCAATATGCTCCAGGCACAAATATGAGCTCAGCAAATTATTACAATACACCAGTCAACATGATAATAGAGGACAACATTGTAGCAAAATATTTAACATAGAAAAATATGAAAAGAAACGAGAGAAGACAAAAAGGGAAAAGAATGATAGCAATAATGAAATAATTGAAATAATATGTCAGTCAGAAATTGATTTTTTATTACTACTTTTTATTTAGGTGTCGGTCAAATAAATATATATATATATATATATAAAATAAATCGCTGGTCTGCGTTAAGTATCTGTCCAATTAATTTTTATAAACCGTGCGACATATTTTGCACGAGATCCAGTAGGTCAGCGTGTTGGTATTTGGTGTGGCGCGTTCTTACATACAATTGAATAGTGATTTTAGATTATTTTCATTTAGATGGATTAATAAAAAAAAAATTGCGGTAAGATTCTTTATCTGATAATATCTCTATACTTTCAATTTTCTGATTATTTCTTTATGTTCATATTTACACTAGTTTGCCGAAGAGAAAATCAAAAAGAGCTAATAACATCTTCCCTGTTGAATTAAATATAAAGAACTCAATAGGAAACGAAACAGAGTTTCTGTTCTTAGAATATACCAATTAATCACCACAAGTTTATTGTTAAACTGGTTGCAGTCGTTTTTGTTTGGACCTTTTGATGTATAATATAATTTCCTCAAGTATGACTCTTTAATCGAAGATTATGTTTGTGGCTAGTGCTGAACAAAAACTTCTTTTTTGAGTCGGGGACTTAATTGACAGTCCTGACTAACCATGGAAAGATTTAATTCCCTTTAAGAAGGGTCTGGTAGCCAGACTAGTTTATTGTAAACATTGTGAAAACAGATAGAATTCATACACGCGAGAAGTTTTACCTTGTTTATAAGTTCTTAGGTTTATGAAGGATATCAGGTTTAGAAAATACTTAAACTCTATTCCCAAATATAAACATCATAGACTTGTGCACTATATAAATCACATTTTAATTTATCTACAGGGATATTTATATGTACAAGCGGATTTACAAATACGAACACGAACACTTATTTTAATAGTATAAACAGGTGGAAACATCGCGGCAAAGGTATATACAACTTGAATATGGATATAGTGCCCTTGCGGGAAAATAGTTTCCTTGCGGGAAAATAGTTTATATTATATTTATATATTTATATTTATATGTTTATATTTATACTGAGGGGAAAAGTTTAGCAATCTCGTACGTTACGGCCAATTTCTCCGGTATCTAGCTTTGGATTCAAACCATATTTTCACACATCGATCTTTTGTGTGTTAGCCACAGTATTTAAAAAAAATCAGATGATTTCAAGGTCATACGTGTTTGTTGTACAGCGTCAAAAATGGTAGGGGTAGGGTAGTAAAAGTAATACAAAGATTTAATATCTTTTGTGTCCACCGTTTGCGCCAATAACGGCATCACAGCGTCTTCTCATGCTGGAAATGAGCCTACGATTAATGGCCATAGGGGTGCGACCGACAGATCCGGTGATTTGGCTGGCCAATCCAACACATCAACATTATTAGTCTGTAAAAGGTTCAACGTGTGCCGAGCGACATCTGGGCGGGCATTGTCTTGCTGAAAAATGGTAGCAACCCCTTGACGCAAAAACGGCAATACCACTGGCTGGACAATTTCGGTGCAGTATCGAACGGCATTTAAGTTTCCCTGAATAGCTACCAAGTCAGTCTTGCCACGGTATGATATACCACCTCAGACCATGACGCTGCCGCCTCAAAAACGGTCATGTTGAATGACGTCGGCGGAATCCATCCTTTCGCCATCACGCCTCCAAACACGTACCCTGCCATCCGCAAACATCAAATTAAAATGGTATTCGTCTGTGAATAGGACCTGATTCCACATTCGTCTTGGCCATCGACGGTGTACCCTTGTCCAATTCAATCTTGCATGTCTGTGTGCACATGTCAAAGGAATGCCAACGTAAGGTCGACGTGCGCGTAAACGTGCCGAACGAAGTCTGTTTCTTACAGTACGAGCACAGACCCGTGTTCCCGTTGCATTTCGGATCAAACCGGCTATACGAGTGCTATTGAGGAAGCGATTACGCCGTGAACACGTCACGATGTAATTGTCCTCACGTTGGGTAGTCTTATGTGGCCTGTCTGAACGTGGCCTGTCTTTGACGGTGTTTAATTGACGATACTTTGTTCTAGGTCTTGAAATGGAACTTTTGCTCACGCCAAAATGTTGAGCCACCTCTTTTACCATCATACCACCAGCCAGCATACCGATGGCTACGCTCCGTTGGTCTAAGTTAAGCCCTGGGCGACGTCCCATTTAAATTTTTTTTAAATGTTTTAATGAGTTATATTGTTATTGATGCTAACCATTAAACTGGGATAGATATTGTGGATATAGACTTCACGTACATGTGGAAGCACGTGCAGAACGTGTTTCAGCAAAATTGCGTCAGACAGCCTTTAGAAGCGAGGAAAACGTGCTCTTAATGCATAATTTGTTAGTTAGCTTTTGAAAATTGCAAACGAGACTGATTTTATAGGGTTTGTACATTTACGTTGAAAAATAATGTAGGTAGAAAAAAATTGCTAAACTTTTTCCCTCAGTATATATTATAATAATGATAAATGAGTGTTCTTGTGCATCAATTTTCTTCCTTTATATAAAATTTTCATTTCTTGACAACATAATGTTAAGGCTTGATAGGAAATTGAACTCTACAAAATAGTGTCTCTGACCATAAGAAAATATCCAAATAAAACACATTACAGGGGCAAAATTGATATTCTAGGTTTAAACTAGTTCTAATTAATACAAATTAATTAGGTAAGGTGATAAAAATGTATAAAAACAGCATTTAAATCAATAAAAGCTGACTTACAACAACCTTTCTCTATTTGCGGTCTATTAACGTTACCGTTGCAACATGA
The DNA here is from genome assembly GCA_946902895.1 of Fragum fragum. Classification (NCBI taxonomy): domain Eukaryota; kingdom Metazoa; phylum Mollusca; class Bivalvia; order Cardiida; family Cardiidae; genus Fragum; species Fragum fragum. The sequence goes on along the minus strand of OX336376.1, from coordinate 41,591,385 downwards.
GAAATAATTTTTTTCGTATATGTAGAAGAAGTCCCAAAGAACAATATATGGGCTTTGAATTTAGTGAACACATATCATACAATACACATTTTCAATTTGAAACTGACCAATTTCTATGAAGTGAATTGCAAATGTCAGTCATAATGTTTGTTTACATCTACTATTGCCATCCAAACAATAATTCATTGATGAATTGAAAAAAAGGACAGACTATAAGGTACGGTGGCCCAGGCTTTCTCGCATATAAAACAATTTGTTTGAAATTTCTCATCGTATTTCACAAACGAGGAAACATATGAAAAACTGTATGCTTAACAATTAATTCTTGCCACGCTATTTCAAATGAAATTCCGAAAACGGTTAGAAACTTCAGGGAAAAAATGGTATGCTATCTTGTGCCCACCATACAGATATGTTGTGAAAACTTCCGGAAACATGTACGTTTAGCGTAAATACCAGGAATCAGTTGTTAGGTGCTCCATCCGCCGCGATATGACTGAAATTTCCACAAAGAGCATAGTGTCGCGGTTTGATTTAAAATGTACAAGATTCCCTGGTCGAAATGTATTAATTTTACCAAAACAGACTGATATTCAACCAAAAAAAACCTCGAACTGTCTTTACACGGTGATTTTTGCTGCTTTCAGTTGGTTCTCGAAACTTCCGGTATAGTGCCCTAGAACTACATCCAAAAGTGTGTTCACTATGAACACTGTAGGTTGATATTTATTAATCAATTAAGGAATATTTCTTTAATAATTTAAGTTCAATATCTTTTTGACAATTTTCTAAAACCAAAGTCTTCACTAAACAGCAGACAGTTAGCTTTAAACAAGACATAAAAGATATATAGACTGGGAACTTACGACTAATTAAAGTCGGACTTTGCCCGGGCAACTCGGTCCCTTTATCAATGATTGAATAATACACGCGTATTAAGGTTTGATACCTGCAAAAAGTATAACGAAAAATGTCTCTATTGAAATGCGTTTTGATTACATGAACTTTGTCTCTCACCAGTGGGTAGGATAATCGGAAACCAAAGTGGGATAGCAGCAGGGGGCTAGGAAAGGATGTAGTGGTAGTACTGGTGTGAGAAATACCAGGAATCAATTGATGGATGCTCCAGCCGCCGCGATTTGACTGAAATACTGTTAAAAGTGGCGTCAAACCCCATTCAACCAATCAATTACATGAACATTTATCAATTTTTTCACAACGGAGCTAAAAATATGAATATGGTGTGGTGTTGGCTTAGTAACATATACTTTCAGCAACAGGATTATAACACTTTTCCCAGAGAGTCATTAAAGTTATGTACGAAGCACATATGATATATCCTTTTCCTTTTTTCCTTTCCCTATATTAATTGATTTCGATTCAAAATCGTCCTTAAAAGGAAGGCATTAAAATAAAGTGATATCTCCCGATTTCATCGTATCCTGCCGATAATTCATTTATCCTAACGATTGAACGATCTGGAAACAAATTGTCCCGATCTCTAGAAAAATTAAGATGAATAAAAGCGGGGGTCAAAGAGATTGTAAAAAATGAGGACATAAATGTCATTATAGTTTAATATGATATTGTGTCCATCGAAATTTACCCAACATACTATTTGTCGGTTGCCGTTCTGTAGTTTAGCGTCTTATTAAACATCTCACAAGTAAAGATCATTGCTATGATGATTTCTATGGTCGTTCTTAATGGACAATAGTATTTTTACAACGGTCAAGTAAATGGGCTAAGTACTTCAAGCAACTTTAGACCATGCTTAGTCACATTAGCAGCTCCTTTAAGAACTTATGCTGTGAGTTATTTCTGTATAGACATGAAGCTTTAAAAAAATATTTTCTTCTGTAATGTTAAATGAGATAATAGTTTTGCGTTTTATTATCAATACTTGAAGGAGAAAAGTGAATGAATGGCGCATGAACAGCTGGGGTCATTTAGTGCGCTAAATACAAATAAACTTTCTAGGTTATGTAAAATTCATAGTTATTAAACTTAAAAGCAACAAAAACAAGTTTTTGGATTGGTCCCCCCCCCAAAACGCTTTAATTTACATTGTTTTACCTTATATTCTTAGCTCCTAAAATGTAACTATAAGTAACTAAATCTATTGCACTACACAAATAATTTTGCAGTCATGTGTTAAATTGAATGTGAACATGTTGTTGCAACACTTTTACAGTTTTTGGGTAATTTGAGGAAGCTGTAAATTTCGAAAACAGAAGAGATCACCAATGCTAACAAAAGTTCGGCATTGGAAGACTGGTTTAAAAATGCAGAATGTTTTTATTTTGCAATTATATTCAAAATACTGAGTGTACTCTACACTAAATGTATGGCATGATTTAAAAGTCTACCTCACTAATTTAGTCATTGAATGTACACAAATATTTACGATTAAAATTCATAGGAACCTTGCAACAAAAGATGATATATCTGATCATACTTTTCCAGTTTCCTTAAGCATAATTTAGGAGTGAATTCTTAAAAATAAGTATAGCAACATAAATAGTTGACATTCAAAGCATTTATGGAATATCATAAGTACTATGTAGGGGAATATATTATGCTTAAAAACAATAACAACAAAATAAAAAAAATCTCTTAAGACTATCAAAAGACATTTGTTCAACATTGCATAGCATTAGTGATTAGCACCATAAAATTTGTAAGTTTTACCAGTTGTGTTTTATTCTGATTGTTAAATAGTCTACTGACTTTCAAAGTTGTTGGATGAGTAAAGTAGGTTTGAAGACGACTTTGGGCTTTAAAGTATTTACATTCCATTATATAATGGTATATTTACTAATCTCAAACATTATTGTTACAGAGATTGCATTTCCGTTCTGCGAAAGGTATACCATTCCATCTACCACATTCAATGGGTAATTTGTGATTCCTTGTTCTAAAAGCATTTAGTATTTTACTTCTGTAATTTGATAGTACCTTAAAATATGGGTTCATATCTTTTGTTTTATGTATTGCTTTATACATGAAATTACTTGAGTTGTTTGATAGATTCTAAGTATTGTTTACATTGGTCTTTGACACGGATCTTAAACGTAGCCGAAAGCCATTTAGGTGAAAAAATTCTTTCTGGTTTACCAAATATTATACAAACATTTGTTTGTAATATATCTTGGACAACATCTAGCCATTTTGTTTTTATTGAGCCGGTATTTTTAATAGAATCATTGAATATAAGTTGGAAGTTTGTTACTTGAGTCTATAGATGATTTTGCCCAATAAGAAATAAGTCTACATTTTGCTTCTTCAAATATAGGTAATATTCCAAGCTCACTGTATATGATAAGAAGGGGTAGTCTTCTTTAGATTCAGGACATATTTACAGTATTTTAATTGAACATTTACAAGAACTCTTGTATTGCTGTAGGCCCACCAGCTTATAGCAATATAGGTTTGGCTGTTTTTGTTTTTTTTGGTTTTTTTAAAGATCCATTTGTAGATATATTCTTAATTGAGGCTTCTTGTTGTTTTCGTGAGCAGAAACAATACTTTGCTAGCTTGTTTGGCAAGATTCCGTCTTGATTTTGTGTAGCTACATGTTCTTGATAATAAGGGACATAGGTATTTAAATTCATGTAAAATTCCTAAATTATTCCCATCATATGTAAATTGAATATTCTGTTTTCTACTTCTTGAGCCAAATATGATTACTGTTGTTTTTTTTAGTTGACTGTAAGCTTCAAAGTTGTAAAAAAATCCGTTATTGTTGTAAATATTTTGGGGATTCACTTAGCAGTACTGTATCAGCAACACGATAGTTGGACGGAGATATCAAACGACAGTAGTTTGTAGTTTGTGGTAAGTTTGTGGTAAGGAGAAAAAAGTAAAAAAAAAAAACGTATCGAAAATTAGATAGGCTGCCGTCATAGCGCGGTCGGTAGCGCGTCAGACTCCTAATCTTCAATCACGGGTTGTCATGGGTTCGATCCCCGGCGGCGCTACATATCCTTTCCCACACATGTCTCTCACCAATAGATGGATAATTGTAAAGCTAAGTGGGATAGAAGCTGGAGGCTAGGAAAGGATGAAGTGGTAGTACTGGTGGGAGAAATACCAAGAATCCGTAATTAGGTGCTCCAGCCGCCGCGATATGACTGAAATACTGTTTAAAGCGGCGTTAAACCCGATTCAATCAATAAATCGTTAATTAGAGACCTAAACATTATAAGTAGACACTACGCAATATACGGTTTTATGGGCTTTTTAACAATTTACCACACAATAATGCTTTCTGACGCAAGGCAGAAATAAATCACGAAAACCCTTTTGGGAAATGCTGAAATTGCTTGTAATGTCAATTTCTTCTTTTCTCACAACGCTCTTTCCTATATGGCACTTATTTTTCAGTTTAGGCACAGTTTGAAATATAGTCTGCAACTTCATTTTATTTAGACCAGTCTAACATGTTGACGTCTGGTAATGAATTAAGTCACCAAACCAAAATTCTGGTTGACATACATGTCTAAGGTCAACATTCACCACCGGTCGAAATGAACGTTTTGATTGGTCCATTGATTTTTAGCTCTACTGGCCGAAGGCCACTAGAGCTATAGCGATGGCTTTTCCCGTCTGGCGTCCGTGCGTCCGTCGACCATCCGTTAAAATTTTCCTTGTTTACGCGATAGAGTCCACAGTTTTCATCAGATTCCCTTCAAACTTTCACAGAATGATTATACCATCATGAGGATCGTTCCTTTCGAAATTGGGTCAGATCCGTCAAGAAACACGGGAAAAGGGCCTAATTAAAACTTAATTAAAAAATCCTCGTTTACGCGATAAAGTCCACAGTTTTCATCGAATTCTCTTCAAACTTTCTCAGAATGATTTTACCATCATAAGGATCGTTCCTTTCGAAAATGGGTATGATCCGTCAAGATACACGGGAAAAGGAGCCTTATAAAAATTTAATTAAAAAATCCTCGTTAACACTTAGAGTCTACAGTTTTCATCAGATTGTATACAAATTTCACAGAATAAATGTACCAACATAAGGATCGTTCCTTTTGAAATTTTGTATGATCCGTCAAGAAACATGGGAAAAGGGGCCTTATGAAAATCTAATCGAAAATTCCAGTAAAAATCCTTGTTTACGCGATAGAGTACACAGTTCTCATCGTATTCTCTTCAAACTTTCTCAGAATGATTGTACCATCATAAGGATCGTTCCTCTGAAAATGGGTATGATCCGTCTAGAAACACGGGAAAAGGGGCCTTATGAAAATTTAATGAAAAAATCCTCGTTAACACTCTGGAGTCCACAGTTTTCATCAGATTGTATTTAAACTTTCACAGAATGATTGTACCATCATAAGGATTGTTCATTTGGGAATTTGGTCAGATCCACCAGGAAACACGGGAAAAGGGTCTTATGCAAATTTAATCGAAAAATCTTTTAAGAAATCCTTGTAAACACTCTGGAGTCAACAGTTTTCATTGGATTCCCTTCAAACTTTAACAGAATGATTGTACTATCTTAAGGATTGTTCCTTTCGAAATTTGGCATGCTCCGTCAAGAAACACAGGAAAAGGGGCCTTATGAATTTTTTAATAAAATTTCTCATTAATAATCTAGAGCCAACAATTTTCAACGGTTTCTCTTCAAATTTTCACAGAATGATTGTTTCATCATAAGGATTGTTCCTTTCGGAATCGGATATGATTCCTCAAGAAACATAGGAAAAGGGGCCTTATAAAAATTTAATTCAAAGATATTTGTTTACACTCTAGAGTCCACAGTTTTCATCTGACTGACTTCAAACTTTCATAGAATGATTGTACCATTATAAAAATAGTTCCTTTCAAAATTTGGTATGATCAGTCAAGGACCACTGGATAAAGGGGCCCGATAAAAACTGGATTGAAAATGTCCCGTAAACACAATCGAGTCCATAGTTTTCAACAAATTCTCTTCAGACATTCCCAAAATGATTATTACATTAATGGATTGTTCCTTTCGGAAGTAGGTTTGATCCATCAAGTTTCGTGGGAAAAGGGGCCCTATGAAAATTTAATAAAAAATCTTAGTTAACACATAATGGCCCTAGATTTCACCTGATTGACTTCAAACTTTCACATAATGATTGTACCATCATAAGGATTGTTCCTTTCAAATTGGGTCTGATCCATTGAGAAACATAGGAAAATGGGCCTTAGGAAAATTCAATAAAAAAAAATCTTAAATTAATGCTTGTAAGTCCACAGATGAGATGGGGTTGTCTTTATACTCATACGAATAGTTATACTTTTGTAAGAAGAGTTCCCTTTGGAATTCGTTCAGATCCATCAAGTAACATGGGAAAAGGGGCTATATGAAAATTCAATTAATAAAACCCTGTTAACACAATGAAGCCCACAGCTTTGATCAGATTTTGTTGAAACTTTCACAGAATGGTTGGAAGGTCATAACTATCATTCTTATCATAACAGGGTTTGAACTGTCAAGAAACACAGGAAAAGGGGCCTTATGAAAATTTCATTTATAAATCCTTGTTACCAAGTCCAGAGCTTTCATCGGATTTTCTTCAAACATTCACAGAATAATTGTACAATAATAATGATTGTTGATGTTTGCATTAGACCTGATCCGTCAAGTATCACAGGAAAAGGAGCATTATGAAATTTACTTTTAAAATCATTGTACCACAATAAAGTCAACAGTTCTCATCAGATTCTGTTAAAGCTTTCACAGAATGATTATTCCATCATGAGGATTCTTTCTTTTCAAATTAGGCGTGATCTGTCGAGTATCATGGGAAAGGGGGCCTTTTGAGACTTTTATCTATAATCCTTGTAACCAAGTCCAGAACTTTCATTGGATTTTATTCAAACCTTCACAGAATCATTGTACAATAATCACGATTGTTAATGCTGACATGAGACCTGATCCTTCAAGTATCACAGGAAAAGGAGCCTTATGAAAAATTTATTTTAAAAATTTTACACCAAGATAAAGTCTGCAGTTTTCATCAGATTCTGTTCAAACTTTCACAGAATGTTTGTACCATCATAAGGATTGTTTCCTTGCAAATTAGGCCTGATCTGTGTAGTATCATAGGAAAAGGGGCTGTATGAAAAATTATTACCAAATCCTCATAAACACAACAATGGCCTCAGTCTTTATCAGAGTCTCTTCAAACTTTAATAGAATGATTGTACCATCATTTGGATTGTTCCTTTGTAAATTAGGTCTGATTGGTTAAGTGACAAAAGAAAAGGGACCTTATAAAAATTTTATTACAAAACATCATTATTACAATAAAGTCCTCAGTCTTTATCATTTTCTTCAAACTATCACTAGGATTGTTCCTTTGCACATTAGGTCTGATTTGTTAAGTTTCACAGAAAAAGGGGCCTTATGAAAATTTAGTCACAAAAATTCTTGACACAATTCAGTCCACTGTTTTCATTGATTCTCTTTAACTTTTAAAGAATGATTCTACCTTCATTAGAATTGTTCCTTTTGAAATTTGGTTTGTTCTGTAAAGTATCATGAGAAAAGGGGCCCTATGAATATTTCACTATAAACTCATTAACACAATAAATTCCACGGATTAAACAGATTGATTTTACCATCATTCCAATTGTTGATTTTGACAGTGGATCTGACTATAGCAAGGGTCACATAAAAAGGGGCCTTATGAAAAACTTTCTTAAATATTCTGGTTAACACAATGATGTTCCTTGATTTCACCGGATTCACTTCAAAATTTCACAGAATGATTGTACAAATACTTAAATGGTTCTTTTCAGAACTGGGTACAATCAATCAAGTATCACAGGAAAAGGAGCCTTATGAAAAATTTATTTTAAAAATTTTACACCAAGATAAAGTCTGCAGTTTTCATCAGATTCTGTTCAAACTTTCACAGAATGTTTGTACCATCATAAGGATTGTTTCTTTCCAAATTGGGCCTGATCTGTCTAGTATCATAGGAAAAGGGGCTGTATGAAAAATTATAAACGAATCCTCATTAACACAACAATGCCCTCAGTCTTTATCAGAATCTCTTCAAACTTTAATAGAATGATTGTACCATCATTTGGATCGTTCCTTTGTAAATTAGGTCTGATTGGTGAAGTGACACAAGAAAAGGGATCTAAATAAAAATTTTATTACAAAACATCAATATAGCAATAAAGTTCTCAGTCTTTATCATTTTCTTCAAACTATCTTTAGGATTGTTCCTTTGTACATTGGGTCTGATTTGTTAAGTTTCACGGAAAAAGGGGCCTTATGAAAATTTTGTTACAAATATCTTGACACAATTCAGTCCACTGTTTTCATTGATTCTCTTTAACTTTTAAAGAATGATTGTACCTTCATTAGAATTGTTCCTTTTGAAATTTGTTTTGTTCTGTAAAGTATCATGAGAAAAGGGGCCCTCTGAAGATTTCACTTTAAACTTATTAACACAATAAATTCCACAGATTACACAGATTGATTTTACCATCATTCCAATTGATGATTTTGACAGTGGATCTGACTATGGCAAGTGTCACATAAAAGGGGGCCTTATGAAAAACTCTCTTAAATATTCGGGTTAATACAATGATGTTCCTTGATTTCACCGGATTCACTTCAAAATTTCACAGAATGATTGTACAAATACTTAAATGGTTCTTTTCAGAACTGGGTACAATCAATCAAGTATCATGTAAAAAGGGGCCATATGATTTTTTTTTTTTTTTTATTTTTTTTTTATTTATTTTTTTTTTTTTTTAAATATTCTAGTAAACATAATGAATTCCCAACATTTCATCGGATTCACTTTTAACTTTCACAGAATGATAAAACCAACAGTGAAATATCACGGGAAAAGGGGCCTTATGAGAACTTGATTTTAATATCTTTGTTAACACAATAAAGTCAACAGTTTTATTGAATTCTCTTCAAAGATGCATGTAATAATTGTGGCATTCGAAACACAGGAAAAGGGGCCTTACAGATTATCATTCAAAACATTCTTGTGTATGTGATGAAGATCACAATAATCAATAATTATTAAATTGTCTTTTGAATTTCACAGGACAATTATCGAGTTGTAAGGAAATTTCCTTTTGGAATGAAAGTGATCCATCAGAAAGCACAGGAAAAGGGGTCTTATTGATTTTCATTCAAAACAATCCTGTTTATGTGATAAAGTCCACAATTATTGTCAGATTCTGATGAAATATTCACAGAATGATTTTAGGGTCATAAGGTAACTTTCTTATGGAAATGGAGTGGATCCGTCATGAAACATGGGAAAATGTGCCTGGGAAAATGAGCCTTGGGGATTGTTGCTTAAAATGATATAGGGGATAAAGCCCTTTTTTTTTCTTTATGCATTCTTCTTTGAGCAATTAACTTCCTTAAATATCAGATTTCTTTAACGGAAACTTTGATAACCAGTAGAGCGTCTCAGGCCCTCATGGGCCTCTTGTTTACTGACGTCGGCGAGCCGTCAGTTGACCAATTGCGGCCGTCAGTCAATGAATCAACCGACAAATCAAATTATTTATTCAGCACGGACCTTAGCTTTCGTCTTCGACATTTGCCGCCATTTTCATTAACCCGTTGTCTTGGTTTGGAGACTTAAACGTCGTAACTACAGCTTATTCAAGCTGTAGTTTCGACGTTTAGGTCACCAACCAACCATTTTACTTTTTTGTTACAGGCTACTTTCCATAAATTTTTCGAAATAACGCCGTTAAAACTCGAAGCGGAACGTCCTGTCGGAGTAAATGGGCGGGGCCTAGGGAGTCATTGGGCGGGGCCAGCGATTGTTCAATTAAGTTAGAGTTTCGAAGTGTTGCTCAATCAAAAACACGATTAAGTAATTCCGAAGGTGAAGGCGAACACTACTCATCTTTGTCTCCCCTGTTGATCTTTTAATGCGCAAGCACCACATGCCAATGGTTTCTGGTCTTTTCAAGTTTTCAAGAAAACCCTTTATTCATTTAAGAGATGAAGAGAATATTTTTTTTTTGATTGTTTTTATGGAGGTATGAACCGAAAAAACTAATCACACTATATGAATACGCGAAGCGGATTTATACATAAGTGCGATTGGGCTTTTCGGTTCATACCTCCATGAAAACAAAAAATATTCTCTTCATTTCTTATAATTTAATAGCAACGATCGAAAAGATAAAAAAATTCACAAAATTTGATCCTTTTTTGTATGGGACTATTTTATGTGGAATCATCATCACTGCGTGCTTAAAATTTTGTTCATGGAATTATGGATAATATTTTTTACCAATCAGATAGACGAAACTAAAAATTAAATTGGATTGTTCGGAAATAAATTTACACTGTTGCTGTGCAAATCTCCCGTTTTTCGGGGGGAGGGGGCTAGAAATAGAATAGATACTTACAAGACATTGATTGTGTCTTTCTGTTATCTTTTGTGTTGGAGACCTATAATGAAAAGGTTAAAACATGCAGTCAGTCAAAAATACGAGACCCGTTTTGGACCAATGATGGGACCAATGATAGGACCTATATAGGTCTCATCTTGGACCAAGATAGGCAATGTAATAGGCCCTCTGGACCCTTATGGTTCCAGTATTACCCCAAGGTCCTGTGATTATAACATTTGTGACCCTTATTGGCAACAGCAATCTATTAGCCCATTCCGACAAATTAAAATTTAAGTCTAGTAAAATTGAAAGAAGCTATAGACGACAATCTAAAGTTTATGGAATTTTGATTTTTTTTTTTTTTTTTTTTTTTTTTTTTTTTTTTTTTTTTTTTTGTTGTTCGTATTTCTTTGGATAGAAAACATTGTGGATAGTGCAGACATTGCTTTATACAAGCAATTTCTTAAATTGCTACAAAGTTCTTCAAAATTTTTTATTTGTGGGATCTAAGAAGGGGGGTTATGTGGGAAGGGTGAAGGGCCCACATGGTTCAAAATGGACATAACCATCTAATTTGCAAATTATGTGGGAATGGGTTAAGGGCCAAACTGGTTCAATATGGACATTGTCATCTATTATGTAAAATATGTGGGAATGAGTTAAGGGCCAACATGATTCAGAATGGACATTATCATCTATTATGTAAAATATGTGGGAATGGGTTAAGGGCCAACATGGTTCAGAATGGACATAATCATCTATTATGTAAAATATGTTAGATTGGGTTAGGGGCCAACATGGTTCAAAATGGTCATTGTCATCTATTATGTAAAATATGTTGGAATAAGTTAAGGGCTTACATGATTCAAAATGGAAATTAACATCTATTATGTAAATTATGTGGGAATGGGTTAAGGGCCAACATGATTCAGAATGGACATTATCATCTATTATGTAAAATATGTGGGAATAAGTTAAGGGCTTACATGGTTCAGAATGGACATTATCATCTATTATGTAAATTATGTGGGAATGGGTTAAGGGCCCACATGGTTCAAAATGGACATTGTCATCTATAATGTAAAATGTGTTGAAATGGGTTAAGGGCCCACATGGTTCAAATGGACATTATCATCTATTGTGTAAAATATGTAGGGATTGGTTAAGGGCCCACATGATACGAAATGGACATTATCATCTTTTGTTTGAAATTTGTTGGAATGGGTTAAGGGCCCACGTGGTTCAAAAAGGGCATTACCATATATTATGTAAAATAGTTTGTAATGGTTTTAGGCTCACATTTTCATAATGGACATTATGATCTATTATGTAAAATATGTGGGGATGGGGTAAGGCCCACATGGTTCAAAATGGATATTTTTATCTATTATGTAGAATATGTGGGAATGGGTTAAGGGCCCACGTGGTTCAAAATGGTCATTATCATCTATTATGTAAAATATTTCGGAATGGGTTAAGGGCCCACGTGGTTCAAAATGGCTATTTTGTGAAATATTTGAGACAGACATTCAAACGCAAATCTGTCATACAGCTTATTATTGAATCATAGTACTGAATGTACTGTAAGCTAGCAAAGCATGATTGGATTTAGAAAATCTTTCCCCTGTTGGGTGGAAAACATTGTGGACATTAAAGAAATTGATTGTTACAAGCAATTTCTACATTGTCCACAATGTTTTCCAAATCTTTTTTCTTGAGATGCTTAAAAACGGAATTGGGATGAATGGGTTAAATAGCATGTTTTTGGCAGAGTTCTCTGTATAATAGACTTTGCAATATTCCTGAAATTCATAAGAACTATATGTAATGGCGAAGGCATTCCATGGATTCGGTGGTTAAGCCTCCAGTGACAGTTTACACTCATTGAACTTTGAGAAAACCTCAATTTTTTTCTATTAACTTCAGCTTTCAAAGCTGACGCTTTGATAGCTAAAAAGGTTTAGACTTGCATGGGGGTGTTTCTGTATAAATAATACATATACAAAAAATAAGCATGCGAACAAGAATGAAAATACACAATTAAAACACGTGGCGCGTAAATTCACACAAATGAAATCCAAATCGTGTATGGTCGCATATAGTGTCTCAAATTGATTAACATATTCCCACACAGGCCCGCCTTTTAACGCCCCTTCAGAATAAGCTTTGGAAAATTTTATGGAAATGAAGAAAATGCTTGTTAGAAGCAATTTCGTCGTTTCCCCTGTGTTTTTGCTATGTTTTTACCAAGCAAGACAAAGTATTTCAAATTAGATAAACTTAAAATTGTCTGTCTGCAATTTCTTTCAATTTGGATCATTCTATACTTTTTTTCTTCTGGGAATAGATTAACCAATTCACATGAAATGATACTTTTGACGCCCCTTTAGAAAACCAACTGGAAAAAGATTGTATAAAATACAAGCAATTTCTTCATTTCCTAAAATATTTTCTATCCAGAATGTTAAAAATAATCTTAAAGTCGAGAAACTTTAAATTGCCGTCTGCTGTGTTGCCCAAAAAATTGAAATGATTGATTTCCCAGTGAAAGGCCAAACATATACTGTTTTGAAAGAATAATATCATTTTGTACAATGTATTTCATTTCATTTCATTTTACTTCATTTCATTTTCAAGTAAAGTCTTTCGAAAGCATCTTTTAGGGCTAATTCAATGGACCAATCGCTCGCCCCTCCCACTTAGTCCGTTGGTCACGCCCATTCCGCTTCGATTTTGCGTTATTTTGCACAACTTATGGCCAATAGCATGTAACAAAAAAATAAAACGATTGGTTTTTTACCTAAACGTCGTAACTACAGCTTGAATAAGCTGTAGTTATGACGTTTAAGTCGCCAAACCAACAAAAAAAGTTAACGAAAATGGCGGCAATTGACAGAGTTGTAAGCGCAGGTCCGGGCTGAATAAATGATTTGATTGGTCGGTTTATTGATTGATTTACAGCCGCGATTGGTCAACTCTAATTCATTTTCTCTCCCTTTTCAAAGTGATCGTAAAAGAAGCAGGAAAGAATCTGAGATTGTTTTATCGTCCTAAGACCTTGACCTTGTCAAGCATGGCGTCTATCATGTCAAGAGGTCCCTGTCCTCGAACAGACTTAAATATTTAAGACCTCGTCTAGTTGGCAGATTCTCAAATATATTTAGTCTCGATGACAACGACCTTGTCAATCTTGTGTCACCTATTTAATTGTTTTGGATTATTTTTGAAATTAAATTTTCATACTCTCGAGAAAAGAAAGAAAGAAATTACGAAAACACATTTTGCTAAGTCTTTCGATTTCAAAACAGTTGTACCAAATGTCCCAGATATTTGACCAATCGCGGCTGTCAATCAAATAAACTGTCGACCAATGAAATCATTCATTTCGACTAGAAGTGAGGTTTTTTTTTCATTCCGTTATTAGGTACTATATTCGTTAGCCGACATCAATTTTGGAAAGCTCGGTTCAAGATTATATTAATGATGGCACTTTCAACAGTTCTAAAGTAACTACATGAAATGACGAAATTCATTTAAGTTGTCTTCGTTTGCCTTCTGTTGAATGTCGGTCCTTTACAAATGAAATCGCGCGATGCCTACATCCAATTAAGAGATGAAGAGAATATTTTTTGTTTTCATGGAGGTATGAACCGAAAAACCTAATCACACTGTATGAATACGCGAATACCTCCATGAAAACAAAAAATATTATCTTCATTTCTTATAATTTAATAGCATCGAGCGAAAAATGCAACAACTTAACAAATTTTGATACCTTTTTGTAGTGAACTATTTTGTGCGGAAGCATTCAAAATGGCTGCGTACTCAAAATTTTGTTCATGGAGGTATGAATTAAATTTTTCGACCAATCAGATCGCTCGTTTTTGATAGACGAAACTAACAATTAAATTATTTGGAATTAGTTCTATAAAGAATAGAATCTTTCGCTTATCAGATAGGCATGAAGCTAATATCTGCGTCAAATTGATGTATTAAACGCTCGTTTGAGTGATATTTTTTTTTTTGCAATTCAGGCAAGAAATATTTTCACGATTTTAGAAATATAGACCCCTTCCCCCTTTAACCCATCCCCATCCGACGAAATCTTAGACTTGTCCAAGTTGAAAGACGGAATTTTAATTTTGATGAATTTTAATTTTTTTTCCTCTTTTTGAAAAAATAACTTAGCGGATAATGAAATGATTTTGTTTGAAACAAGCTTTTTTCCCATTTCTACTGTTTTCCAAAGCCTTTTATTTTAACTTGAGGGCGTAAAAGCAGTGATTGTGTGGAAATATATTGATATCGCTTTGAATACTCGTTCAGCTATGTCAAAGCGAAATTTTCTTATTCGTGCGTTTCGTGATTTTCACCTGACCCGCGGCGCAGCCAGCATTCCAAACCACAAGCAACAACTTCTCTCCGTTAACGAGTCTGCCGCTCTAACCACTGAACTATGAAAGACCCCATTTTGGGGGTTTGACGTGATTGACCGATAGCGTCACATGGCGATGGGTAAGTTCAGAAGGTTGATTCATTAAACAGACACTACTTGTTGCAAACAATTTCTACCTTTTCCACAATGTGTTTCCAATTGCTATTTTTGAGGGGCGTCAAAAAGCGTCATTATATGGGAATTGCAAGGAATTTAATGTTGTTTTTCCTTTCTTGTCATGTATATTAAGTTTGAAAATGTTAACACTGAAGGGTATCGTTAAAATCCGTTAAACTTTTTCTGTTCAAACCCGGGAATTTACGTTGCTGTGATTTTATACTTGAGAAAACATTGTGGAAAAGAAAGAAGAAATTGCTTTTGACAAGCAGTTTCTCCTTTGTCCACAATAATTTTTCCCACAGGGGATGGTTTCATTTTAAATTGCATCCAATTTTCAATGTTGTCTGCCACCTCTTTCAATTTGAACCAGTCTTAAATTTAAACAAAAAGAAATGGTTAAACGGAATTTTGTCTTCTAAATTGCAATCAGCTTGCATCTATTTATCTTCTTACTATTACCAGACGACAATATTTTAGACTGGTCAAAATTGAAAGGAGTTGCAGACGACAAGTTAAAGTTCATTGAATTTCAGATTTTCTGAGTAGAAAATATTGTATTATATGAGGATATTGCAATTTCTTCATTTTTCACAATGTTTTCCAAAGCTTATAGCTTGATGGACGTAAGAAGGGGGGATTGTGTGGGGATGGGTTAAAAAGATAGCATTTGATTGTTGGTTTTCTCCTTTTTAGTCATGTATTTTAAATTTGTAAATGTCAATAATCTAGGATATCGTGATAAAATGCGATAAAATTGACTGGTCTGTATTTTTGTCTTGAGTGTTAATTGTCCAAAACTGCAATCGGTTTGTTTCTGTTTATCTTTCAACGATTTCAGTAGATTAGAACAGAAAATTAAACGTTGCTTCCTATCAGACAAATCAGAATATTAAAGGCAACACAGATTAACATTAACCCATTCCAACTCAATCCCTCCTTTTTACGCCCCTCAACAAAAAGGCTTTGGAAAACATTGTGGAAAATGAAGAAATTGCTTGGATCAAGCAATTTCTTCATTATCCACAATGTTTTCTATCCAAAAAGGTGAAAAAATTTAATATTCCATCAACTTGAAATTGTCGTCTGCATCTTCTTTCAATTTGGACCAGTCTAAAATTTTGTCAAGTGGGAATGGGTTAATAGTGAACGTGTTTTGCATTTTTCGGGTATCCCTATTCCAGACGACAATTAGTTCTGACTTATCTTTATATGAATAATAACCAATTATCCCATTACAAGACGTCAAAATTCTAGACTGATCCAAATTGAAAAGAAGTTGCACCTTTTATTAGCTCTACTGGCCGAAGGCCACTAGAGCTATGCGATGGCTTTTTTCCCGTCCGGCGCCCATGCGTCCGTCAGTCGTCCGTCCGTTAACTTTTCCTTGTTAACACTCTAGAATCCACAGTTTTCATCGGATACCATTCAAATTTTCTCAGAATGATTGTACCATCATAAGGATCGTTCCTTTGAAATTGGGTCAGATCCGTCAAGAAACACAGGAAAAGGGGCCTAATTAAAATTTAATTAAAACATCCTCGTTAACACTCTAGAGTCCGCAGTTTTCATCGGCTTCTCTTCAATCTTTCACAGAACGATTGTTCTATCATAAGGATTATTCCTTTCGGATTTGGGTATGATCTGTCAAGAAACATGGGAAAGGGGGCCTTATTAAAATTGAATTGAAGAATCTATTTAGAAATCCTCGTTAATACTCTATAGTTCACAGTTTTCATCGGATTCTCTTCAAACTTTCACAGGATGATTGTACTATAATAATGATTGTTCCTTTCGAAAAAGGGTATGACCAGTCAAGAATCACGGGAAAAGGGGCCTTTTGAAAATTTTATTGAAGTATCCTCATTAATACTCTAGAGTCAACAATTTTCATGGCATTTTCTTCAAACATTCACAGAATGATAGTACTATCATAAGAATCGTTCCTTTTGAATTCTATCTACGTCTTGACTTGGTACTTGAAAATAGTTATTTTTGTAGAATTTGATCAACTCATTCTCACACAATAACGCTTTTTGGCTCCCCTCAAGAACAACAATTTGGAAAACAATATGTAAAGTAAGAAACCGCTTGAACCAAGCAATTTCTTTATTTTCTACAATGCCTTTAAAACGGAAAGTTGGAAAAAAAACTAAGATTTCATTAATTTAAAACTGTCGTCTGCATCTCCTTTCAATTTCGTCCAGTATTATTTTTTTCCATCTGGTAACGGGTGAAAATGTCTTAGGAACTAGGCGCGTAGGTTCGGTCCGCTCAATAAGACCTTGGCGAAACGAAAGTCAATGTATTACGCAGGACGTACCTCGGGGATCAGAAAAATATAGATAGTTTGATGTACATCTGCTATCTTACTTCTATCAACTTGTATGGTAACTTGACACAAATAACTGTAAGACAATAGACGTCAGTAAAGATTCCGGGTAAAATATAGATAAATCGTCGTTTCACTTCTCAAACCCCGCAATCACAACTTATTTAATACTACAGTTACGAGACTTTCGAATTAAAACGAGCATATGCCTTTTTATATGATATCAAACAACAAAATTTATACAATGAAATTAGTAGAAACGTTAAATTTAAAAGGCCAGATTAATAATTTCGTGGTTAATCATAGAGTAAAATTGTATAAGAGTTATTTCCTTATATTGGTCATCTATCATAAATATAATTTTTTAGCTAGTAAAGCGTTTGCTTTGATAGCTCAAGTTAACGGACAAAATTTTGAGGTCTTCTCAGAGTTCAACGAGTGCAAACTGCCACTGGAGGCTTTACCACTAAATCGCTACGCCATAAAAAGTAGTTCTTATGTATCTAAGAAATAGTGCAAACTCTGCCTACTAGCTCATCTTCTAGGAATTTTTAGCTCACTTGAGCACAGCGTGTTTAAAATGACTCTGATCAGTGTTTTTTTTTTTTTTTTTTTTTTACATTGTTTACCAGAATTATTTTCTTATGGTGCGTAAAAAGGAGGGATTGATTATGGGAATGGGTTAACTCCTTGGTTACTTTACTTAACAAAACGCTGCTTTGCTAGCTTACAGCACTTTCAGTACTTTGATAAAGAAATGTAAACACGATCGTGGACCATTACTCCGGTCATAATTTTCTGTGCACGTGCAAGTTGAGGAATCCCGATTTAGAAGAGCTCGACGAGGTTATCTAGCATATAATTTTGCTCCTTACTATAGTAGACGAGATACATTTTCATAGAAGATTGTGAAGATTAAACGTTGTTCGTGTAAGTCGGATAAACTTACAAGCTAATGTATAAATTCTGTGGAATATGAAATTCGGATGATATCAGTAGACTTTAGACAGCAACTATACAGGTAAGCTTTGGCTTATGACCTTGTTCATCTGTGAAAGTTGTCCTAATGCAGCCCAGGTTGTACGGTCAACGTTCTTTGAGTAATAAAAACGCCAGGCTGTATAGTTCTTACCTGCGATATCGTGCCCTGTTTCTGATAATCTGCTGACGAGGCAGCAGATTATCAGAAAGAGGGCTACGATGTCGCAGCTTTATAGTACTATGTACGGTTATTTACTCGTTCCAATCTTTACCCAACAAACAACGCAATCACAGCCTAATACTAGGCTGTAGCCACGATGGTGTTGAAAACAAACGTTAATAAAAGTAAACTTGAATACTGAAACACGAAAGATTGTACAATGTCAGGACAAGTGTGCAATTACATTCATATTTTATATAACTATGAGGGAAAGAATCATTGAAATATATCATCGAATGATATTAAAAACGTTGTAACTACAGCTATTTTTACAATGCTTCATTATCCCCCGACATAACTGAAATATTTTTCTCTCACTAGTGGGTGGATAATCGTACACCTGAGTGGGATAGCAGCTGGGGGCTAGGAAAGGATGTAGTGGTAGTGCTAGTGGGACGAATACAAGGAATCAATTGATAGGTGCTCCAGCCGCCGTGATATGACTGAAATACTGTTAAAAGCGACGTTAAACCCCATTCAACCAATCAATCAACATAACTGAAATGCTCTCAGGGTTCCGAATAGATTTTCCGTCTAATCTTTCGATATAACATATGTACATGTATAATATATATTTCTGATTTGTAAATTCACCCAACCGGACAAGACTCAAAGCCATTAATAGGGGGTGGAAAAAGGAGACAGTGATTGTTACTTGCAACAGTTTTTTTCGTTTTCCTAAAATTTTCTTTTGATAATCGATAAACGATTAATAAAAAATACTGCCAATAAAAAATGTTTAAACTATCATTTAGACCAGAAGTAAACTTTGAACTCCAACATTCAACTAACCCTTTCACGGCTTTTTTCGTTTGTTTGGTTTTTTTTTTTTTTTTTTTTTTTGTAGTTTTTTTTTTTTTTTTTTTTTTTTTTTTTTTTATTTTACACTGAAAAGGTTACAGACGGCCACGAAAATTTGATGCAATTTGAAATGAAACCATCCTATGTGGTTGAAAATATTGTGGGGAAAGGAGAAATTGCTTGCCAAATTTACATTTTACTTTTTTATTACATGCTACTATCTATAATTTTTGTAAAATAACGCCATTTAAAATCGAAGCGGAACTTCCTGTTTGAGTCAATATGCGGGGTTAACGGCTTAAGTGGCCCGGGGCCAGAGTTTGGCCAATCCTATGATTGCATCTTACCTTTGTGTCTTTGAGCCACAATATACTGACGGGTTCCGCCTTGTCTCTGATGACGAGATCATGTGTAGCACCTTTATAAAAGATCATCTGACAAAGCTTCATCCTCACCCGATAGTTAACAACCCTACAATTATTGTCCTGTTTACACAGACGGACACAGCTCGTAAAATCCGTCAACTTCTTTATGGACACTAGACTGTGGGTAAAGGTACCAGAAGTCTTAAGTCTCAAGGACACAAAGCGGCCAAACAAAATCTCTTGGGGAATTCCATTAACAGTTTGAAAGTGATACGTAGTCAAACACAGGAATAAGGCGAGATAAATGTCCAAAATCATATTAAAGTGTCAACCATTCAACTTAAAATATGGTACTATCTGAGTCTGCCTCCCGTGTCCAGTTAACTCTTTCCTGTTTTTGCAAATTTTAGACCTGTCCAAATTCAAAGGTTTTGCAAACGAAAATTAAGAGTGGATTTAATTTGGAAAAAAGACACTCAGTGGGGTAGAAACCATTGTGGAAAAAGAAGAAATTGCTTTTTACAAGCAATTTCTTCTTTTTCCACAATGTTTTCTGAAATTAAAAAGTCACAAGGACGTAAAAACAAGGTATTAACCAGGAAAGGGTTATCCGGCGTTTAGTTATTTATTTATCCATTTATTTATTTATTTTTAATCATTTATAAATTTCCAGAAAACTGTTGAACATCTTTCGTTTAAATACCGTTAGCTTGTTGATGTGAATTCGCCTAAAAAAATTGAGACAGTATCAAAATACGTATTTCGTTAAAACGCCGAAATCACTTCAAAAGCATTGTAGCTTCATGTTCAAGACACTGCGGCCGTCTGTTTGAAATACTGACAAGAAAGACAAGTTAAAACTTCATACACATTCGTAACCCTTTCTTCCACGAGACCGTAATTTCACAAATGAGATCGGTGACGCGAAAGAGGCGATTTGGGAAATTTTGAACAGATATTGGATCGATATTAATTCAAGTTTTCCAACAGAATCTCGTCATTTATTTTATACAGATTATACTCGTGGCTTTATACAACAACCTATGACCTTTCACAAGAATTAAATTAAAATAGTTGAATTTATCCCACACACATAAAATGACAAAAATTCCTTCAAGAACCTCTTATACTATGTTTATAACAACTTTTTCTCAATTTCAAAAGAATTCATCCATCTGGCCTGAAAAGTACTTTAAAATGTTTATTGAGAAATTAATGAAAAATGTTAATTTCAGAACAGTAAAGAGTAAATTATGATAAAAATATATAAACCACATTTCCTCTTGGTCAATAATAAGGCTTTATATTTTTGCATATGGAAGGAAGATGACCAAAAGGAAAGTGAATAAAGGAATATTTGATCTATTTTTAGAACTACGTGAAGGAAAAAAAAGTTCAAAATAAATGAAGACAAAAAATATGCAATTCCAGAATACTTTAAATAACCAAATGTTGCATTCTGAGTTTCAACAGTATTTCGCGGAAATAGGGGCGTTAATCGGTCCATCTATGTATACCTACGCAAAAATCGTAAAATATTTAAAAAAAAAAAAAAAACAACAAAAAAAAACCCTCATTACATGTATCCTCTTAGCCTCACTCTACTAAGACGATTGTAAAATCTGCCATTCAAGAAAGGCGATTTAAAAAATAGAGAGCCTTGAACTTGTCAAAATTCACATTAAGAAAAACAAATTGATTCAGACCGTTTTATGACTTTTGAAACCATGTCGACTCTGGGTGACATTAATTGCAGCTGTCCAACATGATTGACTCTTTGTCAAAATTGTCAAAAAAAGCTGTTTCATCCAACAGCCTTGGAAATTTAAGGATCGCAACTGTCAATCAAAAATCGATAGGCTAATCAAATCATACATTAAGACCGGAAGTGAACTTTGGACTCCAGCAATGACTGGCATTTATCTGAATCAGGGTATGAAACGACAATCTGAATTTTGACAAGCATAATCTCCACGTTCGTGGTAGCGCGTTTAAGTAAAATGATCAATCATAGTCGGTCTTTAAATATTTATATGTACATACAGTGTGATACAAGACTGCTCTTAATTTCGTTGTACAGACTTTGATTGAACTCATCTATAAATTGTTGTTTGAATATTTGTAAAAAGAAATTGTGATTGATACATAACGGATCATCCCCACACGTAATTAAATTCATGACCGTTTAGTACTTTTTCAAAATTGTTACACCAGTTAATGCTTTTACTACTACAGACCAATAAAGCTTCCTACCATGATTTTATTAACATATAAGTAAGATTTAACCCCAATATTTGATTATTTCAAGGTAAAATCGTACAAAACCATCTGGAAATCCCACATACCAAATATGAATGCCATAGCCCTTAAATAATGCAGGAGAAGTCTTTTGAACATGCTTTAATTAAATCTTGGGAATCTGGTTCAGGGCTGTTTTTAACCCCAGGTAATATTATTACATTTGTTTGTTTGACTGGGTTTTACGCCGCTTTCAACAATCTTTCAGTTATATCGCGGCGGCTGGAGCATATAACAATGGAATCCTGGTATTTCTCACACCGGTACTACAATCACATCCTTTCCTAGCCTCCAGCTGCTATCCCACATAGGTCTACGATTATCGACCCATTGGTGAGAGACAAATAGTCGGGAAGGATGAATGGCGCCGTCGGGGATCGAACCCGGAACCTCTAGATTGACAGTCCGACGCGCTACCAACTGATCTTTGACGGCGGCTCGGTATATTATTAGAAAACTTGAAAGAGAACCAAGTGGTTATTCTATATACCAAATATGAATACCTCAGACCTTTTACATTTGGAGCTGATAATGCTCAAACCGGGCGTTTTTTCAAACTTTGGACATCGTGTGAATGGCCGTTTTTGGACCCTTGTGCCTGATTCCATAAAATTTTATGAAAAAGCTATCGGGTTATGCCACTTTCAAACTATAAATGCTCCAGGGCTTATAGTGAAGAAGAAGAAAAAAATGTTTATATTTCTTAAATTTAGCGGGTTTCCCCATTTTGGACCCCTAGGACAGGATCGTTGTTTATCCTATGGGTATTATTTTAAGCAAAGTGTAAAACAATGAAGTTATGCTAAATACCAAATATGGATGTCCTAGACCTTATAGTATAGATCTTTTGGGGAGGTTTTTCCAATCTTTCACCCTCCGGAACTTTTTTCCGTCTATATGTGTATATTTGTTGTTATTATTTTTTTATATCCTAAGCTTTCATTCGCTGTTAATATCCATGTTAATGTCCACGCGTATGTTTGGTATCTTGTATTTCATTGTAGACATTTTCCTTCGTTCTTCTAATTAAGTTCATTCCTTCATGTATTTATTTCATTTAAGATTTTCATATCCGTCAAGAAACACTGGAAAAGGGGCCTTATGAAAATTTAATGAAAATTCGTTAAAAACCCTCGTTAATACTCCAGAGTCCACAATTTTCATCTGATTCTCTTCATACTTACTCAAATTGATTGGCATATATCGACACAGTATGTCTTTAGCCATTTACAATACAGCAAAAATATGGCTTTGACACAAAACATAGCAATTTTTACAAATACAGTGCATCTCAAAATTAGATATATAATATATCAAACATAGTTGAGAACTTTGCACGTGTGCAACATAGTTAATGAAAAATATTATCAAGATAGTTCTTGCGAGCTTCAAATGCAGATGCGATAAACTTAACAGTAATTAGTACATTCTTTTATTCGTTGATGACATTATATCTATGCACTTATGAATATTAGGCCATGCTATTCTTAGGAAAAATTTACGTCTTATATCTAAATATTTAGGACAGCACAAAAGAAAGTGGTATTCATCTTCAACCTGTGCCAAATAACATAATTTACAAAGTCTCTCTTGTCTTAAGATATTATTACAACGACCGGTTTCGATTTCTAAATTATGTGAACTGAGTCTGAAACATGCAAACATTTTTAACAACTTTTTGTTTTTAATGATATCAAGATATGGTTCATATTCAAAGTTTTCCTTGAATTTGCAATAACTTGATAATTTAGGCAAATGATTTATGTTATGATACCATTGCTGTATATATTGATCTCGAAGCCTCATTTTAAAAGTTGAAACATAATTTATCTCTGAATTATATTTAAGTCTTATATTTGTCAGTCCTAGATAGTCAATCAGTGAATTCACTTTATTTCCCCATGATCTCGCATTTCCGTTATAAACGGAATCTGTGTATGACAGTGAAAGAGAAGGAATGGTATTAGATTTTATTTTACACCAAAATTTTAATACTCTTTCTTTGCAGATTACTGCTAGAGGCAATCTACCGAATTCTCCAAAGATGGAATAAATTGGTGTTTGTCTTTTAACACCTAAAATACTTTTGTCTTTTAACACCTAAAATACTTCTAAGTAAACGGAGATGTAAATTGTCAATTTCTTTACAACTATAGGCGCCCCTGACTTCTGCTCCATATAAAAGTATTGACACAACAATACTATCAAATAGGGTTAGTTAATTCTTCACCCTTAAAGGGATCCTATCAAAGACTTTCAATATACCGTTATATGCTCTTAAAGCTTGGTCAGCAAGACTTTTAGTCGCCATTTTGAAACTTCCATTGCTTTGAAAGTTTAATCCTAAATACGTAAAGTTATCTACAATTTCAATTTGTTTACCATTAATGTAAAAATAATTTACCATGATTTGATTTTCGCTTTTCAAATACACAAATCTTGGTTTTGTCGATGTTAATTTCCAATCCCCATTTTTAATTGGTCGTAGACCAATTTATATAACCATAAACTCGAGATTGTGTCGCTGCAATTTACCAAAACTGCCTTTAGCCCAACTGGACGTATATTCTGTCGGGAAAACAGAAAAAACCAATCTCATTTTGAAAGTTAAGAATTATCAAAAGGAGTAAAGGAAAACTGGACGGTCACACGCTTTAAAGATGCATGCTTCAAGGATTTTCCGCTAGTGATGAACGCGTCTAACCAACACTTTCTTTCAATCATATCGAGATGTAAACAAAGATGATACTGCCACTCAATTATTTTCCAGCCATAAGTCAATCAAAATACTGATAGTTCTTCTGGAGAGCAAATCTGATTATTATGCTTTCAAGCTGTCTAAAGAATTCGCCCTAATAATAGTATCAATTGTATTTTCCTTTGTTAATTTCTGCCCAGAAAAAGGAAGATTTTGAAATTTCATGAACCTGCTGTCAGCATTAGCTCTTAAACTTAAGTTATCATATTTTCATAATTTTTCTGTTTTGGCTTTATAGAAAAAGCTTGCAGTGATGATCTAACCATGACTATAAAACAATCGAGAATTTTTAAAAATTTAAAAAAGTTGCTTATTCGTCGTTACCCAGGCCGCCGCCATAGCGCAGTTGGTAGCGCGTCGGACTGTCAATCTCGAGGTCCCGGGTTCGATCCCCGACGGCGGCACTCATCCTTTCCGACTATTTATCTCTCACCAAAGGGTCCATAATCGTAGACCTATGTTGGATAGCAGCTGGAGGCTAGGAAAGGATGTAATGGTAGTACTGGTGTGAGAAATACCAGGATGCCATTGTTAGGTGCTCCAGCCGCCGCGATATAACTGAAAGATTGTTGAAAGCGGCGTAAAACCCCATTCAAACAAACAAACAAACAATTGTCGTTACCCATGTTGCATCAAGATCTTACGTTCGTGTAAAATAATATTAGTTCTAATTAACATTCACGGAAATATCATAAACTAGGATAGAACCTACGTGTTGTGAAAGTTATAGAAATTAAAGTTGTTTGACCCTAATTCTAAAGTCGGAATACAACTATATGTCCTATTTCTCAGTGACGACCAATTACAGTGCGAACGGCACTTTGATTTTGAATACTGATACAAGCAAATTGAGCTGAGATTGTAAGCTAATTGGACTTGTTGTGAACATAACGATATCATCAGTAAAAAGGATAAGACATTTGGTTAACAATTCTTAATCAGAGTAAGTTAGCTCATCAATGTTAAGGTTTTCGGATATATCGTTTTTAAAAAAGAAGAAAAAGAAACGGAGACAATGGCTCACCTTGCTTAAGTCGAAAAACTCTGAAATTTTTGACGTACTTGATAATTTTATACAAGACTGAACATTAGAATATATACTTTTAATCATGCTTATCATTTTGGAGCTAATGCCTGAGTCTATGAGCTTCGTGTAAAGAGCTTCATGCACTACTGAATCAAAAGCACGTTTATAATCGACAAACACACACCATAATTTATTGTTTTTCGACAGTACTTTTTGGATAACCGAATGCAAAATAAAGATGGCATCTGATGTCGAATGATTATTTCAAAATCCAATTTGGTTTTCATTAAAGATGTCCTGATTTCACACCACGAATTCAATGGAATTCTTAAAACCAAGGAAAATATTTTAGCCGTTATGTTGACTGATGTTATACCCCTATAGCACTCGGGATTATATACGTCACCCTTTTTAAATAATGGTACAATGACTCCTTTGGTCCATGCATCGGGATAAACACAATTGTCATAGATATGATTAAATAATTTACAGAGGTAAGGTGATATAAAAACTTTGCTGTCTGAAAAAACAGCAACATTATTCTCTAGATCGCTACTTTTATGACGATTTAACGATGCAGTTACATGTTCTATTTCGGCTACCGAAATACGCTTGTCTAATTCTTCAACAGATATATGATTATGATCATTATCATTTTGATTAATATCATCATTTGAACCAAACGAATCATTATTTTCACTCGACAACGAGCTGGAAAACTTTGCGAAATCGTCAATTAACAGATCGGTATATGTAAATGAATTTTGAAATTGTTTGATATGTTTCCAAAATTGACGTGGTGATTCTCTACTAATGTGATTCAGCTGACTTTTTTCTTTTTCAAAATATCTAGACTTGGCTAAACGTTTTATTTTTCTATATTCAGTTTTAAGTTCTTTGAAAGAATGTTTTTTCTCCTCAGTAGGATTTGAGGAATATTGGCGTTTGGCTTTGTAAAATTTAGACATTGCTTTTTTACAATCAGAATCAAACCAAGCAGTTGACCTTCTGCAAGGTTTCGTGCATCGGGAACCTGTTTTAATTGTTTTACCATAAACCGAAACAGATATATCAGAAATCATAGAAGAAAAATTTGAAAGACATTCGTTTATCTATTTCCATTGTTAACAAATTTCTAGCCGCCGTTAAAGCGCAGTTGGTAGCGCGTCGGACCGTCAATCTAGAGGTCCCGGGTTCGATCCCCAACGACGGCACTCATCCTTTCAGACTATTTGTCTCTCACCAAAGGGCCGATAATCGTAGACCTATGTGGGATAGCAGCTGGAGGCTAGGAAAGGATGTAATGGTAGTACTGGTGTGAGAAATACCAGGATTCCATTGTTAGGTGCTCCAGCCGGCGCGATATAACTGACAGATTGTTGATAGCGGCGTAAAACCCCATTCAGACAAACAAAACTCTATGCATTCTTCTTTAAGCAATTAACTTCCATAAAGTCATTTTTCTCCAACGGAAAACTTATTACCAGTAGAGCGTCTCAGGCCATCATGGGCCTCTTGTTTTGTTATGTTTTTTTTTTTTTTTTTTTTTTTTCAAACCTCAATGAAAGCAAAAAATAGCTTCATTTCTTAAATAAATTAAAATTCAATAATTATAAAAAATCGTTTAATTAAGTCTAGTCATTATCAATTATAATTAAGAGAATGAAATGTTTCAATTTTATCCTTTTTAGTGCTTCCTTGGAAATGTGTGTTTTAAAGAATGATCGTTCGTCCGTCCGTAAGCAAAGTATTCTTTAACTTTACGATATTTATCCGAAATAATTCCATACTCTGTCCTAGTGCTGTCAAACTTACAAAGCTTAACTGAAATTCGAAAGGTATACATGTAAAGTGGAATACTCTTAACTGCAACCCCGATAATAGCAATTCACTGCTTATTTGTTACTGACATTATGAACAGACATTTGATTTAAAGAAATTGATTATGACAAAAGTACTGACAAATTGGTGTTGGAATGAAAAGCTTTCCACTGTATTTTGTTCACGTTGAAATAAAAGGCGAAATTTATTTAATGTCCGAAAACAATTGTTAAACTGCAGAATACCTACAAAGAATCATGAATTTAGATAAAATACTAATACCCTTATTAGCTCTACTTGCCGAAGGCCACTAGAGCTATTGCGATGGCTTTTTCCCGTCCGGCGTGCGTGCGTGCGTGCGTCCGTCGTCCGTCCGTTAAACTATTCCTTGTTAATACTCTAGAGTCTACAGTTTTCATCGGATTCCCTTCAAACTTTCACAGAATGATTTTACCATCGTAAGGATCGTTCCTTTCGAAATTGGGTATGATCCGTCAAGAAAGATGGGACAAGGGGTCTAATTAAAATTTGTTTAAAAAATCTTGGTTAACACTCTAGAGTCTACAATGATTGTACCTTCATTAGAATTGTTCCTTTTGAAATTTGGTTTGTTCTGTAAAGTATCTTTGGAAAAGGGGCCTATGAAGATTTCACTATACCCTCATTAACACAATAAATTCAACAGAATACACAGATTGATTTTACCATCATTACAATTGTTGATTTTGACAGTAGATCTGATTATGGCAAGTGTCAAAAAAAAGGGGCCTTATGAAAAACTTTCTTAAATATTCTGGTGTACACAATGATGTCCCTTGATTTTACCGGATTCACTTCAAAATTTCACAGAATAATTGTACAATCACTTAAAGGGTTCTTTTCAGAACTGGGTACAACCCATCAAGTATCATGTAAAAAGGGGCCATATGATTTTTTATACGCCCGTCGAAGACGGGAAGTATTATGGGATCACCTGTGACGTCCGGGCGTTCGGTCGTTCGGGCGTCCGGCTGTCCGGCTTTCCACTTCTTTGTCTGGAGCATAACTCTGTCACCATAAATCCAATTGACTTTAAACTTGGCAGTCATATTCTTCTCATCAATACGGAGTGCAGTGCTCAATAACCATAACTCTACCTGGCCTATTCTTTGAGTTATTGCCCTTTGTTGTTTTTCATACTTCAATCTTGTCCGGAGTATATCTCTAAAAGTATTATAGCTAGGATCATGAAACTTCATGGGTGTATAGATCTCACCAAGGGGGAGTGCAGTGCACAAGAACCATAACTCTACCTGGCCTATTTTTTTGAGTTATTGCCCTTTGTTGTTTTTCATACTTGATTCTTGTCCGGAGTATATCTCTAAGAGTATAATAGCTAGAATCATGAAATTTCGTGGATGGATAGAGCTCACAAAGTGGGAATGCAGTGAACAAGAACCATAACTATACCTAGCCTATTTATTGAGTTTTTGCCCTTTGTTGTTTTTCATACTTGAATCTTGTCCGGAATATATCTCTAAAAGTATAATAATTAAAATCATGAAACTTCATGGATG
Source organism: Fragum fragum (assembly GCA_946902895.1). Taxonomy (NCBI): domain Eukaryota; kingdom Metazoa; phylum Mollusca; class Bivalvia; order Cardiida; family Cardiidae; genus Fragum; species Fragum fragum. Next base: position 41,562,291 of record OX336376.1, on the reverse strand, counting down.
GATAGAGCTAACTAAGTGGGAGTGCAGTGTACAAGAACCATTACTCTACCAAGCGTATATTTTGAGTTATTGTCCTTTGTTGTTTTTCATACTTTGTTCATACTTGGATCTTGTACAATGCATATCTCTAAAAGTATATAAGCTATGATAATGAAACTTCATGGGTAGATAGATCTCATCAAGGGAAACGAGTGCACAAGAACCATAACTCCACCTAGCTTATTTTTTTAGTTATTTACCTTTGATGTTTTTCATACTTAGATCTTGCCCGGAGCATATCTCTAAAAGTATTCAAGTTATGATCATGAAAATTCATGGGTAGATAGATCTCATCAAGGGGAAGTGCAGTGCATAAGAACCATAACTCTACCTTTGGCTTATTTGTTGAGTTATTGCCCTTTGTTGTTTTTCATACTTAGATCTTGTCTGGAGCATATCTCTAAAAGTATTCAAGCAATGATTAGGAATTTTCATGGGTAGATAGATCTCATAAAGGGGGAGAGCAGTGCACAAGAACCATATCTACCTTTGGCTTATTGTTGAGTTATTGCCCTTTGTTGTTTTTTCATACTTTGATCTTGTCCGGAGCAGGTCTCTAAAAGTATTCTATCTATGATCATGATTAGATAGATCTCATCAAGGGGAATTGCAGCTCATTAAAACTATAACTCATCCTAGCTTATTTTTGAGTTTTGTCCCTTTGTTGTTTTTCATACTTGGAACTTGTTCAGAGCATTTTTCAGAAAGTATATGATCTTGAATCTTCATGGGTAGATAGATCTCATATAGGGGAAGTTCAGTATACAAGAACTTTAACTCTTCCTAGCATATCTTGAGATTTATTGCCCTTTCTTGTTTTTCAGACTTGGATTTTGTCTGGATTATATAAAGTGTAAAAGCTATGATCATGAAACTTCATGATTAGGTAGATATCAACAAGGGGAAGTGCAGGTCACAAGAACCATAACTCTACCTTGCATACTTTTTGAATTATTTCCCTTTGTTGTTTTCACATTTGATTTTGTTTTAAATTTCTCAAGGTGTGACAGCCTATGGTTTTCAAAACCTCATGATACCAAGAAAAACACGAGAACTATAAGTTATCATTGTGAATTGCTACTCTTTCTTGAAATTAGACTTAAATTTTAATCCCCTTCCCCAGTCAACAACCAGTAGTAAGGCCTAGAGCTTAGATATAAGGAACATAGCATCACCTTTTGACCCTCTACCAAAATTCTTCAAAGAATTACTGTACTCTGAAGATTAGCCCTTTTCTGTTCGATCCCTGCTTTTACAAAGGAAAAAAGAAGGAAATCTTTGAAAACTTCTTCTCCCAAACTAAAAGGCTTAGAGCTTTGATATTTGGTATGTATCATCACCTTTTGACCCTCTACCAAAATACTTCAAAAAATAACCGTACTCTGAAAATTAGCCCTTTCTGTGCGATCTCTGGTTTTGAAAAGGAATAAAGATGGGAATCTTTGAAAATCTTCTTCTTCCAAACCATAATGCATAAAGCTTTGATATTTATGTAAGTATCATCACCCATTGACCCTTCACCGAAATACTTCAAAGAATGGGCCCCTACCTATATACGGAGTTCTCCCGAAAATTGCCCTTTAATTAACTCCCTTGATTTTACTGGGTAGTTCCGGTTTAAATTTCAACAAAGAGTACATAAGGGCTGAGACTAAAAGCGTCTGTTTTGCAGAGAATTAATTATTTTATCGGTATTTCACACATAAGAATATTGAGTACTTTTGTAATACTTATAGATTATGAAAATGTTTTGGTAGTTTTTATTTACGTTGACACATTATAATCGTCTTCCCGTCCGAGCTTCATCCAGTTTTCATATCCTACTTCTCATTTTCGAAACAAAATTAGCAAAAGTGTCCTTCGTGGTGAATTGTTGCTTTTATTTCCTTGGCTTGAGAATATCTATTGAAACATGCAAACAGACAAAACAACAACGGGGGAAACAAAAGTATTGCGATAAAAGGAGTATTTTTACAAGGAATTTCTCCAAATCTGAGCGATCCGTTATATTTTATACAAATGGAATTTAATATTTCGTCTGTATCCTATTTCGTTCTGAGATTTTTTTATCTACAAATGTTTAAATGGTAAGCTAATCTTAAGAATTATCGATGTCCGTCCATAAATTCCTGTTTTAATCCAAGTAACTTACACGTTTTGAATCTTGATTACGCAATAGTCCACGGGTGGTATCCGGATATATCTCATAACGGTCGGCTATTTGCATTGATTTTCACACGACTGCCCAGATGTCCTTCTTTTGACTAATTAACAAGGGAGTCGGTTGACTTATATTATTTAGAATTTATCTAGTTCTAAAAATGATTAATTATCTTTCTGTCCATATATTATATGCAAAATGATGTGGTTGGGTCCCTTAGTAAAAGTACACTTTCAGAGGTTAAATGCTCCTATTTTGCGTAGAATCAGATATTTTTCAGAATTTGGTACAGAGGAATGTTGAGCACTCTTAAAATACTCTTAGAATATGGAGTTGTGGTAGTTTATATTAACGTTGACACGTTTTAATCGTTTTTCTATCCCGACCTAGGAATCATGTAAGAAAAATCTGAAAAAAAATATGTTTAAGATCGCATTTTTACAACAAAAAGATTTGAATATTTAGTATATGTAAATTGTATCATATACATGTATGTTATTGCATGATATATCTCAATATAGTAATAAGAATTTTGTATCAACTAAATGGATTAAAACATTCAAAAAGATCGTCTTAGTTTGATCTTTGTAACACTGCTTACGGTCATCTCTTTTATATTTCCACTTTTTTATTTCTCACTTTTTCTCAAATACTTAAATAAATGAAATGATATATAAAACAATAAATTGAAAAAAAAAAACACATTCAGCAGGGTAGAAATACTGTGGAAAAGGAAAAAGTTGCAACAAGCATATTCTTTTTCTACAGCCGCCGTCATAGCGCAGTTGGTAGCGCGTCGGACTGTCAATCTAGAGGTCCAGGGTTCGATCCCCGATGACGGCACTCATCCTTTCAGACTATTTGTCTCCCACCAATGGGTCGATAATCATACACCTATGTGGGATAGCAGCTGGAGGATAGGAAAGGATGTGATGGCGGTACTGGTGGGAGAAATACCAGGAAGCCATTGTTAGGTGCTCCAGCCGCCGTGATATAACTGAAAGATTGTTGAAAGCGGCGTAAAACCCCATTCAAACAAATTCTTTTTCTACAGTGCATTCTCAATTTGAAAGCCACTGGGACGTATAAACCAGGGTTAACCAGAATAAATTTTGTATGAAAAATATAAATTTGTGCACACATCTAATATCAGATGCTAAAGCTTGTGCAGGTTGATTGAATTAAATTGGTGTACCCATTCCCACACAATGACGCTTTTAGGCGCCCCTTCAGAAAAATAATTGGGAAAACATTGTACAAATTGACAAAATTGCTTGTACCAAGCAATTTCTTCATTTTGCCGAATGTTTTCTGCCCAGAAAGATGAAAATATCTATGAATTCATAAACTTAAAGTTGTCAAGTGCAACTCCTTTAAATTTGGCCCAGTCTAATATTTTGCCCTCCGGTTATCGGTTAAACACCACTTTCAACATTAAATTAGCATAACTGACATTTCATCTGAGCCACCAGCTGCTCACCCTACTTGGACCTTATCATTTGCCGATTGGTAAAGAAATTAATGATATATCTAACTTGCCATTGGTAAGAAACGAATGATATATCTTGGGAGGACTTACAGAGGCAACAATCATTCCTACAAGCCTCCAGACACTTTACAAAGCTTATTGAGGATCATGCAGTGAAATTCTGATAAAATTTATTTCATATGCATCAATGAAAAGGGTATTTGGTAAATTCCCATGGTCATGAAATGCAGACGTATGGAGAGCTTCTTTGTAACAGTTCCCGTTTGGAAAATGACAGATATCTTATAAATTCAAAGCCCCGCTTGACATGTGAAACCATTTTCCAAAAAAGGAAATAACGGAATGTATTTCCGTGAGTATCATTGTATTTATTTCGATCAAAAATGCTCTTTTTATGTTAATCAATACGTTTATCCAGAATTAGGGTATATCCGAAAAGATACTTTCATATCGGCTCATTTACAATTATAAACACGTAAAACGTCACAAAGCTCATCTGTTAAAATAAAGTAGTCTCTAGATCATCTAGGGTTTCAACATTGATGACACATAGTGAGAGCTGGCAACAACCTGTTAACGTTTTCGATACCGATATCATCGATTTTTTCACCGACACTACTCTGTGATTTAAGGGAGGTCACTCTAATACTAAAACTAAGCGGAGTAACTCTGGATATCGGTAGGGGCCCATTACTGTACACTGAAAATAAGCCCTTTTCTGTGTGATCCCTGTTTTTACAAAGCAATAAAGAAGGAAATCTTTGAAAAACTTCTTCTCACAAAAAGGCCTAGAGCCTTGATAATTGGAATGTATCAGTGTTTAATGACCTTCTACCAAAATACTTCAAAGAATTGCCGTATTCTGAAAATTAGCCCTTTTCTGTGCGATTTCTGATTTTACAAAGGAATAAAGATGGAAATCTTTGAAAAACTTCTTCTCACATATCATAAGGCATAGAGCCTTGATCATTGGCATGTATCAGTGTTTTATGACCTTCTACCAAAAATCTTTCGTATTCCGAAAATTAGCCCTTTTCAGTGTGACCCCTTATTTAACAAAAATATTCTTCTCCCAAACCATATGGCCTAGTGCTTTGATGTTTGGAATAAATCACCATCTTTTGACCTTTTATTTTAATACTTCATAGAATTATCATACTCTGAAAATTAGCTCTTTTCTGTGCAATTTCTGATTTAAGATAGGATTAAAGAAGGATATCTTTGAAAATCTTCTTCTACTAGACCATTAGGCCTAGAGCTTTAATATTTAGTAGGTATTGATGTTTATTGACCCTCTAACAGAATTCTTCAAAGAATAACTGTATTCAGGAAATAAGCGTTATGAGGTGGGATCATCAGGCCGCTACTTCAGCGAAATTTATAAAACCATGAGGTTTTTTCAGGAAATCTGATAAAAGAATCACCAAAAGATCATTCCTGAGAAATTTCATCCAAATTCAACTTAAAATTTTCCGAGATGATTTTTTATACGCCGCCGGAGTCGGTCGTATATTGAGGTCATCTTCTCCGTCTGTTCGTCCGCCCGTCCATCCGTCCGTACGTACGTGCGTCAACTTTTCTCGCAGCCGCCGTAATAGCGCAGTTGGTATCGCGTCGGACTGTCAAGCTAGAGGTCCTTGGTTCGATCCCCGACGGCGGCACTCATCCTTTCCGACTATTTGTCTCCCACCAATGGGTCGATAATCGTAGACCTATTTGGGATAGCAGCTGGAGGCTAGGAAAGGACGTGATGGCGGTACTGGTGTGGGTACTAGGAAGCCATTGATAGGTGCTCCAGCCGCCGCGATATAACTGTAAGTTTGTTGAAAGCGGCGTAAAACCCCATTAAAACAAACAAACAAACAAACAAACAAACAACTTTTCTCGTGGGCGCAACTCCTCCTAAAATTCTGGTTGGATCTTTTTGAAATTTGGTCAATGTTATAACCTTAATTGGTAGATGTGCATGAAGTAAGGATTTTATGGTTCATTGATTTTTGCCCCGGTAATGCCCCCTTAAAACTTAGTCTCTGGGGCTTATTGAAATTGCAGCCTTGTGAACGAAACTCCTCCTAAGTTTCTGGCTGGATCTTTTTGAAACTTGGTCAATGTTATCACCTTAATTGGTAGATGTGCTTGAAGTAAGGATTTTATGGCTCATTAATCTTTGCCTCAGTAATGCCCCCTTATTACTTAGTCCCTTGGGCTCAATTAAATTGCAGCCTTGTGAACGCAACTCCTCCTAAGTTTCTGGCTGGATTTAAATAAAACTCGATGGATATTATCACCTTAACTGGTAGATATGCATGAAGTAAGGATTTTATGGTTCTTGATTTATGAATCAGCAATGCCCCCTTAAAACTAAGTCTCTGGGGCTTGTTTAAATTGCAGCCTTGTGAACGCAACTCCTTCTAAGTTTCTGGCTTGGTCTAAATGAAACTTGGTTGATGATATCACCTTAATTGGTTGATGTACATGAATTAAATGAATTAAGGATTTTATGGTTCATTGATTTTTTGCCTCAGTTATGCCCCTTTAAACTAAGTCTCTGGAGCTTATTGAAATTGCAGCCATGTGAACGAAGCTCCTCCTAAGTTTCTGGTTGCATCTTTTTTGAAACTTAGTCCATGTTATCACCTTAATTGGTAGATGTGCATGAAGTAAGGATTGGATGGTTCATTGATTTTTGCCTCAGTAAAGCCCCCTTAAAACTTAGTCTCTGAGGCTTATTGAAATAACAGCCTTGTAAATGCAACTCCTCCTAAGTTTCTGTCTGGATTCAAATGAAACTTGGTCAATATTATCACCTTAATTGGTAGATGTGCATAGAGAAAGGATTTTTTGGACCATTGATTTTTGCCTCATTAATGCCCCCTTAAAACTTAGTCTCTGGGGCTTATCGAAATTGCAGCCTTTTGAACGAAACTCCTGGAAGGTTTCTGGCTGGATTCAAATTAAACTTGGTCAATGTTATCATCTTAATTGGTTGATGTGCATGAAGAAAGGATTTTATGGCTCATTGATTATTGCCTCAGTAATGCCCCCTTAAAACTTAGTCCTTTGGGCTTATTGAAATTGCAGCCTTGTTAACGTAGCTCCTCCTAAGTTTCTGGCTGGATTTAAGTGAAACTTTGTCAATATTATCACTTTAATTGGTAGATGTGCATGAAGTTAGGATTTTATGGTTCTTGATTTTTGACTTGGTAATGCCCCTTTAAACTTAGTCTATGGGGCTTGTTTAAATTGCAGCCTTGTGGACACAACTCCTCCTAAGTTTCTGGCTTGATCTAAATGAAACTTGGTGGATGATATCACCTTAATTGGTTGATGAACATGAATTAAGGATTTTGTGTTCATTGATTTTTGCCTCAGTTATGTCCCCTTAAAACATAGTCTCTGGAGCTTATTGAAATTGCAGCCTTGTGAACGCAACTCTTCCTAAGTTTCTGGCTGGATTCAAATGAAACTTGGTCAATATTATCATCTTAATTGGTAGAAGTGCATGAAGTAAAGATTTGATGGTTCATTGATTTTTGCCTCAGTAATGCCTCCTTAAAACTTAGTCTCTGGGGCTTATTGAAATTGCAGCCTTGTGAACGCAACTCCTCCCAAGTTTCTGTCTGGATTTAAATGAAACTAGGGTTGATGATATCACCTTAATTCGTAGATGTGCATGAAGTAAGGATTTGATGGTTTATTTGATTTTGCCTCAGTTATGCCCCCTTAAAACTTAGTCTCTTGGGCTTACTGAAATTGAATCCTTTGAATGCAACTCCTCCAAAGTTTCTGGCTGAATCTAAATGAAACTTCTTGAATGTTATAACCTAAGTTGATAGATGTGCATGAAGTAAAGATTTGATGGTTCATTGATTTTTGCCTCAGTAATGCCCCCTTAAAACTAAGTCTCTGGGGCTTATTGAAATTGCAGCCTTGTGAATGCAACTCCTCCTAAGTTTCTGGCTGTATCTAAATGAAACTTGGAGGATGTTTAAACCTTAATTGGTAGATGTGCATGAAGTAAGTATTTTATGGTTCATTAATTCTTCCCTTAATTATGCCCCCTTTAAACTTAGTATCTGGGGCTTATTGAAATTGCAGCCTTGTGAACGCAACTCCTCCTAACCTTTTGTCTTGATTTAAATGAAACTTGGTCAATGACATCGCCATTATTTGTAGATGTACATGGATCAAGGAGTTTATGGTTCATTAATTTCCCTGAAATATGCCCCCTTAAAACTTGGTATCTGGGGCTTATTGAAACTGCACCATTATGAACGAAACTCCTCCTAACTTATTGTTCCATTGAAATGAAACTTGGTCAATGTTATCACCATAATTAGTTGGTGTACATGGGTCAAGGATTCTATGGTTCATTGATGTTTGCAAGAGTTATGCCCCTTGACACTTAGTCTTTGGGCCCATTCAATCAATCATTACGAACAGTTTGAACTTGACAATTTAAAAAGGTAGTCTGCAAATGTTTTGAATTTGGTTCTGTCAAATTAAGTAGTGTCTACAATTATTTTCGTGAAACAGCACCAATGTGGCGGCGTATATTGTGACTATGGCACTCTTGTTAGTCTTTGCTATATACAACATACGAAAATAAAACTCGCCAATAAAAGCCACATATTTTATCCGATAAAGATTCTTCAAAGGCATCTGATAAAGGCTCTTCAAAGCATCATTCCTCTGAAATATGCTTGAAATCCGACTTTTTTTATTTATTATGAACCATATATAGAAATATTGCAGTCAATGCTTTATTCGATCAAATCTGATGAAGAGTTGGCTAAAGATCATTTCTTTTGAATTTGGATATATTTTCATACTACACAAGAATGGAATTAAGCACTGTGTTTTAATTGGATCAAATATTTTAAAGGAATCTGGTAAAGTCACCCAAGGATCATTCGTTGAATTTGTTTGGAACCCACCGTGCATATTCTGAAATTTACATAGTTTTGACAATATACCAATTATGGATTTTTTGCGATCAATCAAATCTGTGTTTTTTATCTCTACTGGCCGAAGGCCACTAGAGCTATTGCGATGGCTTTTTCCCGTCCGGCGTCCGTGCGTCCGTCGTCCGTCCGTTAAACTTTTCCTTATTAACACTCTAGAGTCCACAGTTTTCATCGGATTCCCTTCAAACTTTCACAGAATGATTGTACCATCATAAGGATCGTTCCTTTCGAAATTGGGTCAGATCCGTCAAAAAACATGGGGAAAGGGGCCTAATTAAAATTTAATTAAAAAATCCTCGTTAACACTCTAGAGACCACAGTTTTCATCGGATTCTCTTCAAACTTTCACGGAATGATTGTACCATCATAAGAATCGTTCCTTTCGTAATTGTGTCTGATCCGTCAAGAAACAAGGAGAAGGGGCCTTATGAAAATTTGAATAAGAACCCATTAAAAATCCTCCTTAACACTCTAGAGCCAACAGTTTTCATCGGATTCTGCTCAAACTTTCACAGAATGATTTTACCATCATAAGGATTGTTCCTTTCGAAATTTGGAATGATCCACTAAGAAACTCGGGAAAAGGGGCCTTATGAAAATTTAATGAAAAATTCCTCGTTATCACTCTAGAGTCCATAGTTTTCATCAGATTCAATTCAAACTTTCACAGAATGATTTTACCAACAATGGGATCATTCCTTTCGAAATTAGATTGATTGATTGAATGGGGTTTAACGCCGCTTTTAACAGTATTTCAGTCATATCGCGGCGGCTGGAGCACCTAACAATGGATTCCTGGTATTTCTCACACCAGTACTACCACTACATCCTTTCCTAGCCTCCAGCTGCTATCCCACTTAGGTTTACGATTATCAACCCATTGGTGAGAGACAATTGTCGGAAAGAATATTTGCCGCCGCCGGGGATCGAACCCATGACACCTATGATTGAAGTCGAAATTAGATATGATCCGTCAAGAAAAATGGGAAATTGGTCTTATGAAAATTTAATTGAAAATTCCATTAAGAATCCTCGCTAATACTTTAGAGTCCATAGTTTTCATCAGATTCTATTCAAACTTTCACAGAATGATTTTACCATCATAAGGATTGTTCCTTTCGGAATTTGGTATGATCCGTCAAGAAACATGGGAAAAGGGGCCTTATGAAAATTAAATTAAAAAATCTTTGTTTACGCAATAGAGTCCACAGTTTTCATCGGATTCTCTTCAAACTTTCACAGAATGATTGTACTATCATAAGGATTATTCCTTTTGAAATTTGGTATGATCCTTCAAGAAACAAAGGAAAAAGGGGCCTTATGAAATGTTTAAAAAAAATTCTCATTAATAATCTAGAGCCAACAATTTTCATCGGATTCTCTTCAAACTTTCACAGAATGATTGTACCATCATAAGGATTGTACCTTTTGGAATTGGATATGATTCCTCAAGAAACATAGGAAAAGGGGCCCTATTAAAATTTAATTCAAAGATCTTTGTTAACACTCTAGAGTCCACAGTTTTCATCTGATTGACTTCAAACTTTTACAGAATAATTGTACCATCATAAGAATTGTTCCTTTCAAAATTTGGTATGATCAGTCAAGGACCACGGGAAAAAGGGGCCCGATAAAAACTGGATTGAAAAAGTCCTCATAAACACTTTAGAGTCCATAGTTTTCAACAAATTCTCTTCAAACATTCCCAGAATGATTATTACATTAAATTGATTTTTCCTTTCGGAAGTAGGTTTGATCCATCAAGTTTCATGGGAAAAGGGGCCCTATGAAAATTTAATGAAAAAAATCTTAGTTAACACGTAATGGCCCTAGATTTCACCTGATTGACTTCAAACTTTCACATAATGATTGTACCATCATAAGGATTGTTCCTTTCAAATTGGGTCTGATCCATTGAGAAACATAGGAAAAGGGGCCTTGTGAAAATTCAATGAAAAATTCTTAATTAATGCTTGTAAGTCCACAGATGAGATGGGGTTGTCTTTATACTCAAACAGAATAATTATACTTTTGTAAGAAGAGTTCCCTTTTGAATTGGTTCAGATCCATCAAGTAACATGGGAAAAGGGGCTATATGAAAATTCAATTAATAAAACCCTGTTAACACAATAAAGCCCACAGCTTTGATCAGATTTTGTGAAACTTTCACAGAATGATTGGAAGGTCATAACTATCATTCTTTTCATAACAGGGTTTGAACTGTCAAGAAGCACAGGAAAAGGGGCCTTATGAAAATTTCATTTATAAATCCTTGTTACTAAGTCCAGAGCTTTAATCGGTTTTTCTTCAAACATTCACAGAATAATTGTACAATAATAATGATTGTTGATGTTTGCATTAGACCTGATCCGTCAAGTATAACAGGAAAAGGAGCATTATGAAATTTAATTTTAAAATCATTGTACCACAATAAAGTCAACAGTTTTCATCATATTCTGTTAAAACTTTCACAGAATGATTATTCCATCATGAGGATTCTTTCTTTTCAAATTAGGGGTGATCTGTCTAGTATCATGGGAAAAGGGGCCTTTAGAGAATTTTATCTATAAACCTTGTAACCAAGTCCAGAGCTTTCATTGGATTTTATTCAAACCTTCACAGAATCATTGTACAATAATCACGATTGTTGATGCTGACATGAGACCTGATCCTTCAAGTATCACAGGAAAAGGAGCCTTATGAAAATTTTATTTTAAAAATTTGACACCAAGATAAAGTCTGCAGGTTTCATCAGATTCTGTTCAAACTTTCACAGAATGTTTGTACCATCATAAGGATTGTTTCTTTCCGAATTGGGCCTGATCTGTCTCATAGGAAAAGGGGCTGTCTGAAAAATTATTACCAAATCCTCATAAACACAACAATGCCCTCAGTCTTTATCAGAATCTCTTCAAACTTTAATAGAATGATTGTACCATCATTTGGATTGTTCCTTTGTAAATTAGGTCTGATTGGTTAAGTGACACAAGAAAAGGGACCTTATAAAAATTCTATTACAAAACATCATTATTACAATAAAGTCCTCAGTCTTTATCATTTTCTTCAAACTATCATTAGGATTGTTCTTTTGTACATTGGCTCTGATTTGTTAAGTTTCACGGAAAAAGGGGCCTTATGAAAATTTTGTTATAAAAATTCTTGACACAATTCAGTCCACTTTTTTCATTGATTCTCTTGAACTTTTAAAGAATGATTCTACCTTCATTAGAATTGTTCCTTTTGAAATTTGGTTTGTTCTTTAAAGTATCATGAGAAAAGGGGCCCTATGAAGATTTCACTATAAACTCATTAACACAATAAATTAACAGATTGATTGTACCATCATTCCAATTGTTGATTTTGACAGTGGATCTGACTATAGCAAGGGTCACATAAAAAGGGGCCTTATGAAAAACTCTCTTAAATATTCTGGTTAACACAATGATGTCCCTTGATTTCACCGGATTCACTTCAAAATTTCACAGAATGATTGTACAAATACTTAGATGGTTCTTTTCATAACTGGGTACAATCAATCAAGTATCATGAAAAAAAAGGGGACATATGATTTTTTTCCAAATATTCTAGTAAACATAATGAATTCCCTTTATGTCATCGGATTCACTTTTAACTTTCATAGAATGATAAAACCAACAGTAAAATATCACGGGAAAAGGGGCCTTATGAGAACTTGAATTTAATATCTTTATTAACACAATAAAGTCAACAGTTTTATCGGATTTTCTTCAAAGATGCATGGAATAATTGTAGCAATCGAAACACAGGAAAAGGGGCCTTACAGATTATCATTCAAAACATTCTTGTGTATGTGATGAAGATCACAATCATTATCATGTTGTCTTTTAAATTTCACAGGATAGTTGTAGGGTTGTAAGAAAAGTTCCTTTTGGAATGAAATTGATCCATCAAAAAACACAGGAAAAGGGGCCTTATTGATTTTCATTCAAAACAATCCTGCTCATGTGATAAAGTCCACAATTATTGTCAGATTCTGATAAAAAATTCACAGGACTATTGTAGGGTCATAAGGTAACTTTCTTTTTGGAAATGGAGTGGATCTTTCATGAAACACGGAAAAGGGGCCTTGAGGATTGTTGCTCAAAATAATAAAGGGAATAAAGTCCTGTTGTTTATGCATTCTTCTTTGAGTAATTAACTTCCTTAATAATCAGATTTCTTTAACGGAAAACTATATAACCAGTAGAGCGTCTCATGGGCCTCTTGTTTTCTTTAACAACGGAGACAATCAATATAAAATAGAATTACTATTCCCAGCAAGACAACTTACTCTTGTGCTAGAAATACTCCAAGTATAGCAGTATCTATTTATTTCCTTTCAGCCCTATTTCATCTCTACTTGGATGATTCCAATCTTCTAAAGCAATGTTGTTAGGCCTTTTTCTTTCCAAAGTTCTGGTAAGGGTCATGAAATGATAATTTCTATAAAATCTGGTTGAAACTACATACTGGTGTCTAAGAAGGAAATTTCAATATATACCATATATGGAATTTAACCTCGTCATTAAGACATGATTTTATGTGAACATTTTTACATAATCTGATAAAGTGTCACAAAAGGACCATTTCCATGAAATTGGGTTTCAATCCAATAGCTAGAGTCATAATGTATCTATTATGAAAATTAGCCTCGTACTTTACAGCCATGTTTTTATACGATCAAAATTCTGTGGGGGGAATCTACTAGATAAAGTTAAGGCTGTGTTTATTATAGTGCACTTTTTAAAAGGCACATTTTTTGACTTATAAAATACTTATTCCGTGTGCATAGTACCTTTCGAATCCCTTCTCCCAATTGCCGGACGCCTGGTAGAGATGGTTTGTTTGTTTGAATGGGGTTTTACGCCGCCTTCAACAATCGTTCAGTTACATCGCGGCGGCTGGAGCACCTAACAATGGAATCCTGGTATTTCCCACACCAGTACTACCATTACATCATTTCCTAGCCCCCAGCTGCTATCCCACACAGGTCTACGATTATCGACCCATTGGTGAGAGACAAATAGTCGGTAAGGATCAGTGCCGCCGTCGGGGATCGAACCCGGGACCTCTAGATTGGCACTCCGACGCGCTACAAACTGCGCTATGACGGCGGCCTCCTGGTAGAGACGGACCTCCGGTAACCATTCGCTTAACTAGCTGGCGGCTAATCAACGGGCCGCGTCAGTTCTAACTAGTTGAGCTGGCTTCCAAATTGATTTGAACCTTAAACCTCCCATTCCCTAAACACACGGTCATGGGAGCGGTTCAAAGGTAATTCCTGTGAAATTTGGTTGAAACCTGCGCAGTACTCTCTGAGCATTAGACAGTTTTTCGGTCGGACCAAGGGACACAACGCCGTGACAACAGGTCGCTGGCTTTCAGCCAGTGGAGCTAAATATGTAATCCGCACTCGCAAAATGTTTGTACCGATCAGGTTTTCGAGACCGTGGTATTAACAAGGGTTGAAATAGCTAGGTATATAACTTGGGAGTTCTTTCTTACCATTAATGATTTGTTCTTCAATTCTAACTTAACACATGGTAATAGCCTTCTAACGTCTTGGATATATTCGTTATGTACATGGCGAGAATAGAGTTGAAGAAGTATAAAAGACCACTGAGATTCCAGTCAGTTCAAACGTTTTATTTTAGAGTAAAGTTTCACATGTACAATAACACATAACCCGATGAATAATCATGGTATAAATCGATCTGAGACATTAAATCCCGGAAAAAAACTTCAACACACTACAAAGGGGTTACATACGCGATATATATAATATTCTCAACAGTTATGTTTATAGCACGAGACATCTCGGGGACTCATAATAAGTGTGATTAGGTTTTTCGATTCATATCTCCACGAAAAGAATATTTTTTTTTATTTATCATCATTTAATAGTATCGAGCGAAAAAAGAAAAATCTTTCCTGATACCTTTTTTCACGGAACTATTTTGCGCGGAAGTATTCAAAATCGCCGTGTGCTCAAAATTTTGTTCATGGAGTAATATTTTTTTTCGACCAATCAGAACGCCCTATTATGATAGACGAAACTGAAATTTAAGTTATAGAGGTATTATAGATTATACTTAAATCTAAAACAAAGATTTGCAAAACCGTCTAAGTAGGTTCTCTTGGGTAAGCTTAAAAAATGCTTGTTATAGAAATTAAAAATTATTCACACAGAATGTAAAACAGCATTTCATCTTTACATAGTCAGTAAGCCTGGTGAAACGTCCCCAAACTGCCACATACATGCCTGACCTAGTCATGTGACAAATCCGTCACATGTATTAATCATGTGCAAAAGTTCTGACACATAACAGGTCATGTGGACCCTTTGGCACATGTAAGTTAACCCATGGCGTGTACAACTCGCAAAGGAATGATATCAAAAGAATGTTCTCTTTAATTTCTTGAATCTTCTGACCTCTTCTTTCTACAGATAAGTTGTATGGTTTTTGTAAGTATATTAAGTATTACTATGCCCACACTGTAATTTAGCACAAAATTATCATTATTTTGCTATATTCATTTTGACAAACCTTTCTACCATTATAAATGAAATGAGTTTGACAGTGTTGTAGCATAAACCTATCGACTTACATCTTGTTAAGCAAGTTGAAACATTAACTGAAATCCTTTTCAATTCACTGCTTTGCGAGTCAAGATGCTAAAACTACTTGAATGGTAAATTTACATGCCTGCGTATTTGTTTGCATATTATTGATATATAAAACAGCAATTTATTGCTACAAGTAGTCTACATAACAATATAAAATATATCACTGAGTTTTTTTTTTCTTTATTCGTAATACGTGATCAGTTTGGTAGGAGATTTCGTTACAGAAAAAGACGTAATAACTAATTCTAAAACAAGCCAAACTAATTGTAACTCCCAAGGGTTTTAACATTAAAATCTAGCATACGTACAGATCTTTCTTAAAAACTTTATTTACAAAAATAATTTAGAATTTCAGAATTATTTACAATCTCGACATTTTTTGAACAAGCGAAGTAAATAGTTATATGCGTTTCTACGTTTTTATTTTAAACTCTAAGTCTACTTAAGATAAAACACCATTGTGAAAAGCCTGATACAGATTGCCCATATACACGTAGTTTGACTTTTTTACTGCAAATCCGCTAAATAAGCTATTCTAAATATTTTCGCAAAATGAAGTTTTCTCTCAAAGTAAATTGAATTAATTTTGAAAGGGATATCTCTGTCTTTAAACTGCAGTTTGCAGCGGTAGTCATGGGGTAGTAATCACAAATCAATTTTTTTACAGTTAAAGTTTTACATAGAACCTGTAGGTATATTGTACAGGCTTTAAACAATAGCTTGGGTGTTAGAATGAATACAAATAAATGCAATACTATTGGATGCTAGGTGGTCGCAGAGAATTATTTACAAAACATGCATGTACTTTTTTATGTTCTACATAAGTTAAATATAACAACGGAAATTTTCTACCGCTACTATAAATAGTAACAAACATCCACCCCGGGAGTTACAACCAGTTTTTATGTCGTCGTTTGGCAATCAAAAATTACAACTACACCTTTCAAAAGCAAGCTGCAGTTACAATATTTGTCACCTAATGACGATGTGATATGTTCATATGAAATTCCTTTTAGTAAAAAATGTGCATGAGGACGTAAAAGCCAATTTCTACAGAAATTCTAGGTATAAAAAGTTTCTAATTTCGTTTCATGAAACCCTCTGTTGAATACAAAAATTCCTTGGTCATAAGAACAATTTTAAATCAATCATGCACACAGTAGACAAAGACTTGAAACAAACCTGGAACACTGAAAGGAACCAATGAATACGAGTTAAAAAGCAACTGTTTCGCTAACTTAAAAGACCAATCCAAAGTTTTTTTCTGAAAGATTTGTCCCTGTTAGACCTGCCAAAATCTGAAGCACCTGCACCTGTTTAGGTGATTCACTTTTTTGAGGACACTTACACCTCCTTAATTCTTTTATAAACTTAGGTGCATTCAAAATTAAAAGAATGTTTCATACAAATATTTTGCATTTAAAAAACAAGCTTGTTGATCCAGAAGTATGCTTTAATCAATGTCAATTGTTGACCTTAACAGTAGTTTATCAGCCTCTTTTCCAAACAAATTATTTTTATATTATTTCTAATCAATAAAACTGTAATGATAAATTAGTCAGATGTTTATTAAATTCCTTAGATTGAATAAAAAAAATGGTTGCCAAGGTCACCCTGTGAAAGCATGGTGAGTTGTTAGGACAAAACTGTTCTATTTGACCATTATTTATTGTCAATAAAAACAATAACTCCTCAACATACTAACACAGTCAATTGTAGAGGTGTCAAAACTTGGGGAAAATGCGTACATATTGATTGCAAAATTGTGAATATAATCCTTTTGCGTATGTTTTTCTTTGATAGCACTAGAGTACCAAGTTAAACAGACAAATAGACAAACACTCTCTCAAAGACCCCAGAGATGGTGAGGAGCGATGGAATGAATTTACTTAAAGTCTTTCTTTTCCCTTGAAAACCATGTTGTAATTTAAGCAAGGTTTTTTTAACAGAATAACTCATTAGCACATTCCTACAGAAATATAGTTAAGAAACGAAAACAGCTTGCAATAAGCAACTCTTCTTTTATCTCCCACTCTTAATAGCTCTTATTTTTCTGATTTTACTCATTCCTAAAAAGCTATCCGTGTTCACCTATAATGTAGACCAGTCTAAACTGTTATTGTTTTAGCTGGTTAAATATGATCTTAAATGGTTACGACAGCATATGGTTAGAATCATATTAATTCATCATTCCGTTCTCTCCCTTTCTTCTGGGCTCTGTTCTCACAATCAAGACTTAATCAATAACTCTTAAAACATTATTTAAATTTTCAACATAACAAATCATTATGAAGTAAAGCCAAAGTTCGGTACCTGTTTGAAAAAGAAACGCACACCTTTTTGTCCTTGTTAAAACACATCTTTGTAAAACTCAAAACTTGATGGTCTAAACTTTTTTGAAAATCAAAACATGATAATGTACAAACTTGATATTTCCTCCTTGGCTATTGATATCGCTCGACTGATTTATACACTCTTTTCTTTGTTTTGCTTCAAAAAGCTTGCAATTTTCTTCTATAAAGTGAACGTATAAGACATAATTTGAATGGTTTAGGTTACCAAAGCAATAACTTTGGCAATACTTCAATAAGACAATTAATATTATTTACAATTATTTTCACATGCAATCAGATCATTTGTTAAAATCATTGTCATGGTAACACATCTTAGTATAAATGCGTATTGTCTGTTCAGATTTCTGAATTCATAACAAATAATTCTTAATTTTATCAGTTTGGGCCGTCATAGCGCAGTTGGTAGCGCTTCGGACTTTCAATCTAGAGGTCCCGGGTTCGATTCCCGACGGCGGCACTCATCCTTTCCGACTATTTGTCTCTCACCAATGGGTCGATAATCGTAGACCTATGTGGGATAGCAGCTGGAGGCTAGGAA
Organism: Fragum fragum; assembly: GCA_946902895.1. NCBI lineage: Eukaryota > Metazoa > Mollusca > Bivalvia > Cardiida > Cardiidae > Fragum > Fragum fragum. The sequence goes on along the minus strand of OX336376.1, from coordinate 41,544,097 downwards.
AGGATGTAATGGTAGTACTGGTGTGAGAAATACCAGGATTCCATTGTTAGGTGCTCCAGCCGCCGCGATATAACTGAAAGATTGTTGAAAGCGGCGTAAAACCCCATTAAAACAAATTTATCAGTTGGGAAAATAATACGACCATACAAAGACCATGATAACATGCCACTGACAAATCTCTTGAATATATACTACAATACTTTTGAAACAATGAGTTTTGCTTGTCTGGTCAAATTTTCTTACTTAAAAGTTCTATTTTTGTTGAATTACCATAGGGACAAAGCTTGAGCTAGGTATAACTACAGTATAAACACAGCCAGATGGCCTAGGATTTTTTCTAAAATGTGTTACCATGGAAATTAAAGTGGAGGAAAATAAATCATAACAATTCATCAAACATCAATAAAACAATGCATTCCAAACACATCAACTGACATCAACATTATACTGAACAAACCATGACACACTCAAGAGCTTTAAAGTTCCCTTAAAAATCGTCTTTGAACATCTCTTTCGTGAGACAGTAATCTAATAAATGGAAAATGACTGCAAGGTTTTGTCATGGTTGGGAATAAAAATAAAGACCCTGGTTACAAAATTCAAAGACAAAATATAGAGAACATGTATCAATTTCTGAATTATTGGGTGAAAGAAAGCAAGTTAAATGTCTTTAAACGTTTAAAGCCAAATGTTTCTCCACTTAAAGTTTTCTTCAAAATAAAACTTGAAACATGCAAACAGATTTATCTAAAGTTTGTAAAGTTTTAGGTCAATAATTATTAAACATTTGAAACATGAATCATATACAATATAGTAACAATACAGTAAACTATGTACACATTTAATTAATAGCCATATAGTTATGATCACATTATAAAGGGTTGTTAAAGGTTTGAGCATCACCATATTAAGGGCATCCATTGCTAACAAATATTTGCATCTGTTAGTTTTTTTAAGTACTAGTTTTGGGTTTTATATAGCAAATTGGCCATATATATTTGTATACGCACTCAAAACAGTGGTGAGTAAACCCTTCAATTTGGTGAGTGGTTCATTTAAGACTGAAACAGACTCAATCTGATCATTAAAACGGACTTCTTCAACAAAAATGATTCAACAAGAATACATAAATAGAGGATATCTCAATAAAAAAATCCTTTTTTCTTTCTTGCCTATAAGTATCTATTCTAGGTAATAAGTAGTCAGAAAATCTTGTCTGATCCAGCAACATTCTCAATTAGATTTTTATTATTCTTCCCACTATATTTTCTACCCTTTAAAAAAGAGAGTTTCAAAATTTCATCAACTTAAAATTGTCATCTGCACTTTCTCTAAAATTCGCTCGTCTAGTAATTGGTAAATTACAACGTAGCTAAATTGTCATATGGTCTATTGCTCTTAAATTTCGATTGTTTCTGAAATATTTCATAGGTTAAGGCAAAACTATTCTCTGGTCCATGGTCGTCAAATGAAAAGATTGAAAATCTCAAATAGTGACACAAATGTGTAAACATCAAGTTTGTACGTAAATCTGTACCTGAAAGGGGAAAACAGATTAAAAGACAGGAGAAAATGATTTTTTCTGGTACTTTTCACTTTTTCTTCATGTTTTATGAAAAATATTCCTGACCCTTGTGACAAGTAAAAATATATGAAATAAACAAACATGTCCATCTATGTCAAGAAATTGAGAGAAAGTATTTAGCTTATCCTTTAGTGGATCAACTTTGAATATATTTTTTCATGAAATAAACTTGCTTTATAACATTTTATGCCACAACTTCAAAGGTAAATGAAGAACTTATTATGTCCAACATAAACCCAATACCAAACTTTTTAAATTTGAAAAGGAAGAAGAAAAAAGTTTAAATAAAACACTGTGTGAAACAAGCAAGTCTTCCAATAATTACAAAGTACTCTGCTATAAATGGCACTAATTTTTACAATTTAATCACATTTTAAATAATGACAAACCAACTGCAACTTCTTTCAAATTGGCTCAGTCTAAAAATGCGCTGTTTGGTTATGGGTTAAGTAGGTAGCAAGTCTTCTATTTAACTCTCAAGATTTCTTTATCATTAGTGTTAACACATAATATGAATACGTCTAAGAGAACACAATACCTCCTGGTTGCTGGATCGGACAGACAGACGGACAGTTCAGTCTAATTCTATGTAGCTATGATAAACCTAAAAACACTACATCTTTTATTGCTTATAGTAATTTAAATAGTAAAAATACCCGGTTTGTCATAAATTTAAAAACATAATTATAAATAAGTTATCATCTTAAAAATATGTAAATGAGATGCCGTATGATGCATGAACTATCAATAATAACTTACATCAAAATGATAACTACAAAGCATTTAAATGTAACCACTAAGTCAGTGCACAATATGCCAGTCTATAATGAGGCCTTATAGCAAAAATATTGTAAGTACCTATATCTATAGAGGCTCTTCAAAAGTTCGCCAATAAACCTTCAGCATCATAAGCCAAAATTGATCATTATTTTCACAGACATTTTACAAAAAAATACTTTTAGTTTAATCCGAGTTCCTGCATTTTTTGTAGATGAAATATGTGTCTACCCCCATGAATAAAACAAGTGGATACACAAGTACTTTGTATATTTGCACGCAAAGTAGTTATATAAGATTTGTCTAAAACTGACATCATCATTTTTGGGATATGAAAGATATATTTTTTGCATGTCCTTGGAAATTTGGACATACCCACAGAGAATCAAAACAAATTCACAATTAAAAGTAATGCAAATCGATGGGTCAGCACACAGCAGTTGTAACTGCCTATATCTTTATAGGCAGTTACAACTGTTTTCACGCTGACCCATCAAAATGAAGACAGGAACAGAAGCCAGAACTATACTAATTACTTTTTGTCATCAGCATTAGTCCACATCAACATGGCTATCAATAGTGGCAGATACATTCATTGCAACAGAAGTTTCAATACACACAGGAAACAGATAAAAGCATCTGAATTTGAACACTTTTGTTTGCTGTAGTTTGAACAACATTGGAGGAAAAGTTAGATACTATTCTACAACACAAAAACTCTGAACAAAATAAGATCAGCTCAGCTGATCTCATGATGTGTAATTTACCGGTATTTTCTTTTCAGTATGTATTTAAGTTACCATATTTCTCTAGATTTAGCCATCATTCCAGATCCTCTACACTCTTCAAAGCATCATTTCGTACCCAAATAAAAAACATAATATAAAGAGTTATTTATTACTTTGTATTTCTCCAATCTAAAGATTGTTTCCCAACAATCATTTTTTCCTTTGTTTCACGATGTTTTCTACCCTATCTGGGACTTATTTTCTGATTTCAGGGTAATTACAAATATTTTCTGCAACTAATCTTTCAATTTTGATCATTCTAAATTTTTGTTGTCTGGTAATGGGTCGAGTTAATTAGTATGTAACTCGTTAAGGTTTTTTGTATTGTAAGAAGAAACTACTATTCTGGAGCAAGCTCTTTGGAGAAATATAGCATTTGTATTTACACCAAAATCATGAATAAGGAAAAACACACCTAATACACAGCCCCTATCATTGATAGATGGCTATTTTAAATGCTACGATAAAGGACTAGTTAAAATGTTCTCAGATTCTGGGAACCTTACTTTCAACATTGTAATTCAGTGCTAAATCTAGATTTGCATGAGTGGGCTTAAATATATTTGAACATGGAGGGCATTTTGCAAACTGAGGACCAGTCAATACAAGTATCAAAATACTAGTAATATAAAACACAAAAGATTATTTTTCAGATTTCAATATTCGACTTCAGCTAATCAAATATTCAAAGGTAAACATACATTAATTGATCAATTCTTTCCTTTTAGATTGAACTCAAAAAAAGAAAATAGAGCACACCCATTGGGCCTAGACTGGTTAACCCATTCCCACACACTGACACTTTTGGAAGCCCCTCAAGAAAATCAACTGAAAAAACATTGTGTAAAATGAAGAAATTGCTTGTAACAAGCAATTTCTTCATTTCACACAAAGTTTTCTACCAAGTAAGTTGAAGAAATCTAAAATTTCATTAACTTTAAAATGTCATATGCAACTCCTTTCAATTTGGACCAGTCTAAATTTTTCTTGTGTGGTAATGGGATAACAGGGAATCTGTTTTGATTTTAGAGGGAAATTGAACACTGCTGTAACAGGGTACACTGCACTTCAATTTTCCATGAATTTTTTTTTGTTTCAGCATTCTATTGCATAAAATATAGCGAGAAAAGGAGACATGGATCATTTCTACCCTATGTGGTCCTTTCTGTTCAGTTGATATCCATTTTGAACCGTCATCTGCAGCTTCTTCCAATTTGGATCAGTCCAAAATCTTGCAGTATTCAAAATATTTGTTTATATTCGGCAAAATGCATTGACTGGGACTATATTTACCCTCAATTATCTGATGCTATTACAATATCATGATAATGAAATGACGGAGCGCTGTAAAACATCAATTTTGCTCACATTCAATATATTCAGTTAGTAGTCATATCCACATAGCTCCATATTAACCCATTCCCATATTATCCCTTTTATTAACACCTCTCAGGAGAAAGCTTTTGAAAACATGGATAATGAATAAATTGCCTGTTCTTCATACCCACGAAATTTTCTACCCCAAAAGAAAAAGATTTTTAAAATTTCACCAACTTGACATTGTCATCTACAACTTCTTTCAATTTGGACCATTCCAAGCTTTTTTTTAAGTCTGGTAATGGGTTAAACCATTCCCACTTAGCAAAATTTTAGACTAGTCCAATTGAAAGGAGTTGCAGAAGACAATTTTAAGTTAAAGTTTTGGATTATTTCAACTTTCTGGGAAGAAAACATTCTGGAAAATGAAGAAATTGCTTGTGACAAGCAATTTCTTCATTTTCCGCAATGTCTTCCAAACCTTTTTTTCTTGTGGGCGTCTTAAAGCGTTACTGAGTGGGAATGGGTTAATAAAGCTGTAGCTATGGGTTTTGACGGCCCAATGATCACATTATTCTTGAAACACATCTTATAAAATGGTTTTATATGAAATAACATACACATCACTCATACATAATGTAAGAAAGCTGATGAAAAAGAAATATTTAAATGGTGGAAGAAAGTCACATGACATAGAAAAAAAGACATTTCATGTGACACATAGAAAAATCCATATATGGCAAATGACTTTTTATCACATATTTATTTTAAAAAAAAAAAGGTAAAAATAAATGAAGGTTGCATAAGGTGATAAAGAAATCAAAAAAGAGGAAAAAAGCAGAAAATATTTCTATCATGGAAGAAAAAGGAGGACCTTTTTTCACTATAGTTGATATTCTAGAATCCTCTGTGTAATCCACTGCAAGACGGAAAAAAATTAGGCAAGTCCAAATTGAAAGGACGACAATTTGCAGATGACAATTCAAAGTTGATCAAATTTTAGATTTTTTCCACTTTCTGGGTTAAAAAAAATTGTGCCAAATGAAAAGTTGCTTGGTTCAAGCAATTTCTTCATTTGACACAAAGTTTTCCCAATTGCTTTTCTTGTGGGGCGTCATTGTGAGGGTATGGGTTAATTTCAATTCTAACAATTTCTTTAGCAAACACTAAAATGACTCATCTTTTCAAACTGGACTTGAACCAAAGTAAACAGTTCATTTAGAAATCAAGCATGGTGAAAATAGGCCCAAAAAAGTAAAAACAAGGAAATTATTTACAAATAGCAAACCAAATAAGGGATGTCCTTGACCCATTCCTACACAATGATGCTTTTAAACACTTCAAAAGGTTTTGGAAAAAAATGTGGAAAACAAGCAATTACTTCATTATCCACAATGTTTTCTACCACAATAGACAAAGATTTTTAAGATTTCATCAACTTTAAATTGTCGTCTGCAACTTCTTTGAATTTGGACTGGTCTAAAATTTTATTGTGTGGGAATGGGTTAAGTCAAAAATGGAAAAATCATCTGAAGTAGTCTTGCTTATATATGAAAACACTTTTTCACCTTTCCTTATTTGCCCAAAGTACAAGCAATTTCTTCATAGTCTACAATGTTTCCTATCCTATTTAGATAAAGATTTTGAAATTCATCATCTTAAAATTGTTGTCTACAACTACTTAAAATTTTGTCATCTGGTAACAAGTTAATGCATTACCATACAATGAGGTTTTCTGATACCCCTCTAGAAAAATAATTGGATATGTACACAATTTCTCTTTTGAATTTTGACCAGTCTAAATGTTTGTTGCCTACAAATGGGTTTGCCAAACAGTTTCTCATGTAGTTGTACTTCTAAATTTGACAGGAAATTTGGATAGTTAAGTTGTAGACTGGTAATTATATAATTGAGAAGGGAGTCCAAATTTCTATTTAGTCTTAAATTGTACAAAGCAATCAATTTGAACAGTGAAAGGAAAAAGTATCCCAAATTTCTATTTCTTTCATAGGCACTAAATACAGTTTTCGAACAACACTACTTTTTATTATCATGTAATATCAATTGTAAGTTTGTTGGACTGTGAGTCTATAAGGTGGTATATATACACTGATAATCTTACCCTTATGTTAAGGGAAGAGATATCATTAAAGTTAAAATACTTCAAAGAGAAAATTCATTCAAAAATATAGGTAAATAGGGAATTTAAAAAAATAAAATGGGTAAAAATCACAAATTCAAGATTTTCAACAAAAATTGTTCAGTCATGTATATACACACAAATTCAAAACATATCAACTTTATGTAAATTTAAGAAACACATCTGAAATTATATATAACATAAATGCCATTTCATTCTAAAGAAAGTTTTCTGTACTGTACTATAAAAACTAACACCAAAGCACTTTTTGTAAATATATCATTTCACTGCATTTTTTTCCACAAAGAAAATTTCAAGAATTTATTCAACATTTATTTGAACTTGAAAAGTAAAATAAGACTGCACATAACTTTTCCAAAATTTCATTGACACTGAGTAGTTTTTGTGGTAATGGGTTAAGAATATTTGAAGTCTATAGAGGAAAGTCATAAGCTAACTATAGAGCACACACTTAACCCATTCCCACACAACAAAATTTTAGACTGGTCCAAATTGACAGAAGCTACAGACGATAATTTTCAAGTTGAAGGAATTTTAAATTATTTCGTCTTTTGGGATAGAAAACATTGTGGATAATGAAAAAATTGCTTGAGCCTTTTTCTTGAGGGGTGTAAAAAGGAGGGATTGTGTCGAATGAGTCAAAAATCAGATCAAACTACTATTTTATTATATACCTATAAAAGATATGGAGTAAAACCTGGCTGTCAAATACAACTCGAGAGAAAAAAATCAATATTCGGCGTGTAAAAAAAAAACGTATTCGTCGAGTACCGTTAAACACTGACTTCTTTTTTGTGTATTGACGTTCCGGGTTTTTCGGAAAGTTGGTTATTTCTTAGCCATTTAAGAGAATTTTCTTAATGTCATTTCCTAAAAGGTATATAATAAAAGGAATATTACAACAGTGTGTTTTTCTATTTGTTGTTATCATGTTCTCGAATCGTGAGTAGGTATTTTTATTGGATTCGACCTTCGGTCTCATCCAATAAAAAATACCTACACACGATTCTCGAACACGTTAACAACGCATAGAAAAAGACACTGTGGTAATATTCCCTATGTACTGGACAGACTGATTTTAGTATTTTAGTTGCTCACATGTGGAATTAATGGAAATATCACCCACAGGTTAAAATTATTTGACATACAAAAAAACGGCGTCAACAAACACAGGTTTTCCTTAACTTTACACAAAGTAGCAAAATGGGACATTTTGGTCATAACATATCATAACAAATACCAACCAAATGGTTGAATATATATAAATGTATATATAACATATGAATATAATAGTGAGACTCAGTAGGTCTTTTCTTGTAAACACTATGAACAAATGGTAGAGAGAGTGATTTATATAATTTAACTTTTTCGTCTACAAACCTTGGATTTTACGTTGCTATGATTTTATACTTGAGAAAATATTGTGGAGAAGAAAAAAACAAATTGCTTGTGACAAGCAATTTCTTCTTTTCCCACATTTTCTACAACATAAGATGGTTTTATTTCAAATTACATCCAATTATCATTGTCTTCTGCTACTTCTTTCAATTTGGATAAGTCAAAAATTATATAAAAAAAAAGGGAAGGGCTAGGGAATTTCTAGGATTTTCTAAACAATTTCAATACATATCAAATAAACACAGATGCATTATTTTCTAAATTGATTGTAGAATCATGTGGCTTGCTTGAATTTGTGCTTGAACATTTTTGAAAGGTTCAAAAAATGAAAATTATTAAAAATATACTTAATTCATTTACTGAAAATTTTCACCCATAGTGATTAATTTTCCAAAGATGACAACAAAATTGCTTTCACATCATAAATCACTATTTCCACCATGAGTTCAATAACATTACAACATCAAATTGACAGACAAATATACAGCTTTCAGGGTTTGTTTTGGCCCTCTTTGGTTGTAATTCTAAAACAATCAACAGTTATAAAACATCAGCTTCTCTGACAATACTTTGGTATATCATGTAGTTTCTATATTCTCTGGTTAGTTTGTATAATGGACCTCTTTGGAAATGCTGTTTTCGTCATCCAGCAAGTCTTTGTTCTTTGTCTGCAATTAAGATGAGAGTTAAGAATATAATTCATATGGACACTGTTCATTCATGATAAATGAATAAGACCTTTTAACTCATTACCAAAAAAAAAACCATTTTAGACAAGTTCAAATTGAAAGAAGTTATAGTTGATGAATTTCCATGCAGTAAGTGATCTGTGTGAATTTTATGGTTAGTTTTCAAATAACTTTAAATTAAGAAAAAATAAAGGTCACTGCAAAATTTATGATATCAATACCTCCTCAATGGATTTATGTTACAGCAAAAGCATTTTGTTGCTGGAATTATTCAATAAAGGGTATTAACTCCTAGAAAAGTAAATGTGAAATTTGAATCAGTAGTTGCAGAGAAAATGAATGAACAAGATTTTTAAAGAAAGGGCCATAACTCAATGAAAACTGTAGTATAACCAAAAAAGCATATGCATATCTTTATTTAACACTGATTGCTTGCATGAAATTTAATCAAATCCAAAATGTAGTCAAGGAGAAAATAGAACACAAGAAAAAACAAGAGGGTCGTTGGCCCTGGGGCGCTCACCTGAGATAAAGGCTCTTTTTCTTTCAACAGTCTAATTTCATGTTAAGATTACATATAAAGACTATGAACCTGGGGATCCAAAAGTCTAAATTACAAATTCCAAGGCTTTAGTGCTGATTTGAAAGAAGGAAAAAACTTTTTCCATGGGTTATAATTTCAGAAATAAGAAAGAAGTCTGTGAACTGATGCTTCATGCCTATACCCCCACCCCCCTGAGTCTGCCCCTGGAAACCTTAGGATCGTGATTTTAGCTATTTTGTAAAAGGTCAATATACTGATGCTTCATGCAAAATATCAAGGCTCTACGCCTTCTGGGTCAGGAGGAGAAGATTCTTAAAGATTATTTTGAAATTGCACTTTTGTTACCATGGCAACCAGAGTTTTAACGGATTTCAATTCTTTTAGCTAATTTTAAGGGGACCACCTAACGAACATTTCTGCAAACTTTGGTTAAAATTGACCCTGTGAATTGGGAGGAGATGTCATTTAAAAATTTTTTCTTTATTTCTATATAACCCCCCCCCCCTGAGTCTGCCCCTGGGGACCCACAGATCATGATTTTAGCTATTTTGAAAGAGGTCAATATACTGATGCTTCATGCAAAATATCAAGGCTCTACGCCTTCTGGGTCAGGAGGAGAAGATTTTTAAAGATTATTTTAAAATTTCACTTTTGTTGCCATGGCAACCAGAGTTTTTAACAGATTCCAATTCTTTTAGCTATATTTGAAGGTGACCACCTTAGGAACATTTCTGCCAAATTTGGTTCAAATTGGCCCAGTGGTTTAGGAGGAGATGTAGCTTAAAGAAATTGTTGACAGACGAAGCGACACACGACGGACAGACGACGGACAAAAGGGGATCACAATAGCTCACTTGAGCACTACGTGCTCAGGTGAGCTTATAACAGATTAACCAATCAACAATCTGAGTTCTATTTGACCCCTCCCTCCCAGTATTGTTTTGGGGGGGGAGGGTATAAAAAGTAAAACTTAACAAATTCCCTCATAACAAAATTTAAGACTGATCCAAATTGAACAAAGTTGCAGACAATATTTCCATTTTGATAAAATTTTATAGTTCTTTATCTATTTTGATAGAAAACATTATGGATAATGCAGAAATTGCTTGTAACATAAAGAGGCTTGGTTGTGAGGGAAGAATGATCTTTGTCTATACCTCCTGCTTGTCCCTTTCAAAGAAGAGTTGTTTATAAGATAAATTTTCAAAAGAGTTATTGACCAACAATGTTTGCATTTAGTACTGTCAGTCCTTTGATTTTAATGCAATTCTGTAGAGGATTTTATTCAGCATGACAAGGGTTAATTAATTGATTAAATTGGTTTAACGCCACTTTTAACAGTATTTCAGTTATATCGCGGCAGCTGGAGCAACTAACAATGGATTCCTGGTATTTCTCACACCAGTACTACAACTACATCCTTTCCTAGCTGCTATCCCACATAGGTTTACGATTATCCACCCATTGGTGAGAGACAAATGTCGGAATGAATATGTGGCGCCACCGGGGATCGAACCCATGACAAGGGTTAAAACTACCTACCTGTCATACTGGTTAACAGCTACTCTAGTGGTATCCATTCTGGAAAGTTACCAGCTGTGTAGGCTAAAAATAGATAATGATAATTATAGTCATGGAAACAATTTTTACTTTAATTGATTGATTGGTGTTTAACTCTTAACAGTATTTCAGTCATATTGCGGCGGCTGGAGCAACTTACAATGGATTCCTGGTATTTCTCACACCAGTACTACTACTACATCTTTTCCTAGCCTCCAGCTGCTATCCCATTGGTGAGAGACAAGTGTAGGAAAGAATATGTACCGCCTCCGGGATTGAACCCATGACATCCAATGAATTTTTTTCTTTGAACATGTAACTCTTCCATTGCCCATTAACCAAATCAAAAGAAGTTGCAGATGACAATTTCAAATGGGTCAGAATTAGAATTCAAGAGCAAAGTTCTACAGAAAACAATTTGAGGTAACAGGAATTTGTTTGTTTGAAGCAATTTCTCCCTTTCAACAATGTTTTCAAAGGCCCTTTTTTTTGGCTTGTCAATACAAGGAATGCGAATTGGTTAAAACTGAAAAGATACCCCAATTGTAATTCTTTAGATTTTCTTTCAACTGTATTAAAAAGGTTTAATAACATTATCGTTAATAGAGAAATCCTATCTCATTTGATCTACAAGACTAAGTAAGTATCTTTAATAATAAACTGCATGATTGTGTCACAACTACAGAAAAAGTGTATATGTTAGATTTTAAGTTAAAATATTTCAACTATACTACCCCAAAATATGCATTACAGGTTTTCATTGGAATGATCTCAAAGGCATTGGCCAAACTCATCTTGACCTCGTATGTATAAGCTCATCTTTGTCCATGCTATACATCAGGATATAAATGTTCTGAGATCTGAAGGTCAAGGGGAGACAGCTTAAGTCAAATGGTCAACAAGAATCAGTTGTAACTACCTATAAACAAATAGGCAGTTACAACTGTTTCACAATGACCTAGTAAAATATCCTTACCCTGGTTAAATTTAGACCACTGAAGCCAGCTGGCTGTGGGCTGGTTGCCTGTAAGTAAGTTAGTTGGTCCTGCACTGAGATCAAAGGATCCAAGGGACCAGGGCTGCTGGCTCCCTGAATGAGACGACTGGTCACCGGCGAGGTAGCTTGAGGGATCTGTTGTAGAGTACTCAGTTGCACTGTGGAAAAAACAAACACACTTCAGTCTCCATGATTTGAATAGTTTGAATATCCATTTTCATTCCTTCAATCGGTAGGTTAAAGAATTATTAGAGACAATGCCAGGCTCTTATTGTAACAAAACAACCTGTTTGATTATCTGCTTTAACCAATTCCAAAACAACAAAATTTAAGGCTGGTCCCAAATCAAAATTGTTGCAGATGACAATCTTTAGTTGATGAACTTTCGGAGTTTTTTCACATTTGGGGGTAAAAAACTTTATGAATAATGAAGAAATGGCTTATGACAAGCAATTTATTCATTTTCGGCAATTTTTTTTTAGACATCTTTTATAGTGAGTCAAAAAGCGTCATTGTGTATGAATGGGTCAAAGAGCTATTTTACCAATTAGGATCTCTAGAGACAGCACTACGAGACTGACAAAACAATAAAATTCATTATAGACAAAAGATTATTAACTCTGTCTTGCTTAACCTGTTCCCACACAGTGATGCTTTTAAACACCCCTCAATATAAAAGCTTTGGAAAACATTGTGGACAATGAAGAAATTGCTTGTAACAAGCAATTTCTTCATTATCCAAAATGTTTTCTACCCAAAAAGACAAATATTTTGAAAAAAAAAAAAAATCTAAATTTTCGTCTGCAACTTCTTTCAATTTGGACCAGTCCAAAATTTTGCAGTCCGGTAATGGGTTAAATGAGCAAAACCTAAACTCATGAAGCACTATTCAAGAACTGTTGTCTATACTAACAGTGTATGAGCTCTACAGAAATATTTGGAGAAATTGTGTTAGTGTCTGAAAGGTTAAACTGACTGCCCCCCCCCCCCCTCCAAAACTAGATGGTTGTCCCAGGATAACTGCTGTCGAGCCCGCAAAGTTTTGTAGGCAACATGCTCCAGACAAGCACAATTTTAGTGTTTGACCTTGAGCTTTGACCTTGAAATTGAAGCTATCCGTAAAATCCTTTCAAATGGCCCATCTTTTCATGATGGAGAATAATTGTGCCAAGTTATTTTGAAATCCATTCATTAATGCAGGAGTAATTGTACAGACAAACACAATTTTAGTGTTTGACCTTGAGCTGTGACCTTGAACTTGAAGCTATCACAAAAATTCTTTCAAATGGAACATCTACTTAGAAATAACCTAACTTATTCCCACACACTGGCGCTTTTAGACTCCTTGAAAAACAAAGTTTTGGAAAACATTGTGGAAAATGAAGCAAGCAATTTCTTCATTATCCACAATATTTTCTACCCCAAACCCCAAGACATTTTTATAAAAAAAAGTTAAGCGACTTGAAATTGTCCTCTTCAAGTTCTTTTAATTTGGATGAGTCTAAACCTCCCTATCCTTGTCAGGTAACAGGTCATATTTTTTATCTTTTTTTGGGGGGAGGGGAGTATTGAACCCTTGCCATGCTTAACCCAAACTTCCAAAGAAAAAGAATCTAATTTCAATAATATCTTATGCTTATTAAATCCAGTACATTTATTCAGTTTGGTGATATTTCACATTCTTTAATATTACTCTTGTATTCATATTTCATGAAAATTGTCACTATAATGATTTGAGTCTTCTATTACCTTGCTAGATTCAATGCACAATTTGATACTGATATGAAAAAGAAATAAATCATTCATTAAGAACGAATAAGCCATCCTACAACTCACCTGTCCGCTGTGCGTTTGCCAAAGCCTGAGCCTGGGACTGGGCTGTAAGCAGTGGGTGGGTATCTGTTGCTCGTTGTAGAGGGGAGGAAGTTACAGGGAGGGGCGATGGCTCACTCCTTTGAATGGTGGGAACAGTGGGGGTCATATCAGCAAAATTGTACAAGGTCGTGGGGGACGCGTGTCTCTCAACGCTTGTGGTGGGGATTAAGCCGTAACCAGGGAAGCCTGAGAAAAACAGAAAACAGCGAACTGAATATGTGACCTATCATGCTTAAGTGGACCATCTAGGAAAAGTGGACAATATCAATTCTGATCAGTCTGCATGAACTACAGGCCAATTAACAATTGTGCACTGCCAGGCTTTCCTTTACGCACATTCGAGATTGTCAGAAATGTCACAGGCTCAATTAGGGATCTCTATTAGATTTTATCCTTTTTTCATAAAATAATGTTCTTAAATTGTCCATTTTCCTCTGATAGGTCACATATGATGCTCAACCCTTGATATAACTTTGATATATCTTATTAAAGATTTTTTTTTAAAATGGCGGCTTCCCTTGTTATTGCTCTGCATCTTTAAAAACTGCACACATACTTCTAAACTTTTTTTTCCCCTTACAAATATCATTCTTTCTATTTTCTACTAAAAATTTTGAATCAATCTTTTCCTTTTGAAACAGCAGAATTGATTGGCTGTAATGCAACTAGCCAATAATCAAACAGAAAACATATACTATAAACTACAATCTACAAACTATGATCTCATTGATTTTTATATTTCTGAGCATCATGGGAAAAGAGATGCATTCAAATTTTCAAAGATTATACCACTAAACAAATGAAGAGCAACATGCAAATAGATTGAATCTACAAGTTGGCATGGCAAAAACTACATTCTACAAGCAGAAAATGGTAAAGTTGTGTGCTGTTTGAACTAGTTTTAAAGACATGCAGAGCAATAATAGAGGGACATTTTCTTCTAAATGAAAGAACAAATGACAAAATCTTGACTAGCCTAAATTTGCTGTTTTCATTACATACTAGAGACAAAAAGAAGTAATTTGATTTCCTTAACCCTTTCCTGTTCATTCCATGGTTTTTACGCCCCTTTGGATTTATACTTGAGAAAACATTGAGGAAAAAGAAGAAATTGCATGTAACAAGTAGTTTCTTCTTTTTTCACAATATTTTCTACCCTTCTAAATGATTATTTTTCAAATAAAATCGACTTTAATTGTATTTGGACAGGTCTAAAATTTTGAAAAACAGTAAAGGGTTAAGAAGTACTTAACCCATTCCCACTACTCTGGAAAACATTAGGGAAAATGAAGAAATTGTTTGTAACAAGCAATTTCTTCATTATACAACGTTTTCTACATCAAAAGACATAGGTATTGTATCAACTTAAATCTGTCAACTACAACTTCTTGAACTTGGACCAGTCTAAAGTTTTGTTGTCAGGTAATGGGTTAAATTTAATCCAGACAGACTGTTAGTGAGTTGCAAGATAGAACATGCGCATTATTGTTTGTTTTGCATCAAGTTTTTGATAAAAGTCAAAACTTCTTATGGTTAGAAGGATTATCAGAATTTTAAAAGTAACTTTTTTTTTAAAATGTAATAACTTCACAAGGTCATTGAAATAGTTAATAGATCTTCAAAGACCTTGCTAATGTTTCATAGTCAAGTAATAATCAAGAAAAACCCTAATGGAGAATTAACAATTTAACAACCCTAAAAGCACATTCATGTACTAGTGTATTTGTGCCAGAATGAAATGCTTGTAAGCCAATCATCACTTTTAACACAGAACTCTCTATACATCTCCATTTCTACCATTTATGGGGAAAAAATTGGCACAAACTCATTCCAATACAATCCTGAATTTTTACGCCCTCAAGAAAAAAAGCTTTGAAAAACACTTTGGACATATGCAATGATTTAAATTGCTTGTAATAAGCAATTTCATCATTGTCGACAAAGTTTTCTACCCCAAGAGACAAAGATCTTTAATACCCGACCAACTTCAAATCGTCATCTGAAACTTCTTTAAATTTAGACCAGTCTAATGTCATCTTGTGATGGGTTGATTAATTCAAAGACTACAGACAATTTTAACCCTTTTCCGTTCAAATACGGGATTTTACGTTCCTGTGATTTTATACTCAAGAAAACATTGTGGAAAAAGACGAAATTGCTTGTAACAAGCAATTTCTTCTTTTTCCACAATATTTTCTACCACATAGGATGTTTTCATTTCAAATGGCATCCAGTTTTCATTGTCGTCTGCAACCTCTTTCAATTTGGACTAGTCTAGAATTTCCAAAAACGGGAAAGGGTTAAACAAAGAAAAATGAAAAAAAAATTCTTCCTTAATTGAACAGAGAAGTACAGATTGTACACAAACAGATGAAAAGCACATTCTAGCATTTTCAAGAATTTTAAGACTTAAAAGCCCCTCCATACATAAAAAGCTTTTTCACATACAAAACAGTTGGCATTGTGCATTTCTAAATAACTCCTTACCAGACAAGTGTCATTTCTTAACATTTTACCGGTTTACAAAATTTTAGACCTGTCCAATTTCACAGATTCTGCAGACAACATTTTAAAGTAGATTTTAATTGAAAAAATGGTAATTTAGTAGGGTAGAAAATATTGTGGAAAAAGAAGAAATTGCTTGTCACTTATCACAAGCAATTTCTTCTTCTTCGAAAATGTTTTCTTAAGTATAAAAACTCGGGAACATATAAACCAGGGTTTGAAAAAGAAGGGTTAAGTGTATTAAAACAAGAATTGGGTGGTAATCGGTTGAGAGAACAACCTAACATTTTCTTATTATGACAAATTATCTTCAAAAACGTCATGTCATAATATCTACATATTGTTACAAACTTACAAGCTATCAAAAGCATAAGTATTTCAACTTTCTATATCAATTCAACAAACACATAGAGAAAATGAAGTGCACAATCCAATATTCAAAAGAAACCGAGATGATGCTTTTGAAAACATAGAGAAAAACAAAACCTCAGTTACTGTGAAGACTCATGTATGTCTTCATTTGCTTTTTATATGGTCCATTTTCACCCAGTGTCAAGTGAGAGAATATTTGATTGGTCCAAATAGGGAGGATTTGCAGACGACAATTTAAAGTTAATGAAATTAAATATTTTTTCAGCTCTCTGGATACAAAACATTGTGGAAAATGAAGAAATTACTTGTCACCAGCAATTTCTTCATTTTACACAATGTTTTCCCAATTGTTCTTCTTAAAGAGCGTAAAAAAGTGTCATAGTGTGGGAATAGGTTAACACATTACAACATAACAAAATTTCGAAAAAGTTGTTTAAAGCTGTATTATTGATAAGTGTAAAAAGAGAGGGATTGTGTGGGAAAGGCTTAACCCATTCCCACACAAAGACGCCTTTAGACGCCCCTACAGAAAAAAACTTTGGAAAACATTGTGGAAAATGAAGAAATTGCTTGTTACAAGCAATTTCTTCATTACCCACAATGTTTTCTACCCCAACAGATAAAGATTTTTAAAATTTCATGAACTTTAAATTGTTGTCTGCAAATCCTTTCAGTTTAGACCAGTTTAAATTGTTGTAATGTGGGAAAGGCTTAAAAGTTTGTAGGTTAGTGTAATGTACAATTAGTTGGTCATCTCAAGAACAGAAAGTGAGAAAATAAATTTTCAACACTATTTTATGATGTCAACATAAAATAATCTTTTTGATTTTTTTTTTCTTTTCAACAAAACTTTTCACATTAAGCTTGCAATCAATTTTTGGAAATTATTGGAGAAGGTCTGTAAATAATTTCAACAAAGATTTAACCCATTCCCTGGAAAGAAAATTTTAGACTGGCCTAAATTTTTTAGACTGGCCCAAATGCAAAGAAGCTGCAGACAGCAATTTTAAATTGATGGAATTTTATATTTTTTCGTCTTTTAGGATAGAAAACATTGTCGATAATGCAGAAATTGCTTGATACAAGCAAATTCTGCATTTTCCAAAATATTTTCCAAACCTTTTCTCTCTAGAAGCGTAGAAAGGGGTTGTGTGGGAATGGGTTAACATATGAAACAATGTAATGCAACAGGTTGTATTTTCATATAGGAATTGCAATGTAAGCAAAATTCCAGGGAATAGAAGTTGTTTTTTACATGTTTCCATCAAGATTTGATCGATTCTCCCAATAGCCCTCTAATTTGAAAATTGTTTATCACGTTTCAAACTAAATTTAACCCTTTACCGTTTTGCAAAATTTTAGATAAATCCAAAGGTTTTGCAGACAGCAACTTAAAGTTGATTTTATTTGAACATAAGTCATTAAGTAGGGTAAAAAATAATTTGGAAAAAAAGAAAAAAATTGCTTTTAACAAGCTATTTCTTCTTTATGCACATTTTTTTCTCAAACATTAAAACACAGGGATGGGAAAACAAGGTAATGAACTGGCAAAGGTTAAAACAAAAAGCCTGTGACCTCAAGGACAAGAGTATTGCAGATTTGATGTTCTTGCAATTTTGTTCTTTGTTCATGTAAAAACGAAACTAATTATGAAAGTATAACAAATACAATTTCTAAATCACCAAGCTTTGACGTTCTTGCAATTTTGTTCTTTGTTCATGTAAAAACGAAACTAATCATGAAAGTATAACAAATACAATTTCTAAATCACCAACCTACACAATGCTATAAGTATTCTACAATAATTGTTGCTAAGATCAAACAAATAAGACAGAATCATATACATATTGAGAAGCAAGAACTATGCAATGCCAAGTAAGAGGGGGTGTTAGAAAAGTCACCATGCAGATACTAACAGTATTCTACACCATAATTTAGTCTAATTCTGGTTGTTATAAATCCCTATGTATTCTGTTTAGGTTCTGGGATATGACAAAAGATTTTTGATAATTAAAGTTCATTTATTGATACTGAAGCCCATAGCCCAAATATCATCTTTTCAATAGACAAAGGGAATGTCTGGACAATTCTTTATTCTTAAGCCTAAATAAGAAAATTCATTTGAACATCATATGTTCAAATGTCAAAGAAGGGCTTGCACATTATTTGGACAAATTTATTTGGAGAAATTAACTGTCGCATACTGATAACAACCAGTATTAATGCTAACTTCAGAAAAACTCCTCAGGAAGACAACTTCCTATGTGATCAGAATAGCTAAGCAATCACCATGACTTTATCAATAGCAGCCAACTTTGCGGATTAGATGTTACATCTACCAGTGCTAAAATTTCCAGTTGTTTGTTCTACACTGTCCCAAGTGCCTTTAGAAATAAAGGCATTTATGACAGTGTTGCAGTAGGCCCTTGAATTATTCTTGTTGTGACATAGAGATAAGTGAAGGCTTAAAGTATCAAAAGTAAAGTTATTTTAATGAGAATAAATCTTACCAGGTGGTGGAGTCACCCCTGATGTAGCACTTGTACTGGATAGTGCTAGTGCAGCGCTCTGAGCAGCTGTTATATCTACAGTTTGGGCCAAAAGCGAACTTGAGCCAAGGCCTGCCAAAAAATATATAATAACATTCATTATAAAGATGACCAAAGTTCCTTATAATACAAATATAATACAAGTGTTATATATTAGTATCCAGGAATTAAATTTCTTGAAATTTGAAAGATCACAATTATGACCTGATAACAATTACAATTTTATAAGACTATTTGGATGTCATTCAAGATATTTTAGAACAAATTTGTTGTAATCTGTTGTCAGTCGGCATAATAAGGGTACATCTTAATTGTTCATGTAGGAAACGTCTTGAAATGGACCTAAGAGCAAAAACATGCCTTTTTCAAAAGAATCGTTGCCCAACCTGGTGTCAATGGAACAATTGGAAATGAGATGAAATTCAACTTCTAAAATACATTATTTCTATAAATCATTCTAAAAGTACTGAAATTTGACAAGCTTTTATCCCATTACCAAACATTTTTTTAGACTTGTCTAAATTGAAAGAAGTTGCATGCAACAATTCAAAGTTTTTTTCTGTGGGGACAAAAGAAAGTGGAATTATATGAAAATGGGTTAAAATAACCCTTTCCCACACAGAGGCGCTTTTTGATGCCACTCAGGAAAAACAATTTGGTAAACATTGTGTTAAATGAAGAAATTGCTTGTTACAAGCAATTTCTTCATTTTGCACAATGTTTTCTACCCAGAAAGTTGAAAAAATCTCATCTTTCATCAACTTCAAATTGTTGTCTGCAAATCCTGTCAATTTGGACCAGTCTAAAATTTTGCGGTCTGGTAATGGGTTAAGTGATGATAAAATAAATTGTCTAGTGTTGTTATTGTCTCAAAAGCGTAGCAAAACATGAATAGCTATAACATATCAATAAACAAATAATAATAACAAAATCAAGTACATGTCGATTTAACATCTATCAACATATTCTCAAGCCGAGATATTTACGGTGAATAAAATATAATGCACACAAGCAAAGAATTCAAATTGCCATCTAAATATGCTAATATGCACACACTAAACACCATGCACAACTAATACAGCCAACCAATGAGAGTTTTCAAGTTTAAATGATCCAATCAAAATTTAGGATACTCAATAAAACTGATCCAATTCAGAGAAAAAATTCTCTCTTTAAATTCAAAACATGTATTCAATTTTTATGTCAACTAGTAGTTGTTTTTCTGATGAATTTTTCCCAAATGTTTTTTTCAAACTGAAAGTTGCAAGGATTTTGGTTACACATTCTCACACAATCTTTCTTTCTACGCTCTTTAAGAAATGAGCTCAACCTAATACTGTGAGCAATGAAGAAAAAAGCTTATGCACAATGTCTACTGTCCCGGAAGATAATGATTTTGTAAAAAAAAAAATCCAAATTAAAATATCCGCTGCAACCTCTTTCTATATGGACTAGTCTAAAATTTTGGCTTCTGGTGTTTGGTTAAGTTCTGTGTGCTGCTTTTTCTGTTGGCACTTGTAGCTCTCTTCCACAGGTCACTACAGGTGATGTAGGTGTTGAAAGTCTCTTCTTTTGGCACAAGCACTTTTAACCTATTTTCATAAAATCCCTCCTTATGCCCCCTCACGAAAAGGCTTTGGAAAACATTGTGGAAAGCAATTTCTTCTATCCTAAAACAATTCAATTTCCATCAACTTGCAATTGCTGTCTAAAGTTTCCTTCAATTTAGACCAGTTTAAAATCCTGTTGTGTGGGAAAGGGTTATAATCCTTTTCAGTTGACGACATTCTAGACCAGCTAAATTCAAAAGATTAAACCTGTCATGCTGAACCCAGAATATTCCAGTTTCGGCAGGAAATGAAGACCAACATCAGCCTGCACATGAGTGCAGTCTGATCTTGGTCTACACCTCCCGCTTGAAATTTTCCTGCCAGAGTTTTTTATGAAATTGATTTCTAAAAAGAAATATTGATTAGTGAACAACAAAGTCTTTTAGTGCTTTCAGCCCTTTGATTTCATACAATTCAGTAAGGTAATTTATGCAGCATGACAAAGGTTAACATACAAACAGAGTGTAAATTGAAATATAATTGCCAGAATTGTTCAAAATGGAAAACAATGAAAGAAATGAAGAATTGCTTAAATAAACAATAAGTCATTTCCCAATGTTGTTTCGATGTTGTTTCATAGATAAGTGAAAACCCTGAACTATTTGAGAAAGTTGTGTTTTCATGTATCCTCTAAATCTGAATCCACAATTTAGTCTTAACCCTTGTCATGCTGAGTTAAAATCCTATACAGAATTGAACCAAAATCAAAGGACTGACAGCACTGGTAGTACTTCTTGTTCAGTTGTCAATAGTTCTTTCAAAATTAATTTCATAAACAACTCTGGTTTCAAAAGGACAAACAGGAGGTGTAGAATAAGATCAGACTGCACTTTTTGCACTCTTTGTCTACACCTCCTTCTAAAACTGGAATATTCTGCGTTTCAGCATCATGACAAGGGTTAAGTTAGAAGGCTAGACTTTGAATTTAGATTAACATTTAGAAATATTATCCAAGGATCTCAAACATAATCAAACTTTGGTAAAAAATCACCAACATTATTTTTATAAATTTGTTCATTTTTATTACATCTTCATGTCATGACAGATAGAAAAAACAGAAATAACATTAAATGGACACAAGAAAACAATTCAATGTATCTTATTTCTCTTAACCGATTACTAGACGACAAAAGTTTAGACCGATTCAAATTGAAAAAATATGCAGACGACAATTTTAGGTTGATGGAATTCTCGAATTCTTTATCTTTTTGGGTAGAAAATATTGTGTACATTGAGGAAATTGCTTGAAACAGGCAATTTTCTTCTATGTCCACAATATTTTCTAAAGTTTTCTTTTTAGAGGGGAGTAAAAAGGAGGGATTGTGCGGGAATGGGATTAAAAGATTCCCTCCAATATAGCAAGCCCCCAAGAAACGAAATATGCTTTAGATATGGATACTGAAGAAATTGCTTGTTACAAGCACTATCTTTTCATTATACATAATGTTTCCTAACCCAAAATACCAAGATTATTAAAATTTCATCACTTAGAAATTGTCATCTGCAACCTCTTTCAATTTGGACCAGTCTAAAATTTTGTCATCTGATAATGGGTTAAATCATGTTTTTCATACCAGATTATGATAATGGCAAACAACATGGTTATTAATTGTAACTATGAAATGGGACATCATTCTTACAAAAATGCTTGCAGAGTTACCTCTGTTGGTTTTAGGGATTGCTCTCTTGATGGTGAACATACATACCAAGTTTCAACAAATGATTTCCGAAAATCATTGTTTGAAAACGCAAAATTTCTTGTAACAAGTTATTTCATAGACTTGATAATTTTTGCAGAAAAAGGCATTGTGGATGAAGTCTGTGCCTTGTAGATTATTATTTATTATCATTTCTTTTTTTGAAACGACACATACACAGAAGATAGCACACTACTGTGCTAAACAAAATTTGAAATCCACCCATAATTGTGGGAGTAATGCTTTATGCAAACTCAATCTTAATAATTGACCTTGAACTGTCACCTTGATCTAGAAGCCATCCCAAAATTTATTGCAAACTGCACATCTGCTCGTGATTGGTGACAAATGTGCCAGAATCATTTCAAAATCTATCCATAAATGCAGGATTTATTCTCGTGACAAGCTCAAATTTAACATTTGATTTTTAACCTTATACCTCGGAAAAATCCCAAAATTCGTTTCAAATGGCACGTCATCTTCTAAAATCAGTGAACTAACTTAAAACTATTTCAAAATCTATCCTTTACAATATAAGATTTATACCAAAGACAAGCTCATTTGTAACTGTTGATCTTGGTCAGGTTCCTTCAAATTATCACAATATTTCATTAAAAAGGTAGAAAAATTCAAGAAAGAGACCCAGTGTGCAATATTATTTTGGACACCTCCATAAGAATATGAGTAATGTTCAAGACAAACTCAATTTAACATTTGACCTTGACTTTTGACCATGAAGCTTTCTCAAAATTGATTTAAAATTACATGTCTACTAGTGATTGAGAACAACTATTACAAATCATATTGAAGTTTAACCATTACAGCACTCTTTTTTCATTTTAAATATAATTTTAAATACTGTCTGCAACTTATTTCAAATTGAAAGACAGAAAGATAAAGGGAGGATCAAACCTAGGTAGAACTTATTTTCTTTATAGCTACAGAAAGCAGCAGCTTATTTTGGAGTATTTCAACAATACTGCCCTATCCGATTGATTTGAATAAGTTACATTACATAGGATTTCAATTCAAAATAATAATTTAAGACACAACAAACATGTCAATAACAAGGATTCAGTGCAAAACTATTGTAAGTGCCATACAGGCACTTAACCCATTACTACATAAGAAAAACTTTGACTGGTCCAAATTGAAAGAAGTTGCAGACAACATTTCAAAGTGTGTGTAATTTGAAAAGTAATGAATGAATATTGAATATGGTAGAAAACTTTTAAGAGAGAAGGAGAAATGGCTTGTTAAAAGTCATAACTCCTTTGCACACAATATTTTCCTTCGTATTGATTTACAGGGCCATCTGAAGCCATTAACCCTTTACTGTACAATCACTGGTTTTTACGTCCTTGTTATTTCATACTTGAGAAAATATTGTGGGAAAAGAAGAAATTGCTTGTAACAAGCAATTTCTCCTTTTTCCACAATATTTTCTACCCTACTGAATGGTTATTTTTCAAATTAAATGCAATTTAAATTGTCGTCTGCAAAACCTTTGAAATTGGACAGGTCTAAAAAATGTTTAAACAGGAAAGGGTTAATGAGTGGTAATGAGAGAAGGAGTTTTGTCCTAGCCTGTCAATATTGAAGCAAGAAAAATAAATCTTATGAAATACAAAATTTGCATAATGATACATATTCGATGTACATACATCAATAAATAGTGATTTGAATTCAATTTACGTAATTACCAAACAATACCAAACAAGAACATTTGAGACTAGTCCAAATTAAAAGATGCTGCAGATGACAATTATAGTTTATAAAATTTGATTCTTCAACTTTCAGGGAAGAAAACATTGTGTAACATGAAGAACTTGTTGCAAGCAATTTCATCATTTTACACAATGTTTTCCCAATCATTTTTCTTGAGGGGCATCAAAAAACATCACTGTATGGGAATGAGTTAAATAATACAAGATATGACAACCATTGACATCAAAATGAAGCATAAGAAAGTTGCAGATCTGTGCACAGTCAATAACGAAATCTTACACAAGTCAAGTCATCAACAAATTTTAACTGGTACCAGCTTTCTGGGTAAAAAACAATGTGGAAAATAAAAGAAATTACTTGATTTAAGCAAAATTCTTTTTACTCCCTATTTTTTCTTGAGGGGTATAAAAAAGGATAATTATTTGGAAATGGGTTAAATATTGCTAATTATTTGGAAATGGGTTAAATATTGCTACACATATTTCACAAATAAGCAATACTAGAGCATACAATGCAGTTGTTTGGTGATTGTTGAAAGATGCTTGATTGATTGTGTGTAAAAATTCAAAATGCACTCAAAGTGATCTGATACTCTGAAAGTATTTACTTTTTTGATAGAAAGTAAAGAATCACAAATCATCTAATATTTTGCTTGAAGACAAAGACAACACTCCTAAGAGATACAGCAGTAACTCCAAATAGAGCAAAGTGTTAAAAATCTTTTAATCAAAATGCAATGAAAACTGTTCAAAAATGATAACACAGTGTATGTAAAAGCAAACACTTAAATAAGCTGCAGTTCAGATGTTGCGATAGCCCATTATCATTTGTTACCTTTAGATCAATGGACATGAAAACTGCTTTAGATTGTTTTACATAGACCTTACTTTAGATTGAACTTTAAGACATTAACAAAAATATTACATGTAAGTAAGATTTGCTAGTGAAACACCATGCCTATGTAACAGTGTTTTTTGTGTGTTTTTCCCCCCTTAATGTGACCTTGACCGTGCCACATGAACTAAATCTTGGTATCTTCAGATGTGTATCAATGAGATCTATCATCATACCAAATAAGAGCATTGTAATTTGAATAGGCTTAATGAACCATAATTGAAATTGTTATGTTATTCGGATAAGTTTTCCAGACAGACCTACAGAATGAGACAGGCAATGGTAAAACAATATGCCCCCTATCTTTCGGTGCAAGAACATAAAAATGGCTTTGGTATTTTAATACATAATGTAGTATATAAATACATAATAAATTACCATTAAATAGATTAATTACATAAAATCAACAATATGTTAACGTATTTACAATTACAGAGAAGACAGGTGAAAAAATAACAGCTTTTTGAGAGTTTGCTTGATAGGGTAAAATTTTACCCAAACTCCACAAAACAAGTGCAATATAATGCATGCTTGGCTTTAGAATATTGAGGTTAAACCTTCCAACACAAACACGCTTTTGGATGCCCCCAAGGAATGTTTTGAAAACATTATGGATAATGAAGAAATAGCTTGTTACAAGCAATTTTTTCTTTATCCACATGGTTTCTACACCAGAAAATGAAGATTTTTAAAATTTCATCAAATAAAAGAAAACTGTTGTCATCTACAACTTCTTGGCATTCCGATCATTCTAATGACATTGTCTGGTAATAAGTTAAAAGTTCCCCAAAAATAATGATGCTAGATAGTGAATAAGGGTGCTCATACTGCTCACACTGCTTTCAAATCTTTATGAAGACAATCTTTTTTGGAGTGTTACTTTTTAACCCATTCCAACTCAAGCCCTCCTTTTTACGCCCCACAAGAAAAAAGCTTTGAAAAACATTGTGGACAATGAAGAAATTGCTTGTAACAAGCAATTTCTTCATTATCCACAATGTTTTCTATCCCAAAAGACGAAAAAATTAAAATTCTGTCAACTTGAAATTGTCGTCTGCAGCTTCTTTCAATTTGGACCAGTCTAAAATTTTCTTGTGTTGGAATGGGTTTAAGCCCACATTGGGCTCAAAAAGTTCGATTTGGGTTACAACTCATGAATACACCATGGAGAAAAACTAGCAAAGACAAGAAATTTTGCATTTTGGATAGAAGGCATACCAATATATGTCCACCCTCAGCCAAATATAAAAATTGCTAAGAAAGCTAGCTTGTATGGCCAGGCAGTACAAGCATCCTAATACACTACAAGGCTATATTAAAATCTTCAAATCATACAAAAAAGATCTAAGGTATAATTCTTTATATGTCGGAAAATTATCCTAATATTTATAATGAAGGGTAGAAAATTGGTGGCTAATGAAGAAAATGTTGAGTTCCATCATTTTCTTCATTTAGTAAAACAATGTTATCTCAAAATCTAAATTCCGGACAAGAATAAAATACATTTGTCCGGCCACAAGTAAAGAAAATCTGAGTTTCCACACCACTGGATAGAAATTATCAAGTTTAACTTTTCACATGATGACACAAACATCTGTATATTAACTGAGCTATTGCGGTTACTCAGTGTTTTCTGAAAGAAACATCCAAGCTGAATGAGATACAAAAATGACCTTATTAACAGGTCAAGCTCACAATGACACATAACATAAATAAGCTTCAGTGTTTATGGAGATGACAACATCTGAAGCCATTTCAACAACCCCAAATCCACATATTAATGATGCTCACTAGACTCCTACTCTTATCATGGAAAATAAAGAATTCTACTTTTGTTTCCCTAGCAACCTTAACCTGTTACCACACAAGTAGAATTATAGACTAGTCAAAATTGGAAGAATTTGCAGACAACATGCACGTTGATGAAATTCTAAATTTGTTTGTCTTTTGAGATTAAATCATTGTGGACGATGAAGAAATTGCTTGAAACAAGCAATTTCTTCATTGTCCACAATGTTTTCCAAAGCTTTTTTTAGGGTGTATCAAAAAGCCGTCTTGTGTGGGTATTGTCACAAAATAGACAAATACCAACCCATTTCCACCCAATCTCACTTTTTTACCCCTTCAAGGAAAAACCTTGGAAAATGAAAAATTGCTAGACAGTCTAAAACTCTGTTGTCTAGCAATGGATTAGACTGTCAAACATCTACACCTTTTGATCTGACAAAATGTTGACATTTGAAAAGGGATCTAATGAGTATCAAGACCATGTTGTTTGGGGGATAGAATCAGTCATGTTTGATAATAGTCTGGTCCACCTGGTCTCTAAACACATTTAGAATGGATACCATTGTCCTAGATCTAAGATTTCCATACCTGGATAATAGTAACCCGCCGGTGCAAATGCTGTTGGCAAACCACGACCATAAGCTGCCTGATATGCTGGTAAAGCTGTTGGCACCAAGCCTGAAATAGTTTACACAGACCATTAGATCTTGTCCTGTTAATCCGAAAACATTCCTGCAACATACATAATTGAACTTTTATTGAAAGGGAATTCACACAGCTGTGAACAATTTCAGTTATATAAAAATGAATTTCACTTATTCACGTATTTCCTGAGTATCCCAGCAATTGACTGGGCCATTACATATATTGCCCAGCATACCCAGGTGACCAGTGGTGCAGTCAGTATTCGAGGCAGCAACCTATACCTTCTCTCATTTTACATGGGTGCCTCTGTAACCAGCCATGAGTAAATGAGAAATATTCAAAAATGATAATTCTTTTTTACAACAAAATCATTGTGTCAAAAAGAATACAGTTGCCAATTAAAGAAAATTTCAGACTGTGGGCTATGATTTTTTTTCAAATTAGTGCCGAGTGAAGATTCCGATCAACCCATTTAAGGGAGACACACGCCTGAAAGGATTTTTGCCATTGCCAGTAATTGACCCAGGACCCAACGATTAGGTTTCCACAGGCTACCAGTTGTGCTTTGGGCCCAGCCAGCATTTAAAAGAATAAGTAAGATTAAGAATCACCACAGTAAGATCTTCCTATAGCCAGGGTATCATTGTATATTAAATGAGTTACACTAGATAACACAATGTCAGGGTTGAGAGGGCAGATTAAAATTGATGGTGTTTTCGATATGATATATAAATCATCTCAAATCTCATCCATTAAAAACCCACGTAAAAAAACTAATAACTTTAATGGGTTTTTTTTCAGGAAAGATTTCTTTGTGATATTGTATCAAGATGGAAATGAGTTCTTCTAATTTTTCTCCCTTCTAGACAGAATTAATCATTCTTGACTACAGTAATTTTGATGTCTTTTCATAATATTTTGCCCTGCAATTTAGCCAGAACCCAAACTTGTTTTATGTTTCTCATTTACTAAGAAACCACACTGCCTATTCAATCAAAAGAAACCACAATGACTTGAAGCTGAACAGAACTTTAGTTATATATATATTTGAGAGAAATTGTATTCAAACAGTGCAAGGAATTTTGGATTATTAACCAAACATTCTTTGGAGATATATAGTATAAGCCTAGCGCTTTTGAAACTCAATGTTTCTTTATCAGAGGTTTTAAGATAATATATATATATATATGAAATGTTACTTTTTCCGGCAGTTGCACCCTAAATATATGAGCGCATGCATGACATTTGCAACCATTACACATGTGCGCCAAGTAAAGACTCAGATCAGCCTGTGCATCCGCACAGTCTGATCAGAGTCTTCACTCTTCGCTCTGTAGATAGATACTGACCGGAAGCTTCTTTCAACAATTAGCAAATATTCTAATTGCCCCAAATAGCTGTCCAGCATGCTCAATGTATGCGAGTCACGCACATGCGAAATGGTTGGAAATGTCACGCATAGGCTCATATATTATAAAATTTACCTAAATAAGGCTTATCTAACAATACCAACTACTCAAAGTATCCTTTCAACATCACTATTTCAGTAATTTACTAATCAGGTAATTGATGATCATTTAGGCAATACAAATTAAACTATTTGTCTTTTGACCCTCCGGTTTGTTGTCTTCAATCAGTTTAGAAGTTTAACCCATAACCAAACGACAGAATATTAGACTGGTCACAATTGAAAGGAGAAGCAGAAGACATTTCAAATTTGGCTAAAAAGTGCAAAAAAAGGGCCATTTTGTGGTAATTTCTCCATTATACACAATGTTTTCTGCCCAAAAAGAAAAAAAGATTTTTAAAGTTCAAAAAAAACTTTAAATTGCCGTGGGCATCTTCCTTCAACTTTGACCAGTCTGAAATTCTCTCGTATGGTAATTGTCTGAAACGCTCATCTAAAGGACTGGAAGAGTGGGAGATCGAACCAGGAACCCCCTGACATTGAAGTCTAGCACATTACCACTAGACCAAATCTGTTCTTGCAGAATGACCTTAAATATGACAGTATAAATCTGAGAGTCGGGCAGTGGAGGTACTAAATGTCTCCCTTTGTCCATGATAAAATGTATCTACAACTGAAAGTTTCTAATGTTTTTGTCTACACACATGCTACAACTACATTATCAGATCTAATCACTATAAGTTGCTTTGGAAATCAAGAATAATGAAAAGGATAGTAGGGGTAATGTTTTACATATTCCTAATTATACTTATTTTGTGGCCACAGTCAATTCACTGTATTTTCAAAGGAATAGACAGACTGAATAGTTACTGCATTCAAATTAAAATCTTATTTCATTAGCCCTTGTCATGCTGAATATAAAATTGCTTTAAAATCAAAGGACTGGCAGCACTGGAAGGTCTTCATGAGAGTCAATTTTCTTTTTGAAAATTGATTATTTAAACAACTCTGGATGAAAGGGGACAAGCAGGAGGTATAGACCAAGATCAGGCTGCACCTATGTGCAGGCTGATCTTTGTCTATACTAACTGCCAAAATAGGAATATTCCGGGTTCACAATAACAAGGGTTAATTTATTCACTTTTTTTACAACATATTGATATATTGCCATTGTCCTTTTGGAAGAGCAGAACAAATAATTTGGAAATGAAAGCAATCACGATAACATTTGACCTTAAACTTTAAGGGCTCTGTTCGTTAACATCAAAAGCAATTCTAGCATAAATTGCTATTCTTAAAACAGAAAGGGTTTCAAACAACAAGCAAAATTTTTTATTGTTTAAATCATGTCAAAAATTCTAATAAAGAGACAAAGAAAATGTATCTGAGAAGATACTCATATACAAGATATTTTATAAGCTTAGATATTGATAAAATTCAACCCAATTTACAAGACTACTGAATTTTAGACCAGAACGAAGTCAAAGAAGTTGCAGACCATAGTTTTAAGTTGATGCAATTTTAAAGATTTTAGTCTACTTGGGTAACACACAATTTCTTCATTTTCCAGGATATTTTCCCCGTTTTTTCATTGAGGGGTCATAACAAAGTGGGATATTGTTAGAATAGGTTTATAATAAATTAATATTATACAATATATACATGTGTAGAAATAAACTGAGTATGAATAATGAACACAATGGCAAGATTAAAATGTATGTTGTGGGAAGGATATGATTTAAAACAAAGCAACACTATTGGTCTACAATCAACTAATCCACTACTGAGCCAATTATTTTGGCAGCAAGGAGCAAAGATAGAAACAGATGTGCAGGCAGCAGTACGATGAGGGCCTGGAAACCAAACTGTTCCGTATTTCTTAAAACTAAATAATGATGAATATATTGCCTGTTTAATGGGTCTATTTTATCAACTTGTTTCATTATACTTGAAACAGTATTTTTAGCTATATCATAGCACATTATAATTCCCAAGTTTCACCAATAGGCAAGTGTCTTTATATCTTGCCAAAGGATACACCCACGTTATGAGCTGAAAGACTTAGATTTGAAAAGAACAAGAGCTGTCAGACAGATTAAGCTCCCTAATATAAACTGTCACAAAATGTATATAATAAACAGAGAAAAGTTTCTTGTTGATAGCTATTTTAGTTTAAGAATTATTCTCACAATGAATGGCGAATGGACAGACAAAGCGGCAGCTATATGCAAGCCCTTCTCCAGACATGCTTAAATTTCATGTTTGACCATGAGCTATGAACTTGACCTTGGAGCTACCTGAATTTCTTTTAAAGCTTTTTTCTCTAGGGGCGTAAAAGGAGGGATTGAGTTGGAATAGGTTAAATATGAAGTTTCAAACAATTTGGCCCTATTGCTGTGGAGAAATCGCAGTTGGCGTACGGACAGACAAAGCAGTAGCTATATGCTTCCCAAAGGGGAAGCATAAAAATGCATTACACTGCTCCACTCCTGAGATCACAAGTTGTCTACCCTGAACACAGGAGACCCCCCCCCCCACACACACACACACATGTACACTGTATCTAAGCTTCACAATGCCAAAAAGTTATGCCAACTAACAAGGTGAGTGGTAAAGGTCTCCTAGTTTCTATGTATTTTTTCAAATATTGCCTCAATGGCCTCCTTTTCTTACAGCCAGACACACGTGTCCTTATTATCCATTCAAATCCAACTTTTTCACCAAGACTTTTTTGTATACAAAGCATGGCTTCTCAATGCAATTTAAATTGTGATAAATATGACTGATCAACTGTTAGTGAGAATGTTGTATCTGACGATGAATGAGATATGGAAAATGAAATGAGTGGACTTACACAGCTCTGGCATTACGAGGTCACTGGGTAAAGGTTCCCAGATAATTTCACCATCCTCTGTCACTACGGAAGATTAGAAAAAAGGGAAAAATAAATGTTTTAGTGGTGGCAGAATAGTATGAAGCACACACACCCTGTTTGAGAGACAAATGATCATACTGTATACTACTATCATAGGATGACATTGTATTACAGTTAGAAATAAATAACGATTCCTTTTGTAGGAATACTTTTCGCAAATACAAAGCCATCTGAACTTAGATTTCGGTAAAAAGTAACAGGAGTTATTATACAATAAGTTCCAATTACTACATCATCAGTACTGCTTACGACAGCAGAATTCTAAGCTTGCCTAAATTCAAAAACAATTCTACATTAGTAAATTTTTAAGGATCTTTGTAAATGATATTGTAGAAATGCAATTTCTTTATATTCTACGGTGTCTTCGCAAAGTCTTTTCCGAAATAGGTGATAAAAGAAAGTGGGATTGGGATTGTTTTGTAATGGTATTAGACGAATTTCATTGCCATCACCTCTAACCCGTTCCCAAATGACATTTTTTTTCGACTGGTCCAAATTGAAAGAAGTTACAGATGACAAAACAAGGTTGGTTTTATTTTGAAAAAAAAAAAGAGCCATACCAGGTAGAAAACATTGTGGGAAAAGAAGAAATTACTTGTTACATGTAATTTCTTCTTTTCTAACAATGTTTTCCATACCTATATTTCTTAGAAGCGTAAAAATGAGCTATTGTGTGGTAATGGGTTAAAATTCCATTCTAAAAGTCACCACTTTTTTTCACTCAATTGTCTAGAGAAGTTTACAGCGAATGAAGTTCCTTTTTTCCAATTTTCTTAGACCATCATTTCAAGATATTTCACGAACACAATTAGCAAAAACATGGTCTTCAACTTGCTTTATCTTGATAGGTTCTAATTTATATGTTTTCTGTTCCAATTTCATCCCAGACATTTAACTTTGCCAACTGAAAAAGCTGATAAAAATTCACTTGAATCCTCTTCATTATCTATCAACTTTTTTCAACCTAATAAATCTTTTCAAATTTAATCTTATCACATTTTTAACATCAGTCTAAAAGCACTCAGTGATTCTAGTGATAGTATCTTAATAGCAAACTTTCTGGTATTAGTAAAGGTCCCCCCGTTTGATTTGAAGTTTTTTCTCTGGTTTTCCTCACTTTTTATATAAATCAATTTAATTTTTTTTAATGTCTTGATGCCATTATAGTTTTAATCCTTGTCATGCTGATTCCTGAATGTTCCTGCTTTGGTAGGTGGCATAGACAGAGATCAGGCTACACTTTTGTGCAGTCTGATCTTAGTCTACACCACCTGCTTGTCCTTTTAAACCAGATATATCCATCAGATCAATTTCCAAATTAAAGTTGATCCTGGCAACCACTTATTGTGCCATCAGCCTTTTGACTTTAATGCATTTTTGAATAAGGATTCTTTTCAGTATGACAAGGGTTAACCCGTTCCCACTCAGTCCCTCTTTTTTACGCCCCTTGAGAAAAAAGCTTTGGAAAACATTGTGGAAAATGAAGAAATTGCTTGTATCAAGCAATTTCTTCATTATCCACAATGTTTTCTATCCAAAAGGATGCAAAAATTTAAAATTTCATCAACTTGAAATTGTGGTCTGCAGGTTCTTTCAATTTGGACCAGTCTAAAATTTTGCTGTGTGGGAATGGGTTAAAGGAAGAGCGTACCAACAGACTTGAACAAGTTTAATCTGAATTAAGAGATACCCCTTTCCTGTTCAATCCCTGGTTTTTACATCCCTGTGATTTTATAGTTGAGAAAAGAAGAAATTGCTTGTGACAAGCAATTTCTTCTTTTTCCACAATGTCTTCTCCCCTACTAAATGGTTATTTTTTCAAATTAAATGCTCTTTTAATTTTGTATGTAAATCCTTTGAATTTGGATTGGACTAAAGTGTTGCAAAACAGGAAAGAGATACTAAACATTCTCAAAAATGTCAAAAATACCAACTATGGTAATGGGTTTAACCCATTCCAACACAGCAAAATTTTAGACTGGTCCAAATTGAAAGAAGCTGCAGACAACAATTTCGAGTTGATGGAATTAACATTTTTTCATCTTTTTGGATAGAAAACATTGTGGATAATGAAGAAATTGCTTGATACAAGCAATTTCTTCATTTTCCACAATGTTTTCCAAAGTTTTTTCCTTGAGGGGCGTAAAAAGGAGGGATTGAGTTGGAATGGGTTAATTAGTTTTTTCCCCCATAAAAGAGTAAAAAAATATATGCCCTCCCATTATAATTTGTCATACTGATTTCCAGAAAAGTCTCTATGGTTTCTTACACATAACTTGCCTCAAAGATTACCCAATAAAGATAATAACATGGGATAATTCAAGAAAATCAGACGATCATGAAACCCGCACCAGAGACAATTTAGCCAATATCCGAATACAAAAACTAATGATTTTTTTCCTTGAGTATTGCTAACTGAATAGTCTTCATTACAGAAATGGTTTTCTGTCTAATCTAGATTTTTTCCCTCATGAGAAAATAGTTGGTGTTAACATATTTGGGCTAGTGTATTTCAGAACTCTCCAACCATAAACCTTTAATTTAACCCTTTCCTGGTTAATCCCTGGTTTTTACGTCCCTGTGATTTTATGATTGAGAAAACATTGTTGAAAAAGAAGAAATTGCTTGTAACAAGCAATTTCTTCTTTTTCAACAATATTTTCTATCATATTGAATGATTATTTTTGAAATGAATTCAATTTTATATTGTCATCTGTAAATACTTTGAATTTGGGTAGGTCTAAAATTTTGCAAAACAGGAAAGGGTTAATCTTCCAAATACGATTCACCCATGTCCTGCTGAATATTGTTCCTCTTTTCACTACATTTGAAAACTTTGAAATAAATAGATCAATCTTGCATTCAAAGATTGCTCTCAAATCAACAACAATAGGCTGGTAGTTTAAGCTAACATCAGACCTCACGTCTGTGCAGGCTGATCTTAGAGTACACACTGCCATAGCCATAGTCAAAGCAGCAATATTTTGGGATCAGCACGACAAGAGTTCATATATTTCAGTTAAAAAAGATTTCTTTCATATATTATTTTGTTTCATAACACTGGGGTAAGTGCCATCATCATAATTCTAAAAGTAGTAAGTTATGGTACTTTGATTGTTCCCAAAACAGAACTATGTCAAATATTCAATTCAAATTTATTATATAGAAATGATGGTCATAGAAATTCCTACCTTCTAATATTTATGGTCCATATAACCTTGTATTGAATGTCAAATGGAGTTTATTATCATTCTATGATATAATATTATGGATGATCATTTCTCTCAAAAACGGATTTTCTGGGGAAACACACAGCATTAAAACTAACAGTGATTACTTTCTCCATTTCGACTTTGTAAAGTAAAATCAGCAATTTCTTCTATGTCTTTTTGATATACTGTAACATTCTATAATATCACTCAAATGCTATTTTTATTCTAATACTTATCTTATGTCATACAAATTTCTCTACAAATTGCTTTATCAGACAGCTTTAAAGAGGAAAAGATTTCCAGGTGTTTTATTCCCCTTAATATAGTTTTCCTTTCACAGAAATTATATGGAAAAAGTGATCAGATTGTTATACTTGTATTGAAATCTACTTCAAACAGCATTCATCCAAACAAGGTCTATAAATATATCCAAAACAGTACTGTCTTTAACTGTGCACAAGTATACACTTCATAATTTCAGGCAACAACTAATTGTTTTATACAACATTCATTGTACATTCCACTCGAAAATTATAAACCCATAGTGCAGTAGTAATATACACCTTTACCACACAAAATAAAATTGGACTTTTCCAAGACAAAAGTTGGGACTATACTAAAGAGTTAAAACTTTTGCCACTCTTATTTGCAGGTGTTTTATTCTTTTGCAAAAATCGATCTTGGGATTTCAAAAAGCCTTAAGCCTTACCCCAAGACGAATCTCTATGACTGGACAAGTACTTAAACAAAATATTAGTAAGTCTTTGGTTTCAAAGCATGGATTGGTTTGACTTATTTCCTATATGAGTGTAATTGTAGAATGTTACAAAAACTGCCTGCTTATGCTTGTGATATCTTGTTAATTTGTTTTTGATGCCTAAAAAGGACGAGATATTCTATAACTTAAATTTGAATTGTCAAAAAAAAATTAGGAGATATCCGTGGTAATGTCTGTTTGAGTAAATCTGTGTTGTTTCCCCAAATTTTATGTGCAGTCACAAAAATATCTTACAGAATCAGAATTCTTCCCATATAATTTAATGGTACAATAAAACTAGCCAATAAGTCGGTTTTGGATTCTTACAAAGAAATTATATCAGTCATAAAAGATGACAAACAACAATTGAAAGAAACTCGAAACGAGGAGACTTCAAATGACTCCCATTCAAATATCACAAAGAATTCTGAATCAATGCAAGACTATCTATATAAATGTATATGTATATATAATGTAAACTCTAAGAGAATAAACAGACAAAATACAAGATTTGCTCCAAACCATATAGAAGTTTATGACTTATATACCTTTGACCATATTCAACAAAGCTTATTTTCATTGAATGTTTTAATAAAATTATGATCTGTTTTATGAAAGCAAGATATTTTAGCCATTCAAAATGATGGAAGCCATTGAATTTTAATCAAGATTTCAACAAAAACAAGATTGATGAAAATGGTACTAGGTTTCAAAGTAGAAAAAAAATTCAGGCTGTTATATAGGTCAAAATTTCTGTGAATGAATTTGTAATGCCCAAACAAGTTATCTGTGTCAAAAACACCATTGAAGCAAAGAGTGACAGCACAAAATCTATTTTGAGAACAATAAAATAACAATTCTACTGTTTAACTTCCTATTGCCAGACCTCTTGCCTGCTATTTCTTTGATGACAATCAGTCTAAACAACTTAAACTAATTCCATATCACCAAAGTCTTTCAGTTGTTTGTAAAAAAGCTATCCTATATGAATTACCGAATTGATACCAAATGAATATTTCAGGGTGCCTGTGATAGTGGGACATATCACAACTCATTCAAATAAAGTCATCACTCTATGGAATTTATGTTGTAATTTTGTATACAAGTATAGAATAACATTGAAGTTAGTTCTTCTGCTTTAAGAAAACAAATTTTAACTAGGAGGAAAAGAGGCAAGAAAAGTTTACTGGTTCAGAAATATTATCAAAGTCCTACCAGTGCATGCAAAGAGATTCCTAGCAAATAATGGCAAAAGGTCATATGCAATGGATTAAAATGTATACGAAACATTGAAGTATAAGCAAAAAAATAGATCCTATTATAGAATATTTCTGACAATTCCTCCCACTTCCACCTAACTATAAATATTGGTGGAGAAAAATACAAATTTCAGTAAATTGAGGGGTTAGAGCAAAAACATAGTATGGGTCTATACATTTTATAGAACCATACTATATTTTGCTCTAACCCCTTGAAATATACCAGCGATTGCTTCATCCATTACCAGACAACAAAATTTTAAACTGGTACAAATTGAAAGAAGTTGCACACATTTCAAATTGTGCTTAACCCATTCCAACTCAAGCCCTCCTTTTTACGCCCCGCAATTAAAGAGTTTTGGAAAACATTGTGGATAATAAAGAAATTGCTTGTATCAAGCAATTTCTTCATTATCCACAATGTTTTCTACCCAAAAAGACGAAAGAAATTAAAATTACATCAACTTGAAATTGTCGTCTGCAGCTCCTTTCAATTTTGGACTGGTCTAAAATTTTGTTGTGTGGGAATGGGTTAAATTGGGAAAAGGGTAGAAAATGATTATTATTCTTCACTGCGTTAGAAAGTCTCATCATGTGGTAATGGGTTAATAAACAGTCTGATTGCAACATATTATCCAATTTTTGTTATTCTCTTTAAGGCTAATTATTTTGACATGGAAAATAAACAGAATATTTTGTTGCATATAGGCCTAAAGCTATGCTTTCTGTGAATCAATGCATCCTGTTTATATTAAAAAAAGTTTTATTTTTGTTTCCAAACAGTCATCTTTTGACTTTTTAATTCAACTTGCTTTCAAGTTATTTCAAACTATAACTACGTTTGAATCTTTAACCCAGTCTCATTTTGTAAATTTTAAAACGGTCCAAATTTAAGTTTTGCAGACTACAATTCAGAGTCAATTTTATTTTTAAAAAAAAATCGTTCGGTAGGGTTGGAAATATTGTGGAACAAAAGAAATTGCTTGTTACAAGCAATTTCTCCTTTTTTTCACAAAATTTTCTCAAGTATAAAAACATAGGAAAGACGTAAAAACCGGGGATTGAACAGGAAAGGGTAAACTCTAAAGTAAACATACCCGTATCAAACATTTGCATCAGACAAACTATTGTCTGCACTTCAATGTTTCTACACAAATCTACTATATTCATCAAATTTTATCAACTACAAATCTACTTTTTCTTTCTGATTTTTGTTTTTAAATCTTTTTGTCACAAAGAACCTAGTTCCAGACAGCAGCTAGTATATAAATACCTCTGGCTATGCCCCGCCCACGGGCCAACTGTTGGGGTAACATCACTTCTTTAGGCTGTGCCTTCTTACATTCAACCTGTCAAAGATATAAATTATAAGTTCTTATCCATTCCCACACAAGTATGCTTTTTTACGTCCCTCAAGGATTAAGCCTTCGAAAACATTGTAAGCGATGAAAAAAATGCATTTTCAAGATTTTAACACATTTCCCTCTCTATCTAAAATCTTATGTCCAAGACCTAATGTCAAAGAGCTTATAATGACCAGGGAGCAAACCCAGGACCCCATGACTAGAAGTCCTACTTGCTACCACTGAGCTAAGGTTGCAACTATTTGGTTATTTGTTAACCCATGTCATGCTGTATACATTACCTTACTGAATTGCTGTCAAATCAAAGGGCTGAAAGTGCTGACCCTTTTATAACCCATGTCATGCTGTATACATTACCTTACTGAATTGCTGTCAAATCAAAGGGCTGAAAGTGCTGACCCTTTTATAACCCATGTCATGATGTATACATTACCTTACTGGATTGCTGTCAAATCAAAGGGCTGAAAGTGCTGACCCTTTGTTTACCCATGTCATGCTGTATACATTACCTTACTGAATTGCTGTCAAATCAAAGGGCTGAAAGTACTGACCCTTTGTTAACCCTTGTCATGCTGTATAAATTACCTTACTAAATTGCTATTAAATCAAAGGGCTGAAAGTGCTGACAGAACTTGTTGTTCAAAAATCAATATTTCTTTTAGAAAACAATTTCATACATAACTCTGGCAGGAAAAGTACAAGGATGAGGTGTAGACTAAGATCAGACTGCACTTATGTGCAGGCTGATCTTGGTCTACACCTCCTGCCAAAACCGGGATATTCCGGGTGCAGCATGACAGGGGTTAACATTGCCTTATTTTGTATGCTCCAATAATGTTATTACTTGAACAAAAACATTTTGTAGACCATTTCCACTTTATTACACCAATCAGGAAAAGCTCTGGAAATATTGTAAATTATGAAGGAGTTTCTTGTAACAAGCAATTTATTACTTTTACACATAGTTTTCCCATTTGTTTTTCTTGATGGGCGCCAACAAAGCATCAATGTGTGGAATGTGTTAAACCTATTTGTATGGTCTTAAATAAAACTTTTAAATGATTTTAGGGACTTCAAAATATTCTTACATAATAAAAAACTATTTTCCAGCATTAGAAACTGATTTTACCTTATTTCATAGAATTTGTAGACTTTGTATATGCTTAACTTTTACAGAGTGAAACATACACATAAAGCTCAGATCAGCCATTGTAATGCTTAACCAATAACCAGATGGCAAAAATTTAGATTGGTCCATTTTGAAAGGAGCTGCAGACGACAATTAAAAGTTTATCGAATTGTAGATATTCTCAAATTTCTGGTAAGAAAACATTGTGTAAAATGAAGAAATTGCTTGTTAAAAAGCAGTTTCTTCATTTAACACAATGTTTTCCAAAGTGTTTTTCTTGAAGGGCGTCCAAAAGCGTCACTGTGTAGGAATGGATTAATTAATCCTTGTTCTTAACTGCCATGACTTCAAAGGGCTAAAAGCGCTGGAAGCATAAGTTGTTGGTCAGTATATTTTCAACATGTTAATTTCATAAACAATTCTGGCTTGAACTGGACATATGTGCAGGCTGATCTTTGTCTATACTTCCCGCCCAAATAGGAATACTCTGGGTTCAGCATGTAAAGGGTTAAGTTATTACCATTTTCCTGTTGATTTCATGGAAATGTACTTCACACACTCTTTCTACTGTATCTTCATCGGCAAATGTGACAAACCCAAAACCTGAAAAATATAAAGAAACATTAATTTGTACATGTTAAAACACTGTCTCTGTTGAGCATCATCATAGCCTGATCATTACTGTAAACATGAAATAGTCACAATAAAAATACAAGTTCTCAAAGTTACATAATCAAGCAATTGCTTGTCAAATGGTTTGAAACAACATTAATTTTCCCCTCATGATAACAATAAGAGTTTAAAAGATATTACATTTTCAATACAAGAATCATTTATAGGCGAAAATAGGCATACAAAGTAACGTTAAAGACTAACCCTGAAAAGTCAGACAAACTTAACCCATTCCCACATAAGGAAATTTCAGACTGGTCCAAATTGAAAGGATTCGCAGACGACATTTTAAAGTTTATCTTATTTTAGATTTTTTTCAACTTTCTGGGTAGAAAACATCATGTTAAGTGAAGAAATTGCTT
Source organism: Fragum fragum (assembly GCA_946902895.1). Lineage (NCBI taxonomy): Eukaryota > Metazoa > Mollusca > Bivalvia > Cardiida > Cardiidae > Fragum > Fragum fragum. The sequence continues at coordinate 41,503,520 of OX336376.1, read as the reverse complement.
GTGACAAGCAATTTCTTCATTTAACACAATGTTTTCTCAGTTCCTTTTGTGGGAATGGGTTTAGCTCATTTATGACAGGATTAATTTACTTGAAATCCATTGAAATTAAATTCAGATACAGCAAGTCTTACATGTTTATCTTCCAAGGAACAAAAAGTATTTGTACTTTTTCTATTTACTTCAGAAAATCTTCAATATAACCCATCATTCAGTTTTAAAAGTGGTTCTAATTTTGATACTTTGAGCTTAATTCATCAACACTACTGTTACATAGAGGCCAGAGAACATATTGGTTAACCCTTTCCTATTCAATCCCTGGTTTTGAGAAGATATGGTGGGAAAAGAGGAAAATGCTTTAACAAGCAATTTCTTCATTTTTCACAATGTTTTCTACCCTACTGAATGTTTATTTTTCAAATAAAATAAATTTTTTATTGTCATCTGCAAATCTTATGAATTTGGACAAGTCTAAAAAATTAGGTTAATCTAAAACCATAGAACCATAGTAATACAAGTTTGGCATTAAATATTACATTTTGCAATTAGCTCTGACTGATGCCCAGCCTTGGTTCACAAATGGTTCTAATTCTAAATTACAAAACAAGCAATAAATCTGTTTATTGGTCTTCATTGTAACAACTATTAGAATTGGTTGATTTTAGCTACATAGGAACATGGATTTAGAATTTTACTTTAGAACCATCTGGTCAACTTGGCCTTGCAACACCGAAACATTCCCACTAATCCTTAGTCATTTCCCATGCTATTAAAAGGATTACTTTACAAATTCACTAACTCTGATTTAACAATGGCATCTAGCTCTACAAAATGTATAAAATATAATCAAGACTGATCAACAGCTCTTCTTTAATACTTCTACAAAGATAAGATACAAATTTGAGCTAAGGAGTTCTCTAGAAGAAAGGTACAATAGAAAATTAATCTTTTATTTTTTACCTTAACCAAGTCCTACGTGATGCTGCTCTTTTATGCCCTTCAAGAAAGGCTTATGAAAACGTTGTGGAACATGAAGAAATTGCTTGCTACTAGCAATGCCTTCATAATCCACAATATTTCCTACCCAATTAGACAATTATTTGAAAAATTTTACCAACTTGAAATTGAAACGTATTTGAATTAGGAACAGCCAATTAATTTTTTACATGGTAATGGATTGAATAACATTTAGACATCTTACCCGCAGTTCTAAGCTAATTAGCTTTTGTTATATTCACAGACAATTTTGGAATTCCTACCTTAGGACTGAATTCTAACAAGTTGTGTTCTTAGTTTAGCTTATATTTTTGTAGAATTTGATTATGAAAGCTTTAGAAAATTTTCTAACACTGGCATGATTAACCCTTGTCATGCTGAGCCTGGAATGTTCAAGCTTTGACAGGAGGTGTAGACTAAGATCAGACTGCACTTATGTGCAGGCTGATCTTAGTCTATACCTCCTGCTTGTACTTTTCCTGCCAGAGTTACTTATGAAGTTTATTTCTAAAAGAAATATTGATTTTTTAACAAAAAGTTCTATCAGTGCTTTCAGCCCTTTGATTTGAAAGCAATTCAGTAAGGTAATTTATACAGCATGACAAGGATTAAAATTCCATAGATAAGGTAACAAACATAAAATTTGTGTCAACAGATCATTCTTAGCCTAAATACAACTCTCAAAGATAATACAGATTTTTATAAGCTAGGGACTTTTATGATCCTAATAGCTTAGGCTGCATTCTTACACACAGAATATGGTCTAAGCTCTTGTTGTATCTAAATAAATTATTAGCCCAGTTTACAAGACAAGTTTTTTGTTGCCTGCCTTTGGTAAGAAACATGTTACACTTTCCCAGCTTAGCAAGCATATAAATTATCAATTACAATTTAAAGTTCCATAAAGAAATAACCTTAAAATTCTTTAATAATTGTATATTGCATAAAATTTAGGAGAGTGGCTTAGGTTATATTTTTACAGACAATATCAACATTTCTGAGTTACGGCTATATATAACAATTCCACAATTAGTACAATTTAGGTTTTCTGAGCTTAGGTTAGTAAAATCTCTTCCAATATTGATTGTTCATTATATTGATAGTCTTTAGCTCAGTTTATACAGCCATCAAATTGATTGCTTTTATCTCTGTTTATATGAAGTCAGAATTCATTTTTTTCAGTTAAGTTATATGAAGTCAGGATAGATTGCTTTTAACTTAGTTTATATGAAGTCAGTATTGATTGCTTTTAGCTCAATTTATATGAAGTCAAAAATGATTGCTTTTACTTCTGTTTATATGAAGCTCAGTCTATATTAAGTCAGGGTTGATTATTTTCAGTTTAGTTTGTATGAAGCCAGGATTGGTGGTTTTAGCTCACTTTATATCAAGTCAGGATTTATTGTTCATGGCTCTGATTATATCAAACACATTCTTAGCTTTTATTATATTCTTTCAAACAAAATTTACAATATTTGGCTTAATTGAGTTATTTTCATGCACCAGTTTTGGTACTCTTAGCAGAGTTTATACTCTTCTCAACGATAATCTTAGCTTAGCCCTTTGGATTGTGGTCTGCAACTTCTTTCAACTTGAACCAGTCTAAAATTTTGTTGTCTGGTACTGAACTAATGCAGGAAGAAGACAAGTATTTACAGTATATATATCTGAGAAATTCTCCATCAAGTCCTTCAAAGCAGTGATATGCTGTACTACAATGCTACAGTACAGAAAAACCTCTTCAGGAAAGAACAGACAACTCTATTGCTAAAATATCCACATAATAATTGTGCACAACATAGTTCATGAAGCTCTCTAATATTGATGAAGCACTAAACTGGTTTTCTACTGCAAGTAGTTGCATTCCCCCACTGTAAAATACAAAAAAATCCAGATCCTTATTGTGGAGTTCAAGACTAGAAAGGGTGGTGTGTGGTTTGACTTTCATTAAAGAGCATTATTGAAATAGAACTAGGTATAAATTTCTGTGTATAGGAATCTTGTGCAAGTTCCAAAGTGGTTTTTTTTTTTGGTCATTAATCCATTCCCAAAAAGTGATGCTTTTGAAGGCCCCTCAAGAAAAACAACCTGGAAAACATTGTGGAGAGTGAAGAAATTGCTTGTAACAAGCAATTTCTTCATTTTCCACAATGTTTTCTACCGAGAAAATTGAAAAAGTCTAAAATTTCATAAACTTAAGAATGTCGTCAGCAACTTATTTCAAATTGGAGCAATCTAAACTTTTCTTTATTATCAACAATGTGTTCTACCCCAAAAGAGACTTGTCAGATTTCATCTACTTAAAATTGTCGTCTGCAACTTCTTTGAATTTGGACTGACATATTGGATTTTTTTTTTATTATTATTTACAGTGACAAAGACTGTCACACATAGCCAACCTTTCTTTTCTTGAGCTCCAGTGTATCATCAAAGAGCTCCTTGTAAACAGAAAAATGTATAAGAATCCATTTTAGAATCTGATTAGTTTTGAAACTGACAAACAATTACTTTGTCCTATAAAGCTTGAGGACTTCAGGCCATTGCTGAGATCCATATTCTTCAATTCTTTTTTTCCAGCCATCAAACAAAAACAAGGAATATTTGACAGTTTTACAGAGAGCTCTATAATCTATCTTATTTAACCAAGTCCTCCTGTTCAAAAAAATAACTCCACAACTAAAGAGTAGCTAGAAGCTGTAAAGGTAGATAATTCAATATTTCACAACTACTGGCAAGGGCAATAACTTCTTCCTAAGTGGTATTTATATTTGCAGAGAAAGATTGGAGGGTAAAAAATAAAATAGACAAAATGACCAGGGCCATTGGAGCTTGCATGCCTTTTGAGTCACAACTACTTTTAATGTCCATGCTAAAAATGTTCACATAGAGTATTAGGGTGCAGAAACATTGTTTGTAAAAATCGTAAACACTAAAATAAGTGGAATTTGTCAAAGCTAACATGACAGGAGGCATTTTTCATATTTTACTGCTAACTTTCCCAAATTATAAGGAAACATAAAGTGATCACAACAGCATTTGTGTTGATACCAACACACAGCTATTCAAGTGTGTTGTATTTGGTTAAAATTTGTAAGTCAAAATTTAGTTATCCCCCTAGTTTGTTTAGATTGCTCTTTTAACAGCTAACATGTATTCCGAGTTTCAAATGATTGTGGTCAGTAATACCAGAGGCATGTCGAACCATGGGACCAGGATTATACTGAACAGAGCTACACACAAAGTGCATAATTCGGATTTAGATTTAAATATTTCACCAATTCTACCATAAACCCTTTAATAATTGTAAGTACTCATTTGAATTGTCTCGATGAGACGATTAAAATGAGTACCCATAACATAAGGTTTCTTTGAGAAATAAGGATTTTCATATATTGTTACCGGTGTTACCCCATCTTATCTGGACCTCTGGTACATATGACGACCCTGATGCAGTCACAAAAATGACCTGGCCATAGGAATACCGGGGGTTTCGCTGACAGCAGCCAAAAAGAAACATACAGTTGCCTTAGTGGACTATACATTTGTCAAGCATGTAATCTTCAACTTTTTTATATACAATTCAAGTGATTTCTAATGACTTAATTGAGTTATAACCAATGAAATATGTATTTAAGAAACAAGAATCAATTTAAATCTTAACGTTGAACCCATTTAGTATGTGTCTGTTAGCTCTGACAGTTGAATACAATCATCTAAATATCAACACTGCTCCCTCACCAATCTGAAGTAGTAGATTCTAACACTTTGGAATGGTCTGCGTAATTTGTAACATTGCAATAATTTCTTAACCCATTACCAGAAGGCAAATTTTGAGACAGCCCTAAATTTTAAAGAAGTTGCAGACAACAACTTAACGCCATTTAGGGAAGAAAATATTGTGAATTAAGAAGGAATTACTTGTGACAAGCAATTTCTCCTCTACAAACAATAATTTTCAAAGTTGTTTTTGTTCATTCAACCTATTCCTAAAAGTATTCCCCTTTTTTCATCAACTGAAAATTGCGGCCTGCAACTTTTTTCAGTTTGGACCTGTGTTATCTTTTTGTTATCTGATTATGGGTAAAAGCTTACAGTTGTATCAGTCTGATTGTTTTTTACTAGAGATTTCCCCCCCCCACTTTTGACAACATAGACAAAAAAATTAAATATATGAAATCTGAAAGTTATCAAAGATAGTAAACCTTTCCTGTTTAAAATCTGGTTTTTATGTCCCTGTAATTTTAAACTTGATAAAATATGGAAAAAGTGAGAAGATATTGCTTGTTACAAGCAATATCTATTTCCACATTTTCTATCCTACTGATGATTATTCTTCAAATAAATCAACTTTAAACTGTCGTCTGCAAAACCTTTGAATTTGGACAGGTCTAAAATTTGGCAAAACAGTAGAGGGTTAATACTGTTTTTGAATTAACAATCTTGCTACAGAGTTGCAGCAAATATTGTAACCCTTTACCAGAAAAAAAATGTAGACTAGTCTAATTTTCATCTATATTATAGTTGCAAAGAGAAATTTTAGTTGATTCATCTTTTGAGGTAAAATAATATTGCAGATAATGAAGATATTGATTGTAACAAGCAATTTCTTCATAAACCACAATGTTTTCCACAGCTTTTATCTAGAGGGTCATAAAATGAAGCTTTTTGTGGGATCAGTTGACCAATTCCCATACTATCCTCCTTTGTACGTCACTCAAGAAAAAATGCTTAAGAAAACAGTGTGGAAAAAGAAAACAATTTTGTCGTCGTGTAAATGATTCTCTGTTAATCAAGCCATGTATACTGATCATATAAACTTGAAAATTACCACGACTTCAACTAAAAGAAAACGTTTCTCTTATTTTTTTGAGTGCTTTCTTATCTCAAATAAATAACTACTAAGGAATCAAACGCAGCCCATTTCAAGTGAAGAAGTAAATAAACAGAAATTAATCAAGCTACATTTTGGGACCTATGACATAACATGGCCGATTTAATTACATGGAAACATGGAAGCACTTAACCCTTTCTTTACATATTATCGTTTGTTGACACTGTTAGACAAAGATTAGACTGCATTCTGATACAGCCTCATCTTATCTCTAAGTGTGTTTAACAAAAACAGTCATCTTGTGGTACAAAATATATTTTGAATTGGAAAAAAAAGAAAAATGATAGAAACAATATCTGAATTTTGCAGATTTAAGAAAAAAATAAAGCAAATCTTTGGCCAAAGAGCAACAGTATCAAAACCAGTTTTTAACCCATTACCAAACAACAACATTTTAGTCTGGTCGAAATTGAAATAAGGTGCAGACGACAATTTTAAGTTGATGAAACTTTAGAAATCTTTCTCTTTCTAAGACGAAAAGAAAACAAAGAAATTGCTTGAGATAAGAAATTTCTTCATCTTCCACAATGATTATGGAAGTTTTTTTCACAAGGCGCGTAAAAAATTGGAATTGTGCTGGAATGGGTTAAATATCAAAGTATCTAATCAATTTAGTGTTTAGCTATTCAAATAAATGTAATTTTGGTCAGAAAGAAGTACACTAAACTGTTTTTCATTTATATAAATTCTTTCGTATTCATCAAAACATGAAAACTTAGCAATTTTTTTCAAATTGGAAAGAGTTAATTAAAAACGGACAATGTACACTAATACAGCTAATCTAACTTTTAGATCTCCTCCTATCTAGGTTGATCTGGTAATACCCACTAAAATAATTTTGTTTACATTTTGGTTGGTACAATCCCCGAATTTTTTTTCAACCTGTAAAAAGAAGCATCGAAAGTTATTTCAGTTTAACAAAAAGAAATCAAAATAAATGACAGGTCAAGCCTAAGTTATGCATAAAGTCAAGCCTAAGTTATGCATACATGATAAAGGACATTAACCATTACAGCTTCTAGCTCTTTTAGATTAATCAGAGTTACCTCCCTTACTCAATAAAACCATAATTCTTTTGAATAGAAAAAGAAGATATGGTATCCATACTTTCTTCTTCTCCCATAGTTATTATGTACATAAAAAAGACAAATCTCATCAACATATTGTCAGCAAAGGTATTTTTTATCCACTATAACACAAAACTTCTTAACACGAGACCAAAAAGATCATAAAGAAATATTTATTGAAATAAAGAGACAAAGAGTTATTGCATTATTTGTCAGGTCTTTGACTCAACAAATGCCAACTTTTAACCCTTTCCCGTTCAAATACGGGGTTTTACGTTCCTGTGATTTTATACTTGAGAAAACATTGTGGTAAAAGAAGAAATTGCTTGTAACAAGCAATTTCTTCTTTTTCCACAATGTTTTCTACCCTGTTGAATGGTTATTATTCAAATTAAATCCACTTTAAAATATAGTCTGCAAAACCTTTGAATTTGGACAGGTCTAAAATTTCCAAAAACGGGAAAGGGTTAAATGACCTCTTAACCCATTACCACACAGTGACACTTTTTGACGCCCTTAGAAAATATGATTATGGAAAATTTTGTGGGAAAAGGAGAAGTTGCTTGTAACAAGCAATTTCTACTTTTCTCACAATGTTTTCTATCCTGTTTAAGGCTTATTTTTCAATTTAATCAAAATTTGAAATGTCATCTACAACTTCTTCAATTTAGACGATTCTAGAATTTTGTTGTTTGGAAATGGGTTAGAATTGATAATCAAAAACATAAAAATATAATTCACACATTTCCACACAGTAATCCTTTTTGAAGCCCCTTAATCCATTCCCACAAGCAATTTCTTCGTTTTCCACAATACTTTCTACCAAGAAAGTTGAAAAAATCCTAAATTTCATAAACTTTACATTGTAGTCTGCAACTCCAGTAGTCTAAAATTTTGCTGTGAGGTAATGAGTTAATAAGAAACTTGAGTATTGATTTAAAAAAAAAAAACTGAAAAAAAAAATGATATAAGATGCTGTAGAATGATTGTAAACAATGTATCATGAATTTCATCAGCTCCTCAATAATAATCATACCTTGTTGAGCCCCCTCTTGCTGATAAGTGCTTGTAAATTAACCGTAAAATTCAGTTTTCTGTGGTTTACCCTCATTCCCTTCACACACATACAAAAAAAAATCTTTGAAAATCAGGTCCATTAACCCATTCCCAGATGGCCAAATTTTAGACTGGTCCAAATTGAAATGAGTTGCAGACAACAATTTAAAGTTTATGAAATATTACATTTTTTCAACTTTTTGGGTAGAAAACATTGTGGAAAATGAAGAAATTGTTTGTTAAAAGAATTTATTTCATTTTTGACAATGTTTTCCAAATTGTCTTTCTTGAGGGATGTCCAAAAGCATCACTGTGTGGGAATGGATTAACCCATTCCCACACAATGAGGCTTTTAAACGCTCCTCAATATGAAAGCTTTGGGTAACATTGTGGAAAATGAAGAAATCGCTTGTTACAAGAAATGTAACAATGTTTTCCACCCCAAAAGTAAAAGTAAGCCAAAATTTCATAAGCTTTAAATTGCCATCTGCAACTCCTTTCAATTTGGACCAGTCTAAATTTTTGCTATCTGGGAATGGGTTAATGGTTACTCTATGAACTTTTACAGTAAGAACTTCGATGGAAATTTTTGAAGATGTAACAAATCGTTAAACTTTTTGCAAGAATATTACATTCTGGTGACAATCATTATTCTCTTTCGAATGTTTTTCAGATTGCTCCAATAAAGGAGGTGAAATTTATCTGGCTTAAGCCATCACCAGACGACAAAAATTTACATTGGTCCAAACACAATTTTTTAAATAGAATTTTAACTTAACCCATTCCCACACATCAAAATTTTTAGACAAAATTGAAAGAAGCTGCAGACGATGATGGAATTTGAATTCTTCGTCCTTTTGGATAGAAAACATTGTGGATAATGAAGAAATTGCTTGTCACAAGCAATTTCTTCATTATCCACAATGTTTTCCAAAGCTTTTTTTCTTAGGGGCATCTAAAAGCGTCTTTGTGTGGGAATGGTTTAAAGAGTATCTTGGTGTAAAAACATAGTGGACAATGTAGAAATAGCTTGTGACATATTTTTACTTGGAGGCATCAGAAATGGTTATTGTGTGGGAACAGGTTAATGTCAGAAGACAAATCTACTGTGTTTACCGTGCTTATCTGCAATTCGATTACTTTTCCCAAGCAGCATTTGCCTTACTTTACTGCAAGTCATCAAAATAATGTGCAAAACAAACAGGGAACATAATACATTCCTTGGTGATTGTATTTCAATGCTTACAATCCATTCCTACACAATCTTGCTTTTTTGTGTCTATCATGAAAAAGCTTTGGAAAAAGGAGAATGAAAACAATCCTTAAAACATGCAATACCTTAATTTTTCAAGATGTTTTATAAATTGTTATTTCAATTTAGACCAGTCAAAACTTTTGTTGTCTGGTTAGACCAGTCTAAACTTTTGTTGTCTGGTAATGGGTTAATGATCTTTGATTCTATACAACTAACAATCTGTTCAGGCTTTTCATTTTTATAATGAAAAAAGGGGTGCAATATAGGGCTGCTTTAGTATATTCAATATATTTCTTATCCCTAAATCATAACCAGCTCTGTGCTATCAGATCCAAAAAATTGAGAAAATATCAGAGTGAAAGGAATACATGGTAAAGCTTTGTATTCGAGTTCATGGAGGTATTGATCCATGAAATAGGTAATTAGTGAGCTTTTTGAGCAAATATAGAGAGTAATAACAAATATTGTGATATTCAATACTTGCCTTAATTGTCTAATGAACACACAACTATAGCATGGGTGTTCTAATGCACCAGGAACCCTTTATGATTTCAAATATTTGAAAAACTAGAAAGTTTACCAAGAACAACATGTCAAGCCGGCCAAATATTTTACCTTGAACTGTGACCTTCACATTGCAGCAGTGAAAATTTGTTTCTGTTGTTCCTAATTATTTTGAAATGCATTCACACATGTAGGGGATATGCTTAAGGCATGCTCAATTTGTACAGGGACTTGAGCTGTGACCTTGACCTTAGAGCTATCTAAAATGGCACAAATTCTCAAGATGGAGAACAATTGTGCTGAGTTATCTAGAAATCCATCCATGAATAAAGGAGTTATGTCCCAGACAAATTCAGACTGACAATATAACGCACATGCACCAACTTACAATGACGACTATGTCTCCATCACTCACCACAAGTGGACTTTATAATAAGGAAATCTTAAAGTATAAATTCTTAAAATCACAATACACTACAGAAATATTGCATCTTTTTCAATTGGAGGAGACAAAAATTGAATAGAAAAGGCTTATAGCATACTCTTCTTCACTCCATTTTGAAATTCATTTTGTCTCAATCACTTATATTAAGTCTAGAAGTGGGTGGGGTAAAACAAGATAAGAGAGAAAAGTGTTAATGTGACAAGAACATGTGGAAGTATTTCTGTGGGTTGCTAATTACTTCTGTTTTCTGGCTAATTAATCAAACTTCCAAATTTTAGAGTAGCTTATGAATTCCTAATGCACACAAGATGATATATATTGTCTAGGAAACTTTTGCTCTTGTAAGTAACCCTGAATGAACCTGAATGGTACAATATCCTCTTATTCTGATGCAAAAGTTACAGTTTAGAGATTAATCCATTCCCACATCATCCTGCTTCTTTAGAACCCTCAAGAGAAAAGTTTTGAAAAACAGAGAAAATAAAACTAGAGCACTGCCTACAGGTTCCTACGCTTGGCTGTTGGGTGCTGGATAGTGGATAATTCCAGAAAGGGGTATAATTGGCACAAAATGCATCTAGAGTTATCCCCCCGACAACGACAACACCAAGGTTACAGCAATACCTCAGGTTTTCTCTGAAAACAGCTGAGCTAAAAATGATGTTTTCCCACCTTAAAAGACAAGTAAAATTCAATTTCTTACATTCACAATTATTTTTTTCCAATCTTTTTTTTTATCTATCATTTCTAACATACTTTGATTTGTTGTCTACAGCCATTTGAAATTTGGACCAGTCCGAAACTTTGTCATCTGGAAATGTCTTAACCCACACAACGAAATTTTGACTAGTCCACATTCAAAGAAGTTGCAGATAACAATTTCAAGTGGGCAGAATTTTACAAATCTTTGTCTTTTAGGGTAGAAAACATTGTGGATAATGAAGACATTGCTTGTTACAAGCAATGTCTTCATTTTCCACAATATTTTCCCGAGCTTTTTTCTGTAGAGGGGCATAAAAAAGCACAATTGTATGAGAATGGGTAAAAAAGGATCATTGGGAGATTGAAATTTCTACAGGTAATGGGAAGGATTCCACTGTGTTCTTACTGTGCAAAGTTAGCTGAATTCAATACCAAATCATGAAATGGGGGACATAATTTCACATCTCACTGCATGCCTTTACAACTTAATTAGAAGTGCGGAAGGGAGCTGTAAACACCCTAAAAATAATTCTGCTTGACCCTTTAGAAACAAGAAATCAACTCAATCAATTAGAATGTAAGAATGCAAAAACATTGAGCAGCTGATCTCTGTCTATTATAGTTCTTGCAAAAACAGGAATATTGGTTCAGCATGACAAGAGTGAAGCATTTGGGATACATTTTGATGGGACTATATGAATCCTGCAAGTTTGGAAAGGGTGCAATGCAAAAATCATTAATCAAACAAATAAGCAATCTTGCAACTTAATGAAGAGAAGATTGCTAAACAAGAAGATAGCATGCAAGTGCAAGCAATCTGCTGCAGGTTCTACAGCTTGTAAGAAAAATTAATGTGAAAAGGCGGGAATAATTCTTACAAAAATGCATCTAGAGTCTGGCCCCCTTGATAGTATGGATTACTTTTGTGAAAGTGAATAAACTTGCTTCAGGTAAATATCTTAGCGCGACTGCTTTTGTTCCATAATAGCCGGAGCTCAAAATTGTTTTAGACCAGGACAAAAATGTTTCTTCCACAAATCAACTGCTACTCCTAACCACTTTTCATCAAGTCCTGACAATATAAACTGGTTATTTCCCCGATTTAAGGCAGAAACATGGGAACGGTCGTCTCTCAATGAATATTAATTGCAGGCTGGCCCACCATATAAAGATATAGATTCTTGTATTAGAAAGAGGCATGACGCAGGCAGTGATCACAGTTACTGTCGTAATAAAAAATCATGAAATTAACTCTTTTCAAGCCCTCCTGAAATGTCACTTGTTTTCATGTTTCATACTTAACCCATTACCATATAGTTCCACATTCTGAATGAGTCACAAAAATAGTAGTCATAGGGGACATTATGAGAAAAGTTCAAATTGCTCACATCATCTTTCAAGTCTATATTGTGAGAATTGTCCAATTTTAAACCTTGTCATGCTGAACCCGGAATATTCCGGTTTTGGCAGGAGGTGTAGACTAAGATCAGACTGCACTTATGTGCAGGCTGATCTTAGTCTATACCTCCTGCTTGTACTTTTCCTGTCAGAGTTGCTTATGAAGTTGATTTCTAATAAAATATTGATTTTTGAACAAGTTCTTTCAGTGCTTTCAGCCCTTTGATTTGACCGCAATTCAGTAAGGTAATATATACAGCATGACAAGGGTTAAGTTTCAATTTTCAACCTCTGACAATTTACAGAAGACAAATAAGTTTTTTTTTTTTTTTTCTTTTAAATTGAAAATTTAGACACAAAATAATATGAGGTACATTTTTTAAGTGCATAAAAATAGGGGGTTGTGTGGTAATGAGTTACCAGACAACAAAATTTCAGAATTGAAAGAAGATGCAGATAACAGATAAAAAATGACAAAATTTAAGAAATCTTAATGGGAATGAAAAGAAATTGTTTTTATGTCCCTGTGAATTTATAAATGAAAAAATATTGTTCACAATATCAACCCTTCCAAATGGTTAATTTTCAAATTAAATCCAAATGAAATTTTCGTCTGCAAAACCTTTGAATTTGGATAGGTCTACAAAACTCTGGCTTCTAAGAACTCTTCATATTGGATCTGTCTAACTTTCTTGTCATCTGAGAAACCAATTCACAATTGAGTAGGAAAGAGAACTTGGAGAAATGAAACAGATATTGGCGTAAATGTGGTTGTATCTTCACGTATGATCAATATTTACCAACGCACTTGATGCCATTAATGGCATCTTGGGATAAAGAAAATGACATCATGTCACTGTCTTGCAGCCGTTACATAGTTCACAGTCAAGTACATCCGGCCAAAACAGAAATATTTTAGGTTCAGCATGACAAGGGTTAATACAACAAGTAAAGCAAGACAAGGACTTATTTACATATTGTCGGTGATTGAATTTGCTCATTACAGCACAATAATGCTCCTTTGTTTTCTTAGCAATTACAATATTTTCAGTGTGAACCAAAAAGCTATGAGATGAGTGTAGTAACTTGCACCTTTAATACCTCCTATCTCATTTCATTGCATTTAACTATAACAGATGCATGCTTCAGCTTTATGTGTTGTGGGACCTAATCCACCATAATCCAGAGTTGGTTCATTGCCATAGCAACTAATTAATAAAGGAGAAACATCCAAAATACTTGATTTTCAATATGTCAGAAGTTAAAATGGTATTAATTTTCAATTCATTCCTTCTCCAGTCCCCCATCCACTTAAAATAATAAAAATAATGATGCTCAAGATTATAATGTATTCTGTAACATTTATACCTTGGTCATTGTACCAGAAAATCTTATGGAGTTTTACCAACTTAGTCTGCCTTTTAACCGAGATATATCCTAAAAAATACCAAGCAATCAATTAATTTTCTAATCCAACAGAATTTTCAAACTTTGTGGTCTGCAACTACTTTGAATTTGGATCAGTCTGACAACTTTTGTTGTTTGGATGAGTGTTAACCCATTACCATACAACAAAACTTTAGACAGGTCCAATTTCGAAGATGCTGCAGACAAAAATTCAAAACTGATGAAATTTATTCATCTTTGTCTTTTTGGATAGAAAATCTTGTGGATAAAGAAGAAATTGCTTGTCACAAGCAATTTCATTAATTGCCACAATATTTTCCAATACTTTTGTTTTCAGGGGCATAAAAGAGTGAGATATGAGGGAATGGGTTAATAGACAATGACAGATGACATGTCTGACAAATGACCACTTTTTGCTAAGTACCAAATCCACTATTATCATCAAACTGCAGTAAAAATGGAGGGAAACTCTCATCAAGCACCTAATTGATGCTGATTACTAGGACAATCTCCTCCAAGACATTGATCATTACTGTCAGAACCAATCAAATTTCAGTATCATCTGCACTCCACAAATGAAAAGTTTGGAGCATTCAGGAAGAAGCATCCCAAACAATGATTGATAGACCTTGATTTTCTTGTAGACTTCCTATTTCTGATAATGATTTCCTCCATAATCACATGATAAATAAAACATTTTCAGTGGTTCTTCTGGTTCTTTATATTTTAAAATGACTGAAGTTTATATTTAACAAATGAATTGTAGTAAATATCTTTGAATACAACCTAACAACAAAAACTGTAACTTGAATACAAATAGGCAAAAGCATTATCACAGTTACCCATTGCAAAGGATGTGCTGGTAGTTCTGGTGTGAGTTATACCAGGAATCCATTTTAGGTGCTCCAGCTAATGCAATATGACTTAAATACAATTGAAAGTGGCGTTAAACCCTATGTAATCAACTGAATACAAATATTTTATATAATACCGATATTAACCTGGTTGAGTAATCCAGGAAAAAGACTCAAAATCATTCAACTTCCAATAAAATCAAATGCAAACCAAATGTATGTTCCCTTAAATCTGTACCTACTTAAGATACTCCAATATAGACTTCAAGATCTTAACTGATGGACATTAATGAGGTCATAAATTTTCCAAAGGCAAGGTCACATTTCAAGAATATCATAGCCAGGTACCTTAGGTAAATCATTCCTGTATAGTGGACAGGTGTGCTACCTCTAACCACTCTTATCTGAACAGGTGTGCCACCTTTATGCTATCCAATGGGCTTGCAAATCTCAAAATAATTTAAAAGCCGGCTTATCATGCTGATTAAAATTTGCAAAGTTGTTCCGTTCTCAATCCCAGTCATGTTGAACCCAGGATATTCCTATATTGGAAGTATCAGCCTGTGTAATGTGCAGTCTGATCTTGGTATACACCACCTGATCATCCTTTTCAACAACAAATGTTGACAAAATTATAATTCATAAGAAATATTGACCCTCCAGCCCATTGATTTTAATCTAGTTCTAAGAAAGGATTTTATTTAGTATGAAAAGGTTTGAAATACATCTTGTCTCACAGATCAGGGGTTTAACCCATTCCCACACACTGACGCTTTTTGCCGTCCCTCAAGAAAGACAATTAGAAAAACATTGTGTAAAATGAATTAAAAGCAATTTCTCAATTTTACACGTTTTCTCTTCGGAAAGCTGAACCAGAGCACCGCCCATTGGTGCCAAAGCTCGGCTTCAGGTGCTGGATAATGTAAAAATTCTAAGTCTAAAAAGGGGCATAACTCTTACAAAAACGATTTTGAAATTATCCCCCTTGATAGTCTAGATAGCTCTTGTGATGGTCAATACACATGTCAAGTTTCATGAGGATATCTTCAATAACAACAGAAATATGACAAAGGTTAAAGTTTGTCACGCTACACCAACACCTATGCAAACGACGCCAAGGTGATCACAATACCTCGTTTTTTTTTCTGAAAACAGCCGAGCTAAAATAATCTAAAATTTCTTAACTTTAAATTGTCATCTGCAACTCCTTTCAATTTGAACCAGTCTAAAATTTTGTTGTTTGGTAATGGGTCAATAGGTGAAATGTGGCTATCCCAGACTGGTCTAGTCTGATGATCAATTACTGTCAGTTTAATAATAATACATGGCTTACTAGCTGCCAAAATGGCTCAAATCCTGGAGAGTCTTTTACTAATCAGGATAATTTACATACAGGTATTTCTACTTCTTGAGGTCATAGGTAGATCCTTGGCTCAGAGTCTTAAGGTCATTTATTTAATTATTTCTTCTCAAATCAGAGGCCTAGATAAGAGGGGGTTATAGCATTCTTAAATCCTTAATTCTCAAGGGAACCCTATGTTACAGGTACTCATTTGAATCGTCTCGTCCAGATGTTTCAAATGGGTACCTACAAAATAGAGTAAATGGCAGTATTCGTGAAACATTTAAATCTAAAATACAAATTACGCCCTCTATCTGTAGCTATGTCCAGTTAATATTACCGTATTTCTCCTGATAAACATGACCGAAGTAGAGCAAAGCGCGGAGCTCTTATATTTCATATCCCTTTTCTTAATACTACCAATCTATAAATACACTACAAATACAAACCATGCACCAATTTATTTCCCTTGTTAAAAGCGGCTCGGGTAAGGTGTACTTTCGTTTCAGGTTTTCATTAAAATTTGTTGCATAATTATGATCTCCTTCATTTTCTTCCTCATTTTCATGGGGCAAATATAATAAATTATATATCATAATCATAAAGGAATTACCAATGTCTTTTCAATTTTTTGACAACGTACCAATTTCTAAAGGTCAAATGTGTTTGGAGTCCAATGACAACAAGTCATCAGCCTCTTCAGATCCAGATTGTAAGGGACACTAAGACCTTGTTTGCTAACGAGTTTTTGAAATTTTCTGAATACTTTTAATACAGTTTGGTGGAATTTGATAAAGTTTTGAGTCTGGAATTTGTCACTAAGGTAAACGTAAGGTCGGTGGGGCTGGGTATTGTTATGAGAATGATAAATTATCGGGGGGGGGGGGGGTATTTACTAAGGATGTAGATATTATTAGGAAAAATTGTCATGTGTAATCCTAGAGCTAAATCAGTGACATAATTATCTGCATCAGGATTTATCAGGATTTATCATTAACCATAATTCAAAACTTCTTTAACCCTTTCCTGGTTTTTGAAATTTTAGACTGGGCCCAATTGTAAGAGGATGCAGACGACAATGAAATTTGGATGCAATTCCAAATAAAACCACCCTTTAGGGTAGAAAACACTGTGGGAAAAGGAGAAATTGCTTATTATAAGCAATTTCTCCTTTTCCCACAGTGTTTTCTCAAGTATAAAATCACAGTGACGTAAAATCCCGGGTTTATCCAGGAAAGGGTTAAGACTCAACCAGGACTAGTACTTAGGTATGGCAAGACAAAATGACCACTATATACTCTGAATATCTACCAGACAATACAAATTTCATCTGATCAGGTTGCACTGTCCATGAAGTCTAAGGGTTTTAAGGGACTCAAGTTTTCCAAGTCTCAGACTCGCAAATATAAGCAACCAGGACCTCGACGGCCACGACTAGCTCATGTGAGTCCAACCTCAGTCAAGCTGCCGTCATAGCACAGTCCGTAGCGCATTAGACTCCCAATCTTCAACAATGGGATCTCATGGGTTAGATTCATAGCGCTGGCAATTATCCTTTCCGACATTTGTCTCTCACCAATGGGAGGATAATCATAAACCTAAGTGGGATAGCGGCTGGAGGCTAGGAAAGGATGTACAGGTAGTACTGATGCAAGAAATACCAGGAAGGTTCTCCAGCTGCAGCGATATAAGTGAAATACTGTTAAAAGTGGTGTTAAATCCCATTCAATTTATCAAGAAATGTCAGATAGTGTTTAGAATATTTCTTAACCCATTACCAAAACAACAGAATTCTATACTGGTCAAATATTGAAAGAAGTTGAAGACAAAAGTCTGAAGAGCAATTTGATTAAATAAAAGAAGTGGGATGTAGGGTAGACATCAGGAAAGGGAAAATTGCTTGTCACATAAGCAATAACTCTCTTTGTCTCAATGCTTTCCTAAATATAATTCCTTGGTGGGGCGTAATCAGGATAATGTTTTAATGCTTTAACTCATTTCCAAATAGGAAATTTCTTTTAAAAGCTTAAAAGCAATTTCTTTATTTTCCACAATGCTTTGAAGTTAGATGTTTAAAAAATCTAGAATTTCATGAGTATTAAATTGTAGTCTGCAACTCCTTTGAATTTGGACCAGTCTCTAAGATTTTGTTGTCTAGTAATGGGATAATTTCACTGCTTAACCCATTCCAACACAGTTGAATTTTAGACTGGTCCAAATTGAAAGAAGCTGCAGACGACAATTTCGAGTTGATGGAATTTTGAATTTTTTAGTCTTTTTGGATAGAAAACATTGTGGATAATGAAGAAATTGCTTGATACAAGCAATTTCTTCATTTTTTACAATGTTTTCATACGCTTTTTTCTTGAGGGGCGTATAAAGGAGGGATTAAGTTGTAATCGGTTAAAGTTCATATCAGATTGCCAGACTTATAAAAAGAACCCTTATGACCCTGACTAGTGAGTCTTGAACCCCGTTTGTTGATGTCGGACAAAAACCCTACAGACTGACTAAGGTCATTAAATTTTCTCTTTCTAAATGGTCCCTTTGAGCATGACGGGGCACAATGGAATTCTTAATACAGAGCACAGCATCCAACAAAATACCTTGAGTTATCTTGCTAATGGCAAGTTTTCAGACTGTTACCGTCTCAAGCACTTGAGTGTAACGTCCACAGAGACTGGGCTTGGCAATATTAAGAGACATCAGTCAAGTCATCAAGTTTAAGATCTGCTAAAACTGTTCCATCAAGTGCTTGACCCCTGTGAACCACTCTCTAAACATCACACACTAACATAGGCCATCAGCACTCTAGTACAAAACACTGAGCTTGCAATTAGCCAATTAAATTGCTGATGGATAAAGAAAATAAGCTGCTTATGGCCAACATCTAAGATCAACCTTTCCTTAGCTACATGACAGAAGAGAATTTCAGCTGTTTAAACCATTACCAGAAGGTAAATTTTAGACTGGTCTTAATTGAAAAGAGTTGCAGACAACAACTTAAAGCTTATGAAAATTTTAGATTTTTCAACTTTTTGGAAAGAATCATTGTGTAAAATGAAGAAATCGCTTGTAACATGCAATTTCTTTATTTTACACCATGTTTTCTGAATTGCTTTTCTTGATTAAGCTGTTACACTAATCAATTTCTTCATTTCCCACAACATTTTCTACACAGAAAGACAAAGATTTTTTGAGTGAAAAATCTGATGTGTTACCAGTATACTGAGTGTATAATGGGTATACATATGTTCTAAAGAAGGTAAAATAATGACCTGGAATTTACATTAACAAATAAACATGGAAAATTAATCATCACCATTTCAAAAACACAAATGGCCATGCTAGCTTCCATAGTGCTTTGAACTATGTTTTCCTCTTGGGAATGTTCACTTCTTTGTGAAAATCATTGATTTCAATTTTTTTGTTTAATGTATTCAAAGCTATTTTTAACAGTTTTAGACATATCACGGCTTCTTGAGCACCTAACCATGGATTCCTGGTATTTCTCACTTGATTACTATCAGTACATCCTTTAAAAGCCTGTGGCTACTCCTCAACATCAGGTTTATCATTATCCACCCATTGATGGGAGGCAAATGTCAGAAAGGATATTTGCCTAGACCAGAGATCAAACCCTTGACCTTATAATTGAGTGTCTGAAGCACTACAAACTGTCCTATGGGAGTGGGCTTTTTTAAATTTAAGCAATCTAGTTTGAAAGGCTGTATGCACAAGGTTATCGAACTGTAATAACTTTTTCTTGTCCTTTCAACAAGTCTAAAATATTATTCGTTAACCCTTTCCCGTTCAAACACGGGATTTTACGTTCCTGTGATTTTGTACTTGTAACAAGCAATTTCTCCTTTTTCCACAATATTTTCTACTACATAGGATGGTTTCGTTTCAAATTGCATCCAGTTTTCATTGTCGTCTGCAACCTCTTTCAATTTGGACTAGTCTAAAATTTCCAAAAACAGGAAAGGGTTAAATGAGAAATTATCTAGTTACACTAGTATCTTTTCCAAGAAGGTCATGACTTCTAAATCACCGAACTACATCTTAAAGGATTGATAAAGTAACCTTATCAAAGCATGGAGAAATAATCATTATATATCTTTTTGAACATTGCTCTTCCATTTATCAATTATGCAACATAATTTGGTAATCGCTCTATCATTGCATTCCATGTCATTGATTACTCTCTTTGAAAATAACATTCTCCTGGAAGCTTGGAGGAGTATTTGATATAATTCTTGGAATATTTAAATATACAGTCTAACATTCATTCATTAAACCCAATACAAGGTGGCAAAGTATTAAACTTGTCCAAATTTAAATAAGATGCAGACAATAATTTATAGTTGATGAAATTGTCTGGAATTTTTTATAATAATTAAATTGCTAGTTACAAGCAATTTCTTCACTTTCAACAATGTATTCCAAAGATTATTACTTTAGGGGCATAAAACAGGGTGTGGTTTCAAAATCTTTAAATTCATTTAGTAGTTACTAATTTGACATTATGGACAGCACACTTTGTTAACCCTTGTTATGCTGAATAAAATCCTTTTCAAAATTGTACAAAAATCAAAGGGCTGAAAGCACTGATAGTACTTGTTCAGTATTGTCAATACTCTCTTTGAAAATTACACAACTCTGGTTTCAAAAGGACAGACAGGAGGTATAGACTAAGATCAGACTACACTTATGTGCAGTCTGATCTTTGTCTATACCTCCTGCTAAAACTGGAATATTCAGGGTTAACCATGAGAAGGGTTAACATATTCCTGAACTATTTAACCATATTACAAAACATCGAGGTTAAAACATGACAATGAAAGCAATGCTAAAACCCTGCAAAAAAAGTTAAAGAAAATAAAACTTAATTTTTGTTCATGAACTTTTCTTGAACCACATGAGTTCTAGAATTTCTTCCAAGAACTTTTCTTGTACCTATTGTAGAGTAAACTTCTTCATATCCAATAACTACTATATTTAACTATATTTCTAGAAATTTAATATTCTTTATCAACAATAAAGTTCTAGACCAGAAGTTTCTGAACATTTAACCCATTCCAACTCAATCCCTTCTTTTTACGCCTCTCAAGAAAAGAGCTCTGGAAAACATTGTGGAAAATGAAGAAATTGCTTGTATCAAGCAATTTCTTCATTATCCACAATGTTTTCTATCGAAAAAGATGAAAAAAATTATAATTCCATCATCTTGAAATTGTCGTCTGCATCTTCTTTCAATTTGGACCAGTCTAAAATTTTGTCAAGTGGGAATGGGTTAAGAAACTATTTTTCCAACTGTTGACAGGTATAAAAGAATACAATCTCAAATCATCAAATCTTGAAAAGATTTATAGAAATCAACTTGTCTTCCTCTTTCATCTAAACCATTACCAGATGGTGAAATTTTAGGCTTGTCCAAACTTAAGGATATCCAGTCGACAATTTCAAAATTTAGGTTTTAAAAAATAGTGTAAGCAATTTCTTCATTGTTCAAAATGTTTTCAAAAATGTTTTCCTTAGGAGCACCTCCTAAAGAGTGTGGGAATGAGATCATCCAAATTTCTTCTATTTTCCAAAGTAGAAGCAAACAAAAAAAGAAACATAAAGAGGGAGACATTTTAATCATGTTTTAATTAACTGGCTATGTTCAGAGGCCCATCAGTCAACCTTGATTGACATTTTAATCTACTAACTATTTGATACAATACATTCTTAATTAACTTCGAATTTCATTATCATGCCTTAATATGCCTTTCTGCCATGTGAAAAGGGGCATCAAGAACTTCAAGAAGGGAAGCAGTGCACCCTTTAAACTTTATTTAAGGCACTTAAAGAAATTCCAAAAGGACCAACCCAGGTTAGAGAAAGTAGTCAATTCTATAGTTCTAATCCATTTTCAGAGGGCTAAATGTGTATGTCTTCTATAGACGATTAAATGTCCTTTATAAATGAAACTTTTTACCATAAAAGCATGAAACCCGAGCAGTCTGACCAGGATCAAACCAAATAGGCAAGTTCAAAATTTGACCTTCAATCTTTTGACATGACCTTAACCTAACAAGTAGATGCCTGGATCAAGAGCAGCACACTTGCTCTCACAAGATGTTTAAGTATGTTAAATATTCTCAAAATCAGATTACAGAATTAAGATAAACAGGCAATGTCACAATTTGATCTTTAGCAGTGACCTTGACACTAAGAGTAGTAGCCAGAATCAAGCACAGCACACTCACAAGAAGTTCTAGTGTGTAAAATATTCTCAAAATCAGACAAAATGATTCATACAAATGGGCAAGGTCATAAGTTGACCTTTAGCTGTGACTTTGACCCTAAGAGTAGGAGCCTGAATCAAGGGCAGCACACTTGCTCTCATTAAGATTTTAAAGTATGTGAAACATGATGATAGATTAGACCAAATTTTCAGGGATATAATCCGATGTTGAAATTTCTGAATCACAATGAATATGGCATTAGGCTAAAGCAATACCTAAGGTAACTTTCTACAAAAACAGCAGAGCTAAAAACCATCCAAATGGAAAAATTAGACTGGTCAGTTGGCATAAACACAGTCAACACTTGTTAAGCTTCCTCAAAATTGACAAGCTACCTTCAGCCTTGGTTTGGCATTTTTAATCATTACACAAACATGTGCCCAATGCAGCCTTAACGGAGTCTTCACTATGCTGTCTATAAGTTGGTACTGACTCAAGGCTTCTTTACGAGATGGAGTCTTCACTCTGACAAATATCGGTACATACCGACTCAAGGCTTCTTTGTGAGATGGAGTCTTCACTATGACCTATATGGGCAAAACCTGACTTATAAGGCTTCTTAATGAGATTGAATCTTCACTATGACCTCTATAGGTAAATACTGACTCAAGGTTTCTTTACGAGATGGAGTCTTCACTATGACCTCAATAGGTAAATACTGTTTCAAGGCTTCTTTATTAGAGGGAGTCTTCACTATGACCTCTTTCAGTAGATACTGACTTGAGGCTTCTTAACCCATTCCAACACAGTGGAATTTTAGACCAGTCCAAATTGAAAAGAGCTGCAGACGGCAATTTCAAGTTGATGGAATTTTTAATTTTTTCGTCTTTGTGGATAGAAAACATTGTGGATAATGAAGAAATTGCTTGATCCAAGCAATTTCTTCATTTTCCACAATGTTTTCCAAAGCTTTTTTGTTGAGGGGCGTAAAAAGGAGGGATTGAGTGGGAATGGGTTAATGAGATGGAGTCTTCACTGTGCCCTCTATGGGTAAATACTGACTCAACGCTTCTTTAAAAGAGCAGCATGGTATGTGAAAGGGTTGGAAATAACACACACACACACACACACACACGCATGCACGCACGCACGCTCTATATCTCAAAGTCATCTGTAATTCTGACCTCTACTTTCTATGTATTCCAGAAATTATGGAAAAGATAAAGAAAGAATTAATGATGAGTAAAACACATTCCAAAGGAACTCTATTCTAGTTCAAGTATCTAAACCCTTGACAATATAATACAAAAAGATTGCTCAGAAAGTTAGAAAAATTCACTGGGTAGCTTGCTGATACAGAGGAATCCTGTTTAACATAACGAAATTTGTCAGCAACGTTGTTGCTAATATTAACCCTTGTCATGCTGAATAAGAATTCTCTTCAGAATTGCATTGAAATCAAAGGGCTGTAAAGACTGGCAGTACTCATTTTATGTTGATATCTGTTTTGAAACTTTATCTCGTACATAACTCTTGCTCTAAAGGGACAGGCAGGTGGTGTAGACTAAGATCAGACTGTACATACGTGCAGGCTGATCTTTGTCTACACCTCCAGCCAAAACAGGAATATTTCAGGTTCAGCATGACAATGATTAAGGTGCAAATAAAAACAGCTATCCATTCTATAAAGCAAATGTTTGATTATAAAGCCATTGTGTGGTGAATTGCTTATATCAGCATTACTTGTCCGAAGACAAATCTACATGTCACTTGGCAAAAAGCCAGGGTCAGACAATGGGTATAAGAATTCAGACATATTCCCCTGAAGCTCCCTTTATGTAAGATAGATTACTTGAATTCTGCCACCTGGCAAAGAGTTTAGAAAACCTCAATCCATGAATCTGTCAGAAAGAACTAGATCACTTCCAGCCTGAATGGTAAACAGGCAATATTGCTCTCTACTTTTATTTCTCGATAATTACAGACAATTACGAAAAAATCCCAGAATGCACACAGGAACCTCTTCTCAAAATACCCATCCGCACTTCCAGACATAGTGGAGCGTAAACAAAAAAGAGCATCATGGGAGAATTCGGCAAAGAAAACATGAATGACTTCCACATTCTTTTTTTACCACCCCATAAAATAAATTCTTCTCTTGTTCATCAATTATCAGGGAATCTCGGAATTTCGTGCAGAATTTGTTTGGTTGTCCAATTTCTTTACACTTAAGTTCATTTTTAAATAAAAGCTTTTATTCATGGGATAATTTGACAATCCGAAATCCATTTTAGCAAACTAAAATAATGTTAACCCCATCAGTTTTTCTACATAAATCACTGGGGTAGACTACTTGAACAAGTTTAATTAATTTAATGAACTACCTTACTTTTATTTCTGCAAAGATTTTAACAGTTAAAGATTGCTGATGCACAGACAAACACACGAGACATAATGCCAGTGATGCAAATATTGCCAATAATGCCAGTGATGCTAATATTGCCAATAATGACAGTGATGTTAATATTGCCAATAATCTATTTCTTTCAAATTGTAATATCTTAACCCTTGTCCTGATGAATATTGTCCTTTCTTCACAAAGTTTTATTTCTTTTGTCAAATAAAGTTCTTCTTTTTGTTCAAATAATTCCTCAACACAAAAAGAACAAGTAAGTTGTGTAGGCTTAGATCAGACTGCACATATGTGCAGGATGATCTTAGTCTATACACCTTCAACAGCTAGTGTCAAAACAGGAATATTACATGAGGGTTTAATACTTGACTAACTTATTAATATATCCAGGAACACTTAGTGTGATTTTACTATTTTTCATGTACTCTTCAAAATGCTTGATAAAGGGTTCAAAAATCTACATTTTCAGTTATAATAAATCATCAGGGTGGACTCCAAAATCGTAAATAAAAAGCTTTGAAAATCTAGGATAAAAATCATCATTTGTAGAGAACAGGTGCATGAGCGGAAAAATTCCAGCAAAATTTTAAAGCCTTATTCATTTTTTAAAAACGGTTATCTTTTTTCTTATCACCCAATCCTTTCATATTTATAATGTGATAAATTTGACATAATTACTGAAGACATTTGTTTAAATGGAGTTTTACACCGCTTTCAACAATCTTTCAGTTATATCACGGTGGCTGGAGCACCTAACAATGGAATCCTGGTTTTTCCAACACCAGTACTACCATTACATCCTTTCCTAGCCTCCAGCTGCTACCCAACATAGGTCTACGATTATCTACCCATGAGAGACAAATAGTCGGAAAGAATGAGTGCCACTGCCACCGTCGGGGATCGAACCCGGGACCTCTAGATTTACAGTCCGACGCGCTACCAACTGCGCTATGACAGCGGCGCAGAAAATGAATAGTCCAAATTCAGTTAAGTTACAAACAATAATTCAAATCGGATATAAATTAGTAAAACTGGCATCAACAAAAAAAACGTTTCCTTAAGTTATTTTTCTAGGAGATGAAAACATATGGGTTGTGTGTAAGAAAACAACCCTTTCAAATTAGCTGTTTTTCAAACAATAAATTTTTAAGACTAGTTCAGATTGAAAAAAGGCTGCAGACAACATTCAAATGGTGCTTAAATTGAATACCAAGTGCAAAATAGGCTGTATGGAAAACATTGTGATACAAGTGGACCATGATGGTCATATATCACTCCCCTGAGTCTGATGGCTCAAGGCTTTGTGATATATACAAATTATGGAAGCCCTACACCAATTCATTTTGGAGAAGAAGATTTTCTCCTTTAATCCTAGATATATCTAAGATCCCAACATAACAGGCTAATTTCCAGAGTACAGTAACTCTTTGAAGTAGTTTGGAAGAGGGTCAATAGGTATTGATACATACCAAATATCAACCCTCTAGGCATAATGGTTTAGGAGAAGACTTTCAAAGATATCCTTCTTTATTCATTTCTAAAATCAGGAATTACACAGAAAAGGGCTTATTTTCCAAATGTTTTGGTAAAGGGTCAATAGACAATGATTTATACCAAATACCGAAGCTATAAGCCTTATTTTTTGGGGGAAGAAGATTTTCAAAGATTTCCTTCTATATCTAAAAAGAAAATCAGGGACCGCACAGAAAATTTCAGAGTACAGTAATTCTTTGAAGTATTTTGGTATAGGTTAAATAGATGATGATTTATAACAAATATGGAAGCTCTAGGCTTTATCATTTGGGAGAAGAAGATTTTCCTTCTTTATTTCTATGTAAAATCAGAAATGGCATAGAAAAAGGCTAATTTTCAGTGCATGGTAATTCTTTAAAGTATTTTGGTAGAGGGTCATTAGATGATGATTTATACCTAATATCAAAGCTCTGGGCCTTATGGTTTGGCAGGAGAATATTTTTGAAGTTTTTTCAGTCATAGCAACCAAAGTCCAAAGTTCTTCATGGATTTCAATTCTTTTTTTGAAAGAGCATGACCTAAGGATCATTGCCCTGAAGTTTTGCTGAAATTCAATTGTAAGTTTAGGAGAAGACTTCTTTGTAATTGTGAACAGACAGACGGACAGATGGATGGACTGATTGACTGACAGACAGAGAGACGGACGATGGACTATGACTGATCACAATAGCTCACCTAGAGCATCTTGTGCTCTGATGAGGCCAAAAAGTTGCAGAAGATAACTGCTTTACAGTGGCATGTAGCTTGTAGTCAAATATGAAGTAAATGCCAAAATTTCCATAATTTATGACACTAGGGCCAAAAGTAGCATCCTGGTATACTGTAGCAGACATGCTGCAAAGATTTATATGTCTGAGAGGTCCAATATCATCTCAGCGTTGGGAAAGCAAAGTGTTGTAACTTAAAGCTTTAGACACAGTTCCTTAGCTTTTTACTGAAACTGGTTAAAGAACTAGTTATTTAACCTATTACCACAAAATACCATGCCCGGCTCAAGAAAGGATCTTTGGAAAACATGGTGGAAAGGAAGAAATAGCTTGTTAAAATGTTCAGAATTTCATTAACTCACCCATTAGTAGATGACAAAGTTTTAGACTGGTCCAAATTCAAAGAAGTTGAAGACTCCATCTTGAAGTTTATGAAAATTTGATTTTTTGTTTCAACTTTCTGGGCAGAAACATTGTGAAAAATGAAATATTTTTACAAGTAATTTATTCATTTTCTACAATGTTTTCCAAGGCCTTTTTACTTAAGGGGCATCAGAAAGCGTTACTGTGTGGAAATGTGTCAACTTCATTGACTTTGGACCAGCCTACAATTTTATCATCTGGAAATTGGTAAAACTGTTACAGAATTAGTTCTTTTCACATTCTGGACTTTTTGGTTTTAAAAAACCCTTCAATTTGGAGTCAGTCATAATGAATATTCATGGCCTGTTTTCTGTTCTTTCAGTTCTACAAGTTCTTTCAAATCATAGAATCTAGAAACATGATGTTTAAATTTTCTTAACTCATTCCCACATAACAAAATTTAAGACTGGACAAAATTGAAAGAAGACGCCGACAAAATTTTAAGTTCATGGAATTTTTATTTTTTTCCAAATCTTTTTTCTTGAGGGGCATAAAAAGGAGGAATTGCATGGGAAGGGGTTTAACTAAATGCACAAAACTTTGAGCCTAATCAGGCAAGGGCAAGTAATTTCAACAGCTTCATTGTGAGGTCTAAATTAACTGCTCCCTAACGGATATGAGGTAAGTCAAATTACATGCTTTACTTTATTCATACATATTAATGGGCAAGTTAACGAGTGATTGTAATACTAATGACCAATTAACAAGGGCAAAGTGCTCATGCCTGGCGACATATCTCCTACTGAACTATGCTATATCAAGTAGATATCTATGGTTCAGCGCAAAACAGATGTAACTGCCTATAGACATATAGGCAGTTACAACAAACCACGGATATGGTGTTGGAAAGTGTTAAGATATTCTATCCTTTTAGACCTGAATACATTTTTTTCAGAATTGCATTGAAATCAAAGGACTGAAACAACTGGAGGACCTAACATAGGTCAAAATTCTTTTTATTAATTAACTAAGTTCATGAACAGCGCTGGCTTAGAATGCAGAATAGGTGGTGTAGGCTAAGATAATACTTTTTCTCTCCAGCCAAATCAGAAATATTTCAGGTTCAGCATGACAAGAGTTAATATCATGATGTTGCTTGTATTATCATCAGTCCTTGTTTTATAAACAAAAAGACTCTTGGCCCTAAAGCATTCATCTGAGTCACTGATTGCACAAATGAAAAAAGCCCAAATGACCTAATTTTGGCCAAAAAATGAACAAAAAGTTACCAAATATTGTCTGAGAAATTGGTAGCAAACATTCCTACACACTGGACAAACATTCTGTTCAAGGCATTGTGGCCTCTAGAGTGCACACAAGATGTTGAACATGGTAGATGACGGACACAGCTAGATCACAAAAGCTCACCTTGAGTACCTCATGCTCAAATGAACTAAAAATAAAAGTATAAAGACAAATGATAGTTTGAATGTTGGCCATTACCATTCTTTTAAGTTTTTAAAAGGAGTTTCCTATTTGGAAATGAATTAAAGCATTACAATACTATCCCAACTATGCCCCAAGCAATCGTATTTAGGAAATCATTGAGACAAAAAGAGTTATGGCAAATTTGACAAGCGATTTCCCCTCTCCTGTTGTCTACCCTACATCACACTTCTTTAATCTATTCAAATTTCACTTCAAAGTTTTGTCTTCAACTTCTTTCAATGATGGACTAGTACAAAATTCTGTTGTTTGGTAATGGGTTAAGAAATATTTTAAACACAATCTGACATTCGTTGATTGAATTGGGTTAGCCCTATCCTGTACAAACCCGGGATTTTATGTCATTGTGATTTTATACATGAGAAAATATTGTGGTAATAGAAGAAATTGCTTGTAACAAGCAATTTCTCCTTTTCCCACAATATTTTCAACCACATTGGATGGTTTCATTTCAAATTGCTTCCAATTTTCAGTGTCGTCTGCAAGCTCTCTCAATTTTGACCAATCTAAAATTTCAAGAAACAGGAAAGGCTTAAACGCCATTTTTCACTGTATTAAGACAAATTGTGGCAGCTGGAGCACCCAACAATAGATTTCTCAAATTTCTCACACCAGTTCTACCTCTAAATCCTTTCCTAGCCGCCAGCTTAGGTTTACAATTATCCACCCATTGGTGAGAGAAAAATGGTGGAAAGGATATGTGCCCCTGCTGGGGATCAAACCCATGACATCCCATAATTGAAGATTGGGAGTCTGATGCCCTGTCCTAGCTCTATGATGGTGGCTGATATTCCTTTAGTTACAATATGTTCTAGCAAGTCTCAAAAGTTTTACTTTTCCATACTCCCCAGTGTTTTGACTGCCCTGAAGAAAACTTTCTGCAGTAAATTTCAAAGCCACCAATTCAACAAACTTTCTGTCTTGCATTTACTGTCTTTTCTGTCAAACCTACTTAAGATGATTGACAAAAACAACCATCACAAATTCAGACAGACCGGGAGAAACCCTGTCCCTTTAATTCATTACCAGTGGACAAATTTAGAATGGTCCAAATTAAAGAAAGCTTGAAATTTTGGCAAATCAAAAATTTTCTTTGTCTGTTAGGGTAATGACATTGTGCACAAATTACTTGCTACTTCATTTCCATAATGTTTTGTTTTTTACACACAGTCAAGATCTTATTTTTTTTTTTTTTTTTTTTTTCAACTCAAAAGAGTCATCTGCAGCTTCTCTAAATTTGAACTATTCTAAAATTTTGTCGTCTGATTTTTTTTTATTTTTTTTTATTTAGTACACTAGTACTAATAACTTGTGCTACCATAAAAGTGTTACTCTGAATGAAGGGGTAATTGAATTCTCTATCTGGAAAATGCTGCACTGCCTGCATGTTACTTTGCAGTAAACATCTTCTTTTCTTCTCTCTAAATTTCATTTTCAATTTATTTTTTTGGATAATCTGCTTCAATATCTTAACTTGAGGCACATTATTTCCTTTTTTAGAAAATTTCCTGTAACCATGGCAACCCCAAATTTCATTGTATGTAATCCGCAACATCTATTGGTGGCCGGATTGGAAGATTCCGTAACTATGTATCAAGGCCCTATTGATTTTCTGTCCGATAATATTAGACACTTGGTCTGATTGAAAGCCCTGTAAAGTGGCAAACATGAGTCTTGTGCGATTCCAATCCCAGGACGCTTAATTCCCTACGATGGGAGATAGCACGCCACATTTCACTGAATTCATCATATAAAGATTCGTTTTTATTTCGTATGTAAATATTCTTGTGGTATATGCAAGGTACATTTGTCTTGACTTTGGTTTTTTATGATCTTTGATCACACAACCTAGAATCAACATTAATATTCCTATTTCACTATGATTTTACCCCTTTCCTGTTTTCAAAATTTTAGACCCGTCCAAATTCAAAGGATTTGCAGACGAAATTTAAAATTGAATTTATTTCAAAAATAACCATTCAGTAGGGTAGAAAACATTGTGGAAAAAGAAGATATTGCTTGTCACAAGCAATTTCTTCTTTTCCACAATTTTTTCTCAGTTATAATATCACAGGGACGTAAAAACCAGGGGTTTACCAGGAAAGGGTTAAATATTTCAGTTAAGTATGAAGCTCGGTTTGGTTCCGACAACTGCTTTGGGAAAGCTTAACCCATTACCAGATGATAAATTTAGACAGGTCCAAAGATGAAAGAGCTGAGGGCTAGGAAAGGATGTAATGGTAGTACTGGTGTGAGAAATACCAGGATTCCATTTTTAGGTGCTCCAGCCGCCGCGATGTAACTGAAAGATTGTTGAAAGCTGCGTAAAACCCCATGAGAGAGAGAGAAGATGAAAGAAGTTGCAGGCAAAAATTCAATTTGAGCTAAAATGGGAAATTAAATGACAAATGGGGTAGAAAACAATGAAGTGTTCCATGATCGTATTTCTTTAGGGCGCAAGAAAGAATCTTTGTTTGATAATGGGTTAACCCTCTCAGAAACAATCATGCTTTTTTACACCCCTCTCGAAAATGCTCTGTTTGCCTATTAAAAGCTACTTCTGTTTCCTACCCAGAAAAACAAACAATTTAAAATTTCTATGGACTCAAAATTGTCTGCAACTTCCTTTAATCTGGACCAGTCTAAAACTTGTTGTCTGATTTTGGATAAATGCAGGTAAAATCCTTATCAAAGCCTTACCTGTTCAATCCCTGGTTTTATGTTTCTGTGATGTTTCTGTGACTTTAAAGTTAAGAAAATATTGTAGAAAAAGAAGAAATTGCTTCTAACAAGCAATTTCTTCTTTTTCAACAGTATTTTCTACCCTAATGAATGGTTATTTTTCAACTAAAATTTTTGCCTGTAAACCTTTGAATTTGGACAGGTATAACATTTTGCAAAACAGGAAAGGGTTAATACTTTTTGACACAGTCCTGCAATATTGACAGGCAATGTTTAACCTTTAACCACTTATTTGACATTTTTATTTCTTATATTTCATTTAAACTCCCTTTGAAATAATGTACTGCTTCTTCTTTCAATTTGGACTAGTCTAAAATTTTGTTGTATAAAAGTATAAGTGAAATGTTTTTTGTGACTTTCAATTTCGGCTATAGAATAGCATTTTATTTTACGCATTCCCACGCAATCCCGCTTTTTATGCTCCTAAAATAAAAGTTTTGGAAAACATTGTGGATAATGAAGAAATTGCTTGTATAAAGCAATTTCCTCATTATCCACCCACAATGTTCTCTATTAAAAAAGAAAGAAAATTCCAACAACTTGAAATTAACATCTGCAACTTCTTTCAGTTAGAACCAGTGTAAAATTTTGTTGAGTGGGAACAGGTTAACCCTTTCCTGGTTTTTGAAATTTTAGACTGGTCCAAATTGAAAGAGGATGCAGACGACAATGAAAATTGGATGCAATTCCAAATAAAACCACCCTATATGGTAGAAAACACTGTGGAAAAAGGAGAAATTGCTTATAATAAGCAATTTCTCCTTTTTCTACAGTGTTTTCTCAAGTATAAAATCACAGTGACGTAAAATCCCGTGTTTATCCAGGAAAGGGTTAAGAAGTGCAAGACTGTCCTGAAGAGTCACCGTCTGTAACTTATTTGGTATAGCTTTGAGCTTACTTAGGTAGCCAAATAGTTTACCAGTCCTTGCACCTTAGATTTCTAATTAATTTTTCACTAAGCTCAAGATTCGTTTACCGGATAAAAACAAATTTCATGTTGAGAAATGCATTTCATATGATTAACAAAATAAATTAAACTGATTCAAGGGGGCTTCATATTAATCCCTAAAGCATTTTCCCCCTTTTCTAAGTCTTTAATTAGCACAAACAGCAAAGACTTAAGCTCACTTAAATTAAAGCCATTTGCAGATGATGTAATGAACACTGTTTTTTCTCAATTTTTTTCTCAATTTATTAACCCTTGTCATGCTGAACCCGGAATATTCATGTTTTGGCAGGTGATATAGACAAAGACCAGCCTGCACATAAGTGCAGTCTGATCTTGGTCTACACCTCCTACTTGTCCTCTTTAAGGAGGAGTTGTTTAAATGATCAAAAGAAATATTGACCCTCATCAAGACCTTCCAAGGCTGTCAGTCCTTTGATTTTAAAGCAATTCTGTAAACTATTTTTTTATTCAGCATCAATTGACAATTTATATGGCTGCTGAAGCAGCAATATTACTTTAACCAATTACCACACAATAAGAATTTAGACTGGTCCATATTAACCCATTACCAGATGGAAATTTTTAGACTGGTCCATATTAAAGGAGTTTCCAATTGCTAATCTGAGTTTTAAAATTCTAATACTTTTAAGAATATTTTTTTGTAGAAAACATTGTGGATAATAAAGAAATTGCTTATTACAAGCACTTTTATTTCATTTTCCACAATATTTTTTCCAAAGCTATTTTCTTAGAGGAGCATTAAAAAGCATGGTTGTGTGGGAATTGGTTAATAACAAATTCAGATTTTACGCTAGGTGAGGGGATTCTGGTATTCAATTATTCAACTTTGGTGGTGGATTTTTTTTATTTATTTATTTATTTTTTCTTTTTAATCAACCAAGATCATGAGATCCCAAACATTTCTCAACTGTGTAGATTGTGCTTAAATCCCGAACGTTTATGAAATCCTACAATAAAACACTGCAAATTCATTGCATGATTCAATACCGGACTTCAATCAATTTCTAACAAATGAATTCTTGGTATTAATTCAATACCCAGCTCAAATCGATTTCAAATTCTTAGTATTAAATAAGGAAAGGATCAAATAGATTGCCTGCATGACATGATTTGGAAATAGAAAGAGACAGTTGCAGCCACAAAATTACAAATCAATTTCTGTTTTGGCACAATGCTGTGGAATCCTGCTTGTTTTAGCCCCAGGATACCACCTAATTCAATCTCCTTTTCACTCTAATGCTATGACCAGTCAAACAAGAAGAGACCTTCTTTGACTCGCAAAGGAATATTTAGACTCACTCCCAGTCTCACTGATATTTATATTTTAGTTGAAAAAGTTTCTTTTCTCTAGCCGTTATATTTCTCTATTTGGCTGATTAGTGTCAGTTTGTGAGACATAAGGGAGGTAATTTCAAGGAATGAAATGTACTTGCATGATTGATCTATCTTACTTACTTTCAAATCCACACTTACTGACAGCCTGGGATACAGGCTAAGGAATATTGTACTGGTCAATTTTCAGTTGAATGATTTTTTGTCTGAATGGGGTTTAACACCACTTTGAACAGTATTTCAGTAATATCACGCCAGCTGGAGCACCTAACAATGGATTTCCTGGTATTTCTCACACCAGTACTATCATTTCATCCTTTCCTAGCCTCCAGCCGCTAACCTTCTTCCGTTTAAAGCTATCCAACCATTGGTGAGAGACAAATGTCAGAAAGAATATGTGCCATTGATGAGGATCCAACCCATGACATCCTGTGATTGAAGATTGGTCCATTTTCAGAGGGTGAGACATAATTGCAATATTTCATTCATGATAACTGTGACTGGTACAGCAAAACAGGGATCATCGTGGATAGGCCAGGGGTGTGGAATTCAAATGCCCGACTTGTCTGACAAGGGCTTCTCTACCTGCGGGCAAGTACATTTTCTAGGCTACTTGTCCATGGACAAGTAAATAAATATCAGGGCAAATCTTGGAAAGGTACTAAACAGAAGAGATTTATGAGCGTAATGTTTGTATCTAAGGCTAGAAAATATTGTTTTAAATGAAGAAAATGCTGAGTTCCAAATTATCAAAATTATCTGTTCTTCATCTTTTCACGGGCAAGTCCATCTTTATCCTGGACAAGTAGAAAATCGCATTTTACTTGTCCATGGACAAGTAGAGAAAATCCGTATTTCCACATCCCTGGATAGGCAAAAAGCAACAACCCTGCAAATGCTGACTAGGGTCAAACTTGTGCCATTTTTGTGACATTTCTTCAACCATTCTCGCACACACTCCCTATTAATTTTTGACAACCCTCCAGAAATGACTTTGGAAAACAATCTGCAAAATGAAGAAATTGCTTGCAACAAGCAATTCCTTCATTTTACACAATGTTTTCAAGCCAGAAAGTTGAAAAAATCTAAATAATTTTTTTTCCAATCTTAACCCTTGTCATGCTGAACCAGGAATGTTCTTGTTTTGGCAGGAGGAATAGATAAAGATCAGCCTGCAAATCAGTCTACACCTCCTGCTTATTCCCTTTTAGCCATAGTTGTTTAAATAATCAATTTCAAAAGAAATATTGACCCTCATTTAGACCTTCCAGTGCTGTCAGCACTTTGATTTATAGTATAGGATTTTTAATTCAGCATGACAAGGGTTAACCCTTTCCTGTTTCTTGAAATTTTAGACTGGTCCAAATTGAAAGAGGTTGCAGACGTCAATGAAAACTGGATACAATTTGAAATGAAACCATTCTTTGTGGTAGAAAATATTGTAGGAAAAGGAGAAATTGCTTGTTACAAGCAATTTCTCCTTTTTCCACAATGTTTTCTCGAGTATAAAATAACAGCAACGTAAAACCCCAGGTTTAAACAGGAAAGGGTTACGATCAAAACTATTTTACGCCATGTGAGCACAGGAAAATATTTGGCAAATCTCAAAGCTTCTGGGACTATTCTCTGTATTCTTTTTTTTTTTTTTTTCACTTTTTCTACGAGATTAACTTTTCCTGATTAGACTTTGTACCCTGAACTATCTCTCCAGGAAATATTCGACCTGGCATGTAATGTAGAAATGGCAAATCTGATATTTTCAAACCTACATCCTGGCAACATCGAATTTCAATTAACCTCATCTTTGAAACGTTAATCTATTAGTGAAAACA
This sequence comes from Fragum fragum, assembly GCA_946902895.1. Classification (NCBI taxonomy): domain Eukaryota; kingdom Metazoa; phylum Mollusca; class Bivalvia; order Cardiida; family Cardiidae; genus Fragum; species Fragum fragum. The sequence goes on along the minus strand of OX336376.1, from coordinate 41,467,975 downwards.
CAAAATTTTGTTAAAATCATTCACCGTCAAGGAAATGCGTACTGATCCAACAGAATAAACAACCATCTTTCAACTCTTTTCCCCAAAACAGAAAGTTGGCTGGCAAATCTCCGAAATTTCAACATTTTAGCAAATTTTGACAAATTGTCATAATGATATCCTTAAGGAATGCAGCAATTACCTGAAATGATTGCACAACCGTAAACCATTACAAATCATCTTTGAATAAATATCTTCTTTTGCAGACAGTATAGAAAAATACCAGCTTGCATATAATACATTCATTGACCCTTAGTCAGACTAAGAAAATGAGCAGACAAGAAAATAGACTCTAAGAGATTCCCTAAAAAGTTTTTGAGGCTATAGTAACAGCAGTCTCCAAACTGAGCAGATCAATTGATTATTAAAGGCAATGCAAGCAACTCACCCCGATGTCTATTTGTAGTTTTGTCGAACATTAACATGGCATCTTCTATCTGAAAATACAGAAAAAAGACAATGTAAGTCTACACATTCATATCTTTATTGATGCTACCATGTATCTATTTTATCTTTTTATTTGATGTTACAATATGTCTTTTTATTTGGTGTTATTTGATGTAATATCTTTTTCATTTAATAATACAATAAATTTTTTAATTTGATGTTACAATATATCTTTTTAGCTAGCAAAGCGTCAGCTTTGATAGCTTAAGTTAACAGACAAAATTTTGAGGTCTTCTCACAGTTCAAACGAGTGCAAACTGCCACTGGAGACTTAACCACTAAATCCTCTGAATGTATACGCCAATACAGTAGTTCTTGTGTATACTCGAGCATATTGTGTACAAAATGACTGGCTTTATTGAAATTGTAGAGAACACCTTCGTAGCATGCTATACAACCCATTCCAATTCAATCCCTCTTTTTAAGAGCCCCCCCCCCACGGCTTTGGAAAACATTGTGGCCAATGAAGAAATTGCTTGTAACAAGCGATTTCTTCAGTGTCCACAATGTTTTCTGCCCTACAAATGGCAAAGAAGATTACATAACAAAACAATGCTTTGCCAGCTTACAGTACTTTCAGTACATTGATTTATTTGATGTTGCGATATATCTTTTTACTCAATGTTATAATATATCTTTTAATATGATGTTAAAATATATCTTTACTTGATGTTTTTATATATATTTGATTTGATGTTACAATATACATTTTTGCTTGATGTTATAATATATATCCTTATTTGATGCTGAAATATATCTTTTTATTTCATGCTTTAAACTGAGACTGATCAAAATTCACAGAAATTGAAAACAAAAGTATGGCATTGCAATTTGAAAAACAAGCTGGACCTTGTGACAAGCAATTTCTTCTTTTTCCAAAACGTTTTACTATAAACAATATCTCAGGATTGTATAGAAAAGAGTTAAACAACAGAACTAATTTTTCAATCAGTAGCAGAAAAGTGTAATGACTATTGATTTTGAAATACAGAATGAATACTTGAATATAATTTATCATTTTCCTGCAATAAGTGCCATCAAAGGAGCAGTCATAATTCACATTCTTTCACAATCAAATATTATATAAGACCAGCATCTTTACAACGATCATGTGATCGAAATAATACGTTGACAATCTTGTTCCTTTGATGGCAATCATCCTTCCGAGCTTTGATGACACCATGATATATCATCAATTTATTTCACATACTCTATTAAACAGGCGTTTTTTATCACAGTGAAATATTCGAATTACCATTTATAGTCCTGCAATTAATGTCATGATGATATTTTAATTGCCATAAAAAGTGTTTCCTAATTACTTAAATGATACTTGATTAAATTCTTATTAAGAATTATATTCTAGTTACCATAAAGTATTTGCACCAATTTTCATTTTTTTTTTTTTTTTTTTTGCTGTTAGCAAATTTGAAAATATTGAAAAAGCAATTTCTCTTATTTTTTATCAGCCTAAAAATCTTAAGGTCCAACAGGCTATTAACCCTTTCCTGTTTTATGAAATTTTAGACTGGTCCAATTTCAAAGAGGTAACAGACGACAATGAAAAATGCATGCAATTTGAAATCTGACCATCCCATGTGGTAGAAAATATTGTGGGAAAAGGAGAAATTGCTTGTTACAAGCAATTTCTCCTTTTTCCACAATGTTTTCTCAAGTATAATATCACAGTGACGTAAAATTCCGGGTTTGTACAGGAAAGGGTTAATTCCTAAAGGATGGTAAAAAAAAAAGCCAAAATGGTAAAAATTATTGAAAAAGTAATTTCTCTTATTTTCAACCAGCCTAAAATTTTAAGGTCTGATAGGCTATTTATTCCAAGATGGTATATAAAAGCCAAGATGGAAAAAAAATTATATAACAGAATATAAATAAACCAGTTTCTAAATATAGACAATAATCATAGGAGGTATTCTGAAAATGCTACTTAATTCAACATAAAACGGCATTATAGCACGTTGATTCCCAGAGAATTCCAGCCAAGACAATTACCCTTTTCATCTCAATGTGGTTTTGCAAAAAACAGTAAGAATCTTTATTCATTTTCATGATAATAAGAATTAACCCCATTTGGAATTTTAATCCTCTAATGAATAAAAAAAAACATAGCCTAATCCTCTAACCAATTACCAGATGGCCAAATTTTAGACTGGCCCAATTTGAGAGAAATCGCAGGCAACAATTATAAGTGAGTGTAATTTGAAAGGTAACCAGCCTACAGGTTAGAAAATATTGTCGAAAAAGAAGAAATTGCTTGTTGCAAGCAATTTCTTCTTTTCCCATGATGTTTTCTCAAGTATAAAATCAAAGGGAAGTAAAACGTGGAATCGTACAAGAAAGGGTTAATGGTAAGCCAAGGTTTTCGGTATTTTTCATTCAAGTAAAAGGTTTGGTTGCCTACAAAGGACAAGGAACATGCATGTTTTGTTACAACATAGCTTGTCGTACAACTGCCTTATTTTGCATGTGACATAGCAATCATCAGGCCTTTGAAATGTTTATATTGTTTAACCCTTTCCCGTTTTTGGAAATTTTAGACTAGTCCAAAATGAAAGAGGTTGTAGACAACAATGAAAACTGGATGCCATTTGAAATGAAACCATCCTAGGTGGTAGAAAATATTGTGGAAAAAGTAGAAATTGCTTGTTACAAGCAATTTCTTCTTTTTCCACAATGTTTTCTCAAGTATAAAATCACAGGAACGTAAAATCCTGTATTTGAATAGGAAAGGGTAAATATAATGCATGTCTTTACTCATGAACATCATTACCTACACTACACTGCCGCTTTGACAAAACTCTCTTCATTATGCACAAAGTTTTCTATCCATAGAGACAAAGATATTGAAAATTCCATCAACTTGAAAGTGTCATATGCATCTTCATTCAAATTGGACAAGTCTTAACCCATTCCAACTCAATCCCTCCTTTTTACGCCCCTCTAGAAAAAAGCTTTGGAAAACATTGTGGAAAATGAAGAAATTGCTTGTATCAAGCAATTTCTTCATTATCCACAATGTTTTCTATCCAAAACGACGAAAAAATTCAAAATTCCATCAACTTGAAATTGTCGTCTGCAGCTTCTTTCAATTTGGACCAGTCTAAAATTTTGCTGTGTTGGAATGGGTTAAACTGTGTGGGAATAGGTTAAATAATTGCCTAATTAAAATGAACCATGTTCTATATGAGTATAGAGAACTCACTTTTTAAGAAAGCTTTATTTGGTTCGGCATACAAGATATACTGAATGGAAGATTGAATATTTAGAAAGCTCAATGATAAAGGCTGTTTGGACATTTTAAGAAAGCAAACGATCAAACTCGGGCATTAAGATTAACATAACAATGGCTGTTATTACTCCCAGAATAATAAGTTTTATTGTTATGACATGGATCAAGACACGGAATTCTCTGATTAAATTCGTACCAGGGATAGTAAAACTTGAATGTGCATGAAGCTGTTGAGCCATAAAAACAGGATATAAAAAAATTCATTCACTCCTTCCCATACGATCTCACTTTTTAACACTCCTTTATAAAATATCGTTGAAAATGAAGAAATTGCTTGTAACAAGCAGTTTCCCAATATCCACAATGTTGTCTATCCCAAAAGTCAGTGATTTTTAAAATTTCATAAACTTATATAAATTTGTCGACAACTCCTATGAATTTGGACCCGTCTGAAATTTTAATGTCTGGGAATGATTAGCATCTTCACCTTTCAATCCACTCAAAGGTCCTTGCTTTTAATCCATGAATACACAACCCCTCCTTTTGATGCAATGTATAAAAAATATTTTGGGAAAACTTTAAGCAGTAAAATAATGAAATATCTTCTCCTTTACTCACAATATTTTCAACCCTATATTATATTTTTCAAAAGTCTTAATTGAAATACAAAGATTCTTATAATTTTATTAACTTTAACCCATTATCAGACAGCAACATTTTAGACTGGTCAAATTGAAAGGAGGGGCCGACAATAATTTTAAAGTTTACGGAAATTTAGATTTTTTCATCTTTCTATGAAGAAAATATTGTGTAAAATGAAGAAATTGCTTGTAGCATGCAATTTTTTCATTTAACACAATGTTTTCCCACTTGTTTATCTTGAGGAGCGTCCAAAAGCAGCCTTAACCCATTCCAACGCAGCAAAATTTTAGACTGGTCCAAATTGAAAGAAGCTGCAGACGACAATTTCAAGTTGATTGAATTTTGAATTTTTTCGTCTTTTTGGATAGAAAACATTGTGGATAATGAAGAAATTGCTTAATACAAGCAATTTCTTCATTTTCCACAATGTTTTCCAAAGCTTTTTCCTGAGGGGCGTAAAAAGGAGGGATTGAGTTGGAATGGGTTAAGTGTGATATTGATGTCCCTTTCTAATAAACTAATCTTGTAATTCAAAAGTTGTTTTTTTTTTCAATGTTTAGATAAAACTGAGACACTGTTATCTCAGTTCTCAAATGCCTTTAAAAACATCAAATTATTTACATGTATTCTCCTTTTCCTTCAAGGCTAATGTGCCTACTTTACAGAATGGTAGAGAACTAATCTACAGCTTAAAATTAAGGGCATATCTTATCATCTTATTATGTAAATTGCTTGAGACAAAATGGCGTCAAGTATTTGATTGGCCATAAATCAGTTGCAAGTGGAATGGCAGACACAAATCAAACTGTAGCCAAAAGACTAAATTTTAGACTTGTCTATATACATAACCTAAAACAAGGTGTTTTTGTAAATTCAAAGTTAGAGCAGGTGGGAAGTAATACAGATTCTCTCCACTTGTAGATAAGACAATTTTGTACTTGTGTAGAATTAAAATAAACGTGAGGAGATGAAAATTGAGAAATTATTATTGTTTAATGTGAAGAGAATACATTGTTGTAAACTTCTCTCATAATGTGCCAAACAAGATTCTTTAACTAAGTTACTTATTTTTCCCTTTTGCATGCAAATCTTTCCAGAAATGGAGGAGGAGTTGTATTACAAGAAATTTTGTATTAAGCCCCCTCTATGAGGCGGCCTAAAATAGCAATACCCTGAAAATATGCACAAAATCATTTTACTGGAAACTTTCAGTGAAAATTTCATTCAAATTCTTCAATAAATTCGGGAGGAAATGTGTTAACAAAATGTGGACATACAGACGTATGTTGGGACAAATAGGTGGTCAGAGAGAGAAGATGATACAAATATATGTGCGCCATTTGTGGCATATAGAATATATCAGTGTGCTGTAATTAAAAGGATAGAATTTTGAAACTATTTCTCTAAAATGGATAATCGTAATATTTTTAACATGTCATAGAGTAGCAATATTTTACAAGAACAACCAAGAGCAAGATAGTTTCCAGAAAAAAATCAAAGTACAATTTCAGGATTTTCAGCAGAAATCCAAGACGAAATAATACGTCTCAATAAAGTTTAAAAGCTGAATTAAGCGTGGGCGACACAAAGATTGCTGATGCTAAAACATCATACTGCGGTATCATAACTGCCTCACAAAATCAAATTAATCGAGTATAACTGACAATTACGATCTTATTTCTGTTCATAGAAATTCAATACAAATTGCCTGTTCTAGCAATAGATCATTTTCTTTTTGATGTTTTATAGATCAATCTGTCTTTTAGACTTGGAACCTGCGGACTTCTTAACCTATTACCACACAATCCCGTTGTTAGATGCAACCCACCCCACCCCCCTTAAACCCTTTCCCACACAACAAAATTTAGACTACTCCATTTTCAAAGAAGTTGCAGACAACAATTTTAAGATGGTGAAATTTTAAAAATCTTTCTTTTTTTGTGTTAGAAAACATTGTGGGTAATGAAGATTTCTTCATTTCTAAAGCCATTTTCTTGAAGGGCATAAAAAGGAGGCGTCGAAAGGGAATGAGTTAAAAAGGTTGAAATAAACATTGAGAAAAATGTTTAAAATGCTTGTTACTAGCAATTTTTTTTCAATAACAAAATTTTCTAACGTAAAAAGCAAAGTTTTTCTAAATTCGATTTGAAATTATCATCTCAATGTCTAAAATCTTTAGCCTTTGACAAAGAGACATATCTCCCCCAAATTCAAATATAGTTGTATTTGTAAAATAAGAGCCATATAAGATAAAAACATTTTGAAAAAATGAGAAATTGCTTTCTTTTGTATGTCAGAATGTGGTAATGAGTGGTAGTGGGTTAACCCATTCCCACAAAGAAAATTTTTGACTGTGCCAAATTCATAGAAGTTGCAGAGGACAATTTAGATTTTCAACTTTCAGGTTAGAAACAAGATGTGTTTGTGAAACACAATGCCCCCAGCAAAAGGCCTAAGCATTTGACCTTGGTATGTGACCTTGACCTTATCACATGACCTTGACCTTGACATGAGGAGATGCGTATCATGGAGATATATCATCATGCCGAATTGTATCTTGTATAGGCTCGTAGTAATTGGCAATGTCAAGTTTTGCAGACAGACAATCGGTAAGACGGAAAGACAGACAGACAATGTTAAAACAATATGCCAAACCTTTCCATGCGGGGGCATAAAAATTGTGTGAAATGAAGAAATTGTTTGTCACAAGCAATTTCTTCATTTTACACAATGTTTCACAATTGTTTTTCAAGGGGTGTCAAAAAGCGTCATTGTGTGGTAATATTCAAGACATAAATGAGTATTTACCCATTCATGCACAATTCTGTCTTTTTATGCCTCTCAAGAAAATAGTTCAGGAAAACAATGTGGAAAATGAAGAAATTTCTTTTAACAAGCAATTTCTTCATTTTCCACATTGTTTTCTACCAAAAATGACAGAGATATTTGAATGTCTATCAGCTTGAAATTGTCGTCTGCAATTTCATTGAATTTAGACCAGTTCAAAAATTTGTCGTCTGAGAAATGGTTAAACATAATAGGGCAAAGTATTATAGGAATGGTCCGTTGTGTATTGCTCAATGAACACAGGGCTTATCAGTAAATGATGCAAGGATGGTTTCCAATTAATTTCAATTACTTCTTTACACATCAGAAAACATATTGATATACAATTAGTCTCAGAAAAAACATTTATCTAACCTTCACCTACACCTTAACACTACCTCAACCTGTTTTAAATCCAAGATTCCTAATATAATTATCTCTTTACCTGATCTCCCCAGGAAGCTTTCATATATCAAGACCGTGCTTCTGTTAGACAGCTTTGTTCTTTTAGCACAACCTCAAACAACAAGTTTTAACATATTTCCACACAATGACGCCTTTTGATGCCCCTCAAGAAAAACAATAGGGAAAAATTGTGGAAAATGTTTTCTATCCAGAGAGCTGAACAAATCCAAAATTTCATAAACTTTAAATTGCTGTCTGCAACTCCTTACAGTTTGGACCATAAGATTTCGTTGTGTTAAAATGGGTTTATACTCGTACAAATTGAAAGAAGTTGCAGACAGCCATTCTAATCTTATGAAATTTCATAAAAAAATGTTTGTCTTTATGGTACAAAACATTGTGGGAAATGAAGTAATTGCTTGTAACAATTAAGCAATTTCTTCATGTCACACCAAGAGGTAAAAAAGGTCATGGTGTGTGAATAGGTTTACTGTTTAAATTCAAATGAGCAATTTAATTAAGAATCTGTTGGTTTTTTTTCTATTTTTTTAATATCTGAATTAAATGTTTTTCACTTAAAGATGAAATTCCAGATTTTAGTTCTTTATGAGTCACTCTTTCACTGTTCTGCAAAATTACCTCAGCTTATTTTTGATATATTAATAAAGGCATATTTTGGCAGTTCTCTCCCTTCCCCATTCACAAAATTCATCTCTTTTAAACATAATAGTTTACAAAATAATGAATTAGATTCAACAAGCTAAAGAATATTTAAGAGGTGAAGAGAATATTTTTTGTTTTCATGGAGGTATCTGACGAAAAAACCTATATGAATATGTATGAATACGTTAAGCAGATTCATACATTGTGTGATTAGGTTTTTCGGTTCATACCTCCATGAAAACAATAAATATTCTCTTTATTTCTTATAATTTAATGGCATCGAGCGAAAAAAAAATGAAATTTTGAAATTCTGGTAAAGAGTGCCAAGGCTACCAGGTTTTTTGTGTGTTTGTCTGAATTGCTTTAATTTCAAATGTTTCATGACTGAAACATCTCCAATATGGTTCTAAAACTTACTTATTTGGGCCTGTCAGAGGGGTTGGGATGAGGTGGGGAAGGGGGGGTTAAAAAAGAAATAACATTTTAGGTCATTTTGACCAATTGCACATAACTTGAGATCAGAAGAATGGGTACCAGTGTAGATGAGGAATTAAGTCTAAAACTGCAAAGGGAGCCATGTTTAATTTCATCAATCACCAGCTGGGGTCACAAAAGTGTAATGAAATTGAGGGAGCTTTAGACAATTTTCATCAGAAAAGGGAATGATTATTGCAGACCTCTTGCCATAAAATTTCTTGTAGCCTTGGGTAATTCTGTCAGGAATCTGTGGTCAGCTAGTCAAATTATTGCCATTTTATCTCTGTTGTACAGGGAGTTGCTTCAATATTTTTTTCTCCTTACTTTCAGGCAATGAAAACTATGATTACTTCCAGGAACTTCTACAGACAGACAGACAGACAGACATGGGTTATAAATCATTCCTCCTTTCAATACAAGCATACTTTTTGAATGAGCCAGGATGTCACCAGCACCTAGTATTTTTATTAACCAATTACAAGACAGTAGAATTTTAGACTAGTCCAAATTTACAGGAGTTGCAGACAACTCAAAGTTTATAAGATTTAAGATTTTTTTCAACTGTCTTGGTAGAAAACATTGTGTGAATATAAGTTTTCCCAATCTTTTTTCTTAAGAAGCGTTAAAAGAGTCACTGTGTGGGAATGGGTTCAGCCCGTTGTCATCTCATTTCAATTTTGAATGACAAAAAGCTATTAAAGAAGTTAATTGAATGGTTTCACCATAATGCAAGAAAGGACTTTTTTCTTGACAAGTTAGGTAACTTTGGGTGACAAGTCTAAAAGACAGGTTTTCAGTCTAAATTCATAATGTCTTTCTCCATTTTTCAATTTCATTACTTGATCATTCAAAACATAATAATTAATGGGTCTATACCTACATAGTTAATCAAGTTTATTGAAAATTCACAGCATTCTACAATTCTCAATTATAATTCAATTTATGGGTGTTGACTTTTTCATGCTGGTTTTATGGTTTAATTCATTACCAAATGAGGGAACTTTAGACTGAGAAAATTTAAAGCAGTTGAGGACAACATTTCAAGTTGATGTAAGTTTAAAAATCTTTGTCTTTTGTGGCAGAAAATTCTGTGTAGAATGAACACCAAAAAGCGGCATTGTGTGAGAATGGTTTAAGTATCACAGTGCATTTTATTATAAGAATATTTGATGATTCTAGAGAAAAGAAAGCATATCTTTTAGGAATTTCTCATTTACCCTTGTCATGTTGTATATCTTTTAGGAATTTCTCATTTACCCTTGTCATGTTGACCTTACTGAATTGCTGTAAAATCAAAGGGCTGAAAGCTCTACAAAAATCACAGTTTCTTTTAGAAATGAATTTCATAAACAGCTGTTGGACTAAAAGTACAAGCAGGAGTTGTAGATCAAGATCAGACTGCACTTATGTTGGAAAAACCAGGAATCCATTGTTAGGTGCGTTATGACTGTCGCGTTATGACTGAAAAATTGTTAAAAGCAGCGTTAAACCCAATTCACTCAAACAAACAAACAAATCTGTTCCAGTAAAAATAAATCATGTGATTTCAAAATCAATATTTTATTTGACAGCCGTGATCAATCACTTGTGGAAACTTGGGTTGATAAATTAAGTTTTTACTGTAACGGAAAAATTTGTCAGTTTCTGCTAAAATTAACACATTACCAGACGATAACATTTTAGACAGGTCCAAATTGAAAGGAGTTGCAGATGTCAATTTCAACTTTCTGGGTAGAAAATGTTCTGGCAAATGATGCAATTTTGTAATTTTTACACAATCTTTTCCTAATTGTTTTTCTGGAGGGGAGTCAAAATCACCATTGTGTGGCAATTGGTTAAGGCCGGAATTTTGAAGAAGTGAAATATGCAGTAGAAAGGTTTAATTGATATTTAACTAGACATGGTTTTAATGGGCTGTGAGCTGGAACACAATATTGGTCATGGCATATCACAATTAAATGCTTACGGTTTTGTGATTGACAATTTAATTGGCATTTTTGATAGGCATTGGTTAATCCTTGTCACTACAAGAAAATAGTGTTATATTTGAATTGTTATGAAAGCTTTTGCAGAACCTAATCCCCCTAAATGGTAATCCACAATCAACTTGATTCTTATTAAAAATCATTTCACCTATTCCTGCATTTTCCACAATCTTTGCCAAGTGTTTTACTTGAGGGGTGTGAAAAAGTGATTGTGATTGTGTGGGAATGGGCCAAGTGTCATGCTGAATTAATAATCTTATACAGAATTGCGTTAAAATCAAAGGTCCTGACAGTCCTGAAAAGTCTTAATAAGGGTCAATATTTCTTCTGAAAATAGATAATTTAAACAGCACTGGCTGAAAGGGTAGAAGCAGGAGGTGTAGACCAAGATCAGACTGCACTTATGTGTAGGCTGATCTTTGTCTATAAATGCTGTCAAAACAGGAATAACTTGGGTTCTGCATGACAAGGGTTTATTAGTCCTCTTTTTCCTTTCATGAGTTTAAAGCAACCCGGTGCCATGAACCTAGGGTTACAAATCAATATAACCTTAAATGCTGCATTAACTTTTTCCAATTTTCAGGCCAAAGTCTCTACTTTAATTAACACTTCCATGTGTCAGCCTATTGTCCCTTTACAAAAAGAATTGTTTGCACCTTCTGTGTTCACTAATTACTAGACAACATATATTTAGACTGGTCTAAATTCACAGAAGTTGCAGGCAATGATTCCAAGTTGATGGGATTCTGACACTGTCTTTTTGCGCAGAAAATTGCGAAAAATGAAGAAATCACTTTTTCTGGCAGTTTCTTCTTTTTCTGAAAAGTCTTCTAAATCTTTTGTTATGAAGGATAATAAAAAGTCAAATTGTGTGGAAATAGGTTAGATGATATTTAAACCCATTACCGCATAACAAAATTTTAGACTATTTCAAATTGAAAGTCATGGACAACAATGGGTTAATAAACAAAATATATCAAAGGTGATTTTTTATATTACCATCTCTGTGTTAAATTAAAAACAGAAAAGAAATCTTCTTTAACAATTTCAAACACAATACAGCCTTTTTGTGATACTTTTGAAGAAAAAAGTTCAGGAAAACAATACTGCAAAAGTAGAAATTCAGCTTGTTAAGAGCAACTTCTGCATTTTCCATGTTATCTACAAAGACAGAGATATTTCAATCAAAGCTCAATTGTGACCTTGACTTTTTGCCTATGTAACCCAAAATCCATAGAGCACTTCCTTGGGAAAAATTGTATAAGGTTTTAGGTTGTAGGTTAATTGGTTATAGAGCAAGTGCACAAAATCAAAAAAGCTCTATCTGCAGACAGACAGTGAAACCAACATAGCCCTCTACTTTGTAGGTAGGGTTATATCAACTGTATCAAAAAGTACACAGAGAAAAGGTAAAAAGCTGGGAGACTAAATTCCATCATTTATTGTTTTATCACCTCTAGTACAGAAGACTAGGTGATAACTGGGTGATCAGCCATTCAATCATTAGGCCATACAGGGCTAATAATGTTACAACCTTTAATAATTGATCCCACAAATTGTTCTACGACCAATAGCATGCTCATAAACTACCCACCTTACCAGGAAGCATTCCTCAATGATATTTCTTCTGAAGATCATGTGCTTCACTTTCAAAACTATCAACCCATTACCAGACAACAGAATTAAAGACTGGTCAAATTGAAAGAAGCTGCAGACGACAATTTCAAGTTGATGGAATTTTAATTTTTTTTGACTTTTGGGATAGAAAACAATGTGAAACATGAAGAAATTGCTTGATACAAGCAATTTCTTCATTTTTCACAATGTTTTCTAAACCATTTTTCTTGGGGGGCGTAAAAAGGAGGGCTTGTGTGGGAATGGGTTAATTCCCTTAAAATGATGAGAGCCCTTGAGTACAAGAGGACTATGACAAGATACAATCAAAACTTTCGTGAAGTCATTACGATAAGCTAAGTGTTTTTGAGTTATGAGGGCGTCAACTTGTATATAATATACATAATTTATTACCAGCAGTAGTGCAACTGTTTTGTTCAGGTTCATAACACCGACGTTTTTCACTTCATAAAATTTTGCTACAATAGTATATCGATTTCATATACAGGTAGTCGGCCGTGTTCAATTAAAATACCTAATACGCAAAACAATTCCCACAATTCCTCATCTGTTACTTTACAATGTCGCTTGCTTGTATTAACCTATAATACCAGACCATAATAATTTAGACTGGTCCATTTTGAGAGATGTTGCAGATGATAATTTCAAGTTAATGAAATTTTAAAAATCCTCACCTTTAAGCAACATCTTCATTTCCCACAATGCTTTCCAAAGCTGTTTTCTTGAAGGTGTCATTGTGTTGGAATTGGCTAAAGCAAGAACAGGGAAGCTTTTCAATTTGTTAAGTTTTTCTAATAACATTATAAATTAAACGCAGCTTGAACATAGGTGTGTGATGCATAATCCAAGGATTTTTCTTCAATCTTTTCAAGATGTTGATAATATTTTAGACTGAAATGAAGTTGCACTTATATTGAAAGAACTGGCGATCATTGGAAAATTATATCTTAAAATAAATTTGCAATAAGAAATCTTAATTAATATTTCATCATAATTCTTCGGTACCTGGTTATTAAAATACTTTTAAACAACCATTAGCTTACAATGGCCAATGTGTGACAATGACTTTATCAAATCTTTGAAAAGAATGTTGGAAGAGAACAGATTTGTACCCATGACCTCATGATTGAAATCACACTGTTACCAACTGAACTTGATAATCATGGGTAAAGAGCATGCTCCTACAGAATAGGACTTGCTAAATTATTGCCTATCCCTGAGAGTCAATATTTTAGTACCCTGCAACTCCGTTACAAGGCTGTATGTAGGGTCCATGGAAAGACACAGAGGAAGAAATTAGTTTATCTAAGGCTAGAACACTGCACCCTCCCACAAAACACTGTACCCTCCACCCTCCCATTGTAATTTCCAAATAGCAATAACAAGCTTAATTTACTTCAAGAGTATAATGCCAAAATGGAATATTTTTTTTCCCATTTTGTGGACAAAAAAGTGTTGTGAAATGTTACAGGAAGGAAACATTAACAAAATCGGAAGGTTAATGTATGCCTGAAGCATGTTTGCATTAATTAGTGCTTGCCAATTGTCTGCTTCCTGATCCACTCCAAATCCATCTTGATTGGTAAGTATGTCCCAAGTATGTTTAACCCACTGCCAGACAGCAACATTTAAGAATGGTCCAAATTGAAAGGAGTTGCAGACTACAATTTAAAGTCATGAAATTTAGGAACATTTTGCAAATGAAGAAATTGCTTGTTAAAAACAATTATCTTTATTTTACACATTGATTTCAAATTGTTTTTGGCAAAGTGCGTCAAAAAGCGTCATTGTGTGGTAATGGGTTCACTACACCTTCTATCTCCCCTTTATGTATTAACCCTCATCATATTGAACCCAGAATATTCTTGTTAGGGCAGGAGGTATAGACAAAGATCAGTCTGTCTGTCTATTTCTCAGATTACTGTTTAATTTAGTTTTTGTTGGTAAATATATGTTCTAATTAACATGCTCTTCAAAAGTGTAGGAATAAAAGAATGTATATAGTACTGTATTAGTATGATCTATATTTGACAGACAGTACATAAACAAAAATGTGTTTAAGTACAAACATAATCAGCCCAAGTACTTGTTACTCAAACTTAAAAATGATAAAGGCTTATTAAACCCATTTGAGATATCTCACTGCCAATTTCAAGAAATCTTAATGCAAGATAAATATTTCATCCAAGATTAAAGTGGCTTTAAAGAGTTATTTTGAGTATTTGATTATTCCCAGTATGATAAAAATGTCTTGTTATTTCGTTTCCCTGTGTTTTAAGATAAAAACATATTTTGGGACCTGATTTTTGCTTTTTTCTACTTCTTGGAGGGAGTATTTTGGAGTTTTGAGGGTTTTTTTTCTAGATAAAGATTTCACATTTTAATATGTCATTCATTGAAAGTGAGTTGTTCATTCTAATCAGCATTTTTATCAATAACTCAAATAAAGGTGTACAAAGTTGGAAACCTTCACCTTGCACCTTTCTAATGGTTAAAACATGGCCTTATCCAGCTTCCAATATGGGGTAGAATATCCAAGGTACAATCTAACTTTACAATTTTTTGTACAGGATTACAAAATAAGTTGTTTTCGCACCATTAAACCTGAAAAGATGAAAGTAACAAGACACAGGTTCATAGCCCAGTGTGATTCTGACAGACAAGTAATTCTCATGTTACTGTCACCTCCAATTAGTTTCACAGGATAGAAAATAGACCTGTTTTTTTCTGCTACATTATCTTGCCTTGTTATCTAGAATTAATTCTTGTATTAAATCAAAATTAAATATGTATGTCTGGATGGTTTTCCATTCTGAGATAATGAATGGGCTATTTTAGTAAGACGAGACATTTTGTAATTGTAATCAATATTATTATTATAGTATATGAATCAATTGACGCAATTATTGCATGATGCTTTATGTTAATTGTTTGAAAAGATTGGTCTAGTATTTCAAGGTGTTCAACACATTACCAGACAACAAAATTTTAGTCTGATCCTAATTCAAAGAAGTTGCAGATAATAATATTAGTTGCTGATTTTGTTAATGTTATCTTTTTGGGTAGAAAGCATAATGGATAATGAAAAACTCATTGTAACAAGTAATATTTTTCATTTACCACAACATTTTTCAGCATAATTATACAAGAGGGTAGCGAAAAAGCAGGCTTGAGTTGGAATGGGTTATGTTTATCACCAAAAAGAAAATTTGTGTATGCAGTATATGGTGAGATCAGATGTGAATCTTTATTTTCAGGCCAAAGCAAAATTGTTGAAAATATCTTGCACTCAGACTCAAGTATGACTCAAGCATAATGATGAAGCTGTACCTGAGTGCTTTAACCCATACTCACACAATGGTGCTTTTTGACACCCTTCAAGAACTAGAGGCTCCTGAGCACCCGCCTCCATTAACCTATGTTTTTCATCCGATCTAAATTCTTTATGGGAATCAGATAAAGGGTCATCCAGGGAACATTTGTCAAATTTGGTCAAAAATCATTGCCTAGTTTCTGAGAAGATTTTCAAAGCTTTCACCATACATGGTAATTAGCCCCTCCCATTAAAGTCATGCAAGAAGCAATGCCTTTCATTCTATACTATGCTTTCTACCCAGAGAAAACATTCATAAAAAATATTCAACTTTAAATTGTCGTCTGCAACTGCTTTCAATTTGAACCAGTCTAAAATTTTGCCATCTTGTAATAAGTTAATTAAAAAAGGTTTTGTATGCCTCTGAGCAATCTTTCAGCTATATCATAAAAAGTCCACTTATTCATGTGCTTCCAGGGTACCAGTATTAGACTTGGGCTCTCAATGTCTTGCCTGGCAAACCCATATGATCTCTGGCACAACCTTTAAAAGTGATCTCTCAGATTACAAGTAATGTTACATCTAGGAATCTGTTTCACAATTATTTCATATTCTAGGGGGAATTCAATGAAAATGTGGTAATAACAGGAAAAACTACACACACTTTCATAAGTTTATACCTCATCTACAGAAATCCTGGATCTGCCATTGCCCAGGATCCCGATATACTTAGCCCTAAAATCTCATGCTGAATTATAAATCCAAAAGAATCGCATTGAAATCAAAGGGCTGAAAGCACTGGAAGCACCAAGTTATGGGTAAAAATCTCTATTGAAAATTTATCTTTTAACAAATTCTAGCATGAAATGGATAAACAGGTGGTATTAACTGAGATCAGACTGCACATATGTGTAGACTGATCTTTGTCTATAACTTCTGCCAAAGCATACAGGTTCAGGTTCAGTATACAAGGGTTAAAATATTGTTCATTGTCCACAGTGCTAGAGATCTGACCGGCCATTGACTGTTCAAACAAATTAACACCCAAATTGGTCTTGAAACCCCAAAATGATTCTGCTTATCTAGCCAGTGTGCAAACAGAACCAATTTATTAGTCCACATTTGAAGTAGGTATCAAATACCACTATTATTAAACATCTCAAGTATTTGTTGAAAATTCAAACTTACACCTATTCCCAGACAGTTGTTGGCTTACAGGTTTTGAATTATTTTCTAATGATTCTCCTTTTACTTTACTTTACAAAACATCTCTTTAACCTATTCCCACATAGTGACGCTTTTGGACACCCCTAAAGAAAAACATTTGGGAATACATTGTGTAAAATGAAGAAGTTGCTTGTTACAAGCAATTTCTTCATTTTCCACAATGTTTTCTACAAAGTAAGTGGAAAAAATCTGAAATTCCATAAACTTTAAATTGTCATCTGCAACTCCTTTCAATTTTGACCAGTCTAAAATTTGGTAGCCATCTGGTTATGGGTTAAATGATTAGTTAAGACAAAATTCACCAAAAATCAGTCTAAAATGGGGTATAATTCTGTGAAATTCATTACTAGCCAGCAGAATCGATGAAATCGCAGCTGTCAATCAAAATTCATTTCACCAATCATATCGTTGATTTAAACCAGCAGTATTTTAGAAATAGTGCAGCCCATTAACAAAATTACTCCTTCAAAAACTGCTAATGACAGCACATATCATATACCAATTTCACCAACTCTGATCATGTCAGATTGGCTTATCAGTAAGCTAATTATCATTGACCTGATAAAACCAGGACTGTGCTACTCTAAACTGGTCTTTATTCAAACTATTTATATCAGGTTTGTTGACAGAAACAGGTGACTAATCCATGCATCTTTACCCCTGTCATGGTGATCCCAGAATATTCCTGTTTGTCAGGAGGGAAAGACAAAGATCAGCCTGCACATCAGTGCAGTCTGACCTTTGTCTTTACCACCTGCTTGTCCCTTTTATTTCCGGATTGTTTATAAAAATTTAATTTTCAAAATGAATATAAACCTACAGGTAGTGCTTACAGTACTTTCAACCCTTTGATCTTCATGCTGTCTTAGAAAAGAATTCTATTCAATATGACAAAGGTTCATTTCATTAGTATTGTTTCCACTTTTTTGTGAGTGTGTGTCTTTAATAATTTATAGAAAATCTATTGGTCAACATGAAACTGAAAGCGACTTGAGAAGATTGACCCAATTGACCGATATCCTTTTAACCCTCGTCATGCTGAACCCGGATTATTCCGGTTTGGGCAGAAGGTATAGACAAAGATCAGCCTGCACATAAGTGCAGTCTAATCTTGGTCTACACCTCCTGCTTGTACTTTTTTTGCCAGAGAAGTTATGAAATTGGTTTTCAAAGGAAATCTTGATTATTGAACAAGTTCTTTCAGTGCTCTCATCGCTTTGATTTTGATGCAATTCCATAGGGATTTTATACAGCATGACAAGGGTTAAAATTGAGATCCAAACAGTATTGCAAGCAAATCATAGGGCTGAAAGCACTGGAAGCACTTGTTGATTAACATTCATTTTGAAAATTTATCTTATATGAACAACTTTGGCAAAAAGGGGAAAAATAGGTTCTACTGCTCATATGTGCAGGCTGCCAGTCTGACCTTTGTCTTTACCATCTGCTTGTTATCTATTCCTCCTGCTGAAATAGGAATATTTAAGGTTTCGGAAAAATAAAGGTTAAGTCAAGACAGACAGACAGACAGACAGACAGACCAGGAAAAACTGTTTCAAGTTATTTCAAGCTTCATTTATTTTACATGACAGGGTTTGTACCAATAATCTCATTGACATAATCTGACATCCTAGATAATCTATAGATAAACTACTGATAAACATGGATCCAACATAGTTTATCCCTATCCATGACAGCATGATGGCAAACAGGAATCCAGAAGATGTGATTACAAAAAAGTAAAAATAGCATATCATTTGCAGAAAAAAGAACATTTAAGGATGAACATATAGCATTACTGATGGAAGACCAAAGACCCAGAAATCACTCTTTGAACCTTCATCTTGATCATAACCTGAAGTCACACAGTTTAACCCGTTATCAGATGGCAAAATTTTAGACTGCTCCCTTTTGCTCCCTTTTGCAGAAAACAATTCAAAGTGTATTAAATTTTAGGCTGATTCATTTTTCTGGGTAGAAAACATTGTGTAAAATGAAGAAATTGCTTGTTGCAAGCAATTTCTTCATTTCACACAATGTTTTCCCAATATAACTTTTGGTGAGATGCGTCAAAAAAGTACCATTGTGTGGGAATGAGTTAAAATCCCAAATGTATGTATTCAGTTTGTGGTTTGGTTTAGTTTTTTGTGTGTGTGTGTGTTTTTTTGTTTTTTTTTTAAATAATGATCAATTGGCTGTCTAAAATCAGGGAAATATTTTGTGATAAATTGCTTATTGACAAGTTGGTATTCCAAAATTTAGAGCAAACACAACCTAAAAACAACCTTCTTCAATATTTCTGATGAAATGCATGAATATTTATGACAAAAGGAATCCATCAGTTTTAAAATCAACAAAGGAATTATAAATACAACCAACAACTGTCTTGGCACCAAAAGGATGAAATATTAGGGAAACGGAACAAAGTTGAGAATAAAATTATACTAGGAAGTAGGACAATGTAATTCAAATTTTGGAATCAAATATTTCACCAACATTGTCTAAAACCCTAAACCCTATGTTGTAAGTACTCTTTTGATTTGTTTCATCAGAAAGCTTCAAATAATTACCTACAACATAGGGTTTGATAGAGAAATAAGGAAGACATTTTTTTTTTCAGAAAATAAGTACTTTTTTTCTATTTTGTAATGAAATGTACAAAATAAGCACCAATTACACCGGACAAAAACAATTACCATCAATTATGTAGCATACCATGATATCACTGGTCAGTTATGATTGACAGGTGCCCTCTACATGATTGACAGCTGTAGATGACCTACCAGGGAGACAGTAATTGTTTGTATATATTTCTCCCAGGACAATTATCTCATCAGTAGTTATCACACTCCAACCTGCTGCAGTGCCATAATATTGATGGATCTACTAATCGCTTCCAATTAACCCTTTAACCCTTTCCTGTTTTATGAAATTTTAGACTGGTCCAATTTCAAAGAGGTTGCAGACGACAATGAAAAATGCGTGCAATTTGAAATCTGACTATCCTATGTGGTAGAAAATATTGTGGGAAAAGGAGAAATTGCTTGTTACAAGCAATTTCTCCTTTTTCCACAATGTTTTCTCAAGTATAAAATCACAGTAACGTAAAATCTCGGGTTTGTCCAGAAAAGGGTTAAACCGTTCCCACACAACGCAAATCTTGACTCAGGTCAAAATTGAACGAAGCTGCATACAATGATTTCAAGTTGATGGAATCTTAATTCACGTCATCTTCTAAGATAGAAAACATTGTGGATAATGAAGAAATTGATTGTAACAAGCAATTTGTTCATTTTCTGTAATGTTTTCTACAGGTTTTTTCTTGAGGTGCGTAATAAGGTGTGATTGTGCGGGAATGGGTTAAACCATTACCAGAAGACAAAAATGCAGACTAGCCCAAATTCAGAGAAGTGGCAAACAACAATTTCTATTTGATGAAATTTTGAAAACCCTTATCTTATGGAATAGAAAACATTGTGGACATCAACAAAATTGCTTGTTACAAGCGAGAAACAAGTGAGATTGTGTGGGAATAGGCTCCCAGGCTACAACTTACTCAGACTGAGAATTTACAGTGTACACTGTGTATGAATCATTACAATGTTTTCCAATCTCTTTCAATTTTCAAATTTCTCTTAGTTCTCTTTTAGATTAATCTTCAAAAGAAATATTGGACCAAAGTTTAAACTTCCAATGCCTTCAATGCTTTTTTTAAAAACAATTATAATTAGCATAACAAAGGTAATATTGTTTGGGATCGGCTTAAGACACCTAGAGAAGCGTTCTTGTTATACAGGCTGAATTAAACTTGGACAACTGCTCTTTCCTGCAATAGTTTTCCTTCCAAATCAGTACAAAGCTGGTAAAAGCTATTTTCCAAACATTCCTGGGATGAAAATAATTTTATCTAACTTTTGTTGATCACATTTAATTAGGAATGAATGCACCGGAAGAGGCCTTATATTGATGAAAAATCAATCTACCGCCATGCAGTGCTTATTGATCTTAATTAACCCACTACCTGACAGCAAAATTTTGGACAGGTCCCAACAAAATTTAAAGTTTATGAACTTTAACAGGTTACAAGCAATTTCCTCATTTTCCACAATGTTTTCCAAATCATTTTTGTTGAGGGGCTCAAAAATAGCAGATTGTGTTGGAATGGGCTTAGGTATTATCCTCTTTGTAAATTTGAAATGTTTAAAAATTAGATGAGTAGGATCACAATCAACATCGTACACTGTCTCTCCGTGAAGACAAGGATTAATGCCAAGAAAATGTTCCGCTACAACCAATTTTCCAATTTCTTATGTCCTCCGGTTTATGTAAAAATCCATAATTTGTAATTTACGTGGTGTCCTAAAAATCTCGTGCTCACAGAGGCCTAAGTAAAGAGCTTCTTGGATGCAAAATTGATTCAATTATGTGTTATTTTACAAGAAAATTTGTACAAGCCCTAGGCAAAAGATTATTCGCTGACATGCAAAAGACTAATGTTTAATTCAAAGAGGCATTTTGAATCTTCTATAGCCAGACAAGTGCTTTCTTTTTCCGCAGTATTTTTAATGAAATACATATAAATGTAGTGGAATCACACTTTTTAAATCCACTTCAGAGCAATATAATTTTGTACTGGTCCAAATTGCTTACAAGATAAAGTTGTATAGATTGAAAATATAAAGGCCACATACTGTACAAAAATTGGCTTTCCTAAATGGGCTTTTTGGAATAACCATAAAAGCAAGATCAGTTAAATTGATTAACCCATATGAGTTGAACAACTGAACAAAACTAGATGTGTTTGTGAAACACCCTGGTAACAACACTTTTTCCATAAATGTGACCTTCAAAAGTGACCATGGCCTTGATGGATAATTTTGACCTTACAACCATTGACTGATGCCTATCAATGTAAGGTATACCTATGCCTCTAATATAAGCCATGTATTTTGGAAGATGTTTGAATAACAGCAAAATATTACTTATTTGTGTTAAGTTGACCTTGGTAAGTGGCCTTGACCTTGATGGTTGACCCTGATCCTACTACCAACTGATGCATATCAATACAAGAAACCTATGTCACAAATATAATCTGTGTATCTTGAATGGTGTTTGTATAATGTCAGAAAGTTAAGTTTTTGCATTAAGTTTACTGGTCATAGACAGGCGGACATTGCTAAAACAATTGGCCCCTGATAAGATATCAATGCAGGGGCATAAAAATTAATATTTGACATTGTTACTTATCACAAACCATATACATCATTTATCTTTCGAGCTTTGAGGACATACGTGTCCCTCAAACCACCAATCAGTCAATCATTAAAACATCTCACTTCATTACCGACCATAGATTACGACGTTGACGCTTTTTGCATGTCATGAATAATTCATAAATCTCAAAGCTCCGCAGCTTCTTTTATTGATCTGGAAGTCACACTGATATATTGTAAGATAAGATTGAAGACAGACATAATGCTTCTTATCCACATGACAAAATTTTAGACTTGTCAAAACTCATAGAAGATGCCGACCACAATTTAACCCTTTCCTGTTTTGCAAAATTTTAGACCTGTCCAAATTCAAAGGTTTTGCAGACGAAAATTTAAAGTGGATTTAATTTGAAAACTTACCATTCAGTAGGGTAGAAAATATTGTGGAAAAAGAAGAAATTGCTTGTTACAAGCAAGTTCTTCTTTTCCCACAATGTTTTCTCAAGCTTAAAAAACATGGACGTAAAAGCCAGGGATTGAACAGGAAAGGGTTAAACCCATTCCAAAACAATGACACTTTTCGACAACCCCTAAGAAAAGGGCATTTGAAATCATTGTGGAGGATGAAGAAAATGTTTGTAACAAGCAATTTCTCCATTACCCACATTGTTTTCTACCTGAAAGGAGAAAAAATTAAAAAATCCATAACTGAAACTTGTCATCTGCAACATCTTCAAAAGTTCAGTAAGGTCATAAAAAGGGATTAGTCCAATCAATCAATCTCAACTCACCATAGTAATATATTTGCAGGTCAAAAATGATTGAATGAAAGTTAAGTTTAAATTCATGATGAACAGATATTCCGAGTACTATAACCTTACTTGTGAAACAGCAAGCTGAAATTCAATATAGAAACAGTCATTTGCTTCTATAACACATTGAATTCATCCTCTTTAGATATGGACTATCAAAGAATGTCTTCAGACACATAACCAGAATGCTGAATCAATCAAACTATTGATGGAGAGAAGGATGAGAAAGGTTTGGAGAGGGATGGGGGGCAAAGGTAATAATTCTGTTATAATAACTGGTCATTCTGAACCCAGAACAATTTTGCCTTGGCAGCAGGTATAGAATAAGATCAGCCTGCACATGAAGTTTTATGCTTGATTTTTGGGTAAAACTAATAAGCAAAGAGATAATGACTCAAAACAAGGATCTTCCAGCCCATTGATCTTAAAGCAATTCTGAACAAGGATTTAATTCAGCATGACAAGAGATAATCCATTCCAACACAATGACACCTTTGAACGCCTCAAGAAGAACAATAGGGAAAACATTGTGTAAAATGAAGAAATTGCTTGAGTCAAGCAATTTCTTCATTTTCCTCAATGTTTTCTAACCTAGAAAGTTGAAAAATTTGAAATATGATAAACTTTGAATGGTTGTCTGCAACTTCTTTCAATTTTGGACAAGTGTACAATTTTGTTGTCTGGAAATGGGTCAAAGCTAGTTGTTTCTGTGAAATATGGGAGCCAGCTCGAATTAAGCTGCATGGTTAGTAGTTTCCAAGATCTTGCCAAGTCCTCTAAGAGCAGGTCAGTACTTGATTTTCGTATTCAATAACTTCAAAAGCAAAGAGAGCAAAAGAAAAGGTCTCCCAATAAATAAATCACCTATTTCATTTGGGCAAATAGGCTTATTGAAGTTGAATTCATATCCTCTTTTCATTCTTAACACCTGACTTGCCTACTAATGAATGGTTTACTTTATGGCCCAATGCACAAATAGATAGGAAATGATGTGAAACTAACCTTGCCCCTTTTCACATTTATAACTCAAATATTATAAACCCATTACAAAAAATGTCAGCCAGATCAGCTCAGTTGGTAGAGCACTTGACTTCAAACCTCAAGATCACGGGTTCGAGCCCTGGGCTGACCATATCAACTAACTAACTAATTGTCTTTCTGATGAGACGTTAAACCGAGGCCCCATGTGACGATGCTATCCATCAAGCACGTTAAAAAACCAGGTGGGGCTCTCAGTAGTTTCGTCCTGTATCCTTGCACTATCCCCCATAACAACTTACCATCTTCTAGGGGCGTCCCTCATATGGGCATGTGAGATGGTAGCGACGATAAATAAATGGAAATACAAACAAACCCATTACAAGACAGCTAATCCCCCCCCAGCCCAAAGCCCAGTTACTCTCATTCATGAGGTCAAGGGTTTGATCACAACATAATGCTTGAGGTCCCTGAGGACTAACATCAAGGATTATGGAAACTGGAGCAATTGTTTGAAAAAAATAATCTGGAATTTCTCATTTTCTCACAATGTTATCTCCCTTGTGTAGTTTCAAAATGTACTTTAATTTGAAAAAGAAGTCTCAAATTATTTTTCAAATTTTGTGAGGTTTGTCAATTAACAAAGCACTAGTAATATCATTTGTGTATATAAAGTCAGCTTTTTTCTAAGTCGAAGATGATAAAATAGAAAATCCCCCCAGAAAAGAGGATACAGACTTTTTCAGAATATTTACTGACAAAATCTTGTAGACAAACTTAAACAGTTTGTACATTTTTGAAGCCCAAACCTGTGACCTTAACCCCTGTCATGCTAAACCCAGAATATTTGTGTGTTTGGATTCAAGTATAGACAAAGATCAGTCTGCACATAAGTGTAGACTGATCTTGGTCTATACCTCCTGCTTGTCCCCTTTCAGCCAGAGTTGTTTACATAAACAATTTTCAAGAGAAATTTAGACCTTACAGTACTGTCAGCCCTTTGATTTTAAAGCAATTCTGTAGAGGATTCTATTTCAGCATGACAAGGTTTAAACAGAATCATTATGCATTAACAAGAAAATAAAAAGGTTGGTTTAAAACCTAAATGTCATAACTACAGCTTTACATTTCAGTCACCAGACCAATGAGAAAGCCTAACATAAATGCCAACCAATGTTGGGAGTTTAAAATCCACTTCTGGTCCTAACCCTTGTCATGCTGTATAAACTACCTTACTGAATTGCTGTAAAATCAAAGGACTGAAAGCACTGATAGAACTTGCTGTTCAATAATCAATATTTCTTTCCGAAATGAACTCTATAAACAACTCTAATAGGAAAATTACAAGCAGGAGGTGTAGACTAAGATCAGCCTGCACATAAGTGCAGTCTGATCTTGGTCTATACCTCCTGCCAAAACCGGAATATTCCAGGTTCAGTATGATAAGGGTTAACGTATGATATGATTGTCCTATAGATTTTTGATTGACGGCCGTCAACTGTCAATTGATCCTTGCAATGACTTTCAATAAATTCTCCAAAATGCTGTTTAATTTCTTGTCCCTTTGGTTAGAAGCCTATTACTAACCAGACTCAGAGCTACAAACACTGGACAAGTCTTTATGTCCAACATTGATTCAGCTCTTTCAATTTCCAATTAGTCCAGGTAGATTACAAATTCAGAATTGAGTACCTGTTTCATTAGTACAGGTGTGAAAATTGATCCAGAATGAATATAGTGAGAACTAGTCATTAATTAATTACAAAATATATTAATTCCCTATAATGAAAGCACTTTTAATTATCGTCTTACCTTTTTACTGGGTATGCATTTCATTCCTTACTATAGTTAACCCATTTCAAAACAATAAGGATTTTTTATGCCCTTCACAAAAAAGGTTCAGAGAACGTTGTGGAAAAATGAAGAAATAGCATGCTACAGGCATTTTCTTCACTATTAAGTGTTTTACCCCAAAAGAAACAGATTTAGTAAATTTCATCAAAATTGTCACCTGCATCATCTTTGAATTTGGACCTGTCTAAATTTTTGTCATCTTGTGATGGGTCAGGTGTGATTGGTTTAAAACCAATTTCTGATATACAGAAAAACATTGTAGGGAATAAAGATACTGATCAATTGCATGGTGAAAATTTTTTGGAAAGGTCCAAATATACGAAAGTTGTAGATAACTTTTCTCAGTACATTAGATTGAAAATGAGTATCAAATAAGAAAACATTGTGAGAAAATTAGAAATTGCTTATAACAAACATTTTTTCCTTTTTACCACTAAGTTCTCTATACCTTATTTTCTTCATGATTTCAAGAGCTCTTTTGCATGGGTTCTAAAAATCTTGATTGTGTATAAAATTAACGAGTTCCACAATCAGAATTATATCTTGGTCACTGTGTCCTGTAAAAGGAGTTTTCAATTGTTTCAAGGGTGTTAATTGAATATCCTTTTAATGATACAGTACTTCAGTTACATCTTGACAAAGAACGCTTTATTGTTGATAAGCCTTGCTACTATTATACTGCTCTGAAATTGAATGCACTTTCACAAGACGCAAACTAAAGCTGCCAACAAAATTGTCCTACAATGTCTAAAAACATCAGCAGGACGCCCACACTTGGATTTATGAAGATTAACCAATTTTATAAAATGCGGCAAAAAAAAAAAAAGATTTCAATTGAGAACAAGAAAATTGCACTCGTCAGCATGGATCCAAATCGATGAAAATTTGCATACATCTTTCTAATTAGAGCTGCAAAATCCCAATTCAAGCAGACAGGAAGCTAACATTTTTTATCGTCCAAAGTTCATTTGCTTCCTGCCATTTTACCTCTGTCCAATATCTGACTTTGTAACCCTTTGAATGAAATGTTTTATATACTGGTCTACAAAATACAGTCTTGTGATGTTTGCGGTAAGTGGGGAGTTACAGAACTGATGGGGTATTTATCTCTCTCTCTGACCCCCCCCCCTTTTTGGGCGGGGGGGGGGGGATGATACAATCAACATGAACTCATTAATACCACAGCATATAATTCCAACTAACCATGCCTTACAATTTGTTTTAAGACCCTTACAACCATGACACCCAATCCCCAAATCATAGACTGCATGGCCTCTATTGAAAGAAGATTCGAGCAATAACTTTTTTTTTTTTCACAAAATCGTCTTTCAAGGACGGAAACAAGATTGGAAATAGATAGCAATATTTTCACTATCCACATTGTTTTCTAAATGTTTTTACTTGAGGAGCATTAAAAACAAGCGGAAATATGCATGTAACAGCAATTATTCATTTTCCACATTGTTTTCAAACATTTTTTGTTTGAGAGGTCATTAAAAAGCAGAATAATGTGGGAATTGGTTAGTAAGTAAGAAATAGCCCAAGTTAAAAGTCTGAACTCGGAATCAATATCATAATAATCTGGGTTGTATGCAATTGTTTCCCAGTAACGTTTTATCAGTTAGACTTGGCAGAACAAGTGAAAAACTAAAGTGTCTATTGATTTTGGAATCACTGTGATTTACAGACACAAATATTTCTCATGTTCTCTTGTCATGCTAAACCTGGAATGTTCCGGTTTTGGCTGATATTTCTTGGTCAACACAAGCAGGCTTGACAAATAAGACCTCATAGTCCACAATATAGACTATTATAAGGTATAAAGGCCATTTACTTAAAATAGTCTTAAATGCTAGGTGGCTTAATCCCTTTTCCACACAAGCCCACTTTTTAACACATTCCCACATGGCAAAATATTAGACTGGTCGAAATTCAAAGACGTTGCAGACAGACATTTTTAGTTAATGAGATTTTTTAATTTCTTGTCTTTTGGGGTAGAAAACATTGTGTTACAAGCAATTTCTTCATTTTCAACAATGTTTTCCAATGTTTTTTTCTCATGGGGAGTCCAAAAGCTTCACTGTGTGGGAATGGGTTAAACACCCTTCAAGAAAAAAAGCTTTGGAAACATTGTAGTATATGAATTAATGTCTTATTACCAATAATTTCTTCATTATCAAAAATGTTTGCTATTCCAAAAAACAAACATTTTCAAATTCATATTGTCCTCTGCAACTTTTTTTGTTTATTTCGGACAAGCTTAACCCATTCGAACTCAATCCCTCCTTTTTACGCCCCTCAAAAAAAAACTCTGGAAAACATTGTGGAAAATGAAGAAATTGCTTGTATCAAGCAATTTCTTCATTATCCACATTTTTTTCTATCCAAAAAGACGAAAAAATTCAAAATTCCATCAACTTGAAATTGTCGTCTGCAGCTTCTTTCAATTTGGACCAGTCTAAAATATTACTGTGAGGGAATGGGTTAATAATAGTCTGAAAGGTTAGGTGACTTAATAATTTCAAATTTCATATCTTGCAGTGCATCTTTTCTTATACTCTGTACTTCAAATTTGTAATACAATGCCTCTAGCACGATTGCCAACAAAAGGATTGACTCATTCCCCTTTTATGGCCCCTAAGAAAACTGCTTGGGAAAACATTGTTGAAGATGGAAAAACTATTGCGTGTTAACAAGGAATTTCTTCATAATTCACAATTTTTTCTACCTAAAAAGGCAATTTTAAAATTTCACCAAATGAGAATTGCCGTGAGCAGTTTCGCTGAATTTCTGCCAGTCTAAAATTTTGTTGATTGGTAATAGGTTGATCAAACAGATCAAAATTCGGATTATGTATGTAGACACTTACATATCCATGGAAAAGAATCTGGTTACATTATTTATCTGTCAGACAACATAATTTTAAGAGATTTATAATTGCCATGTCACATGACATCTCCATCGATCTGGATCAGTAATACTGATAATTCCCTGGATAGTTTATCTGCTACTGGTGAGAAAATTATCCTCACCACTGTGAAAATTGTAATGAAGGGCATTGGTAGCCACCTTCAATGCTTTACCAAGACGACCAAGTTTTAGCCCATTCCCACACAATCCCTCTTTTTTTACAACCCCAGAATAAAAACTTTGGAAAACATTAACCTTTTCCTGTTTATTGAAATTTAAGACTGGTCCAATTTGAAAGAGGTTGCAGACGACAATGAAAAATGCATGCACTTTGAAATCTGACCATCCTATGTGGTAGAAAGTATTGTAGGAAAAGGAGAAATTGCTTGTAACAAGCAATTTCTCCTTTTTCCACAATGTTTTCTCAAGCATAAAATCACAGTGACGTAAAATCCCGGAATTGTCCAGGAAAGGGTTAAGGAAAACAAAGAAAACAAAAGCCATGTCAGACGTGGCCATACCCCGCCGTAAAAGCTTGATATTAAACTGAAGCCAGTTAGATTTAAGCTTCTTGTGCACTGCACTTCTCCTCAATGAGATCTATCGACCTATGAACTTTCAAGTTGATAGCAATTATACTTTCAGAGATATGCTCTGGACAAGTTTGGTGACAGAAGGACAGAGTGACGGAAGGACGGAATGATGGACGTAGACTATTACTAATTATCCCCTTCGCCAAAACGGCAGGAGATAATAAAGGCTTTGGAAAACATTAAGGTAAATCAAGAAATTACTTGGTACAAGCAAACTTTCTTTGTTATCCACACTGGAAGATAAAAAAATTCAAAAATTCATTAACTAACCCGTTCCAATTTGACAAAATTTTAGACTGGTCCAAATTGAAAGAAGATGCAGACAACAATTTCAAGTTGATGGAATTTTAATTTTTTTCACCTTTTTGGATAGAAAACATTGTGGATAATGAAGAAATTGCTTGATACAAGCAATTTCTTCATTTTCCACAATTTTTTCCAAAGCTTTTTCTTGAAGGGCGTAAAAAGGAGGGATTGAGTTAGAATGGGTTAAAAGTTGCAGGCTGCAACTTTGGCAACTTCTTTTCGATATAAAAAACATAACTTTTACAAGTATTTCATCATGACCATGGCCTATTCAATTCCTTGTTTTAACGTCCCTGTGAATTTGTAATTAAGAAAATATTGTAGAAAAAGAAGAAATTGCTTGTCACAAGCAATTTCTTCTTCTCTTTTTTTAAACTATTTTCTACCAGGTACTGAATGGTTATTTTTCAAGTTAAATCTAAAATATATTTTCGTCTGCAACTCTTTGAGTTTTGACAGATCTCAGATTTTGCAAAACAGGAAAGGGTTAAGCATTGCCATGATGAAATACTGGTAAAAGTTGTGTTGAATCCAATGCGATCGATTGATGTCAGAGCAATTATTAAAAGCTCAAACTCCATGACATAATTAGATCTAATCAAATATTGAATCAATTTTATCTACTTCTGGAAATCCAATCAATTTACACAGAATTAGACACGTCATATCTAAAATATGAGAAATCCTCCAGAAAATAAAGTTAGCCTGATTGATTGATTGAATGAATCGGGTTTAACACCGCTTTTAACAGTATTTCAGTCATATCGCAGAGGCTGGAACACCTAACAATGGATTCCTGGTATTTTTCACACCAGTACTACCACTACAGTCTTTCCTAGCCTCAAGCTGCTATCCCACTTAGGTTTACGATTATCCATCCATTGGTGAGAAAAGTTAGCTTGAACATTTCCATTAAAACTAATAATCCATAATTGATAGAATTCATACCTTCTCAATCAAATATTCATAAGTTTACTCTAATTGTCAAGGCTTATGCCATCTGTATTTAGGTCTCTATGAAACTTTTAACCAATTACCACATGACCAATTTTAGGCTGGATCAAATTTGAAAGGAGTTGCAGACGACAATTTAAAGTTGATAAATGTTTTTTTTTCCTTAGGGGGCAACTAAAAGCGTCTCTGATTGGGAATGGGTTGATACTTGTCCCATTACCAATTCATCCTACAATTTGATGAGCTCTGGAAATTACCCTTGCGTAACATTGTGGAAAAAAAGAATTGCTAGTAACAAGTAATTTCTCCTTATCTCAGGTTGCCTTTTCACTGCTTATAGCACTTTATTGCACACAGTCTTAATAATCATCTACAACCTCTTTCAATTTAAAGTGATCTACAATTCTGCGGAAAACATTGTAGAGAATGAAAATATTGCCTGTGTCCACATTTTTCTCTTCTCCCAAAATAAAAAGTTCAATATTTCATAAAATTGTCTTTTCAATTCTTTGAATTTGGCCCAGTCTAAATTTTTGTCATCTGGTAATGGGTCAAACCTCTCTTGATTTGGACGAGGCTAAAATTTTTAGTCCAACACTTACAGAGTAAACATATTGCCTCAAAATTCAAAACCCATTTCAACAAAACCTGATTTTTGATGCCCTGAAAAAATATCGCAAGCATTTTTGAAAAAGGATATTTGTTTTTAACAAGCAATATTTCTTTTTCTCACAATGTTTTCTAACTTATTTCACACATTTTATCCAAATTTAAGGTGCTTTGAACTGTTTTCTGTAACTTCTTTGACTTTGGACAAGTCTAGATTTTGTAGTCTGGCAGAATTAATACAGAAGCTATGACTGACAGAATGTCAATCATTGGATAGAAACAAGTCACAAACCATGACACATTAATCAATCCCCAGCTCTTTCCACCACACCAAAACTTTTAATTAAATGAATTGAAATCGACCACTTAGACAATATAAAGGGACAGAAAGAATATTTCTGGAACAAATGCAGTTAATTTTGCATTGATTGGCAAAAAAATATTGATTCTTAATTGCTTTATCATTGATAACTAATAGCCACATTTTACCATAAGAAAAATCGGCTCATGGTTAAGTACAGAAGTATTCTTGAGGCAGTAGAATCAAAAGCAAGTAATTGAAAGCTGTAGGAATGACATTTAGCCCAGTACCACAAAAATTTTGTGTGGTTCAAATTGCAGACAACAATTTTTAAGTTTGGTGAAATTTGAAAAGTTCTTGGTCTTTTGGGCTAGAATTGCCCCAGGTGGGCACTTAAGGGCCAATGTCCCTCTTGTTTTTCCCTCGCTAGAAAACAATGTGTAATATGAGGTACCACAAAAGCGAGAAACAACAAAAATGTTTAACAAAATAAATAAGTTCACTTCTGGTTGAAATGGATAATTTGATTAGTTAATCAATTTTTCAATTCGCAATGGGGAGCCGTTAATTGCTGCACTTCAGCCCTCTTACATACATGTACATGCATACCACAAAACATTTCACCCATTCCCATACAATCCTTCCTTTTGACACCCCTCAAGAAAAAAGCTTTGGAAAACATTGTGGACATAGAAGAAATTGCTTGAAACAAGCAATTTCTTCAATGTCCACAATGTTTTCTACCCCAAAAGACAAAGATTTTAAAGATTTCAACAACTTAAAATTGTCATCTGCAACTCCTTTCAATTTAGACCAATCTAACATTTTTTCACGTGGGAATAGGTTGAGAGACAATTAAAGAGAGGAAGTATGTACACACCAGGTGCTGCTTCCGGAATTTTCAGAACAGATGTTTTCTTCAAGATCATTAAAACCAGTCTTACGTCAATCTGCAAAATCTGTTTAATACCTTCAAAAACCTCCCAAATAATAAAATGCACAAGTTTTTGAATTCCAAATCTATGCCTGACATGTATGTTGTTAAATGGAAGACAAAACAGTATGGTAAGCTCTCTTTTAAGAAAACATCCACTTGTAAATTGGACTATGGTATCTCTTCAACCCTTTCCTGTCTGATCTCTGGTCTTTACTTCCCTGTGTTTTTTTTATCCTTGAGAAAATACTATGGAAAACAGAAGAAATTGCTTATCACAAGAGATTTCTTCTTCTTCCACAATATTTTCTATCCTTCTGAATGATTTTTTTTCTCAATTAAAATAAATGTTAAATTGCCGTCTACAAAACCTATTTTGATAGGTCTAAAATTTGCAATACAGTTTAACACAATCTAACTGTACTTTCTTTGAATGTGAACAAGTGTAAAATTTCGTCATTTTGAAATGGGTTAAGCAAGGATAATAAACCAGATAAAGTACAAACATCGGTTCCTCCTAAGGACATTACCACAAGAGAAAAGGTATTATCTTCTTATGTTCTAGTGAGAAAGAGTTTCCAAGAACTGCTAACAATAAATATCACTTCCCTGCTTCATTTGTCAAGCATGGTGTCTATGCTCATAAAAATACATTCCAGCATGTGACCTTTTCAACCTGAGACTTTCCTAAGCTCTTTGATAGATGGCCCACTAATTCAACTTAATACAAGGTCCAACTAATAGAGCTAATTAGGCAAACTAAAAATGTACCTTTGGTGTAAAATATTTCCAATGCCTGCTATTTTATCCTGTAAAATTTATTTAAAGTCCAAGTTATTGTACGAAATATAAGAGTTCAGGGACAATATATCCAGCCTGACAAATACTTGATCTTGAGCTGTGACCTTGACCTTTGGAGGCATCTGAACATTAATTTCAACAAATGTCCTCAGTCATTTAGAAACCCATTCATTAACATAAGAGATATTCAGACAGACAGAGTCCCATTACCCTATTCCCACACAAAGAAAGTTTTTGACGCCCCTCAAGAAAAACAATAGGGAACACATTGTTTAAAATTAAGAAATTGCTTGTAACAATTCAATTTACTAAATGATTCCTACCCAAAAGTTGAAAAAATCTAAAATCTCATATAATTCAAATTGTCCTCTGCAATCCCTTTCAATTTAGACCAGTTTAAAAAGCTGTCCTTGAGGAGAACACGGTGTTAACATAAAGGAATTACTTTTCACAAACAATTTCTTTAAATTACCACAATGTCAAAAATCAACAAGATGTGTTTGTGAAACACCATACCCCCAAAACAGGAATTTTTAAGAAACCGATGATTTTTTTCTTTTTTTTTTTAGTTTTAGAGAAAAGGGTTAAATTATGACCTTGAACTTGAAGAAATGCCTTCCCCAGTTGAGCCTTGTTGAGACCTATCTACATACCAAATATAAGCATTATAACTTAATTAGGGATAAAGTTATAGGAAAATGTTTAGTTGGCAGGTTTAGTTTTTGGGTAAGGTTTTAGGGAAAAGGGTTAAAATTTTGACCTTGACCTTGATGAAATGGCATTCCCCAGTTGCGCCTTGTTGAGACCTATCTACATACCAAATAATAGCATTGTAACTTAATAAGGGATGAAGTTAGAGGAAAATGTTTAGTTGGCAGGTTTTTGAGTAAAGTTTTAGGGAAAAGGGTTAAAATTTTGACCTTGACCTTGAAGAAATGAACTTCCCTAGTTGCGCCTTGTTTAGATCTATCTACATACTAAATATTAGCATTGTAACTTGATAGGGGTGGAGTTATAGGAAAATTTGCAGGTTAACTTTTGCAGACAGACAGACAGACAGACAGACAAACAGACAGATGGACACCGGTAAAACAATATGCCCCCGATCTTATCGATGCGGGGGCATAAAAAGAGATTGTGTGGGAATGTTAATCTGTTGCCATCATAACTGGAATAACTGGTGCCAATTTGCTAATTGCCAAACCTTCATGCATCAACCTCCAAGTTTATCAAGTTAAATCTAGCATAAATGCAAAGCAACAAACCACAGTTAACCATCAGAACTTGATCGTGTTGAAGACAAAGGTGAATTCGAAAGAAGAAGATCTATCATCCTGCGGCTTCCTAGCGCTTCCAATTTGGTTTCTCGTGCAGCATGAAATTACCTTTATTGATGTGTGCTATTCCACAAAAACCACAATGTCTGTTCTTACCTTTCTAACAAAATAGTAAGGTAAAACCTGATTTTACCAGTTCCTACACAATGACGCTTTAAAACACCCCTTAAAAAAGCCAATGGGAAAACATAGTGAAAATTGAAGAAATTGTTTGCAAGAAGCAATTTCAAGGCTCAAAAATTCCTGATTTTTTGTCTCTCATAATATGAAACATTGGAGGGAATACAGAAATTCCTTGTTTTAACCCATTTCCTGGCCACAAACAACAATGATTTTTGACACTCCTACAGAAAAAATCTTTGGAAAACATTGAGGAAACTGAAGAAATTACTTTTAACATATCCTTGCACGGTATCCTCCAGCAACAACAAGTCTTCTGTGAAAACGGACTAAAAAAATCAGAATTTTCAGTGAAGGGTCATGGGATATTTGATCATGCTCCCAATGGTGCAACAGGTGCATTTCAATACAGGTTCGAGTTACACCCAAAATCCCTTTATCCCTTATTTCTTAATACCTGATAATAGGCATGCAGCTCTAAAGCTTACTCGTAGATATGTATCCAAAAGCTAAAACCCAGTCCCTGACAACAAGATTTTAAACTTGTCCAAACTGAAAGAAGTTGCAGATGACAATTTTAAGTTGATGGGAATTTTTAAATGTTGTCTTTTTGCACAGA
Organism: Fragum fragum; assembly: GCA_946902895.1. Taxonomy (NCBI): domain Eukaryota; kingdom Metazoa; phylum Mollusca; class Bivalvia; order Cardiida; family Cardiidae; genus Fragum; species Fragum fragum. The sequence continues at coordinate 41,432,728 of OX336376.1, read as the reverse complement.
AAACATTGTGGATAATGAAGAAATTGCTTTATACAAGCATTTTCTTCATTTTCCATCATGTATTCCAAAACTCTTTTCTTGGGGGCTTAAAAAAGAGGGATTGTGTGGGAATTGGTTAAGCAATACAACCCCATTACCACGCCATGAAATTTTAAATTGATCCCAGTTGAGATAAGTTGCAGTAGACAATTTCATTTTGATAAAAACTTTGTCCACTTTGGGTGGAAAGAATTGTGGTAAATGAAGATATTGCTTTTGTCACAAGCAATTTCTTCATTTACTACAATGTTTTCAAAAGCTCTTTTTTTTTTAAGAGCATAAAAAAGAATCATTATTTAAAATAGATGAAATGAGTAATTTCTACCATAACAAAATTTACTTTCAAAAATTGTACGCCCATGTGAAAAACATTAAGTAAGTTGAGGAATTAACCCTTTCCTGTTTTAAGAAATTTTAGACTGGTCCAATTTGAAAGAGGTTGCAGACAACAACGAAAAGTGGATGCAATTTGAAATCTGACCATCCTATGTGGTAGAAAATATTGTGGGAAAAGGAGAAATTGCTTGTTACAAGCAATTTCTCCTTTTTCCACAATGTTTTCTCAAGTATAAAATCACAGTGACATAAAATCCAGGGTTTATCCAGGATTGGGTTAAATGAATTTATTGGTATCTATCAGTATTAATCCATTCTCATACAATGATGTAAAAGGACAAGATTGAAGAAGAAGGAGAAACAACAACAATTCTCCCTTTCTTATTATGTTATGTACCCTTCAAATTCTTCAGATGAACCTCACTTTTAACCCATTCCCACTAGACAAAATTCTAGACTGGTCAAAATTGAAAGGAGTTGTTGACGACAATTTCAAGCCTATGAAATTTTAGATTTTTCAACTTTTTTGCTAGAAAACATTGTGTAAAAGAAAGAAATTGCATGTTACAAGCAATCTCTTCCTTTTACACAATGTTTTCCTGGTTGCTCAATTTGAGGGGCGTCAAAAAGTGTCATTTGTGGGAATGGGTTAATTGTTATATGCATCAGCAATATAATTAACATACTAAGTAAAGTTAATGGGCTAAGGGTCTTATTAAGTCCCATATTGCACTTAAATTGCATTTAATTTATGGATAAAATAAAAAGTTTAATCAATATTTGCATGTTTTAATTTATACCACCTCTTTTCAATTACTTTTTTATTGAATCTTTATTGCAAATTGTAAGTGCACAATAACTTGTTTCTATAATGAGCATGGATCTAATGAAAATTTAAAAACTAATTTAGCTTATACTTTGTCCTTTAAGAACAAAATAGCCTGAGCTGAAGTTGAAGAGAAACATAAAAAAATATATTTGAACCCTTGCCTATACAGTCCCTGGTTTTAATAACCTTGTGTTTTAAATGTAATAAAGAATTTGAGGGGAAAGATGAAATTGCTTGTAACAAGTAACTTTCTTCTTTTCTCACACTATTTTCGACCACATAGGATGGTTTCGTTCCAAATTGCACTCAATTTTTATTGTTGTCTGCAATTTTTTTCAAATAAGTCCAGTCTAATTAAAAAAAAAAAAGACAGAAAAGGGTTAAATGGAATGAGAAGTTTATATTATTAAGTCAATGCTCTTAATTGTGGTCACAAAATTTATTGGAAAAAAACTTGGGATAAGGACAAATAAATCAGTGATAAGCATTTTATAGATTAACACCTTTTCTAATAATTTGATTCTTTTTAATTTTCTAACTAAATTTTACATAAAAGAATCAATTTTCATCTCCATATAATCTATCATCTCCTACATGATAGTATTTTTCCTAAATTTGATACCTCCAATACTTTGATCTTCTTACTGATAATCAAAGTACAGAAAAACTTCTTTTTCTAATAGATTAAAATGCCGTAATATCACAATTTCATTTTATATAAACACTTAAACAGAAAAGTGAATCTAAATGAATTTCAATTCATTTCCATTTACTTATTGGACAAACTTTCTTGGTAAAAATGAATACAACCCCCCCCCTGTCCATTATATGCGGTACTTTGATCTTCAGATCTATGATCAAAGTACTTTCCATACTTGAATAGTGACTATTGATCATTGCCTTTTTCAGCCAATAATTGGATTGAAAAATAAATTAACATGAATAACACAAATTCATACATGAAGTCTGTTCACAAGAATTTTGTGACATACTTATTGTGACATACTTATATCTTGGATAAGCCTAAAGCTACTCTTGTCATGCTAAATAAAACTCCCTTTCAGAAATGAATAAAAATCAAAGGGCTGAAAGCAATGGAAGAAATAGTTGCAGTCACTATTTCTTTTAAAAAAATCATTCTTAAAACAAACACAGGTATATTCCAGGTTCAGCTTGACAGCAGTTAACTTCTTCCTGCACATTTATAAAAGTTCTTTGGCTTTATTCAAGTTCTTTTAAGTGTATTTAAAGAAAACTGAAAGACTAGTATCATTCAGTGGTTTGAAAAAGATAGTGTGGTAATGTTTTAACCTCAGTAAAATGTGAAGGGATTTTCATAAGAGTACTTCAAGTACCTATCAACCAGTCCTATGAACAGATAATTTCAATGCATAACAGTACTAAGTGTTCAAATAACATTACAAGTACTTAAACTCTTATGCAATTCAATATTCAAATTTAAAAAGATTCCTTCTGTTGACAGTCAAGTGCCCAGGAAAAAAGTGAAATGACGAAATTAACTCATTTTTTGCTATTTCAAGTATTCCTGTTATCTGTAAATTGTGTACAGAAAAATAAATTGAACAAGATTTAGTTTTTTGCCTCTCAAACTGTTGATTGATAATGTTTATCCTAATTCTTTATGCCTTGGTTTTTAAAAAATGTCCCCTTGAACATTCTCAAAGGTTTATGATTAGCATGAGTGCATGCAAGTTGTACGGAACTCTGATCAGTTTGCTAATCTTCAAGGTGCTTGCTTAAAAACTTGCCACATGATATACATCACTGCTAACTAGAAATTCAGAATAAATATATCACTGAGCACTTGACTTAAAACCTCAAGATTGTGGGCTCAAGCCCTGGGCTAACCACATCTACTAACAAACTAAGTGTCTTTCGGATGAGACGTTAACAAGACCCTGTGTGACAGTGCTATCCATCGAGCACGTTAAAGAACCAGGCAGTGCTCTCAGCAGTTTCGTCCTGTATCTTTGCACTATGCCCTGTAATAATTAACTGTCTTCTGGGGGCGTCGCTCATATGAGCATGTACTACTGTAGCAACAATAAATAAACGGAAATACACTTTGGGCCATTTCATTGCATAATCAGCTCCCTCTCAAGTTCCCTCTCTTGAAAAGTTTGAACATTCTTCTGTCTCAAGTACACATTTATCTCCTATCAACATGATCAAAGATATGGGTTTGAAGCACACCTATCAAAAGGTATTAACAGAATGATTTTGTAATGAAAGTGAAAGGATATACAAACAGAACACCTTAGATAAGAGCTGGAAGGCTTTTTCCATCTTTTACCCATTCCCACACAATGACACCTTTTGACGTCCCTCAAGAAAAACAATTGGGAAAAACATTGTGTAAAATGAAGAAATTGCTTGTAACAAGCAATTTCTTCATTTTCCACTGTTTTCTACCCAGAAAGTTGAAAAAAATGAAATTTCATAAACTTTTAATTTTCGTCTACAACTCCTATCAATTAGGACCAGTCTAAAATATTGTCTGGTAATTGGTTAAAGTTTCTGGTCATGTTAACAAAAATTTGAAGAAATGGAATGGGGGCTTGATGGGCTTTCATTTGTGACCAAGACCAAATGTCAATCAATTAGATCATTTCTAGATAGATTGTATGAGGTTCACTACACTTTGAACAATCTTTCAGTTATTTCATGGCAAAGTTCACTTATTGATGATAAAAGCAATTTCTTCATTTTTCACAATCTTTTTCACAGCTTTTTTCTTGAGGGGTATAAATAGGAGGGATTGTGTGGGAATGTGTTTAATATAAGGTATGATCTTCACTTGTATGTTGTATACAGCCAAATTGTAACCCAAACAGCAGCATCAGAAAGAAACCAAAACCAGCAGTAGCTCTAGCTTACTGAAGCTGTAGTTGCAACATTTTGGTTGCTGAACTAAAATACATTGCAATGCCATGGTTGTTAGGTTGCTGTGAAAATAAATGAATTATCTTGATGTGCATTCACGTTTTTTATAAGAGAAAGCTTCCGCTTTCCTCAAATCCTCATTTGATTTCAAAACATAAATACATACTGGATATGTATGTGTGTGTGTGGGGGGGGGGGGGTGTTTAATCCTAGAAGCTTGTAAGCTAAAATCTATGGTAAAACATTTAGGAAAATGAGACAAGCAATTTCTTCATTAAAGTTTTTTTTACAGAGATTTGTAAAATTCCTTTTAACTATAAATTGCAGTCTGTAACTTCTTTCAATTTGGACCAGTCGAAAATGTTGTCTCCTGATAAAAAGTTAACCCTTTCCTGGTTTTTGAAATTTCAGACCTGTCCAATTTGAAAGAGGTTGCAGACGACAATGAAAATTGGATGTGATTCCAAATAAAACAATCCTATGTGGTAGAAAACACTGTGGGAAAAGGAGAAATTGCTTATTATAAGCAATTTCTCCTTTTTCCACAATGTTTTCTCAAGTATAAAATCACAGTGGCATAAAATCCCGGGTTTATCCAGGAAAGGGTTAAGCTATATGTAGGTAATATATTGCATGTAGAATAGATATTCTAAGCCAAACAGAAAGGCGTCAAAATCAATTCCAAGATATGCAGATTAGCAGTGCTAGACATAAATGATTACATATTTATGGGGGAAAATCAAAGTCGGAATACAAAAACTATCAATGAAATCTGTCGACTTGGCCCACTTTGGACCATTCATTGTTATACAATGAAATTAACTAATTCCCACAATTTCCAGTCTCTTACTGCCCTCAAGAAACAAGTTTTAGAAAATATTGTGGATAATGAAGGAATTTATTGTAATAAGCAATTTCTTCATCATTCATAATGTTTCCTCCCATTACAACTCAATCCCTCCATTTTACGCCCCTCAAGAAAAAAGCTTTTGAAAAAATTGTGGAAAATGACGAAATTGCAAGCAATTTCTTCATTTTCCACAATGTTTTCTACCAAAAATAACGAAAAAATTCAAAATTCTATCAACTTGAAATTGTCATCTGCAGCCTCTTTCAATTTGGACCAGTCTAAAATTCCACTGTGTTGGAATGGGTTAAGAAAAGGAATTATTTAATATTGATTTGAAACTGTTTTCTACAGCTTTCATGAGTTTGGACTGGTCTAAAATTTTGGTCATCAGATAATATGTTAACAGATGACAATTTCAAGTTGATGGAATTTTAAATCTTATCTTGAACAGAAAACATTATGGATAATGAAGAAATTGCTTGATACAAGCAATTTCTTCATTTTCCAAAATGTTTTCCATAGTTATTTTCTTGAGGGGCACAAAAGGGGGGAATGAGTGAGAAAGGGTAAAAACATTCATTACTTTCTCTCCTTCTTTATGACCAAAGCTTGCATTAGCAATTTTAAGGCATGCCTTTTTAGTCATTCAAGACGGGTTAGAACTGAAAGAGGTTGCAGAGAACATTTTTAAGTTGGTCAAATGTTCCACTTTTGTATCAGAAGGGGGGGGGGGTTAAAGGTTGAAGTACCTGTACATTTTACCAGTGTTTTACAAGCAAGCAAAGAGTTAATCCTGTTAATTCATTAATTAAAGGAAGCCATTAGGAAGTCCCCAGAGTTATCTGATAAACCTAGAAAAAAGATTTTCATGCATTTCATTCCAGTCAGGCTTGTAGAAGACACTATTTTTGACCCACTAGAATAATTGATGGATCTCTGATGACAATCAAAATATTGTTTTAACCAATCAAATCCTTCATTTAGACTTAGAGTGAATGTTGACCTCTGACATTCATGTCCATTGATTGATTGAATGGGGTTTAACGCCACTTTGAACAGTATTTCAGTCATAATGGATTCCTAGCATTTCTCACACCAGTACTACCACTACATCCTTTCCTAGCCCCCAGCTGCTATCCCACTAGGTTTACCATGATCCATCCATTTGTGAGAGACAAATGTTGGAAAGAATATGTGCCGCCGCTGGGGAACGAACCCATGACATCCCATGATGAAGATAAGGAGTCTGGCACGCTACCGAATGTGCTATGACAGTGGTGACATTCAACTCTTTTGTTGGTTTGGTGACATCCAAGATGGTCCCTTTATGTGTTTGGACACATTTTGTAACATTTCCATAAACCCATTCCCACACAATCCCACTTTTTTATGCCCATCAAGAAAAAAAACTCAAGAAAATATTATGTGAAATGAAGTAATTGTTTATTACAAGCAATTCTTTCACTTGATAGGGTTTATCATCTATACATGAGGTTGCAAGTTATTCTGTTTTTCAGTTTGTTTTCTTTTTTGCCAGTTTCTGTATTTGGCAACTAAAGAGTTAGAAAAAACCAAATTCCCTGATATTTGCTGATAAGAAGGGTTAGAAAACCAAGAAGCTATTTGATAATAAGATCATTTTCTCCCGAAAAGGTCAACATGTCAGTCCTCGAGTCCAAAAATTGGATAGGAAACCAATAAGAATAGCGATTCCAAGACGTCTGCTGCAATCAATACAAGGAATAACTAACCCAATCTTAGAAACGGACAAAAAGGAGCTTTCATGGGCCAAATATTCCAGGATCAATCACACATTTGGAACAAAACTTAATTTCTCTTAAACATTCTCTGTCAATCTTCACCATTATTTTCCAGATCATTTTCTCACAATTTTAAGAGAACTTTTCCAAAGATATTCAGAGAATGTAGGGAAAAACAGTAAATTTTGAGCTTGTCCAAACCCCAAAAGCAATGCAGAAATATAGCACCGTTGAGTGTGTTGTATAAAAATCAGAGTATCCTATTGGCAAACAAAACAGACCTTGACATTAACCGAATCAAAACATCACTTTAAGATTCCTGTTTTTTTTTAACAAAGTCCTTTTATGTCTGAATTAAGTATTTTGTGTGATCAAAATGTTTTTGCAGCTGTAACAGCACCAGAAATCAAACTAACAATCTTAATAAGCTTAACCTCAGAACGGTAAAACACAAGACCTTCAATCCTAGATGGCTCTCCTATTGAGGGTAAGCAAGTTCAGTTTAACCCTTTCCTGTTTTACAAAATTTCTGACCGTCCAAATTCAAAGGTTTTGCTGACGAAAATATAAAGAGCATTTAATCTGACAAAAACAAAACAAGATGTCTTTGTTAAACACTATGCCCCCGAAACGGGAATTCTTTAGAAACGGGTTAAAATTTTGACCTTGACCTTGATGAAATGACCTTCCCCAGTTGCGCCTTGTTGAGACCTATCTACATACCAAACATTGGCATTGTAACTTAATAAGGGTTTTGAAGTTATAGGAAAATGTTTAGTTGGGAGGTGTTGGTTAGTTTGCAGACAGACAGACAGACAGACGGACACCGGTAAAACATCTTAGCGATGCGGGGGCATAAAAATTCAGAAAGATGTAAAAACCAGGGATTGAATAGGAAAGGCTTAAGTTTCTTTTAAAGAGATTATCAACAAGAATTATTCGTAGTGTCTGTGGTTGAGAGGTGGAGCGTCAGCTTCCTGATTAGGAGGTTACGTGTTTTATCCCTGGGAACCGTTATTGACCCTGGTTCTGTCGTTGGTCCACATATTTTGCACAAGTACTGGTACAAGTACTGGCACAAGTACCAGGACCCAGAATCAAGAGGGATAATATCAGTTGGAAGAAATTGTTTCCCAATCAACCTAACCTCCTTCTTGGAGGCTTCAAAAAGTGTGATTGTGTGAGAACGGGTTCAATAATAACTGATGTGTGAAAAACTTTCAAATTTTCTGTAAGATCTAAATAATTTAATTTCTAGGTTCGTCTATCAAAACAGGCGTTCTGATTGGTTGAAAAAAAATATTCATAACTCCATGAACAAAAATTTGAGCATGCAGCGAGTTTGTATGCTTCTACACAAAATAGTCCCATACAAAATGGTAACACAATTTGTAGAGTTTTTGCTTTTTTCGGTCCATGTTATTAAATTATAAAAAATGAAGAGAAAATTTTGTTTTCATGGAGGTATGAACAGAAAAACCTAATCACACTTGTGTATGAATCCGCTTCACGTATTCATACAGTGTGATTAGTTTTTTGGGTTCATACCTCCATGAAAACAAAAAATATTCTCTTCATCTCTTAAATGGACAGACACATGAAAGACGAAATTTCAACATAGTGTGATAATAGATGACAAGCTAGTTAAAAAATTCAATTGGCTTATTTCACATCAATCTATTTTTCATTGGAAAACAAGGCCATCAATGGTTCTATCAGCTTTTGTATTATGATCTTATTACTCTGAAAGACGAAGTTGAAATAGACAAATCTCGGTGTTGTTTCCCACTACCCTCCGGGGAAAATACGAATCAATAATCACATTCACTGGATTCTAACACCTTCGACTCTCAATATAACCCTTCTTCTATATATGGTATAAATACTAGAAATATCCCATATATGATTATTGTACTTCTAAAATCACTTTTAATTCAAGAGGAGGTCAAATTCCCAACTGTCCAGTTCAGAGACTTTCTTTGACCTCCATCAATATGGGATCAAGAAGGCTACTGCACATTTTGGGGTCATCTCTGGACCCTGGGGTCAAAGAAACAAGTATGGATTTTGTCACTGCTTGGCTGCTTGAGGGGGATGTCCACCATATTGAATTATATACACTTGCAAAGAGAGGAACTGGGAAAGGGAAGTGCATGAGTTAACCCATACCCACTCAATCACACTATTTACGACCCCATGGAATTTATCATTTTCCACATTGTTTTCTACCCAGAGAAGTAAATATCTTTTTCAATTTCATCAACTTGAAATTGTTGTTCTTACAATTTGGGCCAATCAAAAAAATGTGTCCTCTGATAACAGGTTAACCCATTACTAGAAGGTAGTTTAAACATTAATCTGATTCAAACTGAAAGGAGTTGCAGACAACAATCTAAAATTTGTGAAATTTTAGATTTTTTTACCTTTCTTGGTAGAAAACATTGTGGATAATGAAGTAATTACTTGTTTTCCTTATTCTTTTCTTGAGGGGAATCAAAAAGCGTCATTATGTGGGAATGGGTTAAAGATATACCCATATCATTATTCGTGGAGATTTACTTTGAATATGGGTTTACCTCTGGATGAATCTCTAGGTTAACCCTCCTGGTTTTTTAAAATTTTAGATTCATTCAAATTGAAAGAGGTTGCAGACGACAATGAAAATTGGATGCAATTTAAAATGAAACCATCCTATGTGGTAGAAAATATTGTGGGAAAAGAAGAAATTGCTTGTTACAAGCAATTTCTTCTTTTTCCACAATGTTTTCTCATGTATAAAATCACAAAGACGTAAAATCCCGTGTTTCAGCAGGAAAGGGTTAATTCTGATAGTAAGTTTTGCTGGTAGCATAGGCTATGCCAAGTACAGCTTACAGACAAATTTGTCTTTTTGAGAATATAACTTGATAGGGTTACCAAACTTTGTAAATATATAGCTAAATGAGCTGTAGTTACAATGATTTGATCATCCAAATGTTATGTATGAATTACAATGGTGAAAATATAATTCTTCACTTCAGTTTGCTGATGCAAATTTTATCCTTTTTTAATGTTCCTTTATTGTGTACTTGGTGCTGCGTCCTTGCATGTGAAGAAAAGCAGTACTCACATTTCCAAACTGTTTGAAATAATTTTTTACGTCTTCTACTGTGGTCTGTGCGGATAATCCACCTACGAATATTTTCTTTGTTTTTGTGACCATCTGAAAATATAAAATATTAACATCTTTAAAGCACACATTGCCATAATTTCAATTTCAAACAAAGCAAACAGGTAATTATAAACCCACATGGCGAAATTTTAGACAGGTCAAAATTAAGGGTCTTTGCAGACAACAATTCAAGTCTTGTGCAAAAATCTGCCAGTTTATAGGGTAGGAAACAGGTTGCAGAAAGCAGAAATTACTTTTAACCCATTCCCACGCAATGACACTTTTAAACACCCCCTCAATATGAAAGCTTTGGAAAACATTGTGGAAAATGAAGAAATTGCTTGTTACAAGCAATTTCTTCATTATCCACAATGTTTTTTACCCTAGAAGACAAAGATTTTACAGATTCCATCACAATAAATTGTTGTCTACAACTTCTTTGAATTTGGACTGGTCTAAAATTTTATCATGTGGGAATGGGCTAACAAGCAGTCACTCTTTGTCACAGTATTTTCTCTGACTTTTTCTGCACATAAAAATGTGAAATTATGGTGTAATGGGGTAACTGGCAATCTCAAAAAGCAAAATTGACCAATTGCTAGCCCCGCCCACTGACTCCTTTGGCCACGCCAATAGACTTCGACAGGATGTTCCATTTCCATTTTAAATGGCGCTATTTCTTAAAAATTTATGGCCAGTAGCATGTAACAGAAAAGTAGTACAGGTGGTAGATACAATGTTTAGGTCACCAAACCAAGAAAACCAGTTAACAAAAATGGCGGCAAATGTGAGATCAAAACTTATTTCTGGTCTTAATGAATGATTTCATTTCTTGACTGGTTCTCTGATCGACTTCAAAAATAAGCAATTTCTTCTTTTTCCATAAAATTTTCTACCCACCTAAGGGGGTATTTTTCACATTAAATCCAATTTTCTATTATCGTCTGCAAAACCTTTGAATTTAGACTGGTCTAAAATTTTACGAAACAGGAAAGGGTTAAAAAGAATGCTATTCTTCAGAACATGCAAAGTTGGCAGGCATTGATATTATCTGCTGTGGTCTTCTCTTGTAAACATGTGTTTGTCAAAAATCTTGGCCAAAGAACACACAAACCTGGTAAACACAACTAGAAGTAAAGAACTAGTTTGACAAGTGTTTCAAAAAGTTTCCACAGAAACTTTCTCTTTCTAAGACACGTCACGATATTCAGATCACAATGTTGAATCCCTGGTTTTTAAGTCCCAGTGTTTTGATACTAGAGAAAACATTATGGAAAAAGAAATTGCCTGTAACAAGCAATTTCTTTTTTTTTTCCGACAATATTTTCTAACCAGTGGGTTGGTCACTTCTCAAATTGCAACCACTTTTAATTTTCATCTGCAACTTCAAATTTGACCAGTCTAAAAAGGGTCAAATCAATTTTTTCTGACACAGACACAGCTGATAATTATTGAGCCCCTATGATATCCTAAAGAAATACAACTATAACCCATTACCATGCTTTTTGACGCCCTTTAACCTATTCCCAAACAACTGAATTTTTAACTGGTGCAGACAACAATCTTAACTTGATGAATTTTTTTAAAATCCTTGTCTTGTGGGGTAGGAAACATTGTGGATGATGAAGAAATTGCTTGTAACAAGCAATTTCTTCATCATCAACAATGTTTTCCAATTTTTTTATAAAGAGGGACATTTAAAAGCGTTATTGAGTGGGAATGGGTTAAGAAAAATGTTTTATTGGAAATACTTGTAACAAGCTATTTCTCCATTATCCACAATGTTTCCTACACAAAGAGACAGATGCTCTGAATTTGGATCAGTCTAAAATCTTATCTTAAGGTGAAGGGTTTTATCAAATCAGGAAAGAGGAAAATGCTATTTCAACCCTTCTGTAACCTTCAAGAGTATGAACACTCATTTCCAGACTTTTTTCTGTGAAACCTTGATTCAGCACCCAGCAGGATCTCAGAAGATTGCAACCATACACTACAGAGAAGCACTCATATCTGAGTATGTTTTTATCTACCTGGTTCAGTACACAGATAACGACAACAGTTTTCTTCATGGAAAAATGTTAATCCTTATCTACCATGATTCTCATCATGAATAATTTCAACAGCAAATCATTGAATCTCTGTATGGCTTACTTTTTGATTCTCATAGATTCAAGGATAAGAGGGTAAAACTGACAAAGACCAGTCTTTAAATTCTCAGTCTGTACAGCTTTTAACCCATTGTCAGACAACAAGTCCACATTCTAAGAAGTTGCAGACAATTGTTTTCAGCACATAACGTTTAGAAAATCTATGTCTTTGGGGTAGAAAACATTGTGGAGAATGAAGAAATGATTTTAAAACAACATTTCAAAGGCTTTGTTCTTGAGGGGCATCAGACAGCAGGATTGTGTGGAAATTACAATCAGTGAGAAACTAGTTCCTCTCCCACTTTATAGCTTTCCAACAGTGCAAATCAAAACAAGCATCAGATATAGCAACTTTTATATAACACTAAATAGTTAATTAATAGGGATTGCCAATATAATGCTACCCTTCTCTTGATATGAAAAGAGCAAAAACTTAGAATGAAGTAAAAAATCAAGAACATAATTCTGAAATTTTATAAACAGCGTCATCCCCAGGACGTTTTTGATGATTATGCCTTGAACTGCTTCATTTGCCATAAAGCCCTTGGTGTTTTGAAATCTGTTTTCTACATCATGTAAAGAACGCATTTAGTTCACCGAAGTCATTAAACACAAGATCTTTCCTTATGGACTGATCTAAAAACAAGATCCGCCTAACAATGAAAGCTTAGAAAAAATATTGTTAAAATCTAGATTAAAAAAAGGGGCATAATTCTTACAAAAATTCACTAACAGTTGCTTAATGATTATATAGGTTGTATGTGCATATGCATGCGTGTGCTAGTGCGTGTCTTGAAAATGTAGAGAACTTGCCTAACACTGTGTTCTATATTCTTACTTTACCATTCATTAGCATGTAGATAGCAAGAAAACACTAATTAATGCAAATTATGGAAACTAATTTTAGCAAGTTAATATCATACATGAGGGCAATTGTTATTCTTAACCTTTATCCCAATATCTTTTTTTTTTTTTTTTTCACAGAAAGAATTTTTTCTGACAAAAGCCAACAGATAAAAATTGGTCATGGATGCACAAAGCTCTTAACCCTAAATTCCTGTTTCTGGAAATTTTAGACTAGTCCAAATTGAAAGAGGTTGCAAACGACAATGACAAGTGGATGCTATTTTTTTAAATGAACCCATCCTATGTGGTAGAAAATATTGTGGAAAAAGAAGAAATTGCTTGTTACAAGCAATTTCTTCTTTTTCCACAATGTTTTCTCAAGTATAAAATCACAGCAACATAAAATCCTGTATTTGAACGGGAAATGGTTAAGTCAAATATTAACCTAAAGCTTTGACCCAATTCCATCACTCTTGCGATTGCAATGTTAGCAACAAAGCCTCTCATCATCCAACCCATTACCAAACAACCAAATTCTACACTGGTGCAAATTGAAAGAAGTTGCAGACGACGGCATTTTATATGTGATGGAATTTCAAAATTGTCTTATCAGGTAGAAAACATTTTGGATAATGAAGAAATTGACATTGTTGATGTTAGTTACAAACAATTTCTTCATTTTCCACAATGTTTTACAGAGTTTCTTACCTTAAGGGCGTAAAAAGGTGCGATTTGATGGGAATGTCCAACCCTTTACAATATTTGCCACTATTCCAAAAACCCTCCATATTGATTCATAAATTCTTGGTATAATCAAAGTACTGAAAGTGCTGTAAGCTAGCAAAGCAAGGTTGAATTTAGAAAAGCTTTCCCTTGTTGGGTAGAAAACATTGTTGACATTGAAGAAAGTGCTTTTTACAAGCAATTTCTTCATCGTCCACAATGTTTTCCAAAGCTTTTCCCTTGAGATGCCTAAAAAGCGAAAATGATTTGGAATGGGTTAAATAGCATGCTTTTGACAGAGTTCTCTACAATTTGAATGGAGTTTGCAATATTCCTGAACTATTTCTAATGGCATAGGCATTTAACGGATTTAGTGGTTAAGCCTCCAGTGGCAGTTTGCACTTGTTTAACTTTTAGATAACCTCAAAATTTCGTCTGTTAACTTAAGCTATCAAAGCTTATGCTTTGCTAGCTAAAAATAGATTTGAGATACACAAGCTGTTTGAAATCCAAACCGACCTTTAATAAAGTTTCCTAAGGGTCTTTCAATTTTATCAGTTTCCATTTCTTTAAATTTAATTCTAAAGGAAGGGTGCAATCTAAATCTCACACCATTTGACTAATTACTAGAATTAGTTATTGCCATGAATTTTCTCAGGAACATTCAATCCCGTTGCCTCATATTGCCTCACAAACCTATGCTACTTTGAGAAGCACAATGGAAGAGTGTATTTTAGTTCTGTTACAACAAGGAAATAAGTTTTGACATAATTATGTCAAATACTAAGTAATTATTGTCCCATTTATTTAGATATTGATAATGATTTAGTAAGGTTCTTATACTACTCAGTGATTGAAGTTAAAAAAATAATGAAGAACCAAAGTCTGATAGAAATAACCATGATTCCTAAGCGCTTTTAAACAGGGGCATGGAATTCCAATGTTCCCCTTGTTCCACAAGGGCTTTTCTACTAGCCAACAAGTACTTTTTCAAGGCCACTTTTCCCAGGACAAGCAATTTCTTCATTTTTACATTTTTCCAAATTGGTTGTCTTGAGGGGCGTCAAAAAGCATCATTGTGTGGGAACGGGTTAATTCTCTCCAACTGCAAGGAAAAGCTGACATTGCCATCACACTTTTACATCTAATAATCTAGGTAAAAGGTTCTCAAGAAAGTGTCCTTGTGGAATGAATGTGTGATATTGACAATTATTTTCTCAAAACTTTCTATCACACCACACTCCTTTCACGGTGAAGTCCCTTAAAATATCTTGACATTAAGGTGGCACTTTAACCCACTCCAATACAATTTTTTTTTTAGACTGGTCCAAGTTGCAAGAAGTTGCAGACAACAATTTTTTTTAAGTTGATAAAATTTTAAAATTCTTTGACTCTTGTGATAAAAAACAATCATGTACAATGAGGCAATTGCTTGAAACAATGTGAAAATGAAAAATTGCTTATTAGAGGCAATTTCTTCATTGCCCACAGCTTTCCAAAGCTTTATTCTCTTGGGACATAAGAAAATGGAATTGTGTAGGAATGGTTTAACCCATTCCCACACAATGGCGCTTTAAGCGCCCCTCAATATGAAGGCTTTAGGAAACATTGTGGAGAATGAAGAAATTGCTTGTTACAAGCAATTTCTTCATTATCCACAATGTTTTCTACCCTAAAAAACAAATATTTTGAAGATCTTACCGACTTAATATTGTGGTCAGCAACTTCTTTGCATTTGGACTGGTCAAAAATTTTGTTGTGTTGGAATGAGTTAAAAAGCTTTACTTTCATTTTTAACAAAGGCAAAACTTGTGAATTTTCATGTGTTTTCTGGCTTTTACTAGTTGAGGGCTGATCTTGATAGACAAACAAAGGATATACGCAACCATATTGCAACAACTTCTTCCACACATTTTTATGACCATTGATTCCACACCTATTCAGACTGTATTCTGAAAGATTTTGCAGTGTAGAATAGTCTTGAAGAGAAGGGGTAGTACAGTGAAAGTTCTTGTACTGTTAATTGCCTCCCTAATTGGAATTGTCAAGTGGCTTGTATTAAAGGCTTCAATGAAAGCAAACATACACAGTGAATAACATCAAAGACATTATTGTGGAACCAATTTCTGATAATTCAAGTCAAAGCTACTGACCTGGTTTTTCAATGAGTTTGGGTCATATTATCCTCTTTTGACAGGATATCAACCCATTCCCAAACAACATAATTTTAGACTGGTTCAAACTGAGAGGACTTGAATTGATTGAATGGGATTTAATGCCACTTTTAACAAGATTTCAGGAGTTGCACAAATTAAAGTATATGACTTTTTTTATTACTTTAAGGGAAGAAAACATTCTCAATGCCCATATTATTTTCCAAATTTTCCTAGGGGGCTCCAAAAAGCATCATTGTCTAGGAATAGGTTTTAGACTTGTCCAAACTGAAAAGAAGTTCAGGCAAGAATTTCAAGTTGTTGACCCCCCGTCCCCAGTACTTTTATCTAACCATTTCCTGTTCAAACCCAGGTTTTTACATCCTGTATTTTCATACTTGAGAAATATTGTGGAAAACAAAGACATTGCTTGTCACAATTTCTTCATTATCCACAATATTTACCAAATCTTTTTTTCTAAGCTATCATAAAAAGCAGGATTGTGTGGGTTTTGGTTATGTTAGTGCTGTACATGAATGCCTAAAGTAAATGAAATAAATATCCAGGGAAAAAATGCATCAGAAGCAGGATTGTGTCAGAAGGATTATAGTTTTATAAAATAAGACTTATCCGTCTTGTTTGTATAGTTTGCTGTTTTGGTAGTGAACATGTTTTGAGTTTCAAGCCTGAGTTATTCCAGAGATCTCACAAAATGTCAAAGTTTTCTGACGCTGTCGCCGACACTGTCATGGCCATAGCAATATTTCTGGTTTCCCCCCCAAGAACAGCCATGTTAAAAAACCCTTTCCTATTCAATCCCTGGATTTTACATCCTTGTGTTTTTATATTTGAGAAAACATTGTAGAAAAAGAAGAAATTGCTTGTGGTAAAGCAGTTTCTTATTCATCCACAATGTATCTACCCTTTCGAATGATTATTCTCCTAATAAAATCGATTTGAAATTATCATCTGTAAAAGCTTTGAATTTGGACAGGTCTAAAATTTTGAAAAACAGTAAAGGGTTAATTCATATCTGCAGTATGTTCAATTTTGAATGAGTTAGTTTTTCTTGTCTGGTAAAGGGTTACTTTTTTCAAGTCAGATTTAGACTAGTTCATTGTTATTTTGACGTAGCCTTTGTCTTTGGCTTTTTACATGGCTAATGTTGTCTCTGATACGATCTAACCTCTGGTGTAATGAATTTCCACACTTAGATAATTTTTGTCCTTTCCACGTTTTAATACGAAAAAGAAAGATTTTTCAGATACACTTAACCTATTTACACAAACCTGCTTTTTTTATGAACCTGAAGAAAAAAAAAGATTGGAAAATATTGTGAAAAATGAAGAACTTGCTTGTTACAAGCAATTTCTCCATTATCCACAATATTTTCAACCAAATAAGACAGAAATTTAAAAAAAATCTATCAACTTAATATTATCATCTGCAACTTCTTTAAATCTGGACTAGTCTACAATTTTGTGTGTGGATAAGGTTCAAACTTTGACTTTTGCGCTATCTGCTCAATTACCATATTTCAGAACAAACGACATGAAAACGACAGGATGATCTTATTTTGTACCAACTTTCTTTAGCAATAATTCTATCCCCTCTAGAAAACATACTTGGATAAACATTGTGGAAAAAGAAAAATAAATCTTGTATGAAGCAATTCCTTCATACTCCACTGTCTATTCCACCAAAAATAAAGAATTTTAAAGTTCCATCTGTTTTTATTGATTGAATGTGGTTTAATGCCACTTTTAACAGTATTTCAGTCATATGGCTGGGGTTGGAGCACCTAACAATGGATTCCTTGTGTTTCTCATACCAGTACTACCACTACATCCTTTCCTAGCCGCCAGCTGCTATCCCACATAGGTTTACAATTATCCACCCATTGGTGAGAGACAAATGTCAGAAAGAATATGTGCCGCCACTGGGGATAAAACCCATGACATCCCATTATTGAAGATTAGGAGTCTGATGCATTTTCTGCATCTTCTTTCAATATGGACCAGTCTAAAATTTTATTGTTTGGTAATGGGTTAACCCTTGTCATGCTGTATAAATTACCTTACTGGATTGCTGTCAAATCAAAAGGCTGACAGCACTTATAGAACTTGTTCAAAATTCAATATTTTTTAGAGATCAAATTCATAAACAACTCTGGCAGGTAAAAGTACAAGCAGGAGGTATAGACTGAGATCAGCCTGCACATAAGTGCAGTCTGATCTTAGTCTACACCTCCTGCCCAAACCGGAATATTCCGGGTTCAGCATGACAAGGATTAATAATAACCCTAAGATATAAAGAATGAGTGGTTCTTCAGATGTCAAAGACTTTGGAAACTTCAATTCATCATTCACATAATTTCTCCTAGTGCTTTGACCAAATAAGAGCAGATCTTCCACAGTGTTTTGGGGCTATTGTGCTGCACTTAACGTTGCTTTCAACCAAATTTCTGTTACATAATGGTGGTTTACCCTTTACCAAATGACATAATTTAGAATGGTCCAATTCCCACTCAGTGACACTTTTAAGACGCCCTAAAGGGAAAACTCTTTGGAAAACATTGAGGAAAATGAAGAAATTGCTTGTTACAAGCAATTTCTGCATTTTCCATAATGTTTCCTACAGGAAAGTAGAAAATATACAATTTTTTATAAACTTTAAATTATTGTCAGCAACTTCTTTCAATGTGGGCCAATCCAAAATTTAACTGTCTGGTAATGGGTTAAGCAGCTAAAAAATACTAGCAATGGACTCCTGTGATCTATTTTAACACCAGACACAACTACAATATTCGATCTAAGCTGGTCCATTTGCTACATTTTCTCCCAATGTTAAATGTGATATCCCATTTAGACATAAATTTTGTAGTCTAATAAAAGTGTTTGGGAATTCCAAATGACAAGAGTTTTCTAATTACCATACATGTAAATAAGATATCAGTATAAATAGCATGATTTATGGTAGCTTTGCCAAGCAATTAATCAGAGTATGTCGGATAAATCATCCATTTAAAGGCTTAGAATGGAATTGTGTTCATTAATACCAAACCTTTCTTACTGGATGATCTTTCCTCTGAAAATCAGTTTTTCATTCCCTTGGGTATTGTATGTACCTATTCCCAACAAGTTTAAATTGAGAAATAAGGGCCATATGAGGTAGAAAACATTGTGAGAAAAAAGAAATGGCTTGTAACAGCATTGTCAAAAGGCATGTTTCTTCAGCCAGTAAAAAAGTAGGGTTGTGTTGTTTAGAAATTAGTTAAGAATTATGATGTCAGAAAAATAAGAGATCAATTGTCGGGGGAACCCCCCCCTTTCTCAACAGTCTTCTGCTAAAAAAGGAAGCATGTTTTTCAAATTACATACCATTTGCTGCATATGTCTATTCATTAGGCAAATCCTGTTAATCTTGAAACTGATACCAAATTTCAAGTCAATCAATGGTATTCCAGGTATACGCATCAACACATCCCCCCAATATATAACAGCAAGATTTATGTAAGTTATACCACTGTTTGTTCCTTATGAAAAGCTGCAACTGATTACTGTGTATGAAATATCCATTTACTTTTCATGAATTGTTCATGTCCTCATAATCATGAATAGTTCATAATCTATTCCTGAAGTGCATGAAACAATCCTTAAATTGGTCATGAAAACAGAATTCATGAACTTGCTTGGAAGGGTTTATGAACATCTGTCCCTCATTGTCTAATGAACATTCTATCCTTCATTGTTTCATGAACTTTTAATGCTTATTTCAATGACATTAGGAATTCTACAGATCGGATCAGAATTTACCTTTATCACTGTAACATGGTATCGCACAGAAACACTCACTTTCTGTAACATGGCAGAGGCAATGAAATATTTCTCAGGGAGTGTAATCACACCCTATCAACAATCACAAGCTACGTCACATGCTTTAATAGCTGATCTTGTCCTATACAATTCCCATGAATACTAAGAGCGTAGTATAAGTTATCCCTTTCCTGTTTTGCAAAATTTCATAGATGTTACAGACGGCAATAATAAGTACACAGGTCTAGATAAGGGTGGGTAACAGCATTCTAAAATCCTTATTCTTCTATAGAAACCTATATTGTGGGTACTCATTTGAATCGTCTCGTCAAGACGATTCAAATGAGTAGCCACAACATAGGGTTTATGGCAGAATCGATGAAATATTTAAAACTAAAATACGGTTTACGCACTCTATCTGTAGCTCTGGTAAGTAAGTGCAATTTGAAAAGAAACCAACCTACAGGGTAGAAAATATTGCAGTTTCTTCTTTTTTTTTCACAATGCTTTCTCAAGTATAAAATTACAGGGACATAGAAACAAGGGATTGTGCAGTAAAGGGATAACAGATGTGCAGCAACCATCCTTTCTCTTCATATTTCATTTCAAGGTTCTATCCCCAGTCACAGCAAATATCCTTTCCATCATTTGTCTCCCAACAGTGGGTGGATAATCATAAACTTAAGCGTGATAGGCAGCTGGAAGCTTGGAAAGGATGTAGTGATAGTACTGGTTTGAGAAATTCCAGGAATCCATGATTAGGTGCTCCAACTACAGAGCTATATCTGAAATACTGTTAAAAAAGGTGCTAAACCTAATTCAAATCAAATATTTTATTTCAATTCTGTGTACAAATCCAATAAGCTTCAGATATGACAGACTGCCATCACATACAAAATCACTCATTACTTTTACAGGTCATTATGTTGCTAGAACTCTTTTGAACTGTCTTCATAGACAATTCAAATGAGTACCAACAACATTGGATTTGGCAAATAATACGTTAAAGGTTAAAGCTAGAGAAGAAATTTTCTGAAGCTCTGGATCCTAACAGCTGTTTCTGAACCATTTCTATACATTTCCCATAGAGTTCATGCATTGAACAAAACGGGCTATATCAGTTGGGCTATCAAATAGCTGTAAATTGGATGTTAAATCAATTACTTTATTACTAACTAGATTTGTTCCTATTCTGGGATAAACCATGAATAAAAGCATAAACTTTATGGAGACCCTTTGCATTTTTTCAGTTATATCTTGGGCCAAGTTCAGAAAATCAGACTGCCTCTTGTTTACCACTTCTACTATGCTGCATGAGGATTTGTTTCTGTTCTGCTGAACCAATTCCCACACACAGAAACTGATGTAAGAGCAATCTAACAGCCATATTTCTCAACAAAACCCTATGTTGTGGGTACTCATTTGAATAGTCTCATCGAGACAATTCAAATGAGTACCTACAACATAGGGCTTATGGCAATATTGGTGAATTATTAAAATTTAGAATGCAAATAACACCCACAATCTGCAGCTCTGCACACAGTCCCGTTTCTTGATGCCCTTTGACAAATAAAACTTTGGAAAACATTTTTCACAATCATTTCTATCCAGAAAGCCAAATATTTTGTTCAATTCCACCAACTTGAAACTGAAATTCTTTCAATTTCCACCAGTCTACAGTTGGATTAACCAATCACACAACAAAATTTTAGACCAACCAATTTTGGAAGAAGTCACAGATGACAATTTTGATTCGATAGATTTCAGAATATTGTTGACTTTTAGGACAGGAAACATTGTGGACTTTGGAGAACTTGCTTGTTACAAGGAATTAATTCATTTTCCACAATGTTTTTTCCAAACCTTTTTTTTCAAAAAGGGATATCAAAAGGTGGGATAGTATAGGAATGGGTTAAGGTCTCAAGGCCATGCAGGCCGGATTTCAACCCACAACCTATGAAACAAAAGGCTCAAGAGTACACCACACAAACACAGAGCAACAAGGGCCTCTGACAGCTTCACACATTATACATAAAACTGGCCTTCGATGTTGTGTTGCTCATTGTAAGCCAGCTCAACAAAACCTCAGGCAGAAACGAAATGAAAACCCAAATTATTCAAAGACATGTACATAGAGAAAACCATGCATAGAGGAAAATTTCACTTCCCGAAATTGTAAGATAATATTTAAACAGACAACAAAATTTGTTAGAAACCTCTGGGGAGTTCCACTGTGAAAATGAATTCCAACATCCTTAATCCTTTATGATAATCATAACACAGTTTGCTCAGTTATTGTATTTAAAAAGTCCATTGCCAGTAAAGAAACTTTTAGATATTAATACAATCTATTTAATTCATTCATATAATTGGTTGATTGATTGATTGGTTGAATGGGGTTTAATGCCACTTTTAACAGTATTTCAGTCATATCATGACAGCTTGAGCACATAACAATGGTTTCCTGGTACTTCTCACACCAGTCAAACTACCACTTCATCCTTTCCTAGCCTCCAGCTGCTATCCCACTTAGATTTAAGATTATCAACCCATTTGTGAGAAAAATGTCAGAAGGGATATGTGCTGCCACCAGGGATCAAACCCATGACATCTCATGATTGAAGATTGGGAGTCTCATGAGCTACTGACTGGGCTATGAAGGTGGCTTCAAATAATTGGACATAAGAAATGAAAATTTTAGTCTAGTTCAATCTCAAAGATTTTTTCTCCTTTTCCCACAATACAGCTAGAATAAGCTGAAGTTACCAAGTTTAAGTAGACAAACAAAAACGCTTCACATAATACACAGTCAACCTATGTCAGAATTAAAAGTTCACTTCCAGTCTAAATAAATGATTTGATTGGTCAAGTTTTTCTTTGATTGACAGCAGCAACAGACAAATGGGTCTTTCATATACTGAATAATTCAGATCATGAACACCAATGAGTTCAAAATGAAACAAAAAAAAAATTCATGTACTATCAGTGAGTTTGTTGTGCAAAAAAAAACAGTTTTCAGACTTCAATTCCATTCGAAAATATGGTAAAACGTATGTAGGGTTTTCGTTATTATCAGAATTTCTAAAGACTTGCCACTTATCATAAGAGGGTCTCAGCAGACAAAAAACAGTTAGCAATTTGTTTTCACTGATAAAGCGGCAGACAATGGTTGTTATATTCAAGTCAATCATAGTGAACAAAAGATGTTTGCATTAAAACTACCAGTCCACAACAAAATGTGCTGGTATCACTTGCACTACAAACCCAATTAAGGAGTGAAAAATGTTAGTGACCTCAAAGTTTAAGTCTTGAAACCAACGAAAATGCCTGTTGTAAACGGTGCATTTTGCCAATCACACCCAGTCTTAAGAGTTGTTTGATTGGTCAATCCAACTCTCTCTCTCTCTCTCTCTCTCTCTCTCTCTCTCTCTCTCTCTCTCTCTCTCTCTCCCCCCTCTCTCTCTCCTCTACCTCTCTCTCTCTGCCTCTCTCTGTTTCTGTCTCTCTCTCTCTCTCATTGACAGTGCAATGCAAGAGGATTTAACACATTCCCACACAATCCCTCCTTTTAATGGCCCTCAAGACAAAGGCTTTGGAAAACACTGGAAAATGAAGAAATTTCTTCATTATCCATAGTGTTTTCTACCCAAGATTTTGCTGTGTTGGAATGGGTTAAAGTAAGTTGTCTAGGGTCCCCCTTTTAACCACTACCAGCAAGCAAAATTTCAAACTGGTAAGAATTGAAAGGATTTGCAGATGACAATCTAAAATAAATGAAATTTTAAAGTTTTTTCACTTTACTGTTTCCCAATGTTTTCATGGGTAAGTCAATCTTGAATGAATTTGTAAAACTGTCCATTTGTAAAGACAACTGGTAATGTCAACCTGATTTTTGAATGAGAAATTGAGAAATTCACTCTTTGGTTACCAAGTCCTGAATTTTGATGGTAGTATATCAGCTAATGATTAACCCTTTCCTGGTTTTTGAAAATTTAGACTGGTCGAAATTGAAAGAGGTTGCAGACGACAATGAAAATTGGATGCCATTCCAAATTAATCCATCCTATGTGGTAGAAAACACTGTGGGAAAAGGAGAAATTGCTTATTATAAGCAATTTCTCCTTTTCCACAATGTTTTCTCAAGTATAAAATCAGAGTGACGTAAAATCCTGGGTTTATCCAGGAAAGGGTTAAATTGCTCATCTATAAGAAAGGGACAAATATTTCAATTTGACAGCATAAAGTACTTTTAAATTGATTAATTCTTTGCAGAATTTTGTTTCAGTTACTTTAACTCATTACCAGACAGCAAAATTTTAGACTGGTCCAAATTGAAAAGGGTTGCAGACGACAATTAAAAGTTATTGAAATTCTAGATTATTTCAACTTTCTGGATAGAAAACATTGTGTAAAATGAAGAAATTGCTTGTTACAAGCAATTTCTTCATTTTACACAATGTTTTCTCCAGTGTTTTTCTTGAGGGGCATTTAAAAGCGTCACTGTGTGGGAATGGTTTAATGCAGAATAGTTATTGTCATAAGTATTAAACTACAAGGAATATTTGCCTCGGTTTCTCCAAGGAAGACCTGACATTTTCTAATTTGACAACTGGCTTCACAGACAGAAGAGAATGTCGATAAATATTGAACTATAATTGTCAAGTTCCTTATCTAATGGATCCCTGTTCCAATGAAAAAAAGGTGAATATTGAACAGAGAATTTCTTTTATACAGAGGAATCCTGTTAATAGCAACACCGATTTGTCAACACTTTTGTTGCAATTAACCAAAAATTGCTATAAAGGATACATTTGTTCTTTAACTCTTAATATTTGCGCATAAAGTATATTGCAATTAAGTAGTGAACTGCTATCATTTATGAAGATTGTACTGTAGTATTCCACAAATTTCTCTATGGTAGGGTCAGTGCAAAACAGTTGTAACTGCCTATATATTTATAGGCAGTTACAACTGATTTGCGCTGATCCATTGACAGGTGCCAGGAGAATCTTCTTCATTTTCAACATTGTATTCATGTACTGCTTTCTTTAGGGCAGTAAAATGGGAGATAATATATATACATAGGAATGAGTAAGGAAGCAAAGAAGAAATTCTGCACATGGCATCAATTCCAGTAGTGTTCTAAGAGGAGAATTAAGATTGTAATGATATGTATTCAAGTACAATTCCAAATATGTTTGCACTACACAATCACTGACAAATAACATTATATCTAAATCTCTGAATTCAATGTCTCTATAATGGTCCATAAGGAA
This sequence comes from Fragum fragum, assembly GCA_946902895.1. Taxonomy (NCBI): domain Eukaryota; kingdom Metazoa; phylum Mollusca; class Bivalvia; order Cardiida; family Cardiidae; genus Fragum; species Fragum fragum. Next base: position 41,407,899 of record OX336376.1, on the reverse strand, counting down.
GGGCAAACAGGTAAAGACCATGCTGGAAACCACTTCATAAATGTTTTGAAGTCTGCAGATAATTTCTGGCACACAAAATATATCTTGTACTATCAAAGCATCTATCTACAAAACTATCTTTCAGAACTATCAAAGATGCTCGATAAAACAGCCAATTCAAACCAAAAGATCAGCTTGCTTGATTACAATTCAGACATTACTCCCTGTCCCCAAAGGAGAATAAAGTTCTAGATGTCCTATTACACAAAGAAAATCAACAGTCTGGTATCTTTAGCTCCAATCAAGCAGGAGGTACTTAGGTTTCACAACCAAAATGACAAAATAAGCATAAAGATTAGCAAGCTTGATTATACATCTTACACTACTCCCAGGCTTAAATGGGGAACAAAGTTCTCGATGTTCTATTACAAGAGGCAAATAAGCAGCAAGAGGTCTCATCAATTCTAATCTTGGATCTTACCAGTCCTATCACTTTATCTGGTTTGAAACTGTTTGTTCATTAATCTAGAAAACTTTCACAACAGGAGTTTCTCAGATTCACACCTAATCCACTCATCTGTCAGACCTTGCCATAAATACTTCATTTCATTTCTTTTTCCCTTCATTCATTTATAAGAAAGAGTTATGAATTTATAATGAATTAAGACTGGATATATCTTGAATAAGACATTTCAGAAGATCTAAAGAAGTGACAAAGTAACCCTTGTCATGCTGAACCTAAAATATTTCTGTTTAAGCAGGAGGTGTTGACAAAGATCAGCCTGCACATATGTGCAGGCTGATATTAGTCTACATATCTGATAGTCCCTTTAACCCTTTCCTGGATAAACCCGGGATTTTACGTTCCTGTGATTTTATACTCAAGAAAACATTGTGGAAAAAGAAGAAATTGCTTGTAACAAGCAATTTCTCCTTTTTCCACAATATTTTCTACCACATGGGATGGTTTCTTTTCAAATTGCATTCAGTTTTCATTGTTGTCTGCAACCTGTTTCAATTTGGAATAGTCTAAAATTTCCAAAAACGGGAAAGGGTTGGTTGTCTAAACGATAACTTTTTATCAAAGATAAAAGCAGATATGTGCTTCCAGTGCTTTGAGCCCTTTGATTTCAATGCAATTTTTTGTGTAAGATTTTATTCCCCATTATATGGGTGAATTATTCCTGTACATCATGTAATGCATCTACTTTAAAAAAAAAAATACAGAATCAATGGACTTAAAATACATGAAGTTGATACAATCCAACAATATTTTAAGATGACGGTAAACAAGAAAATACTTTGAACAAAACTTGGCCATTGACCACCTTTCCCATGGAGAAAAATTAGGAATCCTAGATTCTTCTATTTCCTACTATCCTATAGTAAGAGCACAATATTCTTTTCTCCAAGAACAAAAATAGCTTTTATAACCTTTGCAATACCATTGAGATTACAAATTACAGACACATAAAATTTATACTCTAATATTATCGGTCCCACCCACAGTTTGTTTAATTCCATTTCTGCCGTTTGATAAGTTTAATGCTTATCTTTCTAAAAGATGAGACAAAAACAAGTGTACTAATGGGTCAAATTAATTGCCTTAACCCATTCCAATACGATAGAATTTTAGACTGGTCCAAATTGAAAGAAGTTGAAGATGACAATTTCAAGTTGCCTGAATTACAAAAACTTTGTCAATTAGCTTAGAAAACAATGTGGACATCGAAGAAATTGCTTGTAACAAGCAATTTCTTCGATGTCCACAATGTGTTCAAAAGTGTTTTTTGTTCTGGGGCGTAAAAAAGCAAGATTATGTGGTAATGGGTTCAACTAAGTTAAACATGTGATCATGAAACGCCATGCTCAGTAGGTAGAGTGTTGTGCTCTCAATCTAAGGTCACTGGTTCGAACCTGGCTTCATATATTTGATAGAAGTCATTTCATCATGCAGCTTTGGTTCATTGCATCATGCAGCTTTGGTCTCTCATCGATGGATGAAAGATAACTGACAAGATTTAGTCCTTTCCTCTTTTTCAAAGCCTCATCCAATTTGAAAGAAGTTGCAGCCAAGGAGTTGAAGAGTGCTATTTGAAAAGTAACCAACTTATGGAGTAGAAAATATTGTGGGAAGAAGATATTACTAATTACAAGTTATTTCTCCTTTGCCAACAAGTATATATAATCATAGGGACATAAAAACAAGGGGTTGTTCAGGAAAGAGTTAATATTGCTTCAGTATAATTGCAATGGGTAGCTGATGGCCAGGAGAGAACTTGTTAGAAATGGCAGGAAACAACACTTAGGTGTACCTGAGGCTGAAATGCTGTTGAAAGGGGCATTAAGTCTTACACAAAGTAATAAGGATTCTGCAGCTGGTTACAAGAGAATGCTGTCTAGTTGCTGTTTCACCAAAAGTTGGAGGTAGCAGTTTACTTTCTTAACCCTTGTCATTCTGAATATAAGCCTCTACAGAATTGCATTAAAATCTGACTGTACTGGTTGCAAGCATTGTTGGTGAACCGTTCTTTTGAAAATTTATCATGTGAACAACTCTGGCTAAAAAAAGGGACAGGTAGGAGGTGTAGACAAAGATCAGACTGCACATATGTGCAGGCTGATCTTTGTCTATACCTCCTGCCAAAACAGGAATATTTGAGGTTCAGCATGACAAGGGTTAAGATTTTACTCGGAACCAGAACAGATAACTAGGCCAAGATTTTTTTTTTGACAATGATATAAACCATTTGCTCCTGGACATAACTCCAGATAACAGATCAAGATTTCATCTCACAAGATGTGATGGTCTAGTACATCCTTTTTCTGATTTGACTGATTACCAAACAAAAAGATTTTGAACTGGTCCAAAGTCAAGGAAATTACAGGAACCAAAATTCATTTGACAAATTTTGAAAATATTTGTCTTTCAGGACATATAATTCGATGAAATATGAAAAAATTGCTGTAAACAATAAAAACACAAATATAATCATCATTTGTTAGCACTCACAGGAATTGTCTGAACAAGTGTAAACCCACAATGCAGGGTTTGAGAAAAAATTAACCCAATTTAACTGGCCAGTAAAATCTTGACTGGTCTAAATTCGGAGTTACAGACGAGTTTCTTGTGGATGAAATTTCAAAAATCTGGTCACTTTTTGGGTAGAAAACATTGCTGGGATATCAAAAATTTTCTTAGTACAAGCATTTCTTTTTATTTATTTATTTTCATTTTCCTCATTTTTTTTGCAAAGTATTTTCTCAAAAGTTATGGAAAAAAGCGGTCTTGTTAGAAATGGGCTAACCGCTAACCCTCTATGTCCGTTATCTTTTTTCTACATCCTGTAGAATGTTTGTTGCTGTGACGGTAACACCTACACCTCCTATTATCTTCCCATCTCTTTCGATCAGCTACAAGTTTTCTCTTCTCAATTTTATTTCTTGTATACCACTGACCTAAAATCTAATTCCAAATAGATTTCTTTTCGATTTTACAACACCTTCCAATGTCCTTTTGGCAAATTTCTTTGGCAATATGTAATTGATTGATTGAGTAGGGTTTAACGCCACTTTTAACAGTATTTCAGTCATATTGCGCGGCTCGAGCACCTAACAGTGGATTCCTGGTATTTCTCACAAGGGTACTACCACTACATAATTTCCAGCTGCTATCCCACTTATTTTTACGATTATCCACCCATTGGTGAGAGACAAAATAATGTCAGAAAGAATGTGCTGCCACCGAGGATTGAACCCATGACATCAAATTACTGAAGATTAGGAGTCTGATGCCCTACCGACTGCGCTATGACGGCGGCTTCGCAATATGTAAAAGAGCAGAATTATGCGGGAATGGGTTCAAATAAGGTGTACTGCTTGCAATGCAGAGAATAAAATTAAATGTTGCCTACTGATTATACACCATAATAGGGACCCAATAGTTTTGAAAATCCGCAAAAAAAATCCCAAGTTCTCGTGATAAATTTACTTGTAGAAAACACAACAGAGATAGCCATTAAGCCACTTAGCAGCTGTGTTGTTCTGGTGTAAAAAGTTGAATTGGCATGAATTCTAAAATTTCATTCATATCAAGGAATACACAAGGCTACGTGACTCAAGATTTTTCTCTTATTATCTACTACCCCTGATAAGCCATTATGTTTATGTTAGCCCGTATTCTTTCATCTCCATTTAGGTAGCAACTTTCTTATGGGTTTCTGTTATATTTACAGACAAAATCATCATCTGAAATATTTCAAATCATGAAACTATTAACCTTTATCTGATGAAAATATTTTAGATTGGTCCTTATTCAAAGAAGTTGCAGACAAAAAAATCTTCAAGTTGATAAAATTTTCTGCATTTTCAGCTATTTCCTTTAGATAATAAATAGGTCTGATTGTGTAGCAAGTGGTAGGCAAATTCCCACACAATGGCACCTTTAAATGCCCCTCAATGTAGAAATTTTGCAAAACTTTGTGCATAGTGAAGAAATTGCTTGTTACCTGCAATATCATCAATATCCAAAAAGATTTCAAAAATTTCATCAACTTAAACTTGTTGTCTGCATCTTCCTTCAATTTCGACCAGTCTAAAATTCTTGTGTGGTAATGGATTAAAGCTATCTTTTAATCAATTAGATTCAATTTTCATATCCTTTCAGCTTATTAAATCTAGATGCTTTTGATGTTTTTGCAAAAGACGAGTTCTCTTTTCTATCAGCAAAATACGATTTATTTCTGCTAATGTTTCTTTTTAAGCAATTCCCACACAGTGAAAATTTATACCGGTCCAAATTGAAAGAAGTTGCTTAAGACATTTTCAAATTGGTGAAATTTTTAAAATCTTATCTCTTTGGGTAGAAAACAATGTTGAAAATGCAGAAATTGCTCTTCTATTTCCACATTATTTTCCGAAACTATTTTCTTGAGGGGTGTAAGAAGGATGTATTGAGTGTGAGTGGGTTAAAAAACTGTTTTCCAGCAGAGCCTGTAAGTATATCATAGACAATACATAAACTCTGTGTGTAGAGAGGACAAGATGTCCAGATAAGGTTAATTTTTTCCATTATTTCATATTTTCTTTTTCTTCTAAACCCAAGACACCACTATGAAAGAACTATCTATCTCAACAAGGCAATTATAAGCGTCAGGTCCCATCAGGTTCCATTGTTAGGATATTTTCAAAGGGATATATCATGAAAAACTAAAGATGTTAACACAGATGAGCAACAAAAGCAAGTAACTCAAAACTACCAGCATTGTTTATCAGTTATACTAACAAATCTGTGAGTGAGCATTTCATAGTCAAGGAAGCCAGTGGAAGACTTATCCCTATTATAAATATTTATATGTAATGTACACCTGATGCTCTAAATACCTGCCATGTATAATGGCACCAAAATCCGATTGCTTAGAGCAAAAACATAGTATGGCTCTACACATTGTATAGAGCCATAACTATGTTTTTGCTCTAAGCCCTTGAAATGTCAATAAACTAGGTCAAGAATCGAGATGGAAGCCTTTCTTGTAGTCAGCTGGTGTACCATTTAACCAGTTCCAACACAGTAAAATTTTAGACCAGTCCAAATTCAAAGAAGTTGCAGACGACAATTTTAGATCGGTGAAATCTTCAAATTCTTTGTCTTTCTGGGTATAAAACATTGTGGATCATTATCCACAATGTTTTCGAAGGCATTCAAATTGAGTGGCGTTTAAAAGCGTCATTGTGTGGGAATGGGTTAAAGTCATTAAGCCATGGCATGCTGAACATCGAATATTTCTGTTCCAGAAGTTATCTTTTATGTGCAGTATGATCTGAATACTGTTTGTTTGACCCTTTCAAAACAGAGTTGTTTAATAGATTAATTTTCACAAGAAATATTGACTCACAACTTGTGCTCCAAGTGCTATCAGCCCTTTGATTTTAACATGGAAATCAAATCTAACTGAACAAAACCTCTAACTTCTAGTACTCTGTCATATTCATAAGCATGTAACTTATCTAACCACAAAACATTGACAGTAAATGTTCTAGGCAAAGAAGTAAGTTGGCAACATTCGACACAGAAAATTCCCAGACCTGCTTAACCCTTGTCTTACTGAATATATATCCTCTTTTTGCTATATCTTAAAACTCCGACATTATTACAACAATGCTGTATTCATTTTTTTCTCGACACAAAAAAAAATCAGCAGGTCGGGTACGCTAAGATCAGACAGCATGTCTGTGCAGGGTTATCTTAGTTTATACATCTGCCAAAGCCATTGTCAAAGAAGGAATAATCTGGGATCAGCATGACAAGGGTTAAATTATTACAAAACAGTCTCATCGGGTGAGATTCATGAGTAGATGAATCACTATAACATATTTAAGAAATTAAGAAAATATCTTTGGTTTTCATTACGGTATTGAAACTATAAACCTAATCACTGTATGGTGTTGTAAAGACAAAATTTAAATTAAATATTTATCTTTGAATCTGGAATTGGCTTGTACTTTAATCTCAAACTGAATTCCAAAATCCTTTCATGTTTTTCTATTACCACATTCATTACCCCACAATCCTGTGTTTTTACAACCCTCAAGAAAACAGTATGGGAAGTAATGTAGAAAATGAAGTAAAAATTGCTGGTTATCAGCATTTTTTTCTCCATTCTTAATTTTTTTTTTACCCAGAAAGATTGAAATATTTAGAATTCCATCAATCTGAAATTGTCCATCAGTCTCTTCTATGAATTTGGACCAGTCTAAAATGTCATTTGGCACTGGGTTAACTTAAAGCTGCATCCCCACCTTACAATACCACAGCTGGGCCCGGAATTCCCAACAGCCCAACATGTCTGACATGGACTTTATAACTAGCAGACAGGTACATTTTTCAAGGTCTCTTGTCCTGGGACAAGTAAATTCCAAGACAAGTCATAGAATGGTACCAACTAGGTTTCAAAGATTTATTAGCCTAATGCCTTTATTGAAAGGTTAAGTAAATGCTGGATTCATGCAGTTTCTTCTTGAACTGTTGGGTTTTTTGTGTTGGTTTTTTTTTTTTTGTGTGTGTTTTCAAAATTTATATCTCTACACCTTTTAGCAGACAAGTTCACTTTGATTCTGGACAGGTAGAAAATAATGCCCTTTTTATCCAGGGACAAGTGGAGAGACTCTTTTTCCACACCCCTGACCATGGATTAACCCATTCCCAGAGAGCAAAATTTTAAAAACATCCAAATTGAAAGGAGTTGAAGACAGCAATAACGGTTTATGAAATTTGAGACTTTTTCTATTTTCTGGATAGAAAAAATTAGTAAAATAAAGAAGTTACTTGTTACAAGCATTTTGTTCATTTTACACAATAATTTCTCAGTTCTTTTCCTTGAGGGGTGTCAAATAGTGTAATTGCGTGGATTAGCCGTAAGCGTTGTTAGAATGTTAAAGAACTGTTGTAGCTCATGTTCCAGTGTAATTGCTTTATAATTTGCAGTGTTCAGACGGCTCCCTCTGCAGGTATATATGTTAGAACAACATTAATACAGATGGTAAAATTGTTTATGTTGTTGTTATAACTGTTTATGTAGTAGGGGATAATCACACTCCAGGGGAGCGTCAACAATACTAGATGTAAGTGAACATATTATCCACAGCTTCACCATAAAGTCAGCTTGTTATAGATTTATATTGCTTCAGTGCAATGCAATAAAGCCACAGGACTGTAATTCTACCTTGTGCAATTGGGACATTTTTATTAACCCTTGTCATGCTGAACACGGAATATTCCTGCTTTCGAAGGAAGTACAAACAAAGATCAGCCTGCATATATACGTAGTCTGATATTAGTCTTAACCTCCTGCTTGTCCCGTTTAAGCCCAAGTTATTTTTTTAATATTAAATTTTCAAAAGAAATATCAATGAACAATTGGTACTTCCAGTGCTTTCAGCCCTTTGACTATCATGCAGTCCTACAGAAAATCTCTAATTAAGAAATGAAGAGAATATTTTTTGTTTTCATGGAGGTATGAACAGAAGAACCTAATCACACTGTATGAATATGCGAAGCAGATTCATATATTGTGTGATTAGGTTTTTTGGTTCATACCTCCATGAAAACAAAAAAATATTCTCTTCATTTCTTATAATTTAATAGCATCAAGTGAAAAAACTAAAAGTTATACAAATTTTGATACCTTTTTGTATGGGACTATTTTGTGCGGAAGCATACAAAATCACTGCGTACTCAGAATTTTGTTTTAAACCAATCAGAATGCTCATTTTTGATACACGAATTTAATTATTTTAGCTTGACAAGGGTTAAGTTTAAGTTTATCATTCAACAACCACATAAATGTGTTTGTGTTGGGTGTTAGTTATTGCAAATAGATGCCTTAATGTATCACTGTTTTAACCCTTGTCATGCTTAACCCAGAATATTCCAGTTCTCGCAGGAGGTATAGACAAAAATCCGCCTGCATATAAGCATGATAATGTATCTACATTGGGATTTGGTATTGCACTAGTATTGTACTTTCCCCTTGAAAAATTGTGTATAACTTGCACAAAGTTGTGTGGTAATGGGTTAACCCAATGATTTATATAACATAACTGTATGGGCATCAGAAGTAAAATACTGCAGTTGGGTGGGATGAATCAAACATTAACAACATTGCATTGTTTTAACAAAAGCATGCTTTATTCCTTCACATCCTCCAAGACTATCTAAGTCTCGGGCTCACTGGAGGTATTCATTGGATCATAAAGCTAATACGAACTTCCATTATTCAACCCAGAGTTGTTAATTTACGCTCCCTTCCTCACATAGCCCACATTCTACCACAGCCATAACTGTTCATTATTGTAACTTTCCGTTAACAATTATTGCAGTAATTAGACAAGAGCCAAATATTGTGAAGGAAATAATTGAAACATGCATTATGCAGCCTGGGGACACATCCCTGAAGTGCAATGCTTTGTTTTTTGTGCAGATAGTAATTACAATCTCTCTGTAATAATCAACAAAGTTGCCTTTAACTTTGAATTCAGATACAACCTTTAGAAAATAAAATCACTTCTAAGATATACTGGTATATGTTACAGTGTTTGAAGAATATACAAATATAGTCACTTTTGTAATTATAATTACAAGTATAATCTTCAGCAATGGTTAATATTCATAAAATTACCTCAATGTTTGACCTTGTCGTATGGAGGTTCATTGACTGATTTATTGAATTGGGTTTAACGCCACTTTTGACAGTATTTCAGTCATATCGCGGCTAGAGCACCTAACAATGGATTAACCCTTTCCCGTTCAAATACGGGATTTTACGTTCCTGTGATTTTATACTTGAGAAAACATTGTGGAAAAGGAAGAAATTGCTTGTAACAAGCAATTTCTCCCTTTTCCACAATATTTTCTACCACATAGGATGGGCTCATTTCAAATAGCATCCAATTGTAATTGTCGTCTGCAACCTCTTTCAATTTTGACCAGTCTAAAATTTTCAAAAACGGGAAAGGGTTAATGGTATTTCTTACACCAGTACTACCATCCTTTCCTAGCCTCCAGTTGCTATCCCACTTAGGTTTACGATTATCCACCCACTGGTGACAGACAAACGTCAGAAAGGATACCTGCCGCCACCGGGATCAAACCCATGACATCCAATTATTGAAGATTAGGAGTCTGAACCAACTGTGCTAAAAGGCTGTATAAGTGTCAAAGTTTTTATGCCCCTAAGTGGCATCTATCTGTGTGTGCAAGTGCAGGCAAACTTGAAGTTTGCATGTTTGGGACATTAACTGCACTGTGAATGCGAGTACTCAAAAATAGCTAGCAATTATATCTCTAACCAAACAATATCAAATATTTCAGCTCATAACTCATGATCAAGCCAGTCGCATGACTTTCAACTGATGATTTTACCATACATTCATCTTTTTTTCTGTTTATGAGGTATTATTGATAGCATAATATCAGACCGCTACCATGTTACACAATGCTATAAAATGCAGCGTCTATTTTTTACCCACCTAGTGTATAATTATATCTGCCGTTTTTTGCTTCAAATGTCTTCACCCTAGTTTATTTATAGGTCTGAAGACGCATGAATGACTCACTGTTTGTATATTTATTGGCTAAATCAGCATAGAAACCTTTTCAAAGATTTCAAGAGCCCTGCAGGCTGTTTTTTTTTTTTTTTTTTAAATCCATTGATCCCATGCCATCATATCTATTAAAAATCCTTTTTATAAAGAGTATTTTTAACCCTTGTCAAGCTGAATAAAAATTCTCTAAACTGTATTAAAATCGGTGTCTTCCCGATTCTCCCACATTTGAAAATCCAATAATACCATTTACCTAGTGGAAAGAAGGGGATAAGGGAAAATGTGTGATTATAGTTAGGTTCAAATTGTGTTCCACCTGTATTATGTATTAACCCTTTCCCGTTTTTGGAAATTTTAGACTAGTCCAAATTGAAAGAGGTTTCAGACGACAATGAAAACTGGATGCTATTTGAAATGAAACCATCCTATGTGGTAGAAGATATTGTGGCAAAAGGAGAAATTGCTTGTTACAAGCAATTTCTTCTTTTTCCTCAATGTTTTCTTGAGTAAAAAAGCACAGGAACGTAAAATCCCGTAATAGAACGGGAAAGGGTTAAAGACTGTTTGTTAAAATAAAATCAATTTATACGAGTTAAAAATAAATTGATGATTATGTTTAAATCTGTAATTCTGGCGTGAAATGAAAATGAAACCTGAAATAAATAATAAATAAGTCAACATTAGAACCAAGTACGCTATAACTTAATTCTGAACCCCAACGGAAACTACATAGACGCTTGTCATACCTTCCTAGTGGAGAAAGACAACCTCATTAACTCGAGTGTTTCCTGATACCGACGTCAAAGCCGGCTTCTTTCACTGTACAGACTGTATATGGAGAAAGGTACATAGCGTTGGGCCGACTAACTGTACAGAACAGAAGAAGATTTCCAAAGATTGATCAGACGCGCTGTCGGTGAAACAAGACCTTTGAAGAGATGGAAGTATCGCCAGATCGACACGCGCTTTGCTTCCCTGAAAGACCGAACCCATGAAGAGACTATGATACTGGACCAGTACGCTGATGTAGCTTCATATCTGCTGCGTTTATAGATACAGAGATAATTGCCTTCTTACAAACTTTGTATATACATTAGCTGAAAGATTCCGATATTAAAAAGGTTTCCTTCTAAACTACTGTACTTGAACTCAAAAGATATAGGCGATGAAATGTACTGAAAATAAAGGAACTGGGGCAAAACTGAATACGGTTATTTGAATAATAAGATGCCTTTTGCTTCGAGTCAAATAGATGAAATACATTAAAACCAAACTTATCCGATTTTTTTTTTAATTTTATACACAAGCATCTGTAAAACGGGAGTATTTTGCCCGTCTTCCATTTGTAAATCTGTTCGTCCGAATAAAAAAGTTCTTTTATGTGACAAAGTAATGTAGAATGACCTAGATCCAGAAACAACAATGAAATCGGTATGGGCTTAATTTCTCTGCGATATACAATTCTACACCAATCCTTTTTACACTATTCCATTTATTACAGAATTACAAGGGTCGAAACAGTTTGTTAAATGTTTGCTTCTTAATCAATCCCGATTAGCATATGCTTGAACTGTTATCTTTTCCCAAATATTTTCTGTCGCGTAACAAGTACTGCACCCATACAACATATCGTTAGATGACCACCAAAATCTCGTAACTTTAATTTGAATAAAGCTGTAGTTAAGAGGTTTTAGTCGCGCCTCAACGATACCATTGCTGATTCATTCATGAGAAAAAGATAAAATGATTGTCTGGAAAGAAGAGTAATTTCCAGATAGTATATGAAATGGTTCGAGAAAGAAGGTAATTGCTTGTTATAAGTAACTGTTCCTTTTATCACAACAAGTCACTTCTCTTCTTCGATCAATAAAGGGACATTGCACGCCATAGATTAATATTGATTCCTGATTCGAAAGCCACTATTTCTGTTTGACACGCTCGTGGAATAGAGTTTTAGAACTTAACGGTTATTTAGCCCCAGGCAGGGATTATCTCTCACCTTACCTGTACAGACTTTTTATCGATATTTTCAAATGTGGGAGAATCGGGAATAAACCTTAAAATCAAAGGGCTGATAATTGTATCTTAGCACAGAGCTCTAGATAAGGAGTGACACCATTCTAAAATTCTTACTTCTCTATAAGACTCCATGTTGTCAGTACTCATCTGAATCAACTCAATGAGACAATTCACATGACTATCTACAATATAGGGTTAATCACATAATTTTTGAAATATTTAAATATAAAATCCAAATCATGCCCTTTATCTGTATCTCTGTTGGTACATTTGTACGCAGCATGCACCGACTTTCTTGATACCAACAATCCAATCTTTTCTTCAAAACTCCCAGCCCCTCCTTCCTCTTAGTCCATTTCACATGGTTTATCACAAATGCATCATTTTATTACCTTCACTGTGGAACAAAATTCCTTTATCAGAGCAACCAGTTGAGAGCCATAAATACTCTTCAGGAGAAGAAGGAATGAAAGATATGCCTCCAAATGACAAATTGCTAAATTTCAGAGACCCTTGACTCAATTACTTTATTTCTATACCTATCAGAGAAAGCACCTGGCATATTTTAAGTCAACCCATTCCAACACAATCCGACTTTTTTATATCCCTCAAGAGGAAAGCTTCGTAACCAGCAATTTCTTCAATGTCCTCAATATTTTCCTTCCCAAAAGTACATGAAATTTTAGATTTTTATATCTTTCTGGATTGAAAACATGGTGTAAAATGAAGAAATTGCTTGTCAAAAGCAATTTCTTCATTTTACATCATGTTTTCCAAATCATTTTTCTTGAGGGGCGTCAGAAAGCATCACTGTGTAGGAATGGGTTAACCATGAAGTCGAATTGTCAAAGAAAATATTGGGCGGCTTTCCCATAACTTATTCAATAAATTCAGAATTCAGTGATTGTTGTAGGTTAACTGCTGTTCCAGTCTTCAGTTATTTCAAAGGAAGATAGAACATCTTCAGTTATTTCAAAGAAAGATTGAACATAAAGTTTTCAATAATGATTTCAAAAGCAGATTTAATAGCAGTTTGATTTCCCAATTTCTGGATTTTCTGAGGAACACGAAATTCAATATGTAGTTTAATCAAGATATGTGGATCGTACCAGGAATTCATATTCCAAAATAATGTCAGCAATTATGCATCACTCATTCTATACAGAGACTATTTAAACCATTACCACATCGCAGATTTTAGACTGATCAAAATTGTAAGGAGCTGCAGACGTCAATTCAAAGTCGATGAAATTTTAGAGGTTTTTTTTTTTTTTCAACTTTCTGGATAGAAAATATTATGTAAAATGAAGAAATTGCTTGTTACAAACAATTTCTTCATTTCACACAGTATGTCCCACAACTGATTTTCATGAGGGGCGTCAAAATGCTTCACCTTGTGGAAATGAGTTAAAAATTTAACCAATTACCCCTTTTTGACATCCTGAAGAAAAATATTGTGAAATATTGTTAGAAAAGAAGAAATGGCTTATTACAAGCTTGATGAACTAACAAATGAAGCATGAAAATTAACATATTATCTCTTAAAAATCTTCAATTCAAAATTAAGAGTGAATATAATCACAAGTTACTGTATATTATATTACATGTACAACTATTTAAACCATTCCCAAACAATCCTGCTGTTTGGCACCTCTTCAAAAAACAGATTGGAGAACATTTTGGAAATTGTAAAAATTGCTTACAAGCAATTTCTTCGTTTGCCATAATGTTATTGACCCTCAAAGTCAAAGATTTTCAAAATTTCATCAACTAGTAATCGTAGTCTGCAATTTCTTTGGATTTGGATCAGTATAAAATTTTTGTAGAGTTGTAATGGGTTAAGTCTACGCAAAATGAGCATACTCACATATTTCTTCATTCTAAATCAACCCTCTTCATTACAGCCATCATTTTGTCTGTTATCATTATTGAATTTCCTTCATTACAACTTTTAATGGCAATTCTTTAGTATGATTTATGACAGAGCCATCCAATACATTTACATGCTTAAGTGTCTCCTAGAAGCATTCAATTCAAATTACGTGAACAATTTACTAGATATAATTGAAAGACAGATTTACAAAAAAAACTTTATGGCCTTTTTGGATTTAGTGTCTCATGTCTGCATACAAAGGACATTTCATTTAACCTGTTACCACACAATGCTGCTTTTTCATGCCATAAAGAAATATTTAAGCCCCTAAAGAAATATTTACTTTGATAATTGTGGGAAGAGGAGAAATTGATTGTAAAACAATTCTTTTCTTGCACTGTTTTCTGCCTTACTGGTCACTTACTTTTTCTGCCTTATCTGTCACTTACTTTCCAATTTCAATGCATTTTGAAATGTTGTCTGCAACTTATTTTCATTTCAAAGTTCATTGTGTGGTAATGGGTTAAGAACTGAAAGTACTATGAAATAACGGAATAAAAACAAAGAATGAATAGAGGGCACCTATTCATAACAGTTCTGGGTGAATTTGTAATCCTAGACATTCAGTTTGTTTAGTTTGACAAAACATGAGCTTTTGCCATTTTCAGAAATCCTTAGATAATTAGCTTGCAAAGCTTCAGATTTGATAGCTTAAATTAACAGACAAAATTTTGAGGTCTTCTCAAAGTTCAACAAGTGCAAACTGCCACTGGAGGCTTAACAACAAAATCTAATTGTTGAAAATTCTTAAAAATACTCATCTCTGTAGGTAGAAAACAATGTGGAAAATGAAGAAATTACTTGTCTTCATTTTCCACATTGTTTTCCACAACTATTTTCTTGGGGGCGTAAAAAGGAGGGATTGTGTGGGAATGGATTAGCTCCTTGCTTACTTTAACCTTGTTTCTTTATCAAAATAACATTTGACAAAGAAGATTATCGAACAAAACAATGCTTTGCTAGCTTACAGTACTGTACTTTTCAGTAGTTTGATCTATATAAAATGATCAAAAATATGATTTCAGAAAATGATGGCTATAGTAAAGATTTCTTAACCCATTACCACACAGAAAATTTTAGACTGGTCCAATTTGAAAGGAGTTGCAGATGACAATTTAAAGTTTATGAAATTTTATACTTTTTAAACTTTTCCACAATGTTTTCCAAAATATTTTTCTTGAAGCAGAAATTGTGAGGGAATGGGTTTATTAGCCTCAGCTAATTTACATGATCACCAACTTGATAACTGGTTTACTTATAATAATAATTAATATTTATAATACCTTAGTTGTTACAGGATATCCACCTGATAAGCCAGCCATTGGTGACATCGGAGCAACATTAGTCATTGGCGACATACTAGACATGGCAGACATTGTGGTGCTACATACAGGCATCATATTTGAACAATTCTAGGCAATTCAGATTCCAGAATTCAATACTTGTCCACTTTTACAATTTAGTTTGCTAGAATGATTACACATTAGAGCTTGAAAAGAGGAGTTAACAATAAACAAATATTCTTTTCACATTATTTCTTTTTCATTCCCCACCCACCCGCATTTTTTTAAGGCCAGTCCCAAAGTTATAGTACTCATAAGTATTATCTCAATAATACGATTTTCAATGAGTATCCATAACTCACAATTTGAGAGAAAATATATATATCCATTATTTCTCATTAACCCATTCCCACACTATTACACTTTTTGATGCCCCCAAGAAATAATTTGATTTGTTTGTTTGAATGGAGTTTTACGCCGCTTTCAACAATCTTTCAGTTATATCGCGGCGGCTGGAGCACCTAACAATGGAATCCTGGTATTTCTCACACCAGTACTACCATTACATCCTTTCCTAGCCTCCAGCTGCTATCCCACATAGGTCTACGATTTTCGACCCATTGGTGAGAGACAAATAGTCGGAAAGGATGAGTGCCGCCGTCGGGGATCGAACCCGGGACCTCTAGATTGACAGTCCGACGCGCTACCAACTGCGCTATGACGGCGGCCCCAAGAAATAAAGCTGATGAAGACATGTTGAAAATTGAAGAAACAAGCAATTTCTTCATTAACCACAATAGTTTCTAGCCCAAAAGAGAAACAAGTCCAAATTTTCATTACCTAAAATTTGGTGTCTGCAACATCTTTGAATTTTGATCAGTCTTAAATTCTGTTGTCTAGGATTGGGTAAACCCATTACCAGCAAAATGTTAGACTGGTCCAAATTGAAAAGATTTGCAGACGACAATATAAAGTTGATGAAAGTTTAGATTTTTCCAACTTTCTAGGTAGGAAACATTGTGGAAAATGAAGAAATTGCTTGTTACCAGCAAATATTTCTTCAGTTCCACGATATTTTTCCAATTATTTTTCTTGAAGGGCATCAGAAAGCGTCACTGTGTGGGAATGGGTTAATTGGTTTGTGCAACATTTCCAACTATACATGAAGTGCAGACATTGAGTAGCTGTACTAGCCTTACTGCACATCCACGAAGTGCGTGTAGATTATTCACCGAATATCCAAATAAATGTTGACTCAGTAACTAACGACAAAGTGCAATTAACGAAAATGGATGGATGAACAAGCTGATCTGAGTCTTTACTTAACACATAATACGAAAGTGTTGAAAATGTAAAGCATACACTCATTTTGTTTTCAAATAATTCCCCTCAAATCAAGCTCTATATGAGCACACCTTACTTGAACAAACTCCCAAGCTAAAATGCATCTATGAAAACTTTCTTTCAAAGTCCTTTCTTTTACAGAACAATGGGGGCATTAAGTCATTATATACAACCTTCGATCAGATTGGCTTCTATGTTTGTTCATTAAGACATTTTTCCATATGGAAACACAAGATAACTCTAACAATAGCACTGATCCTGTAGAGATAGGGCAATATTTCATCAACCTTTCTATTTTGGTAAATTACAGTAAATTTGCTTCTAAAAAATGTTCAAAAATTTGAGAAGAAAAGTAACAGAATTTGGGGAAACAAAACCACCCTGCAAAGTAAATTACCCTAAATTATCCTAATTTTCATTATACCTTTTGCTTCTTTTGTTCAAAAACTTCTTTATTTTGAATTTGACTCCTTTCTGGTAATTATGGCTTTAGTGAGTCATACACTGTGAATCTTTATTCCTATCTTAACCCATTACCAGATTACAAAATTTAAGAATAGTCCAAATTCAAAGAAGATGCAGACAACAACTTCAAGTTGATTTTAAATATCTTCGAATCCTGAGATAGAAAACATGGTAGATAATGAAGAAATTGTCTGTAACAATGTTTCAAAAGCCTTTTCTTGAGTAGTGTGAAAAAGGGGAATTGAGAATGAGTTAACCCTTATCATGCTGTCTAGATGAAACAAATAATTTCTTTCATAATCCACGATGTTTTCTATCCAAAAAGATGAAACAAATCAAAATTCCACCAACTTTAAATTGTCGTCTGCAACTTCTTTCAATTTGGGACAGTCTAAAATTTTGCCGTCTGGTAATGGGTTAAACTACATTTGAACTAAATGGTGGAGAGCACTGGAAGGCCTCATGATTGGTCAACATTACTATTCGATCCTCGTCATGTTAAGTAAAATCCTATTTCAGAAATGCATTGAATTCAAAACACTGATGGCTCTGTATGTCTGGTTGTCTGGGTCAATATTTAGTTTGGAAATTGATCCTAGGGACGATTCTGACTTAAAGAGGTCAAAGAGGTGTATACTAAGATCAGCCTGCACACATACTAAGATCAGACTGCACATATGTGCAGACTGACCTTTGTCTATGCCTCCAGTCAAAGCAGGAATATTTGGGATCAGAATGACAAAGGTTAACCAATTCCCACTCAATGAAACTTTTAGAAGCCCCCCCAAGAAAAACAGTTGGGTAAACATTGTGAAAAATGAAGAAATTGCTTGTGACAAGCAATTTCTTCATTTTTCATAATGTTTCCTACCCAGAAAATTGAAAATATCTATAATTTCATAAATATTAAATTGTCGTCTGCATCTCCTTTCAATTTGGACTAGTCTAAAATTTTGCCGTCTGGTAATGGATTAAAGTAAGTTGGTATATACTATTCTGGCTTAACCTAATACCATACGACAAAATTCTAGACCAAGGATAATTTAATGAAGATGCAATTTCAAATATTTATGCTTTCCTCTGTAAAATGATAACAATGTGGAAAATGCAGAAATTGCTTGAAAGCTCCCTTCTTTCGGGTCATGAAAATTAGCCGAATTCAGAAGGGGAACAGGTTAAACAACTGTGGTGGGTCCTTTTAATATTACTTCATGTCTTTTTTACCCCCTAAAGCCTGAAGGTTTTTCGATATACTTCTTTCATTTAACAATTTACTATCGCACATCTTTCAAGCACACTGAAATCAGCTTGGCTCTAGTTCAATCTTAAGAGCTTTTTATAGCACTAACACCAGACATTTTCAAGAATTAAAATACCTTGATTAATGTTTAATTCGCTTGGAAAATATCTATCATCATTTACACTGCAAAGATTTTCTCTTTTTCATTTTTTTTTCTGATTTCCTTGTATTTTCTTCCAGACAGACCATCAAGGGAACTTAACTCATTACCAGACGACAATATTTAGTTGATCAAATTTTAAAAAATGTTCTTGTTTAGGGTAGAAAATATTGTGGATAATGAAGAAATTGCATGTAACAAGTATTTTTCATAAAGTCGTCCCAAAATGGATACAATATTTCTTTAATCCATTGCCACACAGCAAAATTACAGGCTGGTCCAAATTCAAAGGAGTTGCAGACGTGAATTTTAAGTTTTTGAAAATTTAGATTTTTTCAACTTTCTTGGTAGAAAACATTGTGGGAAAATGAAGAAAATGCTTGTTTCAAGCAATTTCTTCATTTTACACAAAGTTTTCCTTATTGATTTTCTCGAGGGGCATCAAAAAGCGTCACTGTGTGGGAATGGGTTAAACAAATAACGATTGAGTCTTTTTGGTTTTTATGTGAGCTGAACCACTTCCAACTTCGGTCCATAAGACTTCGATACCAAATCGCATATCAAGGCACATACAATGTCCAATATAAGATATGACCCCTCTCTGGAGGCAATCATTTGATAGCCAATATGATCAATACCTTGGGAATAGGAAATTAGCACTTGACAAACATTCGCCTGACCCTTTCAATTTTATCAGCCCTTTCGTCCTTATACAAAGCCTGGTCATGCTGAACCCGGAATATTCCGGTTCTGGCAGGAGGTATAGACAAAGATCAGCCTGCACATAAGTGCAGTCTGATCTTGGTCTACACCTCCTGCTTGTATTTTTCCTGCCAGAGTTGTTTGTGAAAATTGATTTCTGAAAGAAATATCGATTTGAAGAACAAACACTACCAGTGCTTCCAGTCCTTTGATTTTAATCCAATTCCCGCAGGGATGTTATACAGCATGACAAGGGTTAATCAAACCAAATTGGTATCGCTTTTTTTATTGAGTAGTTTGTGAGACACATACGACATTAGCTGCTTAGAGGCTTGAACTAAAGTAACTAGTGAAATTTCTATTGATATCCAACCATAATAAATGGCTTTACTTCAGTAATGGAAGCCTGAGACCTAAAAGTAGGAATTTGATTGGGTGGTCATTTGCTTTTTATTTAACCCATTCCAACACAGCAAAATTTTAGACTGGTCCAAATTGAAAGAAGCTGCAGACGACAATTTCAAGTTGATGGAATTTTAATTTGTTTCATCTTTTTGGTTAGAAAACATTTTGGATAATGAAGAAATTGCTTGATACAAGCAATTTCTTCATTTTCCACAATGTTTCTAAAGTTTTTTTCTTGAGGGGCGTAAAAAGGAGGGATTGAGTTGGAATGGGTTAAAGCACCAAGTCATCAATTTAAGTAGAGGAACTATAGTTTAGGATTGGAGAATCAAAGAGGGTTTAGAAAAAAAAACAAGTTTAACCCATTACCAGACAATGATGCTTTCTGACACCCTGAAGACTTACAATCAGTGAAAACTTAGTGGGAAAATAAGAAATTGCTTGTAAAAGCAATTTCTTCATTTATCACAATGTTTTCTATCCTGTCTGGCTCTTATTATCCAATTCTAGTGCAATTTGACATGACATCAGCAACTTCTTTCAATTTTGGACCAGTCTAAAATTTGGTCATCTGGTAATGGGTCAGGTTATGAAAGTTCATAACAGTGGCCTAAATTCTAAATTATTCTAATTCCCTATACATGTATATCAAAAGTAAAATCACAGAATAGTATTCATATTGTACTACTGAAGAAATATTTAAAATCATAGAATACTGGATGGAGCAACCTAAGTGTCTTATAGTAACTCTGAAAGGGTGAAAAGTGCAAGCCAAAATAGAACCAAACTTAAGTAAATATTCGAGATCATAGTTATACAAAAGATCGACAATAAATTCAATGGATCGTCAGCCCTGGGAAGCTTGAACAAACATTCACTATGTATGACTTAAGACTGCCACAATAGCAGGCATATTTACTGACTATTTATGCCATGTTTGCTCTTGGACCAAACAAACAAATATCCAAAGACATTTCCAACACGTCAGTGTATGGTTCACATGGTAACACCAAAGAGCAAACTATATACATGTACATGAAGGAAATTTAAATTCAATTCTCTTTAGATAAGGTAACTAGCTTACATTGGCTATGATAATAGTCCATTATTTGACATCAAATACAAGATTGGTAGTTCTAACAGAGTAAACTTTTAACAGAGTAAACTTTATCATGTCTGGACACATCGTTTCAAAGTCAAACTATTTTCATTTCAATATTATGTGAATGTCATGATCAAACTATGGAATGGAATTGACATCAAAAACCTGAATCTGACATGACTGTGATTTGGCAGTATAATCAAGAGAAGATGAAACACTGGAAATGTTTTGTAAATGTTCAAAACAGGTGTCTTTTACAGTATTTCATGGTCAAGGTTTCCATCAGAAAATGATAAATCAGTTTCAGTGGTAGCCATGAATAAACCATGGTTGTCAATGATATGACTGTGGTCATACTTGCATAGGGCTCCTCAGTGTAATATATCTGTATTTTCCAAGTACTAAAATCCTTGTAAGGACTTAACCAATTACCAGATGACAAAATTCTGGACTGGCCCAAATTGAAAGAAGTTGCAGACGACAATATGAAGTTTATGAAACTTAAGATTTTTTCAACTTTCTGAATAGTAACAAACAATTTCTTCATTTTACACAATGTTTTCCCATTTGTTCTTCCTGAGGGGCGTCCAAAAGCATCACTGTGTGGGAATGGGTTCAAACAATGATGAATATTTATACCTATTACTTTTTCTTGACTTTACCTGGGCCGTGTCTTCAACGCGGTAGTGCACAGGACTCCTAGTCACGAGGTCCGGGATTCAATAGACTGATCACTAGACGCTATGGAGAACCATTAACCCATTATCAGACGGCAAAATTTTAGACTGGTCCAAATTGAAAGAAGTTGCAGACGACAATTTAAAGTTTATCAAATTTTAGATTTTTTCAACTTTCTAGGAAGAAAACATAGTGGTAAATGAAGAAATTGCGTGTGACAAGATGTTTTCTAAAGCTCTTTTTCTTTGGGGTTTCTAAAAGCGTCACTGAGTGGGAATGGGTTAATTCAGGAGATCTTATTTCAAAGCTGACGTTACCAACCAAGCATTCTCGTAGTCGCATCAAAAAAAGTCTTCCCTATGCACTCCATCAATGTTTCTACAAACCTCAATCATTACCTAATATTCTTAATAAATTACCACATAATCCTACTTTTAGACACCCTAAAGAAATACAGGTATGGAAAACATAGTGAGAAAAGTAGGAATTGCTTGTTACAATCATTTTCTCCTTATTTTATTTGGCTTTTATTTTCCAATTTAAGGTCACTTTGAAACGTTGTCTGCAACTTCTTTGAATTGGGACCAGTCTAAATTTATGTTGTCTGGTAATGGGTTAATGCACCGTGCATTGTTAAAAGCAATTTTTTCATTATCCAAAAATGTTTCTACCCAACAATACAGAAATTTTTAAAATTTCATGGAGTGAAAATAAACTGAAAATTGTCCTCAGCAACTTCTTTGAAAAAGAATACAATTTTGTTGTCTAGTAATGTGTTAGATTAAGTACAGATGCTGCCCCATTCCCATCCTAAAAGGTGTGAATTGGTTGACCCTTCAAGCAATGACATCACACCTTCTTGTCAAAATATGTCATACAGCCCCTTGAGCAAAAATACCCAGTACAAATTTGTATCAAGTGGTCTTTTTATATGGCTATAAATGTATATGACTATTTTGGGACAATCAATCTGTAAAACATTTTTAATGTCCTCTAGTCTTTTGTAAGATACATGTATGATTGCTAGACTTTCATTACATTAACCTCCTAGTGAAAAAAATGGCTTTGGGCAATTTGACCAAAACATCCCTGCAAAATGTCCCCATTGCTAAAAACTATGTAGAACTGATTGTTGTGAGCACCCCTTGAAACTAAGGAAAATAATATCAAAAAAAACATTTTTTTATTCAAATGAACTCATTACAAGATGGCAAAAATATTTAGACAGGTCTTCAGTGAATTGTATTAAAATCAGTAATAAGTGGAGGGAGGAGAGAGCCATGCTCTTGTTTAACCCTTTCCTGTTTTTGGAAATTTTAGACTAGTCCAAATTGAAAGAGGTTGCAGACGACAATGAAAACTGGATGCAATTTGAAATGAAACCATCCTATGTAGTAGAAAATATTGTGGAAAAAGGAGAAATTGCTTGTTACAAGCAATTTCTTCTTTTTCCACAATGTTTTCTCAAGTATAAAATCACAGGAACGTAAAATCCCGTATTTGAAAGGGAAAGGGTTAACTCAAAATTTCACAAAATTTCAATTTAGACAAAACTAGAATTTGTCATCTACTGTAAAGTTGAAAAGATCTTCCTCACCCACACTCAGAACACATATAGTTCCCAACGGAAATCAGAAGACGATCTTAAAATGGTGACAATTACATCAACGCATGCAAGAATCAACATTACAGGACAATAAAATGGAAATTTTTGCCGCTATAATCGAGGAAAGAATGTCAGGATGGTCGCACAACGATGATGGCTCGATTTTTTTGACATTCTGATACAGCTCCAGAAGGGGAGAAATCATGCATATAAATTTTTATCTCATTACCATACAACAAAATTTCAAACTGGCCCAAATTTAAATGGTTACCTGAGCAGACAAAATTTTACACTAAGTCCAAATAAAAAGATAATTAGTTTTTGAAATCTTATTTTTTTTTTTTTTTTTTTTGTCTTTTGAGGTTTACAATGTTGTGGATAATGAAGAAATTGCTTGTATCAAGTAATTTCTTCATTTTTCACAATGCTTTCCAAAGATTTTTTCTGATGCCCTTCAAGAAAACAATATGGAAAACACTGAAAAATGAAGAAATTGCTTGATATAAGCAATTTCTTCATTTTACGCAATGTTTTCTACCAAGAACATTGAAAAATTCTAAACTTAAATTGATGTCTGCAACTCCTTTGAATTTGGACTAGTTTAAAACTATGCAGTTGGGTGATGGGTTAATACAGTTATCAATACAGTTATTAATACATTTCTTGAAGCTGTAGTTACAACATTTTGTTAGTGCAAGGATGATTCCTTTGTAAGCAAACGGTCACAGGATAGGTTGTTTTCAGTAGGAATCCTAGAAATTATAACCAGGATTCAAAAGTAAGGCCTATCAAAAACTAATTTCAATCTGGATGCATTGTATCAAATTTGATTACATTTCAATTTCACCTCACATTGTAAATTAATGCCTTCTGGGGAAAACTGGGTGCACTTTGGAAGGACCGATTTATTTAGAAATTCAAAATGTAAATCCCAAACTTTGTTACATCTAACCCTTACTATGCTGAATAAAAACTTTTGAGAAATGCAATAAAATCAAAGGACTGATAGCACTTTAAGTACTCCAGTTGTGGATCAATATTTCATTGGAAAATTGATTTCATAAACAATTCTTACTTGGACTAGTCTAAAATTTTGTTGAGTGGGAATGGGTTAATTTGTTTGTTTCTTCGAATGAGGTTTTACGCCGCTTTCAACAATCTTTCAGTTATATCACGGCGGCTGGAGCACCTAACAATGGAATCCTGGTATTTCTAACACCAGTACTACCATTACATCCTTTCCTAGCCTCCAGCTACTATCCCACATAGGTCTACGATTATCGACCCAGTCTAGTCATGAACAATAATGGAGCATTAATCCTTGTCATTCTGATTACCCATATAATTCCCATGCAATCTGATCTTAGCCTACACCACCAGATTTTCCCAATATTTCTATAAAATTTTATTTTCAAAATAAAAATTGACCCATACTAATAATTTAAGTGATTGCATCCAGCCCATTGTTTTTCATGCATTATCATGAAAAAGATTTTATTAAGCAAGACAACAATTTTAAAATTTCATCAAATTGAGACTCCTTTTGAAATGGACGAGTCTGAAATTTTGTCCTCTGGTAATGGATTAAATGTGACTAATCTGGGTTCACGCAAGGTCATCTACCCCATGAATCAAACATGAAGGGAAGGTATGAAGAAAATGCATGTCTCTGCCAGAAGAATCCTGCAAGCCTGTTACATAGTTTTTGGGAGGATAGCTACCTCATGACAGGTTCTATGTCATAGATTTTCCCCAGCAGAGGCTATGTAATGTTTTCATACATATAAACTGACATTAATGTGGATTACAGTATTGGTATTTATTGTAAATAGGAGAAATCTCACTCAAGGAAAACAAAATTATCGAAGACTTTGGAATTATGTGCTTACTTCAGGCACGTCATAATCTTAACTTAGTCTGTTAACTCATTACTGGATGGAAAAATTTCAGATTGGTCCAAATTGAATTGAGTTACAGGCGACAATTAAAATCTTATGAAATTTTAACAAAGACTGAAAAAACATGGAACATAACCCAAAAAGAATGTGCACATCTTTGCTTAACACTGTGCATGTGTGTGTGCATGGATGCATGTCTGCATATTTTAATTTTAAATTTCAAATGCTTTCTCATACTTCTTTCAATTTGGACAGCCTTGATATTTCTTGTCTAATAATTACATTTAGATTAATCAAGGCCCACTGTAAGATCGGTATGAGAGAGTGCCATATTCCCCTTTAACAATTGTCTATTTTAATGGGTTTTTCATGTTCTCATGTCAATCAAATGTACCGGTAGGTTTAAATAGGATGTAATAAGGAAGATAGAAGTAAGAAGTCATGTACCCAACTACAGTTCTCTGATATTTTTAGCTCCTTATGTTTTTAATAAACCCATTACCAGATGGCAAATTTTTAGACTGGTCCAAATTGAAAGGAGTTGCAGACGACAATTTAAAGCTTATAAAATTTAAGTTTCAACTTTCTAGGTAGATAACATTGTGTAGAATGAAGAAATTGTTTGTCACAAGCAATTTCTTCATTTTACACAATGTTTTCTGAATTGTTTCTCTTTGGGGGGCATCCAAAAGCATCATTATGTGGGAAAGGGTCTACACCATTTAGCAAACATTGCAGGGGAATGAACATCTTCCATTGACCCTACAGTCAGGGATTGTGTGGCAATGGCTTAAAATACATGTACATTTTCCCAGAATTAACCTATTACCAGACAACAACATTTTAGACATGCCCAATTTCAAAGAAGTTGCAGACGATAACTTTAAATCGATGAAATTTTAATTTGTTTTGTCTTTTGAGGTTGAAAACATTGTGGATAATGAAGAAATTGCTTTTAAGCTTTTTTTCTTGGAAGCGTCAAAAAGCATTATGGGTTAAAAAAAGGCACATATTCACCTTTAAGCAGTGTATGTTTTAATGGGATTTTCATGTCTTCATGTCAATCAAAGGTGAGTTTAAATAGGTCCTAATCAGGTGGAAAGAATTAAAAGGTATGCTCTGCACTACTTTCAGCAACTTTTTGACTGGATCAATACCTTTGTAAGATTTCTGATGGATTTCTTATATGAACCAATACCAGACAGCAAAATTCTAGACTGGTCCAAATTGGAAGGAGTTGCAGGTGATAATTCAAAATTTATGAAATTTTAGATTTTTTTCAACTCTCTGGGTAGAAAACATTATGGAAAAAAAAGAAACTGTTTGTAAGTGGCATTTTCTTCTTTTTACACTTTTTCCCAGCTGTTTTTCTTGAGAGGCGCCAAAAATTGTAAGGTGTGGTAATTGGTTCTGTCAAAAAGAAAGCAATTTTGGAAAATGAAGAAATTACCATTGAAACACAATGTTTTCTTCTCAAAAAGACGAAAAAAATTGAATTTCATCAACTTGAAATTGTCATCTGCAACTTCTTTCAATCAGAACCAGTCCAAAGTTTTGACTGAAGTTATCGTCTCACGAAATAGAATGTAATATGTCAATGACATCATCATGCAAATTTCAAATGTTTGCCCATGAGACGATAACTTCAGTCAAATCAATCTGTATCAGCGTTTCTGTGGATTAATCCGCAGGCAATTTGGTC
Organism: Fragum fragum; assembly: GCA_946902895.1. NCBI lineage: Eukaryota > Metazoa > Mollusca > Bivalvia > Cardiida > Cardiidae > Fragum > Fragum fragum. The sequence goes on along the minus strand of OX336376.1, from coordinate 41,381,282 downwards.
AACTGATAGCTCGGATAAGACAAAGTGACCGTCGGCACTAATGCAAAAGATATTGATTCTGTATAGCGTTTTCTCTATAATTAAATGGAATTGCTCAGCTCTGCGTACAACAAACTTGCTGTTTTAGAAGTATGTGCCAGACGCTTACAGTTTAGCGACTTTCGTATGCAATCTGCTCAGATCTGAGCTGCAGGAATACAGAACAAATTAACTTGACAGCAGAAGACAGCTTGACCCTACTTATCACACTATTAAACAGGACATGTGCAATAAATTCTCCAGTTGAACTGATAAGCCTGTTACTGTCATTCCCTAACAGAACAGCCCGTCTTTTTGATAACTTGAATCCTAAATTGTTGTCCATTTAACATATTTATAAACTGTTTCCATATAATTACTTGCTTTGAAAAATTTGAGATCATTTTTTTTTTCAACAACAAATGTCTTCTTTCCCAACCCTGTTTCCAAAGTTATTTTTCAAGTAACTTTCAGTTTAGACTACTTGTTTTAACCCTTTCCCATTTTTTTTTTAAATTTTAGTCTGGTCCATATTAAACGAGGTTTCAGAAGACAATGTAAAATGTATTGAATTTGAAATTAAATCATCCTATGTGGTACAAATTATTATGGTAAAAGAAGAAATTGCTAGTTACAAGCAATTTCTTCTTTTTCCACAATGTTTTGTCAAGTGTAAAATCACAGCGATGTAAAATCTTGAGTTTGTACAAGAAAGGGTTAATTTTTCAGGATTATAAGAATTGTGTACTAACCTAATTGATAATTATTAAAAAGAAACTCAGCCAGTTGCTTTGACAAATAATACATCGATATTTTTTGATTTGTTTCTTTCTACTTTAAATTCATCAACTCTCTAAACATTTGAAAGTGGCTATTTACAAATTACTGATATTCTAAAGATCACCTTTTAGGTCAAACTGAAATATGAAATAAAGAACTAAATTTATATTAAAAACTTTGATATGGTTAATAATTTTTGAATGGTAAGTGATGGGACATCTTATACAATCCTTTTAAGAAGGCTTTCTTAGCTGACCTGAGCACAATGTGCTGGAGGTCAGGGGTCGAAACTAACAGTGTTCCGGGATCCTGAGGATCCCTTTAAATTAGAAGGGACCCCAGCAATCTCAGGCTAGGGATTCCGTCAGGATCCTTCAATATTTCTCCAGTACAAAAAATCCAGTACAAAAGACCTTAATTTATCAACTAATGCTCCTGATTTCTTCTTCTTCTTCTTATTTTTCTTTTTGCTTATTTTTGTAGAAAACATTGTGGATAATGAAGAAATTGCTTGTCACAAGCAATTTCTTCATTTTTCTCAATGTTTTCCGAAGCTTTTTTTATCAAGTTGGGCTTAGAAGGCCAGGATTGCGTGTGAATGAGTTAATGTTTATCAAGGAGGGATCCCTGATAATCTGGAGGAATCTCTGAAGTAATAGGTAGGGATTCCTGTTGGATCCCACTGAAGTAAGGTTAGTGTCGAACCCCGGAGGTGAGCTATTGTGATCGGTAAATGTCCATAGTCCGTCTGTTTGTCAGTAAACAATTATCAAAAAAAACTTCTCCTCCTAAACCATAAGGCCTAGAGCTTTGATATTTGGTACATATTATCAACTATTGATCCTCTACCAAAATACTTAAAAAAATTACTAAACTCAGAAAATTAGCACTTTTCTGTGCGATCCCTGATTTTACAAAGGAATGAAGAGGGAAATGTTTGAAAATCTTCTTCTACCAAACAATAAGGCCTAGAGCTTTGATATTTGGTATGTATTAAGATCCATTGGCCCTCTAAATATAATACAAAAATACTTCAAAGAATCACTAAACTCTGAAAATTAGCCCATTTCTGTGCAATCTTTACAAGGGAAATCTTTGAAAATCTTCTTCTCCCATACCATTTGGCCTAGAGATTTGATATTTGGTATGTATCATCACCTTATGACCTCTGCCAAAATACTTCAAAGAATTATCATGCCATGAAAATTAGCCCTATTCAGTGAGATCCCCGATTTTACAAAGGAATGAAGAAGGAAATCTTTGAAATTTTTCTCCTCCCAAACCATTTGTCACAGAGATTGGATATTTGGTAGGTATCAATGTTCATTGACCTCCTACCAAAATCCTTTAAAGAATTGTTGTATTCTGAAAATTAACCCTTTTCTGTGCAATCCAATTTACAAAGGAACAAAGAAGGAAATCTTTGAAAATCTTCTACTCCCAAACCATAAGGCTTTGATATTTGGTATGGATCTATTTACCCTCAGCCATAAAAGTTTAATGAATTACTGCATTCTGAGAATTAGCCATTTTCTGGACAGACGCCTGACAATGACCAATCACTATAGCTCACCCAGAGCACTTCGTGCTCAGGTGAGCTAAAAACAGTTTTCAATGAGTTATAATTGAGCAAATACATTACATTTCAAATGATTTCACATGTGCACAGAGTAATGTCTTAGACCAGACCATACATGTGTACAGTCTGATCAGAGTCTTCACCGTGCTCTCTAGATAGATATAGACTAAGTTTCTTAAGCTGATAAGTAAGTATTCTTTTACACTGTAACTGCCCATCCTTCTCAATGTCTGTTCACATACTTTTGATATTGTTTATGAAATGCTGTGCACTGGTTCAATTATATATTATATATAGCTTTATTAATCCATTCCCATTCAATCCCTCTTTTTGATACCCATCCGGAAAAAAACATTGAAACACACTGTAGAAAATGAAGAAATTCCTTTTTATTGGCAATTTCTTCATTTTCCATATTTTTTGTAACCAAAAATCCTAAAATATATCTAAAATTTCATTAACTAGAAATTGGTATTTCAAATGTCTTGGACTATGAACCAGTCTATTTTCATTTCGTGTGGTTATGGGTTATAGTGCTCAACTAGTTGAAGAGAAACTGAATTCTGTCTGCAGCGTAAGAAGGTGTCTTTCATATGATTTTCAATTGTAAGATGAAACCATCTGTATTCTACACTGCTGAATAAATTCTGACCAGGTACCATAACTGGGTGATAATGGGTATTTTATGATCTCTGGGGGTAATTGATACTTCATGCATCATTTTGATAGGGTAGGCCCCATTTCTAGCCTGGCGTAAGTCACTAAAGTGCTTAGGGAATTTACAACACAAATAAGACCTTAGTAGGACAGTATGATTAACATGTCATCTGTCTCTCTTTCTCTCTCTCTCTCTGTCTCTCTCTCATTTGACCCTACCCAAACAGTAAAATTTCAGACCAGTCCAAAATGAAAGAAGTTGCAGATGACAATGTTAAGTTAATGAAATTCTAGATTCCTTCATCTTTCTTGATAGAAAACATTGTGTAGAATGAAGAAATTGCTTGTTACAAGCAATTTATTCCTTAAACACAATGTTTTCCCTTTTGTTTTTCTTGAGGGACTTCCAAAAGCGTCACTGAGAAAAACAATGAAGAAAACATTGCATAAAATGAAGAAATTGCTTGTAACAAGCAATTTCTACATTTTACACAATGTTTTCAATCCAGAAAGTTGAAAAAATCTCAAATTTCACAAACTTGAAATTGTCGTCTGCAACTTCTTTCAGTTTGGCTAGTTCAAAATTTTCTTGTGTGGTAATGGGTTAAAGTTCTAAGCTATAATAGAATATCTGCTTTTGATAAGGTTTAACCCATTCCCACTCAATAGAATTATAGACCAGTCCAAATTGAAAGAAGTTGTAGATGGCGATTTTTAGGTGATGAATTCTTCAAAATATTTGTCTTCTGTGGTAGAAAACATTGTGGAGAATGAATTACAACTGTCAATTAGTTTTTTTGGGGTTTTTTACCTTCGAGGAAGCAATTTCTCCATTTTCCCCACTTTTTCCAGAACAATTGTTCTTGAGGGTCATAAAAATCTAGGATGTTCTGGTAATGAGTTGGGTTTAAACAAGAAAATACAATTTTCCTATAATGTAAAAGAAGCAACTAAAATGCCCTTCTATGTGTACGAGAAAAAATCTTTCAGTACATGTTGAGACCACAAACAAATTCTCCTGAGCCTCTATCTAGCTCAAAATGGCTTTGGCCTTCTGGCTTGTTATTGGGAAAAAATGATAAAGCGATATTTAATTTGGCCCCGCAAAATCTGAGATTTCATTCAGAGCCATGATAAATGGAAAACCAATGATTATATGTAGAGAACCCTGGAGTTAGACACTTTTTATCAATAACATTCAGCCACTTTCCATGAGGAGCTCATCACCAGACAGAAAACTTATAAACTGATCCCCATCAAAATAATCCGCAGACTTTAGTCGGAAAATTAAGGTGAAAGTAAGGTAAAACGGAATAATACGGAACAAGTTTTACCTTGACGGACAAAGTGAGTAAAAGTGTGTCAAAATTTACACTTGTCATAATGAACCCAGAATATTCCTGCACATATGTCCAGTCTGATGTTAGTCTACACCACCTGCTTGTCCCTTTTAAACCAGAGTTATCTATAAGATAGATTTTCAAAAGATAGATTTACAATTGATGCTTCTAGTGCTTTCAGTCCTTTAATTCTAATGAAAATCTGTAGAGGATTTATAATTTAGCATGACAAGGGTTGAAGGATAACTTGGTTCAACGACCTCTTAGAATATAAACACCTAAATGGAAAAGTGGGTGGGGTATATGTTCTATATAAATGCAAAGTTATGATTTACACAATGACTACAGTAATCAATCATATGAATCATAATAGTAAATGTCAATTAATGGCCCTGATGTTTATTCATCAATTGTTTCCTAAAATAGACAACTCGTACTGTTGACTAGGTTCATACAAAAACAAGTATGTCCATTTGAGCCATTGCATGATAATTCCAACCATTTCAGTTCAGCGCAAAGTGAATACTCAGATCATCCTGTGCATCTACACAGTCTGATCAGAGTCTTTACAATGCACTTTATAGATAAAATCTGATCAAAAGCTTCATCAACCCTTTCAATTTTTCAACAATTTAAGGGTGGTTCAATTTCAAAGAAATTAGAAAAGTTAAAAAATTATTGTAGGAAATGAAAAGATTGCTTGATAAAAACAATTTCTTCATGTTCCACACAATTTATTCATCTTCCCCAAAAGGTATTTCTACCCCAAAAGGTATTTCATCAGCTAAAAATTGTTGTCTGCACCTTTAAATTTGGACCAGTCTAATTTTTGTCATCTGGTAATTGGTTTATAAAAAAGAATGAACTATCTTTGACATATCAAGCTTAACCATGTAAATTTGAGTGATCAAACAAATTTACAGTGACTTTTGATATTCATGTCAAAATTATGTCCATAGAGTGTCTACATGAAAAGATATCAAATCACAAAAAGACATCCTGATAAATGGTTAATATTAATTTATACTAGAAATTTGCATTTTGTTTCAACCATTTGGTTAACTATGATCTCATGTTGCTCTGTATCTCTAATAATACCAATACATTAAACTGTTCTCAAACACTATAATTTTGGACTGATCCAAATCAACAGAAGCTGCAGACAACATTTCAAAGTGTTGGTAATGTGAAAGGTTTAAAAGTATTCCTAAAATTCCATCCTGTACTGAAGTATTAAGCTAATTTTTTGAGACCTTTCTTTACCTTGAGTCAAAAGATCCTCAGCATCATGAGAAAGATATTATAAACATCAATTTAACATTTTAACATAATTGTCAGTATCTTATATGTCAGTTATAACATATCTACACCCCCTCATGATATTATCAATCAACACTTTTCTCCTCACAGTAAAATAAATTGGTTCATGTTCTAATATGCCCTGTAAAAATTTCAATCAACAAGAAATAATCTTGATCCGTCAAAAGTAAAATACACACACACAAAACCAGAAACTTTGTTGGTTTCATAAAGACAGAGACATTCTGTATTTAAAGCATTTTATGTATTTATACGTGAGCTATTCAAAGTGAGATTTTTGAATTTCTAATTAACCAAGGGGAAGATGGTAATACAAGAATTTTTAAGAGTTCTAGAGAAGGGATTCCTCAAAAATACTATTGGGGATATGGCTAAGCCATGTCATTATGAGCTGCTAATAGCATTGCTATTGTTAAACCAACTTTGCCTAATCCTAAGCCTTGCTCTTCATTTATGGAGGTATTAAAGGTAATCTAAGGCAAGATCCTGCCATTGTCTCGCAACAACAATATTATTTCAGCAGTCCTAATCGTCTTTTCACGTCTTAAAACAGGAACATTGTAATCCTTTAAAAGTAATGGAACTTAACCTTGTGAAAAATAAAGAAAATCCAATTAAAAGTCAATAACTAATTCATATGATTTTGCAATAGAATTAACCTATTACGACACAATGACGCTTTTTGACACCATGAAAAAATGTCATCATGGAAAGATTTGTGGGAAATGCAGAAATTGCTAGCAACAAGTAATTTCTTCTTTTCTCACAATCTTTCTACCTTATTTAGTACTTATTTTCTAGTTTTAGAGTAATTTAGAATTAGATCTGATATTTCTTTCAAATTGGACAAGTCTAAAATTTTGTTGTCTGGTAATGGGTTTAAAACTGTCCTGTTGATATGAACAATTAAGGAGCAGACTGACTTGGGTAACATATACTGTTAACCCATTCTCACCGTGACCCTTTGGACACCTCGAGAAAAACACATGGGAAAACATTGTGTAAAATGAAGAAATTGCTTTACAAGCAATTTCTTCATTTAACACAATGGTTTCTACCCAGAAAGATGAAAAAATCTTAAATTTCATAAACTTAAATTTGTTGTCAGCAACTCCTTTCAAATTGGACTAGTCTAAAATTTTGCTATGTAAAATGGGTTAACCACACATGCCCACTTTATGGTGTAACCTGTGGCAAATATTGTGAGAGAAGAAGAACTTGCTAGTTACACGCCTTTTACACTTCTCACAATGTTTTCCACTGTAAATGGCATTTAGTTCTCGATTCAATTACACTTTTAATTGACATCTGGAACTTTTCAGCTAGCAAAGCAACAACTTTGATCGCTTAACCCATTACCACTCAGTGACGTCTTTAGACGCCCCTAAGGAAAAAGCTTTGTAAAACATAGTGGAAAATTAAGAAATTGCTTGTTACCCAGAAAATTGAAAAAATCCAAATGTTCATAAACTTTTAATTGTCTTCTGCAATTTCTTTCAATTTGGGCCAGTCTAAAATTTTGCAATCTGGTAATGGGTTAAGTTAACAGACAAACTTTTGGGGTTCAAAGCAGTGCAAATTGCCACTGGAGGCTTAACCACTAAATCAACTGAAAGTCTAAGCCAAAAAGTAGATCTTGTGTATACTTGGGCATATTGTAATCAAAATGCTGGCCACATGGATTATCTGTATTCAAATTGTAGAGAACACCTTCAAAAGCATGCTAAACAACCATTCCCATCCAAATTCTGCTTTTTAAGAATCCTACCAAAGGGCTTTGAAAAACATTATGGACAATGAAGAAATTGCTTGTAACAAGCAATTTCTTCACTGTCCACAATGTTTTCTACCCTAAAAAGGCAAAGAAGATTACATAACAAAACAAATGCTTTGCTAGCTTACAATACTTTCAGTACTTTGATTTTAATTTAGACTAGTCTGTTTGTGGAAGGCCTACTCATTATCATGAGTTTTGAAAGTGTGCTCTCTTTCCCTAGCAATTCAGTCAGCCGCAGACATAGCTTAACCCTTTCCTGTTTTATGAAATTTTAGACTGGTCCAATTTGAAAGAGGTTGCAGACGACAATGAAAAATGCATGCAATTTGAAATCTGACCATCCTATGTGGTAGAAAATATTGTGGGAAAAGGAGAAATTGCTTGTTACCAGCAATTTCTCCTTTTTCCACAATGTTTTCTCAAGTATAAAATCACAAAGACTGAAAACCCGGGTTTGTCCAGGTAAGGGATAAATAATGAATGCTCGTGGAAAAACAAATGAACTTAGCCTATATAATAGATTCAAAGTGAATGGAAATTACTTTCATTAGAATTCATGAATATTTCTTCCTTATGACAGTATGTAACGAGACAATTATTATCAAATGCCATTCTAATTTATATACATTAGAATTTCAACTTGTCATCAAACAGGCTTTCAGCTCTCTTGTAACTAGGACTTTAGAAGAACCCTCTAGGGTTTCATTCATCAGTCCAGATTGATTGATTGATTGATTGAATGGGGTTTATCACCACTTTTAATAGTATTTCAATCATATCTCGGCGGCTGGAACACCTAACAATGGATTCCTGGTATTTCTCTCTCCAGTACTACCACTATCTCTAGCTGCTTTCCCATTTAGGTTTACAATTATCCACCCATTGGTGAGAGATAAATGTTGGAAAGGATATGCACCGCCACCAGGAATCAAACTCATTACATCCCATGATTGAAGATTAGGACTTTAGAAACATAGGGAAACATTGTTACAAGCAATTTCTTCATTTTCCGCAATCTTTTGTTTGCTAGCCAGAAATTAGAAAAAATCTAAAATTTCATCAACTTTAAATTGTCATATACAACTCCTTTGAATTTGGACCAGTGTAAAAATTTGTGGTCTGGTAATGGGTTATCTGATTTTGAGACCATAATAATGGCTGGGTTAAGTCAGTCGCATTCCAGAGAAAAACCTACAAACAATCCCCTATAGTCAATCACTGCTGTTTTTATCATCTTTGGAACCTTCAACACCAAACTGTCAAGAATGTTGCCAAAAATCCTCCTTCAAATTAACTTTTCAGGGATGCAGTTTGTAAAAATAAAGCAAAAACATTCATCTCAAAGTCTCCCTTTCCTAATGCCAGACTTCAAACATATGTAAACATTTCACAGCACATTAACCCATTCCCACATAATGACACTTTTAGAAACTTTTAAACACCTACAGGGTAGGGGGAATCTTTGCAAAACATTTGAAATTGCTGTCTATAAACTTCTTCAATACAATTCCTGCTGCAAAATCATAAATGTCCCCATTTTTTAGACCACCGTGCAACTTCTCTAATTCATATATAACCTAAATTAAATTGCTCCAAGCAATTACTTTAATGTCCACAATGTTTTCTACCCCAAAAGGCAAAAAATAATTCAAAATTTCATCAACTTGAAATTAGTGTCTGCAACTTCTTTCAATCTGGATCAGTCTAAAATTCTCTGTCATGCCGGTTACCCCATTCCCCCCCCCCCAGTTTCTCCCCATTCTACACCATTGCCTAACACATGTCATGGTTTGCTAGGTAACTTGCTTCATGCTAATTAACATCAAAGGAATGCAGACTGAAGAAGAATAATTATAATTCATGAGTTGTTTTTGGCAATGGCTTCAAGGCTTTTAGTGCTGAAAGGTCTTAGCATTTGGAAAACAGAAAGTGATCTGTTAAGATGTTCAATTCAAGGTTTCAATTGTACAACAACTTAAAATTTCGCTAGTTTCCTCCTCGAAAGGTTTGTATACTGAAGAATGTTCAGTTTGAGTTTTACCTTTTTTTAATATTCCATTCTATTCTATTTTTACATTTAAAATAATTTCAAACAATTTAAACAAAATAATGGGCTATTTTATCACACAACCTATCCATAGATAAGAGGAGGTAAGGTTAGTCTAAAAGTGAAATTTCTCAGTGAAGCCCTATGTTTGTGGTTAGGCTACTCATGTTTGAATTGTCTCCACAGAGTTCCTAAGGTGCAATTCCTCTTCCGCAAGATACATATCTATTAACCCATTACCACAAAACAAAATTTTAGACTGTTCCAAATTCAAAGATGATGCAGATGACATTTTCAAGTTGGTGGAATTTGAGAAATCTACCTTTTAAGGTAGAAAAGAGTGTGGATAATGAAGACTTTGCTTGTTCATTTTCCACAATGTTTTCTAAACCTTTCTTTCTTGAGGAGCTACAAAGGCTAGATTGTTCGGGAATGAGTTAAGTCAGAGTTATAATTGAAATTTAATTTTCAAAATAAATTTGATCTACAACTAGTACTTTCAGCCCTTTGATTTTCATTCAATTTTTCAAGACATAATTCAGCATGGCAAGGTTTTATCAAGTACTTTCAGTGCTGTCAGCCCTTTGATTTTCAATCAAAATAAGGATTTATTTAACATGACCAGCTTTAACCCTTTCCCATACAATTACTTGTTTTCACGACCCATAGGTTTTGTATTGGGGAAAACATTGCAGGGAAAGAAGAAATTGCTTGTTACCCTTTAGAGTGGTTATTTTTCAATTTAAATGCACTTTGACATTTTGTCTGCAGCCTCTTTCAAATTGGAGAAGTCTAAAATGCTGTTGTATGGGAAAGGGTTAAATAACAACTTTTCCTCAACAGCTAAACACATCTAAAAAGACCAGTCCTAGAAATGGAGGCATTTTGGATCATTCTTCCAACTAATTAATCTCACAGAAATGTTCCGTTTGCTAGATTAAAATGGCGGTGTACAAAATGAAATACAAGAAATGCCAATTCATCATTTGGAGTTCTCTCACTTTTTCCATTGTTACTTTAACCTCTGTTTCCATTTTTTACTTGGGTGCAGCAATTTATGTTTGCTTCGGTAAATGAGGGAAACTAACACGAAATTATTTCTGACGAGGAAAAGAAGACAATATCATATCTATCACCTAACCCAGTGTAACTAATCACTGGCAGAAATAAACACAAATATACCAAGAAGATTAGGTTTTTTAAGCAACTAGGGATAAAAAAACTGTGAAAAAGGTTTCCCATCTAGCTGTAGAAGTCTCTGAGAAAGTTCACCAGTTCTTTCTTATCATATATTTTATCTCTTTCTCATTTACTTCTGGTCTTTTAGTAGAATGCTTGGCCAAATTGGCAACCCAAAGAGATACAGCAGGTAAAAATTTGATCTGATATTGCCTTCAATATTTGGTTTATCTTACACCAAACTTCCTGACTTAACCCTTGTCATGCTGAACCCGAAATATTCCTGTTTTTTGCAGGTGGTATAGACAAAGATCAGCATGCACATAAGTGCAGTCTGATCTTTGTCTACACCACCTGCTTATCCCTTTTAAGTCAGGTATGTTTAAGAAATGTAATTTTCAAAACAAGAGCCATGTCGGACTTGGCCATCCCCTGCTGTAAAAGCTTGATAGTAAACTGAAGACAGTTAGATTTAGGCTTCTCGTGCACTGCATTTCTTCTCAATGAGTTCGATAATAGCTATTATACTTTCAGAGATATGCTCAAGACAAAATCTAAGTCTTTAAAACAACAAAGGGCAATAGCTCCAAAATAATGCAAGATAGAGTTGTGGTTCTTGTGCACTGCACTCTCCTAAACAAGATCTATCCACCTATGAAGTTTCAAGTTAACAGCTATTATACTTTCAGAGATAAGCCCCGGACAAAATCTTAGTCTTTAAAACAACAAAGGGCAATAACTCCAAAATTATGCAAGCAAGAGTTGTGGTTCTTGTGCACTCAATGAGATCTATCGACCTATGAAGTTTCAAGTTGATAGCAGAGATATGCTTCGGACAAGTTTAGTGACAGAAGGGCGGAAGGACGGAATGTCGGACGGAGACCATTACTATATGCCCTTTGCCGAAACAGCGGGGGATAATAAATATAGACTTGAGGGACGTCAAAAGGCATCATTGTTTGGGAATTCCATGCTCATTGGACACATGACAAGAGCAATCATTTAGTCAAATCTTTTAATTAATTTTTGTAAACTTACAAAATCTAGCCATTGAATTCATTATAATCAATATAATAGTAATAAATGAGCAAGATATTAAATATTCTTGATTAAAACAAATGTACGATTTAAACCAATGCAATTCCAAAGAAACGTACTATCACTCAGGCCAAACTTACAATTTTTCCTCCTTATTCCTAGCCAACAAAAAGGTCGCAGGTCTAATGATCATTACCAATGGAATTGCTCGCGTTAGCCAAGAAACAGTAGGAATGGAAAATTGGGAAAACAGCTGTATTTTGGTTCATTACATTTCGCTGAAAAAGTTATTGCCCCAGAAATTGATAAATTAGATTTTGTTGGAGAAAAGAGAGAGAGGGCATTTGATGCAGCGTAAAAAACAGATTGAAAATAAATCGAAAGGAGAACCATCTCATTTCCAGTGGTTCTGATTTATTCCAATAGCAAAATTCATCTTAAAGAATATGCAGCATAAAATACTTCTGAGCACAAGTACAAGGGCTTATAATATCTTGGTGGAGATAAGCAACACAGCTCAAAGTTTTTGCCAAGAAATATTCTGATCGAAAGTGCCGAATTAAAAACGCTTTCTGGTACCTTCAAGAAATATTATCATGGAAAACTTAGTGAGAAAAGGAGAAATTGCTTGTTACAAGCAATTTCTCTTTTTCTCACAATGTTTCTACCCTATTGGGCAATTATTTCCCAATTCTAGTGCAATTTGAAATGTCGTCTGCAAATTCTTTGAATTTGGACCAGTCTAAAATTTTGTCATCTGGAAATAGCTTAAATTTCACAGCAAAACATATCAAGAATGTAAAGTAAGAAGCAACTAGTCATTTGATTGCCTGTTAGACTGAAATACCCATCAAATTTTTTGCATGTTTGGAAGACCTTGAGTAGGAAAATGGATTCAAGCTAAATTGAAAAGATTGATAATCTCATTTCATTACCTCAGATCCCAAGATGCCAAAGTCTTTTCAAAACCCTTCATTCATTCAGAGATGTAAATTGTAGGAGGGGTATGCCAATTTAAAACTTTAAATTGTGACAAGCAATTTCTTCATTTTCTACAATGTTTTCCAATGCTTTTTTCTTGAGGGGTGTTTAAAAGCTTCAATGTGTAAGAACAGTCCATAACTTCAATTAGTACATTCATTTAATTTTAGGATCTTGCCTTAAATGATAGGAAGGTCTGTTAAGTCTAATTAATGTTTTCCTATTTGCACAAAACAACAGTAAGTGCACATTTGTTGTAAATGCAAAACTGTTGTAAGTGCATAGTCAGAATTTTTGCATTATATGTACCCCTCAAATAAGAAGATTTGGTTTGTATTTCGATTCTTCCTGAACTAATTCCCTTGTTACAAGCAATTTCTTTATTATCCACAATGTTTTCTACCCAGAAAGAAGGAGATTTTAAAGATGTCATCAATTTAAATTGTAGTCTGCAACTTCTTTGAATTTTCGACTGGTCTAAATTTTAATCGTGTGGAAAAGGGTTAAAAGCAAAAGCAATTTCTTCAATTTCACAATGTTTTTTATCCAGAAAGTTGAAAAATCCAAAATTTCATAACCTTTAAATTGTTGTCTGCAACTCCTTTCAATTAAGACCAGTCTAAAATTTTACCTACTCTGTTTACCCATTCCCACACAACAAAATTTTGGACTGGTCCTAAGTGAAAGGCATTGCAGATGAGAATTTTTAGTTTATGAAATTCTAGATTTTTTCAACTCACTCAGGAGTCATAAACAGTTTCTTCATTTTACACAATGTTTTCCAAATTGCTTTTCTCGGAGGACGTCAAAAGGCGTCATTGTGTGGGAATCAGTTAATGGATTAAAAATGTATTCATCTTTTCAATTACACTTACATGTATATAATCTATAGAAATTTCTATAATCATATATCAAAGGCAACACCTGAACTCACAATCTGAATACAACACTTCACTAAACAGGCTCTAGTGTAATTGGTTAAAACGCTTTAAAAGTTAAACCTTGTCATGCTGTATAAAATCACTTGCGGAATTGCATTAAAATCAAAGGGCTGAGAGCATTGATAGTACTTGTTCAATAATCAATATTTCTTTCAATTTCATAACTCCTCTGGCAGGAAAAGTACAAGCAGGAGGTGTAGACCAAGATCAGGTTGCACCTGTGCCTATACCTCCTGCCAAAATCGTAAGATTCAGGGTTCAGCATAACAAGGGTTAAAATACAAGAAAATGGATGCTTTAAATCCACTGTAAATCATTTCAATTGATATCCTACTGCTCAAATAGCAAGGGATGGGATGGGGTTGGGATGATCAGGGGATGACAGGGGGTTAAAAACAGAATGATTCAAGTGTCTGCTCATAGAACACTTGATAGACACCACCAACTTGGCCTTCGGAAATTCAACGCATGAGAATTAGCCATTATTTTTTAGTCTATGGCTTCTTTTCAAAGTAACACTCTCTAATTTTCAAGCGATGAAATCAGAAGTGAATGTATAACACTTAGACCTAAACGGTCTTCTTATTTCCTTTCTGTAAGATTGTTGAGAATGGTATTACTTAACCCATTCCCACAACAATATCACTCTTGAATGCCCTCATGAAAACATGACAAATATTCAGACTGGTCCAAGTTGGGTTAACCCATTACCGCACCACAAAGTGTAAGACTGGTCCAAATTGAAAGAAGCTGCAGACAACAATTTCCAGTTTATGGAATCTTAATTCCTTTAGTCTTTTTGGATAGAAAATGTTGTCGATAATAATGGAATTGCTTGACATAAAATATTTTCATTTTCTACCATGTTTTCCAAAGCTTTTTTCTCTAGAAGCCTAAATAGGAGGGATTGTGTTGGGATTGGTTAACATGGGCTAAACAATACTGTATGTTTATGGCTTTTGTTGGATTTTGGTTTTTAAGTCAATTCCTGCGTACCCAAAACATACTACTTCATTTAATAACACCAATATTCAATGTCCTTTTCACTTTTATGTAACCCATTACCAGATAACAACATTCTAGACTGGCCTAAATTCAAAGAAGTTGCAGATGACAATTTCATATTTATTAAATTTCGAAGTATTAGTCTTTTGGGGTAGCAAAACATTGCTGGTAACAAAGAAATTACAACAAGTAATTCTTTCATCATCTACAATTTTTTCCAAACCCCTTTTTGCAGGGCATCACATTAGAGGGTTTAGTGTGAATGGGTTTATCCTTTTAACTCTAATATGTTACATAAGGACCAAATAGGAACAGTAAAAATTAACAGTACTCACCTTTGGCTGTGCTTTTCTTGGAAATGCAACTTTAGGATCGACCTGTGGATAGACATAATAAATATTTTCCATCGTGTTATTCTATTATGACGTCTCACAAGCTGACAACCACCAACTCTCTCACCCTATTAATTGTCGCTGTAATTCAATAATTTTCACTTTGTATTATATTCCTGTATGAGCACTACCTTAAGCAAACATATGTTCAAGTACAGAACATAGAATGAATAGCTTATGGAAAAGGTCCACTAAAGTAGGGACAAAAATCGACACCAAAAAAGGAAAATTGTCAAATAAAAGCCGTCCCAATTAGAGTCACTGGATGTATTTATGTACACACAGTATGAAATCTATCACAAAGGATGAATAAAATGGCTGTAATAATTAGGTCCAAGGTGATGGACAAGTGGTATAAAAAATGTCGCAGTTCACCAGTTATATTCTTCTTTCACTACCACAATGTTGACAGCAATTATGATCACAAATTGCTTCACGAAAAACCGGAATAGCAAGTCCAAGTTATCGCAAACTGGTATGTCAAAGTTGTTTTTTTTAACAATATTATATAAGATCAAGCTCTGTAACTGTATTTTGGTTATTTTGATCACCTAATATATCTTCATCATACACCTAGTCATAGCACACTATGATCTCTAAAATAAAACTGGGTCTTTTTAAACAAGAAGCAAGAAATAACAGCAAGGGCCGCCCCTTTTCTAATTTCAACCTTATGTTGATCAAAAGCAAACATGGGTAAAAATGGAAATCGAATGCTGCTTTTGTGATGTAACTGTTTGCTTTTTATATTGAATAAATATGTAAATATTAAAATGTTTGTGAAAACTTAAGCCCCCTTCCTGTGCTCTTTCATACAGAGGGAGGCTAACCAAGGGAAAACTCGGCTGCCAATTACAATCTCTTTGTGCAGGCTCATTTCAATTTACCTGTACCCATATGAAAGATGACAAATGAATAAAAGAATTTCAGTGTAACTCTTTCTCTTCTTTCTTTTCCCCCATACACTGGGGCTATCAGATATCAGAGGGCAAAGTATAATTGTATCAACCACAGTGGTCAGTTACTGAACTTAAATTTGTCATGTTGAAACTAGGAGATTTCTTTTTTTAGCAGTAGGTATAGACAAAGACCATGTTCAGTTTGATCTTAGTCTTCACCATCTGTCAGTATTATGTCAGAGTTGTTTATTGAGAAATGTTTTCTAAAATTTCAAAGAAACAGAAAAGGGTTAAAGATAGTTGTAAGAATTGTCCAGACTAAAATAAGAGCAATCAGCCTAAAATTATGGTATGTGCCAATAAATTATTTTATAGGTAATTACAATCACTTTGCAGTTCAAATATTATGAAGGCTTTCAGGCCCAGTGAAAATTTTTTTTTGCTTCTCTTAAAGAAAGGCTACAGGAAACATAGTAGAAAATGAAAAAAATTGCTTGGTACAAGCGATTTCTGCATTGTCCATACTGCTTTCTACCCTAAAAGAGAAGGAATTTTTATCTGCAACGTTTTTGAATTTCGACCAGTCTAAAATTTTGTGGTCTGATGATGGGTTTAAAACTGCCAATACATTGCATCTTCCTGTTTCATTTTCTTAACCCATTCTCACACAGTGACACTTTTGGACAACCCTAAAGAAAAACATTTGAGAAAAAATTGAGTAAAATGAAGAAATTGCTTGTTACAAGCAATTTCTTCATTTCCCACAATGTTTTCTATTAAGTAAGTGGAAAAAATCTGAAATTCCATAAACTTTAAATTGTGGTCTGCAACTCCTTTCAATTTGGACCAGTCTAAAATTGTGCCGTCTGGGAATGGGTTAAATGACCATGACCTAGATAACAGTAGGTGCATCATTACTAATGTTCAATTAACTAAAACATAACTGGTGAAGGAAAATAAGAAGAATATTTCATCATTTTAACTTGGTATCATAAAAGTTTTACATGAAATAAACAGGGTACATGTACTTGTCCTATTCATTGTCATTATGGACAAAGGTCAAAAGTTTACCCACATAAAATTCATGTTTCGAGATAAAAAAAAAAAAAGATTTTTATTTCATATCTGTACTCTTTTGGATATTTCATTCTGAAAAGAAAGGAAAGAAATTTCAATAGACAGGCAAAAGTTGCAGTACCCCTTGCTCATGGTCCAGAGTCCAAGTGTTTACCAATATTTCCCTGTATCATAGAGTAGCTGATAAGAAATTTCACAGGTGATAAAGAATGTTTATGTGAGGCCTATTGAGCCAATCAATGATTGGTTCTGGGCATTTTTATCAAATATAGCTGGTTTTATGGTGTGAACTATACCATTATCAATGACCTTCAAGAGCCCCCCCCCCTTTGATCGGGAAATCAACCTTGCAACTTTTATGCAGTGCAGAAACCAATTTGTGTTTATAATTCTATGATTTCTCCTCACATCGATTAAAGAATAATATTACCCATTTTGAAAAAACGATGTTGTAGTTATAATGTGCATTATGACATCATTATTATCATTATCTAATCATGATATTTGTAGAATTTGTACAAAGAACTGTATCCAAGCAAGTACAATACCTTTTAATCATCTTAACTTTGTTCTATATTTTTAGCATTTTCTACTTTCAAAAAAAACTTGGTAGACTGTGTATTTTCAAACAATATATCATAATTTTCAGAAGTAAAGAAGATCCGTGAACCCATTACCAAACCATCAAATTTTTGACTGCTCCAAGTTCAAAGAAGTTGCTGAGGACAATTTTTAGTACATGGAATTGTAAATTTCTTCGACATTTGGGGTAAAAAACATTTTCGATAATCAATAATAGCTGACATTACTTTCAACCAGCAATTTCTTCATTTTCAATGCTTTCCAGAGCTTTTTTCTTTGATAGACTAAATTGATTTATTGATTGAATGGGGTTTAACATCATTTTTAACAGTATCTCAGTTATATTGCGTAGGCTGGTGCACCTAGCAATGGATTGCTGGTATTTCTCACACCAGTATTACCATTACATCCTTTCCTAGCCTCCAGCTGCTATCCCACTTTGGTTTACAATTATCCAACCATTGGTGAGAGACAAATGTCCAAAAGAATATGAGCCGCGGACAGGGATCAAACCTGTGACATCCCATGATTGAAAATTGGGAGTCTTATGCGCCAGACACTGCCCTATAGCGGTGTTTTTGATAGTTTAAAAATGTGGGATTGTGTCAGATTTGGTTGATATAATAAATGCTGGTAGGGAAAAGGGAGTAATTTATACGAGCAAATACTGGGATTATTTGAACTAGAAGAGCTAATAAACTTTATGTGTGCTTTGACCATTACAAGTGGCATTGTGAACTCTGATGCTATTGGACATTAGAGAAAACAAATTTTTGTCATTGTAAAAGGGGTACAATTTGAACTTTCATTATCTTTTCCAAAACCCCATGTTGTGAGTACTCAAAGGAATAGACTTAGTGAGACGAATCTACAGAGTATCCATCGCCATGGTTTCTTTGAGAACTACCAATTCTAAAATTGCAACATCTCCTTTATTCAAACTTCTACTCTTTTGTAGTCAACCTTTTAACTTATTTTCTTATTTCAGCTGCAGCTGTAAACTAAGTGAAATAAATAGCCATTCACTAATGTAATCTTTTGTTTTCAATGCACTTGACTAAATAGTATTGGAACAGAAATACATGTTGTATGTCTAAATTCCCACTTGAAGTCTAGGCCAATTCTCAATGGAGTACAACAAAGGTTTTATTCTCTGGGGCCCTGATGTTGTTGAGCATTTAGAGAAAGCAAATTTTCAACATAAGTGTGACAATAGTATACCTTCACAATTCAGTGAGACTATTTTCAAGGTCACTGTCCATTGATCATGGGTGACCACTTAAAAATCAATTTCCTTCTTGTCCCATTTTTAAATAATTGATATATTAAGCTTTTTTGTTACATAGATAAAAAAACATCTTTCCGAATAAGCCAATCGATTTTGTAAAATGTCCCCACTTTTCTTGGACAATGATGCGCGGACATTGTCCTCTTGCTTCCAAAACCTCGGCAGATCACTGATTGTGTGGGAATCGACTTAGAAACCAATTTCTGCACCAAATCTTCTACACAAAAAGGCTGAGAGATACTGAATATGTGACTGGCCGATTGTTGTGTTTAATGGTTCAATAAAAAGGTCAAGCCTGATCCATGAAAAGGACAACAAACACTATGTCAATCATCTATCCTGGTCATTTATGTGAATATATACATGACTAACCAACCAAGACACTTAACCAATTGCCAGACCACAAAATTTTAGACTGGTCCAAATTCAAAGATGTTCCAGATGATATATTTACAGAGGGAATTTAAGATTTTTCCACTCTTCAGTAGAAAACATGTTTGATAAGGAAGAAATTGCTTAAAATAAGCAATTACTTTATTTTTCACAAATTTTCCTTTGGGGCATCAAAAAGCGTCATTGTGTAGGAAAGGGTTAACCGATTACAATGTTACGAAATTACTGAATGATTGGCATTCATATATTTTAGCATATATTTTATAACATTTCAAAATGCATTAACCCTTTACCAGACAACAATACTTTCGACTGGTCCTAATTGCTCCTTATTGACAGAAGTTGCAGACAACAGTAGCTGAGTTTTTAAAATCTTTGTCTGTGTTGGTAGAAAACATTGTGGGACATGAAGAAATTTTGTAAAGTGATTTAGCCACTGATTGATCTTGGGTCTTTAAAGGGGGCAAAAATTGATTTGCAGTATAATTGAGTTGTCTGTTCCATACATGGTTAATCAAGGCAAATTATACAGCTAAATCTGCTATGCAGTTTCTAGTTAACAGAAAGACTAAGAGAAAGGCCTACTTGAAGCTTTGCCTGTTGGATGCTGGATAGTGAATAAAAATCTGAGTTGAAAAAGGGGCTTAATTCTTACATAAAATGCATAAGTTACATCCCTTGATTAAGTAATTTGCCCTTTTGATAGTGAACATATGTTCCAAGTTTCAAATCAATGGCTTTAGTAACAAGAAATATTGCAAAATAATGAAGTTTTGCAAGAGGAGGATACAATTTAAGGCTATGGCAATACCAGGGTTTTCTCTGTGTACCTCCATGGAGAGGTTTGTTGCTGTTTCAGTGCCACATAATGACAAACCATGATTTTGGTATTTTTGATGGCAGGTTAAAGATATATGTCAAGTTGTTGAGCTAAACCCATTCCACAACAACAAAATTTTAGACTGGTCCAAATTGAAAGGAGTTGCAGACGACAATTTAAAGTAAATAAAATTTTAGTTTTTTTTCAACTTCTTGGGTAGAAAACATTGTGTAAAATGAAGAAATTGCTTGTTACAAGCAATTTCTTCATGTAACACATTGTTTTTTTAGGAGCATCCATAGGCATCACAGCATGGTAAAGGGTTAATGAAAGTAAACCAATCAAAAGTAAGACAATCAAGAGAAAGCATCGAGAAAGATATATCATATAATAAAATGTTTTCATACTTACTTGTTTTCCATCTAATATATGAGGTCCGTTGTCTAAACACTGATCTACACTATTTGGATCTTTATATGTTACAAAACCAAATCCCCTGAAAAGAAAGAAGAATATGGTACTTTGGTGCTTGAAATTCTTTATTTCTATTTAAAACTCACCCCCTTGTGGCTCCGCCCCTTGGGACCCGAGGATCATGATTTTAGCTATTTTGAAAGAGGTCAACATAGTGATGCTTCATGCAAAATATCAAGGCTCTATGCCTTCTTGGTCAGGAGGAGAAGATAGTTAAAGATTATTTCAAAATTTCACTTTTGTTACCATGTCAACCAGTTTTTAATTTTAGCTATTTTCAAAGAGGACCGCCTTAGGAACATTTCTGCCAAATTTAGTTCAAACTGGCCCAGTAGTTTGGGAGGAAATGTCGTTTAAAGAAATTGTTGACTGAGGACTCATGACAGACAAAAAGTGATCACAATAGCTCACTTTAGCACTTCCTGCTCAGGAGAGCTAAAAATGAAAACACTAGATTCTCTGCATGTAGAATTTCCATTCAATGATGTTGCCTACCTAGTTTGGTAGGGATTTTTCAGGATTTTTTGTTTATTTGATTGTTTGATTGTAGGGGGTGTTAAAGGGGGTAAAAAAAATTTCTTCTTCAAATTAAGACCAGTCTGAGTTTATGTTGTTCACCATTGTCATATTCTGTCAACTACCTATGAATATTGTCACTTATTATTCAAGGCATGAGAAATATTGTACTTGGTGTTTACCCATTTTTTCCCCTTAATTTGAAAGAAGCCTTTTCCATGTTTGAACTCTTGAAACTGATGGATGAAGAACTGTTTTCCCTAGTGAATAGAGCTGTTAAGCAAAGGAATTTTATCATTTCAGAACTAAAAGTAAATCAATTGTCCTAGTTTTCTTTTCTAATTTTTCTTATCACATTGAAAAGGGTTTGAAAGACATTTTTTGAAAAGAGAGACTATTTGTTTGCATTCTGTATTTAGAATAAATTATAGTCAAGCTATTAAGTAAACAAAACTATGCCATAATGAAATTGACAAACCCTTAGGTCCAAATGAAGATTTTCCCACAATGATTTAATGTACTAAATATCATCCATTTATACTAACCTATTTATACACAATGACACTTTTTGATGCCCTAAGGAAAACTAATTGGGAAAAATATTGTGGATAATGAAGAAATTGCTTGTAACAAACAATTACTTCATTATCAACTGTTTTCTATCCAAAAAGACGACAAAGATTAAAATTCTATCACCATGAAATTGTCGTCTGCATCTTCTTTCTTCTTTGGACTAGTCTAAAATTTTGTTGCATGGGAATCGGTTAAACGGATTAGTGCATCATAAGTGCATAATTACAGTGATAAAGAGAATCTGCATGAGCCAAAAGATGACCTTGTTACAACTAGATTCTGCATGAAAACTCTATAATGAAAAGACAAGAGTATCCTTCAAATCATCTGTTATAAAAAGAAAGTCTCAGGGAATGTATATTTCCTTAAACCTTTCCTGTTTTTCGAAATTTAAGACTGGTCCAAATTCAAAGAGGACGCAGAGGACAATGAAAAGTTTGTACAATAAATTCCCTACAAAACTGCCCCGTAACACATATATCTCTGAAACTCGTGTCTAACAAAATTGTCTATTTGCGACCAAAACATTAATACAGGCTGTTATCTTTAAAATGACTGTTTAAAAACAGCCATCGACATATATTATGGTATATCTAATGGCAAGGGAACAAACTCCAAGTTGTCAATTTTGCTTAACCCATTCCAACTCAAGCCCTCCTTTTTACGCCCCACAAGAAAAAAGCTTTGGAAAACATTGTGGACAATGAAGAAATTGCTTGTAACAAGCAATTTCTTCATTATCCACAATGTTTTCTATCCCAAAAGACGAAAAAAATTGAAATTCCATCAACTTGAAATTGTCGTCTGCAGCTTCTTTCAATTTGGACTGGTCTAAAATTTTGTTGAGTTGGAATGGGTTAAGACAAGATAAATATCTACAGTTTCTATAGCTCTCCTGGCTTACTTTGGTTATTTAATTATCTCTCTCTGAGCTCAATGATATTTAAACCCATTAATCAATTACTCCAAGACAAAATTTTAGACTAGCCAAGGAGTCCAAAATCAATGTTTTCTACACGGCACTTAATTTTTCTTTACTCACACTGTTTATTTTTACTTTATATCAAATTTACATACACTTTCAATTTTTGTCAGCATCCTTTTTTATCGCATTCCCACATAATCTTTTTTTTTTTACACTTTTAAGAAAAAAAAATGCAAAATATTGTGGAAAATGAAGAAATCACGTGTCACAAGAAATTTCTTCTTTTTCAACTGTGTTTTCTTCCAAGATTGGAGAAGAACTTTGAAATTCCATAAACTTTAAATAGTCAATCTGCAATGTTAATTTGGACCATTCTAAATTCTTTCGTCTAAATGTAAGGTTTAAGATTTACTGGCCTGTGGAAATGTTTAAAAGAAGAAACTGCCACAACTTATTCTACTCAAAGTTATATACCTTTTCTAATGCAGTTATATTTTTCAGTTCTATTTGTGTAGCAATCTCCCAAAGTTTTAGAAGCAATGCGACAATAGTTTAAAAAACTGGAGAAATTTTATAAAATGGGTGAATCACATGTACATGTACCAAGGCTTTGGAACCAATCAAAATATTAATGATTTTTTGCAAACAATGGTACAAAAATGCAGCCTAAAATTGGCAGATCCTTTTTCTCATTTCGTTTTTTGTGTGTTTATTTAGAATGAGAAAGCCAACCCTCACAGAGCTACAAATAGAGGGTGTAATTTGGATTTTAGATTTAAATATTTCAACCATTCTGCCATAAACCCTATGTTGTGGGTACTCATTTTAATTATCTCTTTGAGACAATTCAAATGAGTACCCACAACATAGGGTTTCAATGAGAAATAAGGATTTCAGAATGTTGTTACCTATTCTTATCTAGAGCTCTGCCTCAAATTAAAAGTGACTGGCATTTAAACCTTTTGGTAACTTATTCAAGCAAACATATACATGCATATCCAAGGTAGCAACATTGGAATTTTGCAAACAGCTTCAGATATGTCAGCTTAGTCATTTCATGAAAAATTGCTTCTCAAGTTTGGCTGAATCTGGTCCAATCTATGCTGAATTCTCTAAACCCTTGTCTTGCTGTATCAATTTATCTATGGATTTACATTAAAATCAAAGGGCTGAAAGCTATGGAATTTCGGGTTCACCCATTCCCACACAGTGATGCTTTTATACGACCCTAAGAAAAAAGCTTTGGAAACATTGTAGGCTTTAAACTGTCCTCTGCAACTCCTTTCATTTTGGACCAATCTAATTTTTTGTTGTGTAGGAATGGGTTAAAATTTCCTTTGAATGTCTATCTTATAAACAATTTGTGCTTAAAGAAAAGCAGGTAGTAAGGGCTAAGATCAGTTCTTTGACAATTACTACTACCAAAACAGGATTATTGCTGTTGCTAAGATCTCCAAGATCCTGTCTTAAAATTCTATATTTACTTTAGCACTGCATATGATTGTAATGCACCTTTGACCAATGTTTTAATGATAATCATATTCAGCATGACCAGGGCTAACAGAAATATGAAATCTTAAGTCTGCAAAAGACACTAAGAGTTAAACTTCTTTTGAAAAGGAAAAATAATGACAATTACCATCAATTATTTACCATCTTTTTCAATTTTAAATCATTCAATATAGACTTAAAAGTAAAATCGTTCAACTCTATTTACACCTAACACCCACACAGGTTAATAGTAAATGGTAGATGAGGTAAAATTCATTCTACCTATGCCATGCCTCATTAGTGCCATGAATGCGTTTTCTCACGTAATTGGTGAACCATAGCAGATATTCATCATTTTGCTTAGCAACCTGTAGTTTGTTTACATTTAGCACAAAGTTCACATTTTTATTCAAATGCAGGGTTTCTGTTTTGTTTTCTCCAAATCTTTCTTGTTGAGTTTTTTTTGGGTTTTTTTGTTTTGTTCTGTTTTTGTTCCAAAGCAAATTAATCAAAGCAATTAACTACACATACAATTACTGGCAATGGAGTAAGGTTAACCCATTCCCACACAAGCCCTCCTTTTTACGCCCCTCAAGGAAAAAGCTTAAGAAAACATTGTGGAAAATGAAGAAATTGCTTGTATCAAGCAATTTCTTCATTTTCACATTGTTTTCTTTCCCAAAAGACAAAAAAAATTCAAAATTCCATCAACTTGAAATTGTCGTCTGCAGCTCCTTTCAATTTGGACCAGTCTAAAATTTTGCTGTGTTGGAATGGGTTAACACATTCCAACTCAATGACAATTTCCTATGCCCCTAAAGAAAAAAGCTTTGGAAAATAACATGGGAAATGAAGAAATTGCTTGTTACATGCAAATTTCCTGATTATCTGAAATGTTTTCTACTCCAAAAGTAAAACAAGAGGACCATGATGGTCCTATGTTTCTCACCTGAACATGATTGATCATGGCTTTATGATACAAAATATCAAAGGTCCACTGATAACAGTTTTTCTTAAGATTTTTTCCTTTAGTCCTGTACTAATCAAAGATCAGACAACATAGGGCTTATTTTCAGAGCTGAGTCATTCTTTGAAGTATTTTGATAGAGGGTAACTGAGCATTGATATATTTCTAATTGTCAAGGCTCTAGGAAATTTCAAAATTTTCTTAATAAATCCGAGATCACACAACATAGTGCTGATTTTCAAAGTCCTTCTTTATTCAGGGATTTCAAGAATCCGTGAATGACCCAAAATACAGCTAGGACTTCACTTCAGTTAATCAAGTATGAGAAAAATTTTTCTGAGATTTCTTAACCAATTCCCACACACAAATATTTTAGACTACTCCAAACTCAAAGAAGTTGCAGATAACAATTTCAAGTTGATGGAATTTTAACAAGTTTTGTCTTTTAGGATAGAAAACATTGTGGATAATGGAAAAATTCCTTGAAGCATCTCTAGAACATTTTCCACAATGTTTTCCAAAACCCCTTGAGGGGAGTCAGAAAGTGTTATTGTGTGGAAAAGGGTTTAGCCATTCCCACCAAATCCCGATTTTGAACGCCTCTCAAGATAAAAGCTTTGGAAAACATTATGGAAAATGAAGAAATTGCTTGTTACAAAGACAAAGATTGTTTAAATTTAATCAACTAAGAATTGTCATCTACAACTCTTTTTAATTTGGAGCAGTCTAAATTTTTATACCGGGTAGTAATGGTGAAAGTGCAGGTATCTTAATTTCTGGCATATTTAACCCATTACCAGACAACAAAATATTAGACTGGTCTAAATTGAAAAGAGTTGCAGACGACAATTTAAAGCTTAAGAAATTTTGGATTTTTTTTACCTTTGAGGTAGAAAACATTGTGGATAATGAAGAAATCACTTGTAACAAGCAATTTCTTCATTTTCCACAATGTTTTCCTCAAGCTTTCATGGGGCGTCTAAAAGCATCATTGAGAGGGAATGGGTTAAAACATCTTTCAATGCAAATTCAAATAACCTAATATTTCTTAAAGACATCACTTGATGATTTCCGACATGGTAACCCTACACCCTTCAATATTCTAATCTTGATAAGTCAATCCTCGCTCCAATTACGATTTCAATAAGGGCCCTACGGCTTGTCAATAGGTGACCAACCACGCATTACAATTAACCCCAACATGTACCAGTGTATTTTGAATTTTATCCCTTCATGAATTATCCTAATGTCTATTAACCCATTACCAGATGATAATTTTTAGACTAGTCATAACTGAAACAAGAGCATCACAGAGCGGCACATATATGCAAGAGGGGCTTATCAGTAAAATAACATACTTCAAGGGTGGATAATTCCAAATGACTTGAGGTATCAAATTGAATTTTACCTGGTGCATTACTAAAACAGCAGAGATTTATTTTGGCAAGTTTCAGTTCATTCCAATTGAAACTGCACAAGGACTTTGGCACACTCGTAACTTTTAACAGACAACTGGGGCTGTAACATAATATGTATACATAGTTGAAGAGTTAACCCATTACCACACAACAAAATTATAGACCAGTCCAAATACAAAGAAGTTGCAGATGACAAATTTAAGTTGATGGAATCTTTAAAATTTTTGTCTTTAGGGATGGAATGCATTGCAGATAATGAACAAATTGCTTGTAACAAGCACTGTCTTCATTTTCCACAATGTTTTCCAAAGTTTGAAGAGTTCACCCATTAACACACAACAAAATTATAGACCAGTCCAAATACAAAGAAGTTGCAGATGACAAATTTAAGTTGATGGAATCTTTAAAATTTTTGTCTTTAGGGGTGGAATGCATTGTAGATAATGAAGAAATTGCTTGTAACAAGCAATGTCTTCATTTTCCACAATGTTTTCCAAAGTTTTATATTGAGGGGGTGTAAGCATTTTTGTGTGAGAATGGATTAGAGTAAAAGCTTGTGTCAGTTTAAAAGTAATGATGTTAGATCCTAAAACAGAAAGGGTTGAGAAAGGGTAGGAAATACTGTGAGAAAAGGAGAAACGGCTTGTTATATATCAATAATTTCAAAGCTTTTTTACTTCACTGCATCTGAATGCGTGATTTAGTAGTAATGTATCAAATTACTGTGTTTTATAGTTTGAGAATGAATACTGAAATCGTTGAAATAATTGAACTCCGTCAGATCTTAATGCAAATGTCATGTAACATGTTCGTTCACCTGTAACGCGACAAACAAACATCAAAGTTGACTCAAGCTGTAAACATGCTAAATTTATATCGGATTTATTTTTTATCAGCAATTTCTAGTTTGAACATTCTTTTCATTAATACAATTAAGGTATTACTGTGAGGTTTACCCATCACTAGACAATCCCGCTTCTTGACACCCCTCAAGAAAAAACCTTTAGAAAACAAAGTGGAAAAAGAAATTCCTTGTATCAAGTAAATTCTTAATTATCCAAAAACATAAAATTTCATCAGCTTGCAATCATTGTCCGCAGCTTCTTCAAATTTTGACCAGTCTAAAATTTTGTTGTGTTGGAATGGGTAAACCCTTGTCCTGCTGAACCCGGATATTCCGGTTAAGGCATGAGGCATAGACCAAGATGCTGTGCAGTCTGATCTTGTTCTACACCTCCTGCTTGTACTTTCAAGCTAGAGTTGTTTATGAATTTGATTTCTACAAGAAATATTGATTTTTCAACAACAAGTTCTATCAGTGCTTTCAGCCCTTTGATTTTGCAGCAATACAGTAAGGTTTTTTACACGGCATGACAAGGGTTAAGGTTTTATATTTTAACCCCTTACAAGACAGCAAAATTTTAGATTTGGCTGAATTGAAAGGAACTGCAGATCACAATTTAGAATTTATGAAATTTTTTTTTTTCCACTTTCAAGTAAGAAAAAATGTGGAAAATGAAGAAATCACTTGTTGCAATCAATTTCTTCGTTTTCAACACTTTTTCCTGATTTGTTTTCTTGAGGTGTGTCAAAAAGCAGCATTGTCTGCGCAGGCTGATCTTAATCTACATTATCTGCCAGAACAAATATTTCTGTCAAAACAGGAATATTTTGTGATCAGCATGACAAGGGTTAAAAAAGCATCACCTCCTGTTATCTAAACCCTTATAATTGAAACTAAAACATGGTAACTGCAATTTTTTCAAGCTACAGTTATGACGGTTTTAGTTGCCAACAAAACTATGAGGGAAAACTTTTAAATATTCATGATCTAAGAAGAAAGTCAGCTAAGAATAATGAATCGTGTAATATTTATGACCTGTAACACGTGAACTTCACATACAATTAAAAATAGATCACGGCTAATCAGAAACTACTTATCATGATTTAGAAATGCAATTTAGCACCTCTCGTTTTCATTCCTAAACAATCTCGCTTTTTTTTTTAAGCCCTTCAAGGAAAAGCTTTGGAAAAAAAAACATTGTGGAAAACAAAGAAATTGCTTCTGACAAGCATTTTCTTCATTAACCACAAGGATTCTACACCAAAAGAAGAAAAAAATTACAATTCCATTAAACTAGAATCATTGGCTCATCAACTTGTTTCAATGTTGATGGTCTTGTAATTTTGTCGTCTGGTAATGGGTTAATGAGTAAGCACAAGACTGTACTAAGTGTTTACCCATTACCACACACTGACGCTTTTTAATACCCCTAAACCTTTTCCCACACGAGAGAATTTTAGACTGGTCCAAATTGAAAGGAGTTGCAGACGACAATTTGAAGTTTATGACAAGCAATTTCTTCAGTTTAACACAGTAAGTGTTTTCAAACCAAAAAGTTTGAAATATCTGAAATTTCATGACCTCTAAATTGTCAACCCCTTTCAATTTGGACCAGTTTAAAATTTAATTGTGTGAGAAAAGGTTAGTACACTTAGAAAAATCATGTAATCACCAATTGAATTTTGCATGCTTTGATAATTGAATGCACACCTTGATGTATCTCTAGAATATTTTACAACATTTTGCTTTGATCTTTGGTGTGAATCATTTCATGATTGCCCATCTTAAATTTCAAATCAAAGTATGAAGAAAGAATAGGCTTCATTTAAGGTTCCTGAAAAACAGTTAGTGGTTTGTTCATTTTTCAAGATGTTGGAACAATTGATTGATTGATTGAATGGGGTTTAATGCCGCTTTTAACAGTATTTCAGTCTGGAGCACCTAACAATGGATTCCTGGTATTTCTCACGCCAGTACTAGCACTACATCTTTTCCTAGCCTCCAGCCGCTATCCCACTTAGGTTTACGATTATCAACCCATTGGTGAGAGACAATGTCAGAAAGAATATTTGACGCCGCCAGGGATCAAACCCATGACACCCATGATTGAAGATTAGGAGTCTGGCGCACTACCGACTGCGCTATGACGTCGGCTAGATGTTAGGACAAGTCATTTTGTATGTTTTTTCTAGATAATATATGTATTGTCTTTGTGTTTTGTTCTTTATGTACTCCTCTGTATAACCCATTCCCACATAATGATGCTTTTTGATGCCCCCTAATAAAGAAAGAAAAACTTTGTGGCCTATGAAGAAATTGCTTGTTACAAGCAATTTATTCATTGTCCACAATGTTTTCTATCCTAAAATGCAAATATTTTCTAAATTCCTACAACTTGAAATTTAAGATGGTAACTTCTTTCAATTTAGACCAGTCTAAAATTTTGTTCTGTGGTAATGGGTCAATACAGTCAGTGGTCTGGATAATCCAGTGATTCTGCAGTTTTGTATTATCTTTTGGTGGTTTATAGGTGTTCTGGCTAATTGGCAGTGGTCTGGATAATCCAGTGATTCTGCAGTTTTGTATTATCTTTTTGAAATGCAACCAGTGGTTTGTATGTGTTCTGGCTAATTGGCAGTGGTCTGGATAATCCAGTGGTTCTGCAGTTTTGTATTATCTTTTTGAAATGCAACCAGTGGTTTGTATGTGTTCTGGCTAACTGGCAGTGGTCTGGATAATCTAGTGGTTCTGCAGTTTTGTATTATCTTTTGGATAATGCAACCAGTGGTTTATATGTGTTCTGGCTAACTGGCTGTGATTTCCTTCCCAGAAAGAGCAATCTTTTTTTTTTTTCATTACCTTCTTGATAAAACATTCTGTGGTTTTGTTTATTCTAGATTCACTAGAATTATTGCAAAGTGGACTTATACCCCCATCAGCATTTTGTCACTCAACCAGCACATTTGACCTTTGACCCTATATTACCCCAAAACAATAGGGCAGCTTATGAGCTAGAGCGCAGAAACGTTTTTCATCAAAGTTCAATTGTGACCTTGACCTAAGACCTGCAAACAAAAGCAGCATGCTCACTGAATCTTAATTTTGGTTTTGAAATGGGGGTACAAAGAAAATTCTGAGGGTACAGTGTACCCTTTGCTTTTAGTACATCATGTGAATCTGAACCCTTTACTAAATGATAATGTTATAGTTATATAACGCACCTTATTTCAAAACAAATGTCAGGCCATCAAGATCCGCATTATACGAACTTTTCCACTTGCTGGTTCCCCTATTCTCTATATAGAGGAAAACCTGCCAGAGAGAAGCGATGGTTCCAGTTGAATGGAAGGGAAATCACTAGCTCTGGATGCGATTTTGGTCTACTTTGCTTGCAATCTTTTGGGTTTTTAGGGAAGAATACACACATAGAGTTTCTCATTTTGTACACTAATAATCTTAGATGCATATGCATGTATTGGCATTTTTGTTTCTACCTTCATTTATTTTTCTGCACATTCATGCACGTCTTGGTGAAAGATTTGTACTAGAACCAACGTAAATGCATTTGAATTACGTACTGCATTACATGAATGGGCACCCTGAAAAGTGCACCTCCTTGAATCATTGACAATTGTTTGAAGGTTCATGGTTTTAGAATAATTGTTACTAGAGATAGAACATGGAAATCAAAAAGTAGATGGATTGACAGACAGAAGAATAGACAGACAGACATAGTGAAAGCAATATACCCCATACCTCCTACTTCATTGGTTGGGGTATGAAAATGCGTGGTTTCGTATATTCATCTAGAACATGCCACCTTAGTCTATCCCAATGACTGTCAGTAAGTGTGAATTTGAAAGTATCTACAGTTTATCAATCATCCAAATATATTTCATCCCCTGAAATTACCTCCCTTTCATTTCACAAACTGATCAGTAAATGAGAGATATAGCAGCTAGCGAATATATATGAACTTTTCAACTAAGATCGTTTATATCGCCAATGGGCATCCAAACTGTAGTACAGACATTTTGCACATCAATAGATGATATCTAACAAACATCAGTGTGACAGGGAGCCAGTCTAATACTATCAATGGTTTTGTAAATTCTTGTTAACTGAAAATATAAACTATAATCTAATTGATAATAATTCTGTTGCAATGGGGTTTTGTCACTTTTAACAGTATTGCAGTTATATTGCAGTTGATGGAACACCTGACCATGGATTCCTGGAATTTCTAACTCCAGTGCTATCACTACACCCTTTCTGAGCTTCAACTGCTCATCCTACTTAGGTTTACAATAATATTATCGTAAATTATCACCCATTGGTGGGATACAAATTTCGGAAAGGATATGTGACTGAATGACATGATTGAAGATTGGAAGTCTGATGCTCAACCAACGGCTCTATGATAGTGGAAAATACTAATTAGTAAACGTAAAACTTTTCTGATAATAATAATAGTCAATGTACACCTTTTTTGATAATACTAATACAGTCAATGTACACTTTTGTACACCAAATAACGAATTGTATTGCTTTTTAACCAATTACCACAAGGGAACTTTTAAGACTGGCCAAATTTAGAAGACAAAGCAAATATTTTAACTTAAAAATAAGGGCTGTATTAAGTAGAAAACACTATGAGGAAAACTACATTTCTTCTGTTCTCCCAATCTCAGCCATATCTATATTTCTTTGACTCGTAAACTGTATGGTAATGACTAGATCTAATGGATTAAATTTATAAGGAACATTTAGGCAAGGGTTTTGGTAAATTCCTACACAACAGGTAGTCTGTGGTTTGGCAAACTTGATGTCAGATTTCACAAGAATAGATCATGTGTTTTTACATTGGATTTTAACCAAGATTTGAATCCCTGTAAGCCTTGCAGTCTAGGAAAACTCTAATCTTGCCAAGATGGAACGTCAATATTTGTAAGCAATTAATCATTTCTATGAGATTCAGATAAAGCTTTAGATCTACAAAATATATACAAACATAGGTTGAAAAGGAGCATAATAGACCCTGGATTTGAGAAAATTTTGAAATCGAACCATATCACATATTTCTCCTTATAAATGTGTTAGGTACGGTGCAAAAAAGACAGGAGGGAGCTCTTACTTGGTATCTGTTATCCTAAATCTTTTAGTCTTTTAATACACTACTTATACCTTCTAGTCTATTGGAAATACTTAATGATAAGCTACGCAGAAAATTGTACTTTTGTTGGGGATGTTAAATAAGGGACGCAGCATTAAATAACCCATTCCTACACAATGATGCTTTTTGATGTACCTTGAGAATAGCAATTTCTTTATTTTCCACAATGTTATCTACCCAGAGATATGAATAAATTTTAAATTCAATAAAATTGTCAGTTTAACTTCTTTCAATTTGGACCGATCTAATATTTTGTCATGTGCGACTGGGTCAATAAAGCTTAACCCATCCCACACAATCTTTTACGCACCTCAGGAAAAAATCTTAGGAAAGCCTTGTGGAAAAAGAAGAATTAGCTTAACCCTTGTCATGCTGAGCCCGGAATATTCCTGCTTTGTCAGGAGATATAGACTTATATTAGACTGCACATATGTGCATTCTGATCTTAGTCTACACCACCCTTTTAGCCTTTTTTTATTAAATCATATAACAAAACAATCTTAAACCACACTTTGGGACTTTCAGTGCTGCCATCCTTTGATTTAAATACCGTTCTGATCAGAAAATTCAATTCAGCAAGACAAAGGTTAAAATCAAATTTTTCATCAACCATAATGTCCAAGATTGTCAAGTAATGGGTTGTTAAATGGGTTTTTACAATGTTACACCCTTATAACCTCCGCATTCAAAATTACAGATTTGCTGGATCATTTCTATTTACAATTCAGCCAAATATTTGTGAATAGATCAATTTTCAAATTATAAATCTATAATTTTACTCATAAAAGAACAAAAACCCTTTACATAAATGTTGTAACACAGCATGTCTGTCTTAGCTTATTAAGACTAGTCTATATTAACCCATTCCCACACAATCCCTCCTTTTTACACCACTCAAGGAAAAGACTTTGGAAAACATTGAAGAAAATGAAGAAATTGCTTGTTTCAAGCAATTTCTTCTTTATTCACTATGATTTTTGTCTAAAAGGACAAAAAATTGAAATTCTATCAACTTGAAATTGTTGTAAGCAGCTTCTTTCAATTTGGACTAGTCTAAAATTTTGTTGGGATGGGTTATTTGTCAATTGTGACTTTGACCTTTAACCTGTCACCCTAAAATGATAGGGAACTTCCTTGGGTCATTAAAACAATTGTATGAAGATACAAGGTTGTAGGTCTATTGGTTCTTGAATTAGAGCATGGAAACGAAAAAGGACGGACTGACAGATGGACAGACAGACAGGCATGGTAAAACTAATATACCTCCCTCAACTTTTTGGTAGGGGTAAAACAAGATAAAAGTCTCACTTCAAGAGTACTTATGACCCAAAAAATATGCATTTTTTATCATCATAGATTTAACCTGGCCTTATCTTTTGGTGTTATGATTGAACTAAAATATTTCATCAACCTAGATATTGGCACAGATAAGTTTTGTTAGTCTTCATCAAGTGGTTTATGCAGGGCTCATATTTGACTCATAAACCAGGTTTTTGATCCTCAAAACTTCCGTATTTGAGAAAATATCTGGTGTACTTAACCCTTGTCATGCTGACCCCAGGATATTCCTTTTTTGGCAGGAGGTGTATACAAAGATCAGTTTGCATGTATGTTTTGGCTGGTCTTGTCTATACATCCTGGTTGTCTGCTTTAAGTCAGATATATCTAAACAATAAATTTTCAAAAGGATTTTTGATCCACATGCAGATCTTCTAGAACTGTCAGTCCTTTGATTTCAAAGCAATTCTGAAAAAGATTTTGATTCAGCATGACAATGGTTAAAGTATAAAATTTATACTTACTATAATTGTTGTTTTGGCCCCTTCAAAATCAGTGTTGACCCCAGTAGAATTTGATGGTTAACAAGTCAATATCTCACTATTTCAAATGCTAGCATGAGCCCTGTTTATGGTAGAATTTTGATAACAATGCTCTCTTTGATAACAGTATTTCAAAGTATTTTTGTAGATGAATATTGTTTTGTTATATGAAAGATTTTCTACTAGCAGACAAGTATTTTTTCAAGGTAACCTATATGTAGACAAGTAAATACCAGGGCAAATCTCTGATTGTCTTAAAAAATATTGTTACTGATGAAGAAAATACTGGTGTTTCACCATGCCAACACAAGCATGACAAGGGTTAACCTCAGTGATTGTGCAGTCTGATCTTTGTCAACACCTCTTGTTTGTCCCCCTTTCAGCCACAGTGGTTTAAATAATCAATGTTCAAAAGAAATATTGATTCGCATTACCACCTACCGGTGGTGTCAGTCCTTTGATTCTAAAGCAATTCCATACGGGTTTTTTATTTCAGCATGACAAGGGTTAAATTTTTCTCCCATTTTGACCCCCTTGTTTTTAAAGCCCTTTTGTTAGAGGGATGTCTATAAGTCTGATGGTTTATCAAATTTTTGGATATCATAACTCTTGAAGAATACAAGTAAATAGGGATTCATGATGGACACTAACAGAAGGGCTTTTTCTCAAAATTGATTCTGCAATGACCCATTTCATTACTGAGGAATGATATCAAGGGTTCAGTGCTAATGCCAAGTATTTTTGCCCTTTGATGAGCACACTCAAAAAAAAGACTACATCATATTTCTAGGAAGACCTAGTTTTAAACTAGCTAAAGACCAAACAACCATAAGTTGGTTTCTTCATCTTGGTATAAAAAGAGCCCTTTAGTAACAGTACTTGATAATTGTTCCTATTTAATTATTGGCTTGGGCATTGAATTTGTTGGCCTGGAAAAAACATGATATCAAATCATTCATAGTTTTAATATTTGTAATAAAGTAACAGTATCATGGATGTACTTGTTGTAGGAATTCGTCAATTAAAGAACTAAGTTAATAGGTCTGAGACTTAAACACTGGCAAGATTTGTGTAAACACTCATTTTCTCAGATGAGATTAAGGGTTTTGTACTGGAATTTTATTATCTTCTTTACTTGGACCACTGCACTTACACTAAATCCTAAAATTAGGAAGAGCTGATAAGCCCTGAAAGTGCAGGTTCATATGTTTACATGTTTACCTAAGGCTAATATTTAGTGAGCATCTGGAAAAGTTCTAAGATTTCAGCTTTCAGTATGGCAGACTGTTTTCTTTGCTATATTATTCACAATGTATTGATGCATTTCACATTCCTTGAGCACCGAGCAGATTCTTTGGTTACATAAGCATTTTAATCCCTTTTTTGACTTGATCACTTGTATGAATGTTAAGCTACTGTAAGACAATGCACATTATATAGCATGACAGATTTTAGGTGACAAAACTTTAAAAAGCTTTGGCTATATTCCTTTCTTTTTCTCTTGTTAGCAGTCAGTAATGCTTTGTGTCCTCAATTATGGTTGGTAGTTAGAAATACAGGCAAGTCCAACCATCTTTCTAATGCTTGATTCTGTAAGGCTATTGGTCTCTTTGTCCAATGGCAAAAAGTATCTTATTTCCCCCAATTCAGAGCAGAAAATTCCCAATTTTAGACTGCAATTTCCCAAAATTCCATTTTTCATTAAATTGGTAAATTCAAGCCAACTACTAAAAGCATTGAGTAGATTAGAAAGTTATATAAGGTAATTCATTGTATTTAACCCTTGTCATGCTGAACCAGATTATTCCTGTTTGGGCAGGAGGTGTAGACAAAGATCACCCTGCACATATGTGCAATCTGATCTTAATCTACATCAACTGCTTGTCTCTTTTAAACCAGTTACTTATAAATTAAATTTTCAAAATCATTATTAACCCATACCTAGTACAACCTGGCATTTGAATTATTATTAAATTCTGCACAGAATTTTATTCGGCATGACAACGGTTAACAGAAGAAAGCAGATGATATCTTGTATTCTCATTAATTTGTGTGAAGTCTCACCAATCTAACTAGAACAAGGTAGAGATATATATTTTCTTTTGTCTGTAGTTCCTACATGTACAAGCACCTCATTTTTTGACACTTCAGACAACTGTTCTCAGTCAACACTTTTCCTTGCGGAAAAATACAAGCCTTCATCAATGTAACTCCTAAATCTATGCCAACTGTACATGTATGTTACAAACTTGATGGAAAAATGGCATCTTTAAGTCTTTCATTCTCTACTTTAACCCATTTCCATAAAATCTTGTCTTTTTATACCCTTAGGTATTTAGTATACATGAACAGCCTATTACTCTTTCAATATCAAAGTCATGAAGAGATTTTGAACTTACAATGCACAAGGACAGAGGAACAAAACCTATGATTGTGACAGTGAAATATTGTCATTGACCTTATTGAGGAACAATTTCATGAAACTGATATCTATACCAACTTTCCTTTTAATTGTATCAATTTTCACATCATACTGTCGATATTAGCCATGCCATTAAAAATCACATTCGAAATTGAAATAGTTATATTACACAGGTATTTTGAAACATGTATTCTTTCATCAAGCAGATCCAAATGTACACCTTCATTAACCCACTCCCACACAATAGAAATTTAGACCCTTCAAAATTCAAAAGAGTTGCAGACAACAATTTCAAGTTGAAGAAATCTTTAAAATCTTTGTCTTTTGGGGTAGAAAACATTGTGGATAATGAAGAAGTTACTTAAACAAGCAATTTCTTCATTTTCCAATAAGTTTTCCAAAGCTTTTATATCAAGGGGCATTTTAAAACGTCATTGTGTGGGAATGGGTTAATCCACACAACTGCCAAGCTTGCTTTTTTATGGCTAATAAAGAAAAAAATACGTGGAATTTAAAAAGTGGAGATAGTGTTAGCCCTCAATTTTATCTACCCAGAAAGGCAAAGAATTTTTTGAATTTTAACCAGCTTCAATTTGTTGTCTGTAACTTCTTTCAATTTGCACTAAAAGATTGTTCTGTAATGGGTTATGAAGTATAGAAGTCAAAAGCAAATGGTTTGACAAAATTCATGGTACATTGAGCAGAGCCAATTATGAGATTGATTGATTGAATGATTGATTGATTCAATAATTGAACTAATGAGGGTGATGTTGATTTTTGAAAACCTGTATTTCAGGTTGTCTACATTTTAGAATGTTTACAGTTTAACAAAATAGCCAATGGTCAATTTAACTCAAGTCATTGGATTGTCCTAGCACCTTGACCATTGTTAAAGGCCAGGTATTTGTGTCAAGTTAATTGTCCATTCAACTTATTATCTCAAGTGATCATAGTCAAACATATAAATATACACACTAAAATTTTGGATCTGCATACAACAGAAAATTCAAGATTTCCACCAGTGTCATTGTGTGGGAATGGGTTAAGAAATAGCTTATGTTATATGCTCTTAAAAGATGCTTCATACAAATTCAGTGCCTATATATGTTAAAAACAGAAGCCTCGGACATCATTTCTCATCAAAATATGATTTTATACCATTATCCTAATTACTGCACAATGACCTTTTTGACGCCTCTCAAACAAAAGCTTTCAAAAACACTGTTGAAAATCATGAAATTATGCTTTACAAGCAATAATTTCGTTATCCACAATGTGTTCTACCCCATAAGTAAAAAGACTATACATTAAGCCATTTGTAACTACTTTGAATTTGGACAAATTTTACAGTCTGGTAAAGGGTTTACATGTTGCTTTGCATTTTCACAAGTTGCAGAAAAAAATTAACAAAGAAAGGCATAGTTATAAAAGGATCAATCAATTTCCCATTTCTTCAGTGTTAACCATTCTATTACAAGTACTAACATTTAACCCTTTCCTGGATAAACACAGGATTTTACGTCACTGTGATTTTATACTTGAGAAAACATTGTGGAAAATGGAGAAATTGCTTGTAACAAGCAATTTCTCTGTTTCCCACAATGTTTTCTACCACATAGGATGATTTTATTTGGAATTGCATCCAATTTTTATTGTCGTCTACATCCTCTTTCAATTTGGACAAGTCTAAAATTTCAAAAACCAGGAAAGGGTTAAATAACCTCTGCAAGCAGTTTTTCAATATGAACTAGATTGTAAGTTTTTTGCAAGGTGATAGTTGATTAAGCAAATTGCTCTTCAATTGCAATGGTCTATGTATGTTAGATTTGTTCTCAAAATTACTCCCATGCATAACTTCTTTCAATCGGTCAACAAGCTATAATTTTGTTGTCTTGTAATGGGTTTTCATATAAGATTTAGCTAATCATGAAATATCAAGTTTAATTAAATACAAATTAGTGTTCAGTGAACTGCTTACAAAGGCAATGAAATGTGTACCGAACCATGTCATACATGGACATGACATAAAACTATTTACAAAGCTAATGAGATGCATGGCTGTTTTTTTCACAATCATAATGTTGTCTGCATACAGGGCAGTTTTAGGGCCACTTTACGACAGTCTAACGAGACATCCAGAGACGGATTGTGTAACTTTTGGGAAAGTCAATCATGAAACAAGGGCAATGGCAGATTAACCTACCTCTGGAATGCTGATTTGAAATGCAAAATAGCTTCATGAAATTATTCCATGTACACAACCCTTTAATCCATTCCAACACAACAAAATTTTAGACTGGTCTAAATTCAAAGAAAATACACAGGGTTGTGCCCCACTTTTACAAACACAGGCTTTTCTACCTGCAGGCAAGTACATTTTTCGAGGCTACATGTCCGTGGGCAAGTAAATATCAGGGCAAATCTTGGAATGCTAATAAATAGATAGAAGAGATTTATGAGTGTAATGTTTGAATCTAAGGCTAGAAAATATTGTTTTTAATGAAGAATATGCTAAGTTCCAGCATTTTCTTCTTTAAAAATAATGTGTTCTCAAAATTTATCTGTTCTTCATCTTTTCACTGGCAAGTCCATTTTGATCCCAATGTTTTCCAAAGCTTTCATATTTAGGGGTGTTTAAAAGTGTCATTGTTTGGGAATGGGTTAACCCATTTCCAGGCAACAAAACTTAAGCCTGGTCCAAATTGAAAGAAACATAGAAGACAGTTTCAAGTTGGTGAATTTTAACAATCTTTGTCTTTCTGGGTAGAAAACATTGTGGATAATGAAATGATTATTTGTAAGAAGCAATTTCTTCATTTTCCACAATTTTTTCTCCAAAATCTTTTGAAGGGAATCAAAAAGCAGAATTTTGTGGGATTGTGTTGGAGTCGATTGAATAAAATTCACTAAATGATCATAAGTCAAGCAACCCTTACTACAAGGCCAATGAGAAAGACTGATCAACCTATTCCTAGATGGCAATGATTTAGACTTGTCAAAAGTGATGCCCCTAAAGAAAAACATTGTGTAAAATGAAGAAATTGCTTGTAACTAGCAATTTCTTCTTCATTTTCCACAATGTCTTCTACCCAAAAAGTTGAAAAAATCTCAAATTTCACAAACATTAAATTATCATCTGCAACTCCTTTCAATTAGTCTAAAATTTTGTCTTCTGACAATGGGTTACTTTTTTTGGTTTTATATTGTTGTTTTGTGCTGAACGGAAAAGGCTATGGAGAAACAGCACGAATAAACACTAATTAGTGACAGAA
Organism: Fragum fragum; assembly: GCA_946902895.1. NCBI lineage: Eukaryota > Metazoa > Mollusca > Bivalvia > Cardiida > Cardiidae > Fragum > Fragum fragum. The sequence goes on along the minus strand of OX336376.1, from coordinate 41,341,274 downwards.
TTGTTCATACCTTCTGTAACATAGCCCGGGGAACTTTTCATTTAATTACTGTACCAAGAATATATGCATTTTCTTGGAAAGAAATCGATAACAAGCTCTGAAGATTGGGAATACAGAAAATTTGGTCCTTATAGTAACAAGCTTATTCCCACAATCAGATGTTCAGTGCAATGTTATTATGGAAATCATCATAAAATGTTGCCGCAAGATGGTATACAATTTGATGTTTTTTCCAGATTCTAAACTAATTCCCACACAACAAAATTTTAGACTAAACCAAATTGAAAGAAGCTGCAGACCACAGTTTCAAGTTGATGGAATTTCATTTTTTCATCTTTTTGGATAGAAAATATAGTGGATAATGAAGAAATAGCTTTTGACAAATAATTTCTTTATTTTCCACAATGTTTTCTACAGCTTTTTTCATGAGGTAGTTTAAAAAAAAGCAGGATTGTATGGGAATGGGTTAACAATATCCAAACTGACATCTTGACCAATTTGAATTACAGACACTGGTTTTACGAGTCTAGGACTCATAAATAAGAAGCAGGGACTCTAAGAATTGCGCATTGTGAGTCCCATGCACCCTCTGAGACTCAACAATAATGAAAGATTAGACCGTATTAGCATATACGTACTAAAAAACAAAAACAGTTTAGGTTTTAATTTGGGATTCCTAGACAAGAAAAAAACTGAGGTTAGGAACTTTTGGAAATAATGTCACAAAACAAAAAATGTTCTTTATAAGTTCCCAGTAATCACAAATGGCTTTCAAAAACAGGCTTTTGCCTTGCTAGATCATTTAGAACCCAACTGTACCTATGGTGAAATCAGTAAGACCCGATCAAGAGAAGACTTTGCACTCAATGGAATTTAAAAACTGTTCATGATCAAAATTTTCTTGGAAATAGATGAAAAAAGGTCACAGTGTAAAGGGTCTTTAAAAGAGATTGCCAGTTATCTTTGTCATAAAGAATTTCCAGAAATGGATGCTGTTTCATTAAGCCATAATCCCATTAAACGTATCAAAGGCAATGCTTTATTTCCCTAACATGTCATTTTTCTATTGATTTTCTGCTTTCTCAATCCTGTCCTGTCTTCTATTGGACTTCTTAAGGCTCCGTTTGTATGAGGGTGTTTGTACTGATAAATGAAGAAATGAATACAACTTAACACATTTCCACACAATGACACTTTTTGATCCCCACCAAGAAAAATGCTTTGGGAAAACATTGTGGAAAATGAAGAAACTGCTTGTTGTAAGCAATTTCTTAATCATCCACTTGTTTTTTAACCAAAAATACAAATATTTGTAAAATTTCCTCACTTAGGAATTATCATCTGCAACTTGTTTGAATTTGGACGAGTCTATCTGGGAAGATAACAATGTTACAAGCCAATTCTTCATTTTCAACTATGACTCTAAAGAAATTTTTTTTTCTTTAAAGTTGTAAAAAGATGTGATCATATAAGAATGGTTTTAAAACAGACAAAATCCAGGTTAGAACAAAGTGTAAATTATGAAATTTCTTATATAAGAAGCAAACTTTTCATTTTTCACTATTTTTTCATGCCAGAAAGATTGATTGAATGAGGTTTAACGCCACTTTTAACAGTATTTCAGTCATATCACGCCGGCTGGAGCACCTAACAATGGATTCCTGATATTTCTCACACCAGTAATTTCACTACATCCTTTCCTAGCCTATAGCTGCTATCCCACTTAGGTTAATGATTATCCATCCATTGGTGAGAGGCAAATGTCGGGAAGGATATGTGTCGCCGCCGGGGATCGAACCCATGACATCCCATGATTGAAGATTAGGAGTCGGAGGCGCTACCAACTGGGCTTTGATGGCAGCTTCAAGTCAGAAAGAAGAAGGATTTTTAAAATTTCATCAACTTCAACCCATTACCAGATGGCAAAATTTTAGACTCGTCCAAATTGAAAGGAGTTGCAGACAACAATTTGAAGGTCAAGAATTTTTTTAAAAAAATTCAACTTTCTACATAGAAAACATTGTTGAAAATGAAGAAATTGCTTGTTACGAGCAATTTCTTCATTTCACACAATGTTTCCCCGGTTGTTTTTCTTGAAGGGTGTTGAAAATGTCACTGTGTGGTAATGGGTTAAACTGTTGTCTGCAACCTCTCAAATTCGGGCCAGTCTAAAATATTATTGATCAGTAATGGGTTAAGAACTTAACTATTTTAAGAATGGCAGGAACTCATTTTATGATGTAAGCTTATTGCAAGGATTTAAAAACTTGTTACCATAGCAACAGTAACTAAAATACTTCAGGGAAGCTAAATGCTATCACTGATAAACGTAAAAAAGTAATTCCATTCTTGATAAAAAGAGATGGAGATAAACCTATCAGATAACTGTTTGGAATAATTTCTTTGGTTTCCATTCTAATCAATTGTTTTTCTTCTCTTGACCCATTCCCTCATAATTTCGCTTTTAATGTCTCTCAAGGAAGGACTCAAGGAAAACAAGGTTTAAAATCAAGAAATTGCTTGATAACACACTAACAGCCAGATTAGACTGGATCCATTACGGGAAATGAAAAATTAATTGTTTTACCAATTGTTTTTTTTAAGGGATATCAAAATGCATCTTTTTATGTGAATGTTTATATAATTTAATGACCCAATGCAGTTAAGATGAGGAATTGGCCTAGCAGATGGGCAGGGGCGTGTGTATTTCAGCCACTTGTTACATCATGTTCAACAAGAGCAGATTTGCATGAATTTGTTTGAAGTTTATGGTGCACCTTTAACAAATGGGTTATTAAAAAGAGGGAGTATTTACTATTTCCGTCGTAAATTAAGTTTAACACAACACTACACAATGCATTAACACTCATAAATTTGTAAGAACAAAGTTTGAGTCATTATTTGCTATGAAAGCTTTTTACTCTCTCTTAACTAATCCTAAATACCAAGTTAATTGAGCAATTATGTATACATAGAGTTATTAATATCTTATACGATGCATATTTCTTTGAATTCAAAGGCCAAGTGGATTTCCCTACAAAAATACCTTTCGGCTTTTTTGAGCTTATGTGTTATATATACACCCAGGTTACCAATCTGATATACCATATTGATCCTTATTGACACTCCCCAAAGTAGAGGTTTTACCCATTCCCACAAAATGATGCTTTTTCGTACCCCTCAAGGAAAGAACTTTTGAAAATATTGAGGAAAATAAAGAAATTGCTTGTTCTTCATTATATTCAATATTTTCCACCCTACAATACAAAGTTTCTAAAAACTCCATTGTCTTAGAATTGTTGTCTGCATCTTCTTTGAATTTAGACCGGTCTAAAATTTTGATGTGTGGGATTGGGTTTACAGAGACTCTGAACCTGAGACTAACAAATAAGTCGCCAGGACTCTCCACATTGTCTGATTAACCCATTCCCACACAAGAAGATTTTAGAACAGTCCAAATTCACAGAAGTTTCAGACGACAATCATAAGTTGATGAAATCTTCAAAAAAATTATTTTTTGGGTTAGAAAATATTGCAGATAATGAAGAAATTGCTTGTAACAAGCAATTTCTTCATTTTCCACAATGTTTTCTAAAGCCTTCATATTGGGGGGCGTTTAAAAGCGTCACTGTGTGGGAATGGGTTAAGTCCAATGGACCCTTTGAGTGCTCAGCTCCAGCAGGGCTTGGAAATTTCTAAAATTGTTACACATCCTGCACAATGAGAATATGTTCTGTCTCAATTTCAGTATCAAAATCTTGCAAATTCCATTTGTCCTGCATATAAGAAGGCAAGAATAGCGCAGGATTTTCAAGCTTGTTCAGTAAAGTATTGATGTCTTGTTTTAACCCTTTCCTGTTTTTGGAAATTTAGACTAGTCCAAATTGAAAGAGATTGCAGACAACAATGAAAACTGGATGCCACTTGCAATGAAACCATCCTATATGGTAGAAAATTTTGTGGAAAAAGGAGAAATTGCTTGTTACAAGCAATTTTTTCTTTTTCCACAATATTTTCTTGAGTAAAAAATATCACAGGAATGTAAAATCCCGTATTTTAACGGGAAAGAGCTAAATATATTTCTTTAGGAACATAAGTACATAAATTAGAGCAAACTGGCTAGATTGCAAATGTGCAGTGTCAAACACTTCTTAGCAATTGCACAATGTTTGGACTAAAGATACCTTACAAAATGGGACTACATCTGCTCCATTCAGACATGTCAAATGTTAATCTTTAATTTCAATGAAAGCTAGGTTTTGAATAAAGAATTGTGTTTATATAAAGGTTTTACTGATTAAATTGTACACCAACATTTTCATATCTCTAAGAGTGACAATTTTCTATAATGGGTACCTACCTATACCAAACAGTGTGGTAAGGTGGACAGGTAAAAATTGAAGTTTCAAAACAAAACTTTAACTATTACGCCATTTAAAGTTAATATATTAACCCATTTCTACTCAGTGTCACTTGTTGATCCATTTAAGAAATACAGTAATTGGAAGCAAATAAAAGAATATAAGCAATTTCTCTGTTTCTCACAATGCTTTCTAACTTCTTTTGACACTTATAATTCAATTCTAAAGCAATTTGAAATGTTGTCTTGTGGAAAGGATTTCCTCTTTTTGCGAAAAATTTATTCTACCAAAGAGAACATGGACATGCATCCTTTGCCACAATATTTTCTACCTTATATGGCTCTTTTTGCTATTAGCTGCACTTTGAGATGTTGTCTGCAACTTATTCAATTGAGGTGAGTCTATTATTTTGTTTTCTGGTTATAGGCTGAAATAAGATTGAATTAACGTTAAGTTTTGGGCATCAAAATATGTCTTATTTGCAGTTAGGTATCCATTACCCATGTTATGGTGAGACATTATGATTATACTCTGTACAACTATTGCAAACATGGAAAAAAGAGAAAAATCTGATAACCAGTAATTTCTTCTTTTCACACAATATTTTCCACCCTATCTGACTATGGTCAAAGTTTAGATATATAACCATATTTGGAACGGGGCTGAAACTTTTTTGAATACATGTGAGATTTTATTGTTTGGAAATGGGTTCTTACCATTTAGCTGGTAGACTGTTAAAAGCGCTAAACCATGTTTGTGTCAAATTTTATCAATGTTGAGCCAAACTTAGTCAAACTTGAGATAACCACCGTTATTGGGGCAGTGAAAAATATCTAACACGATTTCTATAGAGTTTAAAAGGTTGTGGTTTCACCCTTGATTCCATGAGTTTAACTTGCCAGGTAAGAGTAAAAGTCAAAATTCTTTGTTGGCATGAAACACACTATTTCATTGCCTATAGAAGCAATTTAACCCATTACCAGACAACAAAATTTTAGACTGGTCAAATTGAAAGCAGTTGAAGACGACAGTCAAGAATTAATGGAATTTCAGATTTTTTCAATTTTCTGGGAAGAAAATGTGTAAAATGAAGAAATTGCTTGTTACAAGCAATTTCTTCATTCTATACAATGCTTTCTTAATTGTTTATCATCAGGGGTTAAAGCTCTCTCATTTCGATTTTTAATTTGTTTCATTTAAGAAAGAGATTTTTAATTTGTTTCATTTAAGAAAGAAGAATCAACACTTTTATGTAAATGATAAACTTAATTTGTAATTAATGGGTTAAGAGTACCATTAGCATATGTTTTGGAATAAAAATTACAGATTTCAATAGAAATCACAGTAGAAAAGGCTTCCCCCAAGTACTGAGCTCTGCAAGACGAGCTGCGTTCATTCCTGACGGTCAAGATTGTTTCTGAATTACTTTTTATAACCCATTCCCAATATGATCCCTCCTTTTCTCTCCTTTTCTTTTGCCCTGTCCCCAAGATCTACCATGTTTTCACCCTATAGGCCATGATTTTTATCTTTTATTCCACGACTTTTAAATTGTTGTTTGCATCATCTTTCAATTTCGACCTAGAATGTGCATTGAGGGATAGGCTCTTAATAGATAAATCTTGAGTTACAAACATCTGTTATTTGGTTCAAATACCTCAGATATTGCACTGCTTTGAATGATTCTACGGAAAGTCAAGCTCTATATGGCTCACTGTCAGAAGCTCTTTGTAATCCATGGGGCTCTTAAAATCTAGGGATAGTGAATCCAGGCTTGACATTCCTTTGACATATGGCATGTTATGGGTACAAACGGTGTTTTGTCCATCCAATCCATCACAGACAATGACTAAATTAAGTTTCTGGATCTGAAAGGTTACTAGTTTGAGAACCCATATGACGTAATGTTATGGTACACCATCAGGTAGAAAACATTGCATATAATGAAGAAATTGCTTCAATGCGTCAAAAAGCATGATTGTGTTGGAATGGGATGAGATGGAACAATTGTCTAAGGTAGTTACTTCTTCTCTAATCCTAGGTACAGACTAAATAAAAATCAAAAACAGCCCCCAATCTGCAATTTTGCCTTGCAACCAATATATGAATTGAGAGAAAAGAGCTTTACATCCCTAGGGCAATAAAGTTGTCCTCTAATACAGAACCCAATAACATGCAGTATTTAAGAATATGTTGTACAGTCAACTCACATTGTTCTGGCTGGTCGATTAGTTTCATCTATGACCAGTGAAATAGTGGGCACATACCAATCAAAAAAGTCAATAAACTTTCCTAAAACAATTCATACTTTTATTGGGATCATCATGGTATGAGAATTTGCTTAAGTTATTCTTAATCAAATTAAATGTTATTTTTGAGTTTAAAAGGATGCTAGCTGGATTATTAGAGATAAAGACTCTTATTTTTTATTTTGGATAATTTTCAAACAGGATAATTTTGGTTTTACCAGGAGAGCATGCAAGGCCATAAGTCAAAAGTTTAAAGCAACTTTGTGCAAGATAATAAAACATTATGAATTTACTATGAAATGGCTTATTTGTAATCATACTAGGTCATTTGTTAGCATATTCCTTCACCACAGAATTTTGCATTTTTAAGCAATTGAGAAACACAATATCGAAAATTATGCCACAAGGAGATACTACTTTTGAAAATTGACTTCTCTTTTCACACGATACTTTCAATTTAACCCATTCCCAGTGATGCTTTTAGAGGCCCCTAAGAAAAAGCTTTTCTGATGTTTTCTACCTAGAAAGTTGAAAAATTCAGAAATTTCATTAAGCTTAAATTGTCATCTGCAACTTCTTTCAATTTGGACCAGCCTAAAATTTTGCCATAGGGTAATGGGTTAGTGCTTTTGTAAACTACTGACAATTACACAGTCGTGCCAGTGGAAACTCAACTGTTCTTGATCTGTCAAGTTTAATCTTAGTCTTAGATAAATTGCATATGGCATGACATTCCACCTCAATATGCAGTTTGAGATGGGAAAGTGGAGATAAACAGATATGAAGAAATGGACTTTTTAAACCCATTCCCACACAATCCCTCCTTTTATTGTCCCCCTGAAGAAATTTTTAAGAAAACACTGAAGACACTAAAAAAATAATTCTTTCAACTTTAAATTGTCGTCTGCGACTTCTTTCAGTTTGGACCAGTCTCAAGTGTTGTCGTTTGGGGATGATTCAAGTTGTCAACCGATTCTTAATCGAAGTTATCAAATGATTTACCTGGATCGTTTTGTAGTTGGGTCTTTCATGACCATTGACTCTTTGATCTCTCCGTATTTTCCAAAATGCTCCTTTAGTTTTTCTGGAAAAGGAGAAATAAAAAAATAGGCAAATAAATAAATAACCGATAAAGGATGACGGTGAAATGTATCCGAATATCCAGCGGGACTTGCGCGAGCTAATTAACCAATGTAAACAATACAAAAATGCAGCACGCGATCACGTAAATCGGTAATCGAAAAGGTGTTAAAATCAAGATTTAGACACTAACCTGCTGTCGTCTGCCAGCTTAGCCCTCCTATAAACATCTTCCTGCAATATAAACGTGTAGAAATTTGTGTAAACAAAGAGCCATTTTGAAACTCTGAACTGATGACCTATATGTCAATGTCGGCAAACATTAAAGAAAATCCAATCGAGCAAAATTAAAATCGCGACTGTCAGTGACAGCTGAGATTCGGCATCCAACCACTTACCCGGGATCGTTTGGTATCTCGTCCGTACCGTTTGTAGGGGATGTAGGTCCATTAGAATCCATCTTCATTATGTTAAAGACACTACACTAACTAACTACACAGCACAAAATGAAAATTTCTAAAACACACGTGGGTAAACGCTTCCACTTCGATTCAACTACTATTGGCCGATCGTGGGTGGGCAAATGGCGCGTACTGCTTAGGCGCGAATCAAACGTGATTGACAGTTTAAGGACCTATTTCATTGGCCGCTATCTCGTTGCTAGGTAACTCTAACTGTTTATCGTTGACGTCAGGTGTGTAATGTATTGATAGACTGTGTAGTAATTTACATACGCTCCGCCTTTTGAAACGGTAAAAATAAGATCAATCGAACCGCCCCATAATATCGTAGAGTTAAAATAGAACGCAATAACGGTGAAATTCTCACGATTGATCAAAAGGGAAACATTGAACCGTTAAAGCAAATATCTTGGAATGTTTAATAATCGTCGTTTTAATTGCTTTATTTAGTATTTATCGGTGAAATTAAATTGTATTGTAATTTTCTTGTGCAGTAATTCTAAGACGTTTCAGGGCATATCGATGCTCATTTGAACCCTTATCACAAACAGATCCTTTCGAACATCTCTTTTAGTTCTAGACTATCTAACCATTCCCACAGGCCAAAATTTATACTAATCCAAAATGTTAGAGGTTGCAGATGATAAAACACATTTGATTAATATTGAATATTAACCCTTTCCTGTGCAATCACTGGTATTTACGTCCCCGTGATTTTATTCTGGAGAAAACATTGTTGGAAAAGAAGAAATTGCTTGAAACAGCAATTTCTTCTGTTTCCACGATATTTTCTACCCTGGAGGTTGGTTACTTTAAGAATTGCACTTTATTTTAGTTGTCGTCTGCAACTTCTTTCAAATTCGACCAGTCTAGAGTTTTGAAAAACAGGAAAGGGTTAAGGGTCATGCGGGCTAGACTTCATTGTGAGAAAAGTAGATGTTGCTAGCTTCAAACAATTCTTTTTTTACAATGGTTTTCAGTTATTTTTCATCGGCGCTTAGAAATGCGAGATTATGTGGAAACGGGTTGAACAGAACTGTACATATCGTTAGTCCTTAGTTTCAATGTCAGAAAATGATAGGAAAAAGAAAAGATATATACTCCTAACTTTAAAGTCCTTGTCTTTACTCATGGGTTCCATTACAACTCAATCCCTCCTTTTTACGCCTCTTAAGAAAAAAGCTTTTGAAAACATTGTGGAAAATGAAGAAATTGCTTGTATCAAGCAATTTCTTAATTATCCACAATGTTTTCTACCCAAAATGACGAAAAAACTTTATCAACTTTAAATTGTCGTCTGCAGCTCCTTTCAATTTGGACCAGTCTAAAACTCCACTGTGTTGGAATGGGTTAAGTTACACCGCCTTGGGGTTACAGGGATGCAGTGAATCAATGGTACCTTTGAGGAAGAGAAAATGATACAAGAATAAATTACGACACTGACCCGTCACGCGAAAAGGAACTATGCGGGGATTCCGTGATGCAGAAAAGAGAACAAACCTGGCCTAGGTTGATCGAGAATGGTATTCAAAAAGGTAAGTATTGAGTCATGTACGATTCTGCATTCAAAAAGTCTATGGAAACCGAAACAGTTTCGACTCTAGTCAAACCCACACAAAAAGCACAGTCTAACCAGAATCGATTCTTCAACATTTCCCATCTTACTTATTTATTCGACGGATCTTATATTTGTATTAACCCATTTCCGGAATAACACCAATCTTAACTGAAATGAGTTACACACGACATTTCAGCAACATGCTTTTAAGTTGGAGAGCGAATGTCAATTATGGTTGTAAACATTGTGAGTAATAAGACATATTATTGTTACAATATTTTTTTCTCTCGCAATGTTATTCATATGTATATAAATATATATTTCCAAAGGGACGTTAAAATGCGTGATTATGTGGAAATGGGTTGGTACCCTTTTCTTGTTTAGACTGGAGATTTTTGTCCGAATATTGGAGAGGAGCGAGATCGTAGAGCTTTAACCCCTCCTCATTATTTTTTCTTTCCTTTTCCTTTTTCAATTATTCGTTTCACTGTTTTCTATTATAAAGCGGGGCTAATTTGATGGAGTTACGGGTCTGCTAGGGTGCGATGCGTCCAAATTGATCCCAAACAGATAATGGCGTAGTGTGTCTTCTATGTTGAAAAGAGGTTTAGATAAGATCTGCTATCTCGGGTATTAATTTGAAATCTGGATAAGGGTTGCGCAGGTAACGGCGTGCTATTTCAACAATTTTTTTTTATCTTAACCCTTTCTCATAACAACCGGTCATACTAACTTGATAACATTCTAGGTAACTGATAACATTTATCAACCCCACACCAGACGGCGAAACGTTAGACTGGTCCAAATTAAAAGAAGTTGCAAACGACATTTTTAAGATGTTGAAATTTGAAAATCTTGTTATTTTGTGGTAGAAAACATTGTGGATGGTAAAGAAATTACTTGTGACAAGCAATTTCATTATTTTCAAACAATAGTTTACAAGTTGTTTTATTGGGGTGCGTAAAAAGCGGATTGGGTTGGAATAGGTTAATCCATTTAATGATTACAAACACTATCGTTTGCATCTTCTGTTAATCATCACCAGACGACAAAGAATTAGACTGGTTCAAATTCAGAGAAGTTACAGTTAATGATTTTTTAATATGCCTTTTGCAGTAAAAAGCCATGTAGTAATATGTGTATCATGCAATTTCTTCATTTTTCACAATGTTTTCTATCCAAAGAGACGAAAACATTTGGAATTCGATCAACTTTAAATCGTGTGTTAACCCATTCCAACACAATCCTTCATTTTTACGACAATCAAGAAAAGAGCTGTGGAAAACATCGTATCAAGCAATTTCTTCATTTTCCACAATGTTTTCTATCCAAAGAGACGAAAACATTTCGAATTCGAGCAACTTTAAATTGTCGTCTGCAACTTCTTTCAACTTGGACCAGTCTAAAAAAAATTGTGTGGGAATCATCCGAGATGAATCCAAAACGATTATCGTCTGGCATTCAGTGAATCAGTTCAAAAGGATTATGAGGTCGGCCTTATATTTATTTATGTGGCTTCTTGTGGGTTTGATAAGGATTGATTTTTGCTATTTCAACAAAAACAGAAATTTCCAATTTCGTTTAAATTATTTCCGATGACTGATGCGACTGTCGATCAGTCTGTCTTCCCCCCCCCCCCCCTCACCCCCCGCTTCTGTCAATCTACTCTACAAAAAATGACAACTGCAATCAAATCTGTGTAACTTAAATCTTAAACTCTTAACTAAAAGCTTGACTTATATACTTAAAAAAACTCTTTTTGTTGATGTCTTTTCTGTTTTGTGCTTAAAAGAGAGTGGGGGAAAAATGCTTCCAGGTTAATCGATTTCCTGACCAAAGGGAGACAACCCAAAAAAACTTGCACTAATTAATGCCAAATTGGAAAATCGAGCTCTCATTCTCGTACGTGTTAAAGTCTCAATAAACGTAAACGACGGCAATTAGTACCGAAGTCACCTGTCAATCAAAAGTGATATCGTGACTAGCGCCATGTCAAAATGTACCACAGGCTACAATTCAAAATCGACGACAAGTAAACTTCTGTTCTTCCATGTTTATCCAAACTGGATGACCAAAAATGTCCCAACTACAGCTTACGAGTTTAGTTAGGATATCAAGCCGCGCACCTGTTTAACCCCTTCCTGTTCAAGTCCTGGCGTTTACGTTCCTATGGTTTTAAAGTAAAAAAAATGTAGAAAAAGAAGAAATTGCCTGTAACAAGCAATTTCTTCTTTTTCTGCAATTTCTTCTACCGTACTGAGAGGTTATTTTTTCAAATTAAATCCGCATTAAATTTTTGACTGCGAAACCTTTGGATTTGGATGGGTCAAAAATCTTACAAAAACAGGAAAAGGTTAAAAGAAAAAAAATATTCCTATTTTTGTTATTGTTTGTTTGTTTGTCTCAGTATATCTATATATAGCAGATTCTGGTTCGTCTAGTCTAACCCATCATCAGACGAGAAAATTTTAGACTCAAAGAATCAAAGATTTTGCAGACGACACTTTCAACCTGGTGGAATTTTATGTTTTTGCCTTTTCGGATAGAAAACGTTGTTCTCCGTATCCCACAATGTTTTCCTAGACTTTTCACGTTTTGTCAGAAAGCGTGAGTGTATGGGAACGGCTTAAATGGTGGAAATAATGCAACGGAGTGTGCGTGTATTTCCGTTTAATTATCGTCGCTACAGTAGCACATGCCCATATGAGCGACGCCCCGAGAGGACGGTTAGTTGTTACGGGGGTAGTGCAAGGATACAGGACGAAACTGCTGAGGGCTCCGCCAGGTTCTTTAACGTGCTCGGTGGTTAACGTCTCACCCGAAAGACAATTAGTTTATAGTTGATATGGTCAGTCCAGGGCTCGAATCCGTGATCTTGAGGTTTGAAGACAAGTGCTCTACCAACTGAGCTAATCGGGCTGACAAGCAACGTAGTGCTCTCATGTCATTGACTTTAACTCACTCACCCTCCAGGGCGTCCAGTTGAAAAGCGACAAGTGATTGGTTGAAATCCAAGAGGACGGATGTTCTTATGGATCAGAAGTGAGCGGAAATTTACGGAACCAAAAAAATATTAATTATACAATTACTGTTAATCTGCCAATTGAAAAAATCAATAGACCAATCAAATCATACAATGAGACCGGAAGTGAACTCTGAACTCCGGCATTGATCGATTTTATGTGAAATACTTTAGTTGGTTTGGCGACTCAAATGTAGTAGCTACAGCATAGTGAAGCTTTAGTTATGTCGTTTAGGTTGCCAAACTAACTATTTGAATTTCTTACATGCTACTGATCATAAGCTTTGCAAAATAACACCGTTAAACCCATGACTCTTTTGGACATCCCAAACTAGGAACGCTACAATTAGGAAAACATTGTGTAAAATGAAGAAATTGCTTGGAACAAGCAATTTCTTCATTTTACACAATGTTTTCTACCAAAAAAGTTGAAAATAAAAAAATTCATAAGAGCTAAAATGTCGTCCGATACTCCTTTCAATTTGGACCAGTTTTAAACTTTGTCGTCTGGTAATGGGTTAATATCTAGGACGGACTTCCTGTCGGAGTCGGTTGGCGAAGTCAGCGCTACGTCAGTCCTTTGATTCTTCGAAATTTAATCATCAGCCGCCGTCATAGCGCAGTCGGTTGCGCGTCAGACTTCTTATCTTCAATCATGGGGTGTCATGGGTTCGATCCCCGGCGGCGGCGAATATTCTTTCCGACATTTGTTCATCACCAATGGGTGGGTAATCGTGAACCTAAGTGGGATAGCAGCTGGAGGCTAGGAAAGGGTGTAGTGGTAGTACTAGTGTGATAAATTACCAGGAATCAATTGTTAGGTGTTCCAGCCACCGCAATATGACTGAAAAACTGTTAAAAGCGGCTTTAAACCCAATTAAATTAATCAATCAAAATTTAATCAACTACAAATTGTCGCCTGCAACTTATTTGAAAAGCTTAGTCAAGTCTAAAAGTTTGTCGTCTGGTAATGGGTTCAATCCAGACCTAGATTTTCTCGTTTTTAGGGGACTGGTCCGAAACTTAGATGACAATTCAAAGTCTATGCAAACCAAAATGACAAGAGAAACATTGTGAGAAAAGAAGAAATGTTTGGTACAAGCACACCCCCTTTGCAATGATTTCTATAGAATATGGCATCATTTAACTCATTATTCTACAATCAAGCTTTTTACACTTCTCCCATTTGGTGAAAATACAGTCGTAGAAAACACTGTGAGAAATGAGATATTGATTATTAAAAGTAATTTCTTCTCTTCCTACAGTGTTTTCTACCACTTTATTTTTAAGGAATTCCTTCTTTTCTCACCGTTGTTTCTTTCCTATCTGATATCCCCTTTTAATTTGCACAACCTTTGAATTGTCGTATGCAACTTTGGACGTGTCTGAAATATAAAAAGAAAACAACGGAAAAGGGTTAATCCCGTTTTTCTTTAGCTCTATAGCTCTATGCATTACAAGTAAAGTCTCGTGACATCTTGCGATGTAGCTCGTAGTCTTACGGGCCACAATAACCGTCAAAAATGTATTTCAAAGCGGAGACGTTAACAGTGGTTTAATTGGGGTTTTACGATCGGGACGAAGATAAAATTAATTTGTTCCTAATACAGGAAAATGTTTACAGACAGTGTTTTATGGTACCATGATTTACGTCTGTCAACGTCATATTTGGATTTTAAAAGAACCGTCAACGTTATGTCTCCCTGTGGGGATGTAAACGTCTCTAGTGCTTAACCTTAGTACTACAGACCCTTTACTGAAGGATAAAAATACAGTAACAGTCTCATGCTGACCCGTGTGTTTATTTGTCTACGCTTGTGTAGCACATGCCTATATGAGAGACGCCCCGATTGACGATAAGTTGTGACGGGGGATAGTACAAGGATACATGATTGATTGAATGGGGCTTATTGCAACTTTTAGCAGTATTTTAGTCATATCGCGGCAGCTAGAGCACCTATTAATGGATTCAAATGTAGGAAAGGAGATTAGCCGCGGCCAGGGATCGAACCAGGGAACCCGTGATTAGGAGTCCTATGCGCTACCAACTGCGCTTTGGCCGAGGAGATACAGGAGGAAACTGCTGAGAGCTCCGCCTGGATCTTTAACGCTCTCGATGGATAGTACCGTCACGCGGAGCCTAAGTTTAACGTTTCATCAAAAGGACATCTAGTTCGTTAGTTGATATGGCCAGCCGTGGGCTCGAACCCCTTAATCTTGAGGTTTGAAGACAAATGCTCGACCAACTGAGCTAATCGGGCTGACCTAACTTGAGAAATGTGAATTTTAAACAATAATGTGTACATGATTCAACCTTTTCCTGTTCAATCCATAATTTCATGCCCCTGTGTTTTTTCACTTTCTAAACTATTATGAAAAAGGAAGTAATTGCCTGTCACAAGCAATTTCTTCTTTTTCAATAATATATTTTACGCTACTGAATGACCCCCCCCCCTAAAACAGCTGAGCTGAAAACATGATCCGTTACTTGTATAGGGATGATCCAGCATATTTTGGAATGTATGTTCAAAATGGGATCGGATACAATACGGTTCAATCAGACATCTGCAACTTCTTGTATTTTTGACAAGTCTAAAATTCTGTCGTCTGATATTTGGGTAAATTAGGATTTTTTGAACTTTTCTAGATTCAAGAAACCCCCAAAATGCGAAAAGGTTCGACTCTGGTCAGATTTCGCAAACTTTCTAGGGTCATTCAATTTCACATTTTTTGAACGCCACTATCTCATGGCGGGTCACAAAAGCCCCGTGTTACACTAGTGCAATTTGGAATATCTACCAACTAAAGTCAATTCGAGCTCAGTTGGTTCAGTCATAAACCTTAAAACGCTGAGATCACGGGTTTGAGCCCCCGGGCTGACCCACCTACTAAACAAAGTGTCATTCAGACAAGACGTTAAACCGAGACCAATTACGATGGTGTTAAGCTCCCAGTATTTTCGTCTCTTATCCTTGCACTTATCTTATCCCTTGTAACAACTAATCGTTATCAGAGATCGACGCTCATACGAGCAATTGCTTCAACTGCGACGACAAATAAACAAAAACACATAATATCTCAATCGAAAGTATGCGTGCAACAAAGAAACATCGGATGGAAAATAAGTAGAATAGTGAGAACTGACCAATCGCCAAAGTCAAATAAGGAATCAGTTGACTAATCAAATCACCCATTCAGCTTTGATCTCCACCACTGGTCGTCATTTTTGTTCAACATTTTTGATGGTTTGGCGAGCAAACGTCGTAACTACTGCTTATTCAAGCTGTAACTTCGACTTTTTAAGTCGCCCACCAACTACTGTATTCTACTTTTACATTGCATGCCACATGCCATAAACTTTGCAAAATTTTGCCATCAAAAATAGAAACCGGACTTCCTGTTGGAGTCGGTGGGCGTGACCAACGAGGAAAGTGGGCGGGACCAGTGATTGGTCATTTTGCTTTTCCCCAACAGCTTGCTATAAATATTACGTTGGACATATAACCAGGTTTGTTTGTTGTTGTTTTTGTTTTGTTTTGGGTTGATGTTTTTTTTTTTTTCATAGAAGAAATGGACACGAAGAAACATTCGTTGAAACATTACAATGCATGATCCGAATGTGACACAGTAAGTCCAAAAATAATTGACGGATCGTCGCTGCCAATTATAAAGCCGATTGACCAATTGAATCATTCTTTTAGACCGGAATTGAACTTTGAACTCTGGCATTTATGATAAGCACTTTCGTTGGTTTGGCGACTCAAACAATGAAACTACAATTTGCAAAACTAGTTACGACCGTTGGTCGACCAAACCAGCGTGTGTGTATTTCCGTTTATTTATCGTCGCTACCGTAGCACATACCCATATGAGCGACGCCCCAAGATGATGGTTAGTTGTAACGGGGATAGTGCAAGGATACAGGAAGAAACTGCTGAGGGCCCCGCTTGGTTCTTTAACGTACTAAATGCATGGGTCACACAGGGCCTCGGTTTAGACATTTAGTTTGTGTTAGTTGATAGGTTATGCCAAGGGCTCGATCCCTGGATCTTGAGGTTTGAAGTGATCTACCACCAAGTAAACTTTAGACTTGTCCAAATTCAAAGAAGCTGCAGACGTCAGTTTTCAGTTGATAGAATGTTAGATGTTTTCGTCAATTTGGATAAAAAAAAAGGTGGATAAAGTAGAAATTGCTTGGTACAAGCAATTTCTTCTTTTTCCACAATGATTTCTCAAGTATAAAATCACAGTAACGTAAATTCCCGAGTTTGAACATGAAAGGGTTAAATAGGAGATGACAATTTCTACGATGTTTTCCAAAGCGATAACTCAGTTAAAATATCCAGATTGTTTTCAGTCTGTCTTGCTCTAGAGACCACGTGTATTAAGCGACCACTTTCTTTAAGCGACGGGTATCAAAATTTCCTCTGCAGAAACAAGGGATCTTCCCAATGAGACACTTCTAATGAGTTCCATCAACATAGGATTAAGCGAGATTCCTGCATTAATTAAAGTACGCGAACAACACGATCCCCCATAAATGTCACTAAAAAGGTGCATCTAACCCATTCCGACATAATTCCTCCCTGTTTACGCCTCTCAAGAAAACAGCTTTGGAAAAAAATGTGGAAAATGGAGAAATTGATTGAATCATTATCCACAATGTGTTCTATCCTACAGGAAGTTCCAATTCGATTTTAACGGCGCTTTTTATTTATTTATATATTCATTTATTAATTTATTTTGCAGATTTTATTGGCAGTAACAATGTAACAAAAAGCAGAATGGTTGTAAGCAATTTGAACACTTTTCTTCATTTTCAACAATCTTTTCTAGAAATCCACCAACTTTGAATCGTCGTCTTCAACTCCTTTAAATTTAAGTCAGACTAAGATTTTGCCGCCTGGTAAATATTTAATCCATTCCCACACAATGACGCTATCAGACGTCCCTAAAAAAGCAAAATAGGAAAACATTGTGTAAAATGAAGTAATTGCTTGCAACAAGCAATTTCTTCATTTTTCCACAATGTTTTCTTACTCAGAAAGTTGAAAAAATCAACTTTAGATTATCGTCTGCAACTCCTTTCAATATGGACTTTTTTTGCCGTCTGGTAAAGATTTAAAAGAACAGTAACTATTGGGCGGTGCCAAGTGAAATATTAATAAAGGCAGCACGTTTTAGTGATGGTGTGCAGGTGATAATGAACCAACACGCTTACACATTTAATGAGTTTTATAGGTGCCAAGTTTGCTGGGATGATTTTGAATGATAAAACTGAAAATTATTGCTTTTATCTTGTGTTCTGGAAAAGATGAATTCTGTCTTCCTCCTTTTTTTCTTCTACATTTCTGGGGAATGGGCGTGGTTTCTAATATAGAATACATTGTAGAACAGGAAATTCCTTGTAAATAGCAATGTGTTCATTTTTAACAATATTTTATACCCTACTAAATGGTTATTCTTCAAATACAATAATCTTTAAATTTTCGTCTGCAAAAACTTTGAATTTGGACAGGTTTAAAATCTTGCCAAGCAAAAAATGGGTAAAATAAATTTGACCTGATATACACAAAGTGATCTCCTCTATTGATCCTGGGTAACCCGTTCCCAAACGACAAAAATCTTAGACAGGTCCAAATTCAAAGAAGTTGCAGACGACTAAACAAAGTTGGTTTTAATTGAATAATTAAAGACCGAATGAAGCAGAAAAGATTGTGAGAAAAGAACGAATTGCTTGTCACAAGCAATTCGTTCTTTTCTCACAAACTTTTCCATAGCTATGTATCTTCGTCACGTAAAAATGCGGGATAATGTAAAAAAGGGTTAAAATGCCCGGACTGTGCAGGCTGATCAGACACTGTTCGCTCTTTGTGGAATTTCTTGATCAAGAATGGCCATTTATATTCAAAAACTATCTGTAGCTGACCTCTGCTAAACCATACATCTTTTTTCAAATATTTGCTTAACTGAACACCAGAGAGGCTCCTTTCTGTTCTGTCTGTAGCTGACCTCTGCTAAACCATACATCTTTTTTCAAATATTTGCTTAACTGAACACCAGAGAGGCTTCTTTCTGTTCTGTCTGTAGCTGACCTCTGCTAAACCATACTTCTTTTTTCAAATATTTGCTTAACTGAACACCAGAGAGGCTTCTTTCTGTTCTGTCTGTAGCTGACCTCTGCTTAACCATACATCTTTTTTCAAATATTTTCTTTACTGAACACCAGAGAGGCTTCTTTCTGTTCTGTCTGTAGCTAACCTCTGCTAAACCATACATCTTTTTTAAAAAATTTGCTTAACTGAACACCAGAGAGGCTCCTTTCTGTTCTGTCTGTAGCTGACCTCTGCTAAATCATACATCTTTTTTTTAAAAATATTTGCTTAACTGAACACCAGAGAGGCTTCTTTCTGTTCTGTCTGTAGCTGACCTCTGCTAAACCATACTTCTTTTTTCAAACATTTGCTTAACTGAACACCAGAGAGGCTTCTTTCTGTTCTGTCTGTAGCTGACCTCTGCTTAACCATACATCTTTTTTCAAATATTTGCTTAACTGAACACCAGAGAGGCTCCTTTCTGTTCTGTCTGTAGCTGACCTCTGCTAAACCATACATCTTTTTTCAAATATTTGCTTAACTGAACACCAGAGAGGCTTCTTTCTGTTCTGTCTGTAGCTGACCTCTGCTAAACCATACTTCTTTTTTCAAATATTTGCTTAACTGAACACCAGAGAGGCTTCTTTCTGTTCTGTCTGTAGCTGACCTCTGCTTAACCATACATCTTTTTTCAAATATTTTCTTTACTGAACACCAGAGAGGCTTCTTTCTGTTCTGTCTGTAGCTAACCTCTGCTAAACCATACATCTTTTTTAAAAAATTTGCTTAACTGAACACCAGAGAGGCTCCTTTCTGTTCTGTCTGTAGCTGACCTCTGCTAAATCATACATCTTTTTTTTTTAAAATATTTGCTTAACTGAACACCAGAGAGGCTCCTTTCTGTTCTGTCTGTAGCTGACCTCTGCTTAACCATACATCTTTTTTCAAATATTTGCTTAACTGAACACCAGAGAGGCTTCTTTCTGTTCTGTCTGTAGCTGACCTCTGCTTAACCATACATCTTTTTTCAAATATTTGCTTAACTGAACACCAGAGAGGCTCCTTTCTGTTCTGTCTGTAGCCGACCTCTGCTTAACCATACATCTTTTTTCAAATATTTGCTTAACTGAATAATCGAGAGGCTCCTTTCTGTTCTGTCTGTAGCCGACCTGTGCTAAACGCTATATCTTTTTTCGTAGGATTGCTTCAATGAACTCAGGAGAGGTTCCTTTCTGTTCGTCGGGTTTATATTATTGTATTTTATAAATTGTACCAGCAATGTTTTCATTTCCCAAAATGATTTCTCTCCCAAATGACAAAAAAAGAGAGATATTAATTCCCAAAATGACGGAAAATGTAAAAAAAAATCTCGTCTGCATCATCTTTGAATTTTGACCAGTCTAAAAATTTTGCCGTTTGGTTATGGGTAAAAGGAAATAATTCACCAAGTGGAAAATAAGTCCGAACAATAAATTCCTTCTTCGTCAACAAGTCTTACTTTTATTAACTTTGTTGCAGTACGTTCATCAAGACAAAGGTACTTTCATATTTCAGGGTAGAATTTCTACTCACTTTTTTGTAATACATTCGCTTTAATTTAGCCTAAAATATTACCATGCACAGATATGGGGCTTATTTATACATATTTCTTTCCTGCATTATTTTTTTTCCAATTAAAAACTGTGACCATTTTCTTGTGTATTTTGCCTGTGATGTTATTCTACCTTTAACCGCGACTCTTTTTCTTACGTTTATGACAGTTTATCTGTCTATCGGTAAACAGGTTTTCTTTTCATAATTTTACAACCTTTTCTATCAAACCTTATCCCGCTGTGTTGTAAGAGCCCTATACCAATTTATCTCTACAAGGCCTTATCATCGCCGCGGGAATAAAGATATACAAAATAGCACAAGGCTTGGCATGTACTTACTTCACTTTATGTAGAAATCTAGAGCTTCTTTTGCAGGATATAGTTATTTTTATGATTGAATGGGGTTTAATGCCTCTTTTAACAGTATTTCAGTCATATCGCGGCGGCGCCATGGAGCACGTAACAATGGATTCTGGTATTTCTCATACCAGTATTACCACATCCTTTCCTAGCCCCCAGCTGCTATCCCACGTAGGTTTACGATTATCCACCCATTGGTGAGAGACAAATGTCGGAAAGGATTTGTGCCGCCGCCGGGGATCAACCCATGACATCCAATGATTGAAGATTAGGAGTCTGACGCGCTACCGACTGCGCTATATGACTATTTCTAGGCAGGTTCCAAACTTTTCAACCAAAGCAAAATTAGGAAATATCGGAAATGAATTGAATTTCTAATCAGTACAGTAGTTTCTTTAACAATTTTGTCTATTTAACTTTTCCACACACAGTCTCGATTTTTACGACCCCCCCCCCCGAATAAAAGGCGTTGGAAGCATTGTGGATAATGATGGAATTGCTTCTCACAAGCAATTTCTTCATTATCAAGTAATAAAAAAGATATTTAAAATTCCACAAACTTAAAATTGTTGTCTGCAGGTTCTCTGTACTTGTGCCTATCTAAATTCTTGTCATCTGGTAATAGAGCTAAAGTTTCAAATGAAAGTTTTCTATGAATTAAAGAAAAAAAAAAACACCATTGTTGCATAAACCATTATCAATGGTCCCTATGAAAACAATTCGGTTACGATGTAGAGATAGATATGTTTGAATACTGTTGTTTTTGAGAATTCTTTTTTGGACTGAATAGAACCCTTGATGGTGACCACACGACTGGACAGAAGAATTCCGAGATCAATAAAGGATTCTATCCTAATTATAACAATTATGATTCTTTAGAGTAATTTTCAACCATGTACATGTACCTCCTTCACATTAATTGGTATGAATTAAGTTTGGCAACGTCTTTTTAACCCTTTCCCGTTTTTTCCAAATTTTAGACTAGTCCAAATTGAAAGAGATTGCAGAAGACAATGCATTTGGATGCAAAAGAAACCATCCTATGAGGTAGAAAATATTGTGGGAAAGGGAGAAATTGCTTGTCACAAGCAATTTCTCCTTTTTTCCACAATATTTTCTCAAGTATAAAATCACAGCAACGTAAAATCGCGGGATTGACCAGGAAAGGGTTAAATATTTAGTCTTTCTTCTTTTTTTTTTTTTTTTTTTTTTTGATATTCATCCTCGTGTGAGTATCCGATTTTCGTTTTTAAAGTATATAGAAATATCGCTTGAGCTGTATTCCTATTCCCACATAAGAAAATTTTAGGCTGGTCAAAAATGAAAGAAGTTGCACGATTATTTCAAATTGTTGATTTTTTTTTAAAAGAAAATATAGGTTTCCCTGGGAAGGCAACACAGTGGAAAATGCACAAATTGCTTATGACAAGCTACTTCTTCATTTTCCACATTATTTTCCAAAACCATTTTCTTGATGGGCGTCAAAAAGAGGAATTGTGTAGGAACGGGTTAAGAGACGAAGGAGATGGTTTTGTTGTTTGTACCGAAAAAACATAATCACATTGTATGAATTCGCAAAGCCTGTAGATACTTCAAGTTCGATTCCTAGACACGTAGGCATTTTGAAATAAGACTCGTTTTGACAGAGCCTTTCTGACAAAAACCTTGTTGTCGCAGAGCTTCACGGTGTCATGCTGAACTAAGAATATTCTTGTGTCCCGAGAGCACATAGACAAAGATCAGTAAGCACATATGTGTAATAAAACCTTTGTCTATACCATTTGACTATCCCTTGTAAGTCAGGGTTGTACATAAGACACATTCTCAAGACAAATATTAAGCAACAGTATTTGTTTCCAATGCTTCCATCCCTTTCATTAAATGAGGGTTTTATTCAGCATGACAAGGCTTCAGTTAAATCCCGAGACGTATTTATTCTGCATATTAAGATCCTACAGTCTTACAATACCACTGTATGTTATAACATAACGTTTAACCCATTCTCCCACAAATCCTCCTTTTTACGTCCCCCAAGAAAAAAAGTTTGGAAAACATTGTGGAAAATAGAGAAATTTCTTGTATCAAGCAATATCTTCATTATACACAATGTTTTATTAAGAAAAAATGTGCACGGAATTGAAATGCCATCAACTTGACATTTTCGCATGCAGTTTCTTTGAATTTGGACCAGTCTAATATTTTGTTTTGTGGGAATGGGTTAACAGACTATAGAAAACAGGTGTCTTGCTTATCTGTTCATGCAGCATGTTCTTAAGGGTGGGCTATTTTCGTAAAATAAAACTCAACTGACGTTAGATTGATCAATTGATATCTGGCCCGGTCCGTTAGCCGCCGACACAACAGTTCGACTGAGATATTAAAATACATTATTTTGTATAATATTTGGATATAAAATAAAAGGCAATTGGTTCTTTTGCGACCTGAACGTCATAGCTTCAGCTTTGGTAAGCTATAGTTTAGGCCGAAAATAACAACAACAACAACAAAAATAAATAACATGCATAACAAATGTCTGAGTTCAAAGTTCGTATCCGGTTTGAATGAATGATTTGATTGGTCACGATTTTTTATTGACATCGGCGATCCTCCAGTACGTTTGATGCCACCAATAAATAATGCACATACTGGTAACATAGTAAGACTTACTTAAACTGACGGATCGCTGGCCCCGCTCACTGATTCCGCCGGCGCAATCCATTAACTCCAATAGGAAATTCCTCTTCGATATTAGATGACCCTTTTTTGCAAAATTTATGGCCAGTAGCACACAACAAGATAGGTAAATTGTTGATTTGCGACCCAAACGCCGTAACTAAACTTATTCAAGCTGTAATTATGACGTTTAAGTCTCATAACCAAACGGAATGCTTCACAGAATGGCGGCTAATATTGTAACAGAAATTTCAACTTTGCGTCTAAATGAATGATTTGATTGGTCGATCGATTCTTTGATTGACATTCGGGATCGGTCAATTCTGTACAAGTTGCCAGTAAAATATCAAAATATAAATAGCTGTATTTGTTTTTCTTTTATTCATTCCCTAGCCTATCATACAGAAACAAGCGACAGTAGCAGACTACAAATTGAAGAACCTGTATCGTACAGACTCTCATAATCGATGTAACAGGTATCTTGTAGATGCTCATTATCGCTGGAACAGGTATCCTACAGACGCTCAAGATTGCTGTAACAGGTATCGTGCAGATGCCAATTATCGTTGTAACAAGTATCGTACAGACTCTCATAATCGCTGTAACAGGTATCGTGTAGACGTTCATTATCGCTGTAACAGGTATCCTGCAGACGCTCAAGATTGCTGTAACAGGTATCGTGCAGACGCTCATTATCGTTGTAACAAGTATCGTACAGACTCTCATAATCGATGTAACAAGTATCGTACAGACTCCCATAATCGATGTAACAGGTATCGTTAGGACGCTCATAATCGCTGAAGCAGGCAACGTGAAGACATTCATTATCGCTTTAACATATATCGTGCAGACTCCCATTATCGCACTAACAGGTATTGCGAAGACGCCAATTATCGCTCTAACAGGTATCGTGCAGAATCATATTATCGTTGTACATTGTATCGTGCAGACGTTCATTATCTCTATAACAGGTATCGTGCAGACGCTCTTCATCGCTGTGACAGGTATCGTGCAGACGCTCATTATCGCTTTAACAGGTATCTTGCAGACGCTGATCATCGCTGTAGCATGTATCGTGCAGACGCTCATTATCGCTATAACATGTATCCTGCAGACTCTCATTATCGTTTTAACAGGTATCGCGCGGACATATTATCGTTTTAACAGGTATCGCGCGGACATATTATCGCTCTAACAGGTATCGCAAAGACGCTCATTATCGCTCTAACAGGTATCGTGCGGACACATATTTTCGTTGTACATTGTATCGTGCAGACGTTCATTATCGCTTTAACAGGTATCGTGCAGACGCTCATCATCGCTGTAACGTACAGACGCTCATTATCGATATCACTGAAATCATTGCAGACGCTCATCCTCGCTGTAACATGCCAGAAGCCTTACTGTAGTTTTAGGGTGTGATCAAACGAACAGAAAATCGCTTTATTTTAACATTTTAACTCATTCCAACACATTGACGCCTTTTTTCGCCCTCATTGAAAATCAATTCGGAAAACAATGTGAACAGTGAAGAAATTGCCTGTAACAAGAAATTTCTTCATTTGCCAAAATGCTTTCTACCCAGAAAATTGAAAAATCTAAAAGTTTATAAACTTTAAATTTGCGTCTGCAACTCCTTTCAATATAGACTAGTCTAAAATTTTGCTGTCTGGTAATTGGTTATGGAAACTAATGTTCTATTTTAACCAACTTGTTATAAAATGAATATGAAAATTGATCAATCTTACGTCAGTTGAGTTTTATTTTACGAAAATAGCCCACCCTTAAGAACATGCTACATAAACAGGTAAGCAAGACACCTGTTTTAAAATGTCTCTCATGATGATTCCGTTAAAACTTTTTGTTTCAAGTTCAAAACGCAGAAAACAAAACAAAAACAAAACAAAAAATCTGTTACGGATCGGAAACTCATAAGAGATGACTAAAGTGTTTTGCTTGGTTTTTTTCTGTTGTTGTTGTTTTCTTTGGGGTAAGCTTATTCATACATGAGTGTGATTAGGTTTTTCGTTTCATACCTCCATGAAAAAAATCCTTTTCATTTATCATAATTTAATTACATCGAGCGAAATAAGCAAATATCTTACAAATTTTGATAATTTTTATGGAACTATTTCTGTGCCCAAGCATACAAAATAGCTGAGTACTCAATACTTTGTTAATGGAGGTATGAAAGTAATCTTTTCGGCCAATCTAAACGCTCGTTTTGATAGACGAAACAAAAAATTAAATTATTCAAACATCACCAAGCAATGATAGTGGACAACACAACATGGGATTGTCTATACATGTAGTCTGGTCGCTGAAAAACCGGGGTCGGAGATTATAAAATTTTCTCTTACTCAATTGAGAATTTACTCAAACTTCAAATTTGAATGAACATCTTGTTTAAATCTCATTTGTATATTAACAGTAATAAGTCACAATATACAAATATTGTCATTCATTTTCATTCAATTACTATAGGATCTAATCAGAAATACATCTGTTTAATCCCAACTTGAAGTTTGAGTAAATTTTTAACTGAGTAAGAAAAATTTTTTATAATCTTGGGCCTTGAAGACTGAAAGTCTTGAAAAGTGATGAATTACATGTAAAGAGTATTTAGACTTATCTAAATTCATTTATATTTCAACATGAACGGGTAACCAGGGGATATGTTGAACATTCCGTCAAGAATGTAGAACCACTACGAATTAATGAATTCGACATAAATATATCCTGTTCCTTCATGTTTGAGATTTAACTCACTACCAGATGACAAATATTTAGACTAGTCCATATTGAATTGATTGATTGAATGAGGTTCAACGCCGATTATAGCAGTATTTCAGTCATGTCGCGGAGACTGGAGCACCTAACAATGGATTCCTGGTATTTCTCACACCAGTACTACCACTACATCCTTTCCTAGCCTCCAGCTGCTATCCCACTTAGGTTTACGATTATCCACCCATTGGCGAGAGACAAATGTCGAAAAGAATATGTGCCGCCGCCGGGAATCGAACTCATGACTTCCCATTATTGAAGATTCTGAGTCTGATGCGTTACCGACTGCGCTTTGACGGCGGCGAGGTTCAAATTGAAAGGAGACGCAGACGACAAATTGAAGTTTATGAAATTTAGATTTTTATAAACTTTCTGGATTGAAAACATAGTGAATAATGAAGAAATTGCCTGGTTCAAGCAATTTCTTCATTTTACACATTTTTTCCCAATTGTTTCCTTGAGTGGCGTCAAAAAAGCGCCAGTGTGTGGGAATGGGTTAAAAGGCGCGAAAGTTTTGTGTTAGCGGATCACAACCGGTTGAATCTGCTTGAAATCAGCTTATGGACCGGTGGCCACGCCCAACTGACCTCCCACCAGAATTTCGATTTAGATTGCAAAGTTTATGACCTGTAACTTGTAACAAAAAAATGGGTGCTTGGCGACCTAAAAGTCGCAAGTACAGCTTCAATAAGACGTTAGGACTGTTTTGATTGCTAAAATCCGAGGATACATGTCTCTTATTTTAGATCCCAGCACAGGATTAAACCTGTGTAGGAATTCATTATATTAATTCTTTTCTGTTGACCAACCATGTATAAGTGATAAATGTGTTTTTCTCAAATATACTCGTCTTTATTAGCGACCCGAGTTTGTGAATAAAGCCGATCAACCACCGATAAAACTTATATTAACCCTTTTTATTAAAAACATGAATGTTATGTCTTCAATCAGGATGCGCTTAGGATAGAAAATATTGAATATTATCTTCTGGCGACAATAATATCGTAACTGCAGCCTTTCAAAAGCTGTAGTTACGATGGATAGCTTATCGATATTTTTGAAATGTCTTAATTTTAATGGTTTTCGTGTCGGCGTTGTTTGTGGGCGTTCATCACGTTTAAATTTGGAAGATTTCATTTTCTAGAAAGCTTTTATAGTGAAATCTGGGCGAGCACCCACACCTGAACAACAGCTAATTTGTGAACAAAGGCATTCTAATCCCGCATGTAATTTTTTTCTTTAACTCATTCCAACACGATAAAATTTTAGACCAGTCTAAATTTAAATAAGTAACAGACGACAATTTTAAGTCGATGAAATCTTTAAGAATCTTGGTCTTTTGTGACAAGCAATTTCTTCATTTTCAACAATGTTTTCCAAAGCTTTCATGTCGAGGGGCGTTTAAAAGCATCATTGCATAGGAAGGGGTTAAGTATATTATGAACAGTCAATAATTGTCAAATACAGCCAGTGGCTTCTCTAAAAGATCTAGTTTATTCTATGAAAGCCACCTGGACAACAGCCAGTCTTGTTTTCTGACAAGGTGTCAACCTTGCCTGCACATGCAATTTCTTTTTTTTCCACTATGATTTCTCCAGTATAATATCACAGGAATGTAAAAATCAGATATATGACGAGAAAGGATTAATTTGAATCATGTCCGTAGTGCGTTTATCACTGGATTTTTCAACTAAACTTTGATCAGATTAAAGTGAAATTTGTCTGCTTTAACCAATTTAGTTCTTACAAAAATCTTACTTACAAAAGAACGAGTAAATAACTGTTCAAGTATTGCAATCGGAATACATAAGAAATACTCTTCTCCTTCTGGGGCCGCCGTCATAGCACAGTCGGTAGTGCATCAGACTCCCAATCTTCAATTATAATATGTCATGGGTTCGATCCCCGGCGGCGGAACATATCCTTTCCGACATTTGTCTCTAAACAATGGGTAAATAATCGTAAATAATCGTAGGATAGCAGCTGGAGGCTAGGAAATGATGTAGGGGTAGTACTGGTGTGAGAAATACCAGGAATTCATTGTAAGGTGCTCCAGTCGCCACGAAATGACTGAAGTACTGTTAAAAGAAGCGTTAAAACTCCATTAAATCAGTCTTCTTACTACTGACGAATTTTCCGAGTGTGTCGGTTATTTCTTCACCATCTTAATCTAAAGTGAAGCATTGACTTTCACTTGATTTTAAATCTAAAATCTATATAATTTAATTGTTAGTTTCGTCTATCAAAAACGAGCGTTCTGATTGGTCGAAAAATTTAATTCATACCTCCATGAACAAAATTTTGAGCACGCAGCCATTTTATAAGCTTCCGCACAAAATAGTTCCATACAAAAAGGTATCAAAATTTGTTAAGTTGTAGCATTTTTCGCTCGATGCTATTAAATTATAAGAAATGAAGAGAATATTTTTTGTTTTCATGGAGGTATGAACCGAAAAACCTATTCACACAATTTATGAATCCGCTTCGCGTATACATACAGTGTGATTAGTTTTTTCGGTTCATACCTCCATGAAAACAAAAAAATATTCTCTTCATCTCTTAAATAAATTAAGTATTATTGTAGAGACAGCAGCTGGTCTGTATACAGAGGCCAACTGACCAATCGCGGTTATCAATCAAGGAATCAATCGACCAATCAAATCACTTATTCAGTCCGGAATTTAGATTTCAACTCCGACATTGGCCGCCATTTTCGTGAAATATTTTTGTATGATTGTCGATCTAAACGTCGTAACTACTGCCTTTTTCAAGCTGTAGTAACGACGTTTGGGTCGCCAACCAACTATTCTTATTGTTTTTTACATGCTGCTTGCCATTAATTTTGCAAATTAACGCATTGTAAAATCGAAAAGAGACTTCCTTTCGGAGTCAAAACGCTTCTCCATCGAAGTAAGTGGGTGTGGCCAGCGATTGGCCAGTTTCACAACTTCCATTCGGTGCTATACACCGATACGATTGTATTTCACACGAAGCCATTCAAATTACTTAGCACTTAGACCCAAGAGCCCGGAACCTAACGAGTTATGATCCTAGGTTATTCCCGCACACGCATCGAAAATCACCACCCTCTTTTTGAAATGTAAGACCCATTTCATTCCATTTAAGAAATAAAGTTTCATTCGAATATGAACCTACAAAGTTAAGCACACTGTATCAACACATACAGGCTGTAGTTTCGACGTTTAAAATAGCTAAACCAATGGTTTATCTAGTCTCTAAAGAAATACCAGGAATCCATGGTCAGGTGTTCAAATCGCCGCCATATGACTGAAATACTGCTAAAAGTGACGTTAGACTCCATTCAAAGAAACAAAGAAAGGAACTTTTCCCTTGAGCTACTTTCTGCATTTATTCATCTAAATCTGAAATATGAAACACGCAAGAGACATTAGAGACTAGTTTGTTTGTTTGTTTGTTTGTTTGTTTGTTTGTTTGTTTGAATGGGGTCAATCTTAACAGTATTTCAGTCATGTCGCACATAATCATGGATTCTTGGTAGTTCTCACACAAGTACCACCACTACATCCAGCTGCTCATCCCACTTATGTTTACGATTATCAACCCATTGGTCGGAGACAAATATCGAAAAGGATATCTGCAACAACCGGGGATAGAACCCTGGACCTCATATTTGATAGTCCGACGCACTACCTCTTTAAAGACTAGATATACCATCAAAAGAGGTGTTACTCATTAATTCATTACGATAATTTTTAAGGCTGACCCAAATCCTTAAATGTGGCAAACGACAATATTTAGTTGATTAAACTTTAAAATATCTCTACTTTTTGTAGAAAACATTTTGGATAATGAATAAAAATACTTATGGCAATCGATTTCTTCATTTTCCACAAGGTCTTCCAAAGCCTTTTTTACTGGAAGCGTCAACAAGCGCGACTTTGTGGGAATGGGTTAAGGAAGACGTCTATAGACAATGGTGTAGCCTACATGAAAAGGCAACGAAAATGGGTTGGTAGTTTTCAGTGTCATTAGGAATCTAAGGACTCGAACGGAGTAAGATTGGATTGGTTGAGATTTAGAGTGAACAGACAGACGAGTGCAATGGTTATCGACGATCGAACATCATATCGCTTAGAACTACTACAGCTCTTTGTCACATACAAAGTCTAGTAAACCTATTAGCAAGTGACAAATTTTTGGACCGTTCCAAATCGAAAGAAGTTGCAGACAACAATCATAAGTTGATGAAATTGAGAAAAAATGTGGACAAAGAAAAAATGCTCTTTATTGGAAATTGATTAATTTCACTCATGTTATTTAATATTTTTCTACAATTTGGCGTGAAAAAGTAGGATCTGATTGGTATAAGTTAAGAAATGTAAGAATTTTCGATCCAGACCCGGCAAATGAGTTTGATCATAGTCGACATTTTCTTCCTATTCAGTAGTATTCTGTTAGTATGTGGTATGGTCGTTTTGAATAAAACGCCGGTCAAAAATTTCAATCAACAGTCATCAGCTCCTACAATTATAACATTTCAATTTTTAACCTCTGGGATCTTTGTTGCCAAAATGTCCCTTTATGTTTAAACCCATTCCCACACAGTGACTCTTTTGAACAATTCTGAAAGCTTTGGAAAAAATTGTGTATAAAGAAGAAGTTGCTTGTTACAAGCAATTTCTTCATTTTGCACAATGTTTTCTGCGCTAAAAGACAACGATTTTAGAGATTTCACCAACTTAGAAGTGTCGTCTGCAACTTTTTTAAATTTTGACCAGTCTAAAATTTTGTCGTCCGGCAATGGGTTAAGAATAATGAATATTTACATAAAACACATGGATATAAGACAGACTATTTAACCGTATGGTTCACAGCGGTGCGCACTATTTATGTTTTCAAATTATGCAGAAAGATTAGGTTTTAATTTTAAAAGAGATATCACGCAAATTTAGATTAGAGGTTTGCGAAATTAATGGGTAAATCACGCTTGGGGCAAAGAGAAATCGATAAATCAATAAAAATCAATATATGAACCAAATACGATCAAAACAGAGAGATGAATATGATGAAATTGTATGACCAAATCCCCATGGAGCATGGGATAAAACTTGTTTAATTTGAGTAGTTAAGCTTATAGATATGTATGGGCACTGTGTGGCTCAGGTTGAGGGCGACAGACTCGTCATTCGAGAGCTGTCGAGGGCCATATGTTCGAATCCCAGACGGGCCTCTGGTTAAGTTAGAATGTCCTTAAGCAAGATATTCAGTGACACAGCCTAGTGGTGGTGATGCCAAAGTATCTCATGAAATAAGTGAACTTGACCATGATATAACTGGACGTTTTTTTTTCAAAGAGGCGTGAAACTTGAAACAAGTATACAAGTTACAAGTACATTTAACAGATGAGAAGAATATTTTTTCTTTTCGCTAGTCACACTGCATGAATACGAGAAGCGGATTCATACATAAGAGTGATTAGGTTTTTTTCGGTTAATACCTCCATGAAAACAAAAAAATATTCTCTTCATTTTTTATAATTTAATAGCATCGAGCGAAAGAAGCAAAAACTTTACTAATTTCGATATATTTTGTTTTGGACTATTTTGTGCGGAAGCATACAAAATATCTGCGTGCTCAAAATTTTGTTCATGGAGGCTTGAATAATTTTTTAAACCAATCAAACCGCCAGTTTTAGATAGACGAAACTAAAAATTAATGATTCCTGAAGACAAGAATATCAACAAATTCATGAAGATATTTTGGTGAAAAAAAAAAAAAAACATGAATGAAAACAACTCTGTCTAAAACATCCCTTTGTCAGCAAATCCTTTACATTCAAGCTTTCGGGAAAAAGAGAAATGGATTCATTTCAACTTTTATTAGTTTGTAATTTGAGTACTTTAAGTAAAATGTATTCATATTAAAATGACGTCCTTTTAACGTGTTTAACGAATCATATTTATTTCGATACACTGCACCGATATAAAGGCAACGAAACTGGATTAACGGATGAAAATAACATCCAAATCCGAAATCCCATCAGGCATTCTTAAATTCAGAAGCATTGGATCACTGAAGCAGGAAATAATTCTATTTACCTTTTATTCATACTTATTTCAATAACACCCTGATCGTTGAAAGCCAAAAGCTTGTATTGTTGAACAGCTTGTAACGTCAATACGTCTCGAAATCAACGGATGGTTTAGCAAACCTATTGACCGCCGACAGGAAGTTAGACTTTGATATAAAAATCGTTATTTAATTTTTATTTAATTCTTACTTTGGGCAGGAAAATTTTGAAGTTGTACCAATTCCTACTTTGCGCAGAACATATATATACAATTTCTTAGTACACCACCCTAACCATGATCCTGAGATCTGACTACCTTACTAAACAAAGACCATTACAGGAATTACTAGAGGTTACCGTGGGTAAGGAATTCAGGTGTACCGTGTCATAAATGATTATATATGTCTATACCAGATGGAGATGGCCCACTGAGGGCATAATCGATTGGATCGTCCAAAATTAAAACGCAGTATGGATAACCAAGAGGACCAACATTGCCTTCTGTGACTTACCTGAATAACATGTTGTAAAAACAACTGTCAATCAAAGAATTAACGGACCAATCAAATGATTCATTTAGACCGGATGTGAATTTTGAAGTCCGGTAATGGCCGGCATTGGTGTGAACTATTTTTGTTGATTTGGTTACTTAAACGTTGTAACTACAGCTTTTACGTCGTTTTATGCGGTACCAAATTCTCTCTCTGTCTCTCTATCTTTCTCCCTGTCTCTCTGTTTCGGTCTCTGTCTCTGTCTGTCTCTGTATCTCCCTTTCCCACTTCTCTCTCTCTTCTCTCTTCTCTCTTCTCTCTCTCTGTCGCTCTCTCTCTCTCTCTCTCTCTCTCTCTCTCTCTCTCTCTCTCTCTCTCTCTCTCTCTCTCTCTCTCTCTCTCTCTCTCTGTCCCTTGATCCAAATTCAAGTAAAGCGTGGACAACAACTTTTAATTGATGAAATTGAATAATACATATATTTGTATTTTGGGGCGAAGAAAATATAGAAGATAATGAAGAAATTACTTTATAATTTATAGAGAGGCGTAAAATGCAGTATTGTATGGTAAGTAAATATTAGTTTTTGAAAATTCCAAGTTGTTGTTAATATCTGGCTTTCAAGAGATTGGCATATATTAATCTTAATTAAAACACCCGTATTTTGTTGACTGAAAAAAGGTGGCTGTAAAAAAATATTATATTAATTAATTTCGATGAAAAAAAAAGATGAATCGATAAAACAGGATATAAGCCCATTCACAGTGGCTAACGTTTAAATAATGTTAGAAGTTTATTGACAAGATTTCCTTGTTGACAATAATTTATTGACTGCCACTGGATATTCAAGTCAATGAGGAAAATTCAACCTGTAAATAAAAGAGTTATTGAAAATATAATAATCGAAAGAAGACATGATCATTTAGTCATTATTTTATTAATTCACCCTTTCCTTGTAAACTTTTAATTTCAGACTCAAGGTTCTTATAACTGGCTATTTTTTCTTAGTATATTTTTCGTATTCGTTTAACCATTCACGCATAATCCTCTTTTTTTACGCCCTTAAAAAAGTATTTGTTAAAAGCAATTTCGTCATTTAAATACCCGTTTTCTACTGAAAAAGACAGAGATACTATAAATTCTCTCAACTTGAAAATACCATCTGCCACTTCTTTGAATTTGGACCAGTCCAAAATTTTGTCGCGTGGGAATGGGTTAAAGTTTATTCTATAATCACGAAGACTCTTTCATGCCAAGCACTGTAATGTCCGATTATTGGACAACGCCTATTTGTAAACAGTTAAGTTTTACCTTGTGTGATCCGTCACGCAGAAGCGGTAATCGAAAGTATCAACCCAGGTCAGACTGCACGGTAATATTTATAAGTGCTGAAAAGACTCAACCACTATTTTAATCTAAGATCCCTTTTCGGGTAGTACTTAGGTGGACCGGATATCTTTTCTAGTTTTCATTTAGGGGGTAGGGGTAACAATTGGCTTTCTTCAGCGTGATGGATCGCACATCATAGATGTTTTCTAAAATAAGCTATAGTTACGACGTTTAGTTTCCAAATCAACGAAAATGCTTGTTGTCCAAGGTAATAATTCATTTCCGGTCTAAATAAAGATTCGATTGGTCAGTCGATTTTTCGACAAATTAATTGCGGCGATTTGTCGATTAACTTGTTTTTATAGGTTTTCCCGTTTGATTTTTTCAACTTGCATTCCGTCGGACTGTCAATCTAAAGGTCCCGGGTACGATCCCCGACGGCGGCACTCCGACTATTTGTCTCACCAATGAGTCGGTAATCGTAGACCTATGTGAGATAGCAGCTGGAGGCTAGGAAAGAATGAAATGGTAGTACTGGTGTGAGAAATACCAGGATCCCATTGTTAGGTGCTCCAGCCGCCGCGATATAACTGAAAAAATGTTGAAAGCGGCGTAAAACCCCATTCAAACAAACAAATCAATTTGCATTCCCTTCTGAAAAGCAAAGGCTCTAAAGCTGCAAACGAAATATCGAAAGAGTTAACCCATTCCCACACAAGGACACTTTAAACGCCCCTCAATATGAAAACTTTGGAAAACATTGTGGATAATGAAGAAATTGCTTGCTACAAGCAATTTCTTCATTATCCACGATGTTTTCTTTTCTAAAAGAGAAAGATACTGAAGATTTCATCAACTTAAAATTGTCGTCTGCACTTCTTCGTATTTGGACTTGTCCAAAATTTTATCGTCTTGGGTTAATCCATTCCCTCTTAATCCCTCCTTTTTACGCCCCTCGAAAAAATAGATCTGGAAAACAATGTTTAAAATGAAGGAAGCAATTCTGAATTCTTCATTATCCACCATGTTTTCTACCCCAAAAGACAAAGATTTAAAAGATTTCATCAACTTAAAACTCTCGTTTGAATCTTCTTCCAATTTAGAGGGTCTTGTGGGAATGGGTGAAAGGAACAACCAGTGAACATACATTAAAGGAAGATGAAAATTGCAAGCATTGTGTGTTGATGTAGGAATAGGGTCCTTCCATGCTCTTGGTATATGCATGTAAGTACATGATTGAGAAAAATGCGGAAATAAGAATATCCGGGTTCATACGCCCCTTGTTCAACCAATGTAAAGTTCTTGGATTTTAATTCTAGCTCGAAGGTAGACAACAAATAGACCAGAAAAAAACTTAGGAGTTCAGGTTTCGACCTAATTTTTTATCACAAGAACATTGTTTGATTGACTAAGTGGGGTTTAACGCCTCTTTAAATAGTATTTCAGTCATTCAAATAGTATTTCAGGCACAAAACAATGGATTTCTGGTATTTTTCACACCATTACTATCACGACATCCTTTCTTAGCCTAACATATGTCGGAATGGATATGTGCCGCCGCCAGGGATCGAACCCGTGACATCCGATTATTGAAAATTAGGAGTCTGGCACGCTACCGATTGCGCTATGACGGCGGCACACACAAGAACATTGGGTTGTCCGATATGGCTCGATATAAGCAGAGACATATTACTATCGTGTTGAATATGAGTAACCTATAATAAAACTGTGCGTTTAACTTGGTTACCTACCTTGTTTTGAAATAAAGTTAACTCGTGATATTTCTGTTGGTTCAGCGTAGTTACTTACCTTTGAAATGTAGTTAACTCATGGTATTTCTGTTAGTTCAACTTGTTTACCTACCTTGTTTTGAAATGAAATAAACTCGTGATATTTCTGTTTGTTCAACTTTGTTACTTTCCTTGTTTTCAAATGAAATTTAACCCATGACTTTTTCTGTCGGTTCAGCCTAGTTATCTACATTGTTTTGAAATGTAGTTAACTCAAGATATTTCTGTTAGTACAACCTGTTTGCCAACTTTGTTTTGAAATAAAGTGAACACATGATATTTCTTATCGTTCAACTTGGATACTTATCTTGTTTTGGAATGTAGTTTAACCCATGATATTTCTGTTGGTTAAGCATAGTAACCTACCTTGTTTTGAAATATAGCTAACTCATTATATTTCTGTTAGTACAACCTGTTTGCCAACCTTGTTTTGAAATTAATTTAACGCATGATATTTCCGTTTGTTCAACTTGGTTACCAATTTTGTTTTGAAAAGAAGTTTAACTCATGATATTTCTGTTGGTTAAGCATAGTTATATACCTACCTTGTTTTTAAATGTAGTTTACTCATGATATTTCCGTTAGTTCAAATTGTTTGCCAACATTGTTCTGAAATGAAGTTAACCCATTGCATTTCTGATCTAATTTGATCGTTCAACTTGGTTACTTGTTTTGTATACAAATGAATTTAATTTAGTTCAGGTTTGATCCCCGGCGGCGGCACATATCCTTTCCGACATTTGTTTCTCACAAATGGGTGGATAATCGTAAACCCAAGTGTGATAGCAGTTGGATGCTAGGAAGGATTTAATGGTAGTACTGGTGTGAGAAATACCAGGAATCCATTGTTAGGTGCTCCAGTCGCCGCGACATGACTGAAAACTGTTAAACACGGCTTTAAACCCAATTCATTCAATCAATCAATCTGTCGGTTCAGCTCGGTAACCTATCTTGTGTTTAAATGAAGTTAACCCATGATATTTCTGTTCGTTCAACTTGACTACCTATCTTGTATTAAAACGAAGTTAGCCCATGATATTACTGTTGGTTCAGCTATGTAACCTATCTTGTTTTAAAATGAATTCAGCCCATGATATTTCTGTTAGGTCAGCTTGGTTATCTACCTAGTTTCGAAATGAATTTAACCCATGATATTCCTGCTACTTCAACTGGTTTCCTATCTTGTTACCGAACGCCTTACACCGGACCTAACTACCACGCTAGGATCTATATAATGTTTCTTGAAGGCGTAATTATAATCAAACATGTCCGATTGATAGTTATGTTTTCAGACTAATGCATGTTTGATGTTCAAATAAAACAGTTTGTTTCTCTATCAAAATGTTTATCTTTTTGTAATGCGAAAGCCAGGTCGTATTTTCAGGATCACTTAGTGTTTAGATGGTTCGTTTTTAACCATTTATATTAAGATAATTTTAAGTCCATATATTTAACCATTTCCTGGTTAATCCCTGTTTTTTACGTCCCTGTGATTTTGTAATTGAGAAAACATTGTGGAAAAAAAAAAGAAATTGCTTGCAACAAGCAATTTCTTCTTTTTTCACAATATTTTCTACACTACAAAATGGTTATTTTTCAAATGAAATCAACTTTAAATTTTCGTCTGCAAAACCTTTGAATTTGGACAGGTCTAAAGTTTGCAAAATAGGAAAGGGTTAAGAAATGAAGAGAATATTTTTTTGTTTTCATGTAGCTCTGAACCGAAAAACTAATCACACTGCATGGACCAGCGATAAATTTTGCGAACTTAAGCCGTTTAAAATCGAAGTTGAACTTAATGTTGGAGTCAATGGCGGGGCCAACGGAGAAAGTGGATGGGTCCAGCGATTGGTCAATTTGCTACCAGAATTTCAGAACTATCTGTATCCTATCATTCTCGTCACTACTTTTTCTTTACAGAACAAACGCCTTTACACGAAATCGATGAACTTTTGATATTAAAAAAGCTAATTCATGTACATGTATAATACGTTATTATGAAATGGATTTATCACCATTTACTGAAGTTTGTTAAGAGCTGAAAATATCAAACAAACAAACAAATAAACACTGAAGTTTGTTAAGAGCTGAAAATATCAAACAAACAAACAAATAAACAAACAAAATGTATGTCACTTTTTACGTTGGCAGAAGATATCAGCAATTTCCTGCTTTAAATTGGAAACAAACACAGTGTCTAACTCTCGTCATGCTATCAAATTATCGTAACTACAGCCTATATAAGATCTGTGGAACGGCGGTATATTTCATGGTGATTTATCTACATTTTGTACAAATTTGAACAGTTTTGGAGGGGTTCAAAAATAGGCCGCAGATTATCTTTGTTCATTTTCCTTATCTTCCTAGCAACGTGCGAGTGGGCTTACGGTTGGTTTATTACAATAAAGGGTAGAGATAGGTTATCGAGAGGGTATAGATTGATTTCTTTAACGAAATCAATACAGAATTAACCCCCGACTTATCTCGGGCTTTCCGCGATTTCAGTAGGATAATACCCTCATGATGTTTTGTCAGTGTCGCGCCATTTTAACCCTTTCCCGTACAATCCATGATTTTTACGTTATTGCGATGTTATACTTAAGAAAACATTGTGGAAAAAGAAGAAATTTCTTGTAACAAGCAATTTCTTCTTTTTCCGCAACGTTTTCTATTATATAAGATTGTTGCTTTTTAATTATACATACTGTATAGTATCGTCTGCCACCCCTTTGAATTCAAACAAGACTAAAATTTTGAAAAAGACAGTAAAAGGTTGAGGTACACTTTTAGACATCACCCTTCTTCTTGGGTTCTAGCCGCCGTCATAGCGAAGTTGGTAGCGCGTCGGACTGTCAATCTAGAGGTCCCGGGTTCGATCCCCGACGGTGGCATTCATCCATTCCGACTATTTGTCTCTCACCAATGGGTCGATAATCGTAGACCTATGTGGGATAGCAGCTGGATGCTAGGAAAGGATGTAATGGTAGTACTGGTGTGAGAAATAGCAGGATTCCATTGAAAGGTGCTCCAGCCGCCGCGATATAACTGAAAGATTGTTGAAAGCGGCGTAAAACCCCATTCAAACAAAACAAACAAATCTTCTTCCATACAAACATAACAAACAAACCTTCTTCCATTCAAACAAAACAAACAAACAAATCTTCTTGGGTTTTGTAAGAACGCTGGATAATGTCGATGGGTGACCTAAACATCGTAACTACAGGTTGCATTACAGATAAACTACCCTACAATGAAGTCGAAGTGGGCGTGGCCAGCGATCCGTCAATTTGGTAAACGCTGGTGCATTTACCCTTTCCTGTACAGTCACTGGTTTGTGTGTATTTCCGTTTATTTATCGTCTCTACCGTAGCACATGCCCATATGAGCGACGCCCCCAGTAGACGGTTAGTTGTTACGGGGGAATAGTGCAAGGATACAGGACGAAATTGCTGAGAGCTTCGCCTGGTTCTTTAACGTGCTCGATAGATAGCATCGTCACACGTCTCATCCGAAAGACAATTAGTTAGTTAGTTGATATGGTCAGCCCAGGGCTCGAACCCGTGATCTTGATGTTTTGAACGTCCATTTGATTTTTATATTAAAAAATATCGCGAAAAAAGAAGAAATTGCTTGTAACAAGCAATTTCTTCTTTTTTTCACAATATTTTCTACCACATAGGATGATTTCGTTTCAAATTACACTACTTTTTTTTATTGTCACCTGAAACATCTTTATTAATGGACCGGTATAAAATTGTGAAAAGCAGAGAAGGGTTATGTGATGCCGCATTCGGCCCAATGCTTTAACTCATTCCAACACAATCCCTCCTTTTTATGCCCCTCAAGAAAAAAGCTGTGGAAAACATTGCGGAAAATGAAGAAATTGCTTGTAACAAGCAATTTCTTCATTATTCACGATGTTTTCTATTGAAAAAGACACAAACAATTAAAAATCAATCAACGTAAAATTGTCGTTAGAAGCTTCTTTCAATTTGATCCAGTCTAAAATTTTGTTGTTTGGGAATGGGTTAAGTTTGCTAGTAAAGTATGATTTCATATTCAGATTTTGTCCCACCGAATTAACTTACATTTAACTTTCTATCAGTTTAAACTGGTATTGACACTTTTTATTTCCGAACACTGAGTTGAAAATGATGATAATGATAATAATGATATTGATAAAACGTAGTTCGAATAAATCAAGATTGAAAAGTAAATAATTACAAAATAGAAGCAATTGCAATTCCTTTCAAAAGCAACTATTTCAGTCTATAATGGAAATGAAGGACGCGTGAACCAGGTTTGTCGTCAAGAACCTTCATTTACCATACGACTTTGATATTCTAAGAGAAAACCAGAAGTTTTTGTTATATCGCGTAACGTTGTTATTACAAAAATGGGAACATGAAAACAGATTTGGCAAATGACCCTATCTAGGAAGTTCAATCTTCAGATACTAGATATGTGAACCTAACCCTTTTTACCAAAATTTACAGTATGGCGTTGATATTGAACTCGTCTATATATACTAGGGGGAAAAAGTTGAGCAATTTTTTTCGACCTACATTATTTTTCACCGTAAATGTATAAACCTTATAGAATAAGTCTCGTTTGCAAATTTTAAAAGCTAACTAACTAATTATGCATTAAGAGCACGTTTTCCTCGCTTCTAAAGGCTGTCTGACGCAATTTTGCTGAAACACGTTCTGCACGTGCTTCCACATGTACGTGAAGTCTTTACCCACAATATCTATCCCAGTTTATTGGTTAGCATCAATAACAAGATAACTCATTAAAACATTTTAAAAAATTCAAACGGGACGTCGCCCAGGGCTTAACTTAGACCAACGGCACGTAACCATCGGTATGCTGGCTGGTGGTATGATGATAAAAGAGGTGGCTCAACATTTTGGCGTGAGCCAAAGTTCAATTTCAAGACTTAGAACAAAGTATCGTCAATTAGGCACCGTCAAAGACAGGCCACGTTCAGGCAGGCCACGTAAGACTACCCAACGTGAGGACAATTACATCGTAACGTGTTCACAGCGTAATCGCTTCCTCAATAGCACTCGTATAGCCGGTTTGGTCCGGAATGCAACGGGAACACGGGTCTGTGCTCGTACTGTAAGAAACAGACTTCGTTCGGCATGTTTAAGCGCTCGTCGACCTTACGTTGACATTCCTTTGACACGTGCACACAGACATGCAAGATTGAATTGGACAAGGGTACACCGTCGATGGCCAAGACGAATGTGGAATCAGGTCCTATTCACAGACGAATCCCGTTTTAATTTGATGTTTGCGGATGGCAGGGTACGTGTATGGAGGCGTGATGGCGAAAGGATGGATTCCGCCAACGTCATTCAACATGACCGTTTTGGAGGCGGCAGCGTCATGGTCTGGGGTGGTATATCATACCGTAGCAAGACTGACTTGGTAGCTATTCAGGGAAACTTAAATGCCGTTCGATACTGTACCGAAATTGTCCAGCCAGTGGTATTACCGTTCTTGCGTCAATGGCTTGCTACCATTTTTCAGCAAGATAATGCCCACCCACATGTCGCTCGGCACACGTTGGACCTTTTACAGACTAATAATGTTGATGTGTTGGATTGGCCTGCCAAATCACCGGATCTGTCTCCGATCGAACACCTTTGGGACCATCTGGGTAGGAGAGTAAGAGACAGGAATGACGTTAATAACGTTAGAGACTTGGAACGTGTTCTGCGTCAGGAATGGGATCGTATCCCTATGGCCATTAATCGTAGGCTCATTTCCAGCATGAGAAGACGCTGTGATGCCGTTATTGGCGCAAACGGTGGACACACAAGATATTAAATCTTTGTGTTACTTTTACTTCCCTACCCCTACCATGTTTCACGCTGTACAACAAACACCTTGAAATCATCTGATTTTTTAATTACTGTGGCTAACACATAAAAGATCGATGTGTGAAAATACGGTTTGAATCCAAAGCTAGACATCGGAGAAATTGGCTGTAACGTACGAAATTGCTAAACTTTTTTCCCTCAGTATATTTTCGGCTACATAGTCAATGGATCATTTTTTTCTCTATATTTTTCTTTTTCGAAAAAAGGGAGAGAAATAGATAAAAGAAAGTAGAATGTTGTTTTTAGTATGGCTGCAAGCTAACTCCCCAAGCCCTCTACCATAGTCACACACGAAAAATAAAGTATGGCGTTGATATTGAACACGTCTATATATTTTCGCCTACATAGTAAATGGATCGTTTTTTAACTAGAAAAAAGGGAGAGAAATAGATAAAAGAAAGTAGAATGTTGTTTTTATTATGGTTGCCAGCTAACTCTCCTAGCCTTCTACCATAGTCACACACGAAATATACTGTATGGCGTTGTTATTTAACTAGTCTGTATAAATCCCCTACATAGTAAATGGATCGGGTTTTTTGTATTTTTTTTTTCCGAAAAAGGGGAGAGAAATAGATAAGTGAAAGTAGAGTGTTGTTTTTCGTTTATCAAAATCCAATGAATTATAACTTTTCAATACTAAAAGATTTCCGCATGCCGAGCTGCAAGGCTCCATTTCTTCAGAATATATAACTAGATTATGCGTTATCAATAACATATGCCAGATTTTATAGAGAATGATCTCCTCAATGTCATGTGTCAAGATTGCGTAATGTAATAAAACAGATTGAGAAACCATGTAAATGACTTCTAGAAATAAATTCAATATAACAGATACATGAACGTTGTGGGTTTACTTCTAAAACATTATAACTGCAGCTCAAACTAATACATGGTTGATGGTGTCTGGAAGACGGTCCGCCATTGGCATTTAACCCATTCCCACACAATGACGAGTTTTAACATCCCTCAATATGAAAGCTTTTAGAAAACATTGTGGAAAATGAAGAAATTGCTTGTTACAAGCAATTTCTTCATTATCCTATATGTTTTCTAACTAAATAGACAAAGATTTTGAAGATTTCACAAACTTTAAAATGTCGTCTGCAACTTCTTTGAAATTGGACTGGTCTTAATTTCCATCATGTGGGAATGGGTTAACCTACATTTATTACCACACGAATCTAGAACAATAGCCTCTCCGGACAAATTCCCCTTCTGTGTTTTTTGACAAGGTGGACATCATTCCCTTTCCAAATTATACAAGGCGGGCATTAGCCCCTTCGTTATTCTGACAGGGTGGACAATATCCCCTCCCTTATATTAATTGGGTGAACAATATCCCCTTCGTCATTTTACTTGTTTTACCCCCCCCCCCCCAAAAAAAAAAAAACAAAAAAAACCAAAAAAAAACAACCCTTTCTAAATATATCACAGACAATGTCTGACCCGTTTCACGGCTTTTGGGTCGGTTAGAATTCTGATTTTTTTTTCATTTATCCAAAATGTAAATACCAACAATCAACGTAAAACCTATATAATTACAGTAAAATGCGTTTATTTCGGACATAGTCCGTATAAAACATTTAGGTTGTGACAGATAAAAAGTTGGAAAAATTATAATTGAAATAATCTCCACGGTTCAGGTAGTAACGACTAGACATGAGCCTATGCGTGACATTTCCAACAATTACACATGTGCGCCAAGTAAAGACTCGGATCAGCCTGTGCATCCGCACAGTCTGATCAGAGTCTACACTCTGCGCTCTGTAGATAGATACTGACCCAAAGCTTCTTTAAACAATCAGTGAATGTTCTAATTGCCCCGAATGGTTGTCCAGGGTGCTCAATGTGTGCGAGACACGCACATGCGAAATGGTTGAAAATGTCACGCATAGACTCATATATAAAATGGTGATTGTGCGTTCCGTTCGTAAGGGACGTCGTCAAGGAAGATTGTCGACAACCTGGGAGAAATTGAAGCGAGTGTGGAGTGAAAGTGAAGCCAATTTCGATCGGTTGCTTGATAGAGATGGATTGCTTGTCTTCAAAAGTGCATCTCCCGATTATTGACTGTAGAGGAATGGTAGAATAGCTGTACTTTCCCTGCATTCTGTCTTATACCAAATCAGTTCACATTGTTATATATCTTTGCTTATCTACATGTCGCATTTCTTGAGAGAATTGGGCAATCGCGGCTGTCAATCAAATAATCACTCGACCAATGAGATTATTCACTTACACTGGAAGTTCAGTTCGAACTCTGACATTGGCCATCATTTTGGTGAATTTTTTCTGTTCGTTTTGCGACTTAAACGTCGTAACAAAAGCTTATTCAAGTTGTAGTTACGGCATCTAGAATCCAACCAACCATTCTAATTATACTTGAGAAAACATTGTGGAAAAAAGGAGTAACAAGCAATTTTTTATTTTCCACAACATTATCTACCATATTTGATTATTTTCCAAATAAAATCGATTTTATATTGTCGTCTGCGAATCCACTAAATTTCGACAGGTCCAATATTTTTCAAAACAGGAAAGGGTTGAATAGTCCTACACATCA
Source organism: Fragum fragum (assembly GCA_946902895.1). Taxonomy (NCBI): domain Eukaryota; kingdom Metazoa; phylum Mollusca; class Bivalvia; order Cardiida; family Cardiidae; genus Fragum; species Fragum fragum. The sequence goes on along the minus strand of OX336376.1, from coordinate 41,296,922 downwards.
TCTGCTAATTTAATTTTGATAAACCGAGAAGTTGTGTTTTTAAACAAATTCCACGACTTCTTTGACCAGCCCTTGTAATGACGTCATTTTCTAAACGTCATTATATGTTTTGGATATCATAAAAAAAACTTAGATTTAAAAAGAATGTATTCATTGCACAAAATAAAGGTCCTACAACATCGACTTATTTCAGTTTAATGTACCGAGAACTTAAGACTTTATAAAACAATTTCCACGTGTTGTTTGATCAATCCGTGTGTGAAGTCATATACATTGCACAAAAGAATAGTACTATAACATCGACTTATTTCAATTTGATATACTGAGAACTTAGGATTTTATAAATAAAGTCAACGAATTATTTGATCAGCCCTTGAAATGACTTATTTTTCTAAACGACATCATATATTTTGAATATCATAAAAAAAAACTCAAGAATAGTATCGATGAATTAATGTCATATTATGAATTAGTTAAAATCGGAATATTTTCTCCTTGGGTATATGCAAGTCAGAACAAATTTATTTGTTGTTTTCTAAAGGATTTAGAAGTCTTAGCCCCGCGCCCCCGAGAACCTTGATCGTCTCTAGACACTTTCTTGAGACTTGACTTTCTAGAAATTTGTGTCATACAGCGAAATCTTGTTGTAGATGTTGTTACTTTCTGCGTGTAGATTCTCTAGTTAGAAATCATTTTGGAACTCGTTAAAAGATTTCTACAGCACGAAAGAAGCAATAACATGGAGTTTTACTGTAGGGCAATATTCAATGTAAACAACTTTAGAAACTATGCCAAAATTGATTAGTTGCGTCCTTAAAGTCCAAGTCAAATTTAGACAATTCAATAAAAAGAAAAAAATGCTTAGGCCTCCAAGTGATGATTTATTTGAGTCGTATTGCAATTGTGTCAACCTTTCTTATTATGTGTTCGGTCCGAACACTAAAGGTATATTTGCCATTCGGGCATAGATCATGCTGTTTTGTCATGATTTTAGACTACTTGTTTTTAATTTTTGTGAGGTGTTGTCTTTAGACGTAAATGTATCAAGTTTAAGAGCCAATCGTTCGAATTTACCCGTTGGAGAGTTGTCTGCGCATGTCATATTCTCCGAAGATTGACCTGTCTTCAGGACCGTATCACTTATCCAGATTGGGATAAATATTATACAACGTCGTACGCATAACTCCATATTATATCGCCAAAAAGTAGCAAGTGGATAATTACAATAAAAACTACCTTTGTGGCTAAATCAAGCTTAAATGTCGCCCCACATTAATTAGAAAAATAATAATTCAAATTGCGATGGTATTTATGCCTTAACTGCGGTCCAAGAAGAGGCACCAAGAATTTGAAACGAGCATTTCATTGGCGCTGACATTTTGAATGTAGTTCGGCGGAATCGGCCGAGTTGTCACGAATGACACTATACAAAATTGCTCAAATTAGATAGGCTAGTGTGAGAAAAATCCCGCTTATCGGAAGAAAACGCCTGTTGGAGATGAAGTGTGACTTGGACAGTAAGATTGTGGCTTCGAATGATTGATTGGTAGATTGATTAATTGGTAGATTGATTAATTGAATGTCGTTTACAGTAAATGCATGAGATGGTCGCTATTTATGAGTTTCACTGTAGCTTCCCCTCTGTGGTCAACTCGTTGAATACAGACCCTAATGTCCACTTTTCTTTACAACACTCAGTTATTATGTTTAAGAAAACTTTTTTGGAAATGAAAAAAGTGCCTGTTATGAAGTTTTCTACGCAATTTGAAAGCAATTGATCGAATTTTAGCAATTTTGAGTTGTCGTCTGCACCTTCTGTCAAATTGGACAAGTCTAAAATTGTGTTTCCTGGTAATGAGTCAAGTGCAGTCTAACGACCAGTGACTGGTTCGGTTGATTTGGCTAGCAGGAATGACTTGTTATGTCTTCGCTCGCACTTTCTTAATCCATTACTACACGAGAAAATTCCAGACTGGTCAAAAATTAAAGATGTGCAGACGACACATTTAAATTGACGAAATTTTGGATTTTTTAAAAAAAGATTTGGGTAGAAAAAATTATGGATAATGAAGAACTTGCTTGAGACAAGCAATTTCTTCATTTATCGACAATTTTTTCCAAAGGTTTTTTTTCCTTGAGGGCGTCCGAAAGCGTCATCGTGTGGGAATGGGTTAAAAAAACACACACACAACACACACACACAATGTAAAAAAAAACCCCTAAACCTCAAAACCAACACTCAATAATCAATAGGCCTTTGGTAAAGGGTCAAGTTGGTTAGGATCGTCCCAACACGTCTATGAAACAAAAAAGTCTTTATTTAACTTTTTGCTGTTGTTATTGTGGTGGTGTGTTTGTGTAATAGATGCAATTTATGCAATTAATGATGAAACTTGAAATCTTTCACTCTAGTTATAGCCATTTCGTATAATAAAGTTTGCACCATTGTTAATCTTCTCTTTGGATGTATAAACGCACTTCCTGTGTTCACAATGATATAAACAGTTCACTAAAACATTGTTTTCAATTGAAACACTAAGCTTGTTTTTCTTTCCTTTTTTTCAGTGAAAGCTCAAAGCCGGGATAGAGTTCATTAAATGCAGTTTTAATTTGTTGTATCTTTCTTTATCTTCCAGATAAGAGAACATTCATGGAAGGCGTAAAATAAACAAGAGGGCATCTGGACCTTAATAGCTAACCTGAGTCGATGACTACAAGAATTAAACAGCACAAATTACCATATTTTGCGCCACAGAGATTCGTTATCAAAGTGTTAACTTAGAAATTAATTCTGGAAAGAAATTCTTACCATGTTTCAAGATATCTATGCCAGAAGTGCAGTGTTCAAAAAGCAAGAAATGGTTTTCTAAGATCTGTTCTAGCGACCTACTTCTTGTCCCTTGTGACAAAATATGAGCATATGCGTGACATTTCCAACCATTTCGCATTTGCGTGACTCGCCTACATTGAGCAGTTTGGACAGCCATTCGAGGCAATAAGAATATTCGATGATTACTTTAAGAAGCTTTGAGTCAGTATCTATCTCGGGGCGCAGAGTGAAGACTCTGATCAGACTGTGCGGATGCACAGGCTGATCTGAGTCTTTACTTGGCGCGCATGTGTAATTGTTGGAAATGTTACTCATGCGCAAATATATACCTTGACAGAGATATCATGGAAACAAACATTCTGACCAAACACCAAGACCTTTGAGACAAAAATCTGGTCTCTAGAGTACACTTAGTTACACTGTAAGTTCCGAATATCAAACCTGACAGAGAAATCATGAAAACGAACATTCTGACCATATACAAAGGCCCTTGAGACAAAAATTTTATCTCTATAGTACTGTTGTAAGTTCCGAATATAGAACTTGACACAGAAATCATGATAACAAACATTCTGACCATATACAAAGACTTTTGAGGCAAAATGTGGTCTCCAGAGTGTAAAAAACAGCTTATTTAAGATTTGACCTAATAACCTAGTTTTTAAAACCATGTGGCCCAATATTGAACTTGACCAAAATATCGTGACATCTGGAAGGTTCACAAGTTTTTTTCCAGAATTCTATTAATGACCTTGTTTATTCCATGGGACCCAGTATCAAACTTGGCCATGGGTTATGGGAACAAACAATCTGACCAAGTTTTAAGGAATTTTAGCCAAAAATGTGGCCTCTAGAAAGCATATAGAATGTTGATGCTCGACGGACGAAAGACGCCGGACACAGAAAACAGTTTTACTACAAAAGCTCACCATGAGCACGATGTGCCCATGGTGAGCTTAAAATGCAATTGTTGTCCGTTTTCTTTCTCAAATCATCGATAATGACGACTACTTTCTCGTGAACCTACATGCAGATGTATTTTCGTAAAACCTAAACGATTCCCTCTCGGTTTAAATATGTTTTATAATTGTATGATTGAACCATTTTTCTCTCAATCTCAATATGTTTTAAAATTGTATGATTTATCCATTTTACCCTATGCATTCTGTTCCACTAGTATATGTTTAGCACGATGAAAATCGTTGTATTGTGATGCTGCAAATTGACGAGCCGCGTCTGTAAATCAAAGAATCGATCTACCAACCAAATTATTCATTAAGACCGAAAGTGAACTTTGAACTCTTATAACGGTCGATATTTATGAGAATCATTTCTGTTGGTTTTGTGACTTAAACGTTGCAACTACAGCTTATACTCTATATCTGAATGCCTAAACGCTTTATCGGAAGACATAGGTGCAGGCAAAACTGAATTTAGCAACATTAAGCAAAGAAAGCATTTGTGAGAAAGAAATTTGCATTTGCTTTCGATGCTTTCTTAACTGTGGGATTGCGGTTTAATGGATTTAAATGTTTATTGTTTTTTAGGGAGTTAGATTATGGGTTATATGAATAAATGTATTTTCAAAAATCTTTAAATGGCATAACTGTAAATCAATTTGTAAGAATCATCATTAAACATTACTATGACCGGATACGAAGAAACAACACGACTCTACAGAACCAGTATTCAGAAATGAAGACATGACTATGGTGATCCATTACTGTATGCTTCCACTAAATTTTGTTTCATGTCCACATTCAGTCGTCTTTCAACTATTTGTAAGCATTGCAAATATGGCTCAACTGTTAGCTTTCCGACAGGATCGTCCTCCTTCAGCACTTTCGGTGTTTTGATTATGATAATTGAAAAAAAACCCAGACATTTATTATATCTTACCTAAATGCTTAAAAAACGGATACCATGGCTCTGTAGTATATGAACACTTGAACCTTGAGAAAAAATCTGCGCCCAGTAGGTGTATATCTAGTTTCGAATTTTCGAAGTCTTTCTGCTTAGTTTACTTCCTTTTTAGGGAATGTTATTCGCTTGTATGTGACATTTATAACAACCTCATATGTGCGCAAATTAAAGAACCTACATTTGGCTGCTTAGTTCCTGCGCTTTTCGCTCCTGTCAAATTGACGGATCGCTGGCTCTGCCTACTTTGTAAAATGTATCGCAGGGAATATAAAACGAAACGCAAATCGTTAGTCAGAAATGTCTAACCTTTACCCATTTCTTAAAATTAGACTGGTCTTATTTTAAAGAGGTTTCAGATGACATTGAAAATTGGATGTAATTTGAAATGAAACCATCCTATGTGGTAGAAAATATTTTGGGAAAAGGAGAAATTGCTTGTCACAAGCAATTTCTTCTTTTTCCACACTTTTTCTCAAGTAATAAATAACATAAACGAAGAATCCCGTGTTTGTACTGGAAAGGGTTAACATAAAAGTCGAAGTTCAAAGATCATATCCTGTTTAAAAAGGAAATGATTGGTAAATTGATTTTTCTTATTTGACAGCGACGATCCGTCATTTTTTATTCTCAGAACGAGAGAATTGTCTCATTTCCTTTTTCTGATAATCTTATCATTCTCCTTCTCTCGTTATCTAATTTTTTTCTCCTTCTTTTTCCCCCATTTCGCAGTCCATGCAGGTCCCTGTCTTTTTAAAAAAGAGGAATTTTCCGATACATAAAAATGTATTCTTGTAAATGCCACGTGCATGCGAATGCACTTATCGTATAATGTAAGATGTTATTTTCTTTTTCCGATGGGTTTCCTAAAATAACATCCGGAACATTTCCAGTAGATAGAGAATGATAAGAAACTGTGGGAAACATAAAACATGAACATACGATTGATAACCGATCCAATAAATTGCTTCCCATTACGTAACGGAAGACACCTTTTCATTGAAATGAGAAATGGGTGTAGTGAAGAAAGAACACGTATAGGAAGAATTTGCAAATCTTCGAAAACCACTGGTTTATGGAATAATTTAATTTTCAGTTTCGCGTTCTGATTGGTCGAAAAAAATATTCATAACTCCATAACCAAAACTTTGAGCACGCAGCGATTTTGTATGCTTCCGCACAAAATAGTCCCTAACAAAAAGGTATCAAAATATGTAAAGTTTTTGTTTTTTTCGCTCGATTCTATTAAATTATAAGAAATGAAGAGAATATGTTTTTGTTTTCATGGAGGTATGAACCGAAAAACCTAATCACACAATGTATGAATCAACTTCGCGTATTCATACAGTGTGATAAGTTTTCTCGGTTCATACCTCCATGAAAACAAAAAATATTCTCTTCATCTCTTAAATATCTTTAGGATAACATGACACAGCAAACACTTGACCAGGTTAATGTCCATATTTCTATCAATCCCAGTCTCTCAGACGGCGGGCTACCAGTTTTTGACTGGGTTACTGCCCCTAGATCTTACGATGACTGTCTCTGAGATCAGATACTAACAATTTTTGACAAGGTTATCGTCCCCAGATCCTATGACTATAGTCTCGCAGACAGCAGGCTACCAGTTTTTGACAAGGCTACTACACCTAGATACTAGTCTCTTGCAGACAGCGGGCTACCAATTTTTGACTGGGTTACTGCCCCTAGATCTATCCAAACAAGTATTTTTGACAGCGGTCTACCGATTTACTTCTTTGGGAGGACATGACAAAGCGAAAACTTGACTGGATTACTGCCCCTATATCTAGAAGTTCTTGTGCATTGGAGAGCGGACAACCATTTTTGACTGGGTTACTACCCCTAGATCTATTAATACTTATCTCGCAGGCATTACACTAACAGTTTTTCACTGGGTACTGTCTCTTTATCTTACGACACTAGTCTCTTAGACAGTTATTTGCTAGTTTATTTATAGCATCTTCCTCTTGGAATCTCTTCTTGAATTGGTTAAGAGACAAAATGCAGGGTATAATTTAGTAAGAGAATGAAAGTATTTTGTCTCTCTACAGCTATAATATGGACATGAGGACCAAGGGAGAAAATTTTGTGTGTTTTTTTTTTAGCTTATTTGTTTTTTTAGCAGTCCCGTCGTATTACTATATGGCATTTTCTTCGCTGTTGTTATCGTCCCCGTGGCTAGTATGTGGCCAGTAAGAATTAAGCTGAAATTGAAATTTCATTAAATTACAGAAGAGAAATTTATATCATAACGTTACACACACTAGTGGACATCAAGAGTCGGGTACATTTAAAAATAACACGTTTGAAGTTATTTCAATTTTTACATACTATTGTGTGAATTACGTCCTTTTTTCCTGCTGCTTTTATAGGTGCAGTTACGGTATCATTTTGTGTTTTTCCCGTAAAGTAGTAAACACTCGAAAGAGCGTGCTATTCATTACTTTATCAACGAAACGTTAGACAGAAATAATGTTCAATGAACATCCAAGCAATATACCTTATTTATACCATCAAGGGGGATAGCTCTGAATGTATTTTTGCAAACTGGTATGCCCTTTTTAATAACATATTTTTCGTTCACCTTCCAAGTATCAAGATCCCCGACGGCGGCACTCATCCTTTCCGACTATTTGTCTCTCACCAATGGGTCGATAATCGTAGACCTATGTGGGATAGCAGCTGGAGGCTAGGAAAGGATGTGATGGCGATACTGGTGTGAGAAATACCAGGAATCCTATGTTAGGTGCTCCAGTCGCCGCGATGTAACTGAAAGATTGTTGAAAGCGGCGTAAAACCCATTCAAACAAACAAATCCAATTATCAAGCAGAGCTATCGCAGATAGGACAAAAATTGGCGAATATGTAACTGCTAACTACATCTTTCTGGTCGGAGACAGTTCGGTTGGAAAAAATAAATAAAAAAATAAATCAAGATAAACAACGGTTTTTTTATTTGTTTCTCATACTGTTATGTGTCGCAAGTAAACATAGCAGCTCCGGGCTGAACGGATTATTTCAACTTCCAAACGAAATGACTTAAGATACGTCATCTTAACCCTTGTAAGCTCAATCCGGAATATTCCTGCTTTGGCAGACATGAGGTATAGACTAAAATCAGCCTTAACATATATGCTGTCTGATGTTAGTCTAAACCACCTGTTTGACATTTTAGTATCAGAGTTTTGATGGAATTAATATACAAAAGATGATCCACAATATTAGGCCTTTCAGTGCCTATAACCCTTTGAATTTAATGCTGTTAAGGTTTTTATGCAGCATGAAAATGGTTAAAATGAATCGACAGTCGGCATATTTTAGTGAAAAAAGTTCCCTTTTCATTAGGGACCCTTCCATGTAATAGCGAAAGTGTTTGTTTGAAGCACCTTCGTCTTATCAAACAATGTATTGATTCATATGACCAATGATATATATCACAGAAAATATGGTAGAAACATTTCACTTCCGGTAAGGAATTGGGTCTTGTCAACACTGTTTTCGTACAAGTATTGTCTTATGACTGATTGGGATTTTTCTTATATTTCGTAAGTTATTGTGGAACAAAAAGTTATGTATTACTCGACTCTATCGGAATTCGAGCCTCGGAGTCTTCTATTCCCAGTAAGGGGTTCTACGACATGACTATAAAGACTAGCTTTAACAAATCACAACAAGCATCGTTTACCTTGCTACAATTATTATATCTTTACGATCTAATAAATCTCTCTATAACCCATTTCCTAACGACAAAATTTAAGACTGGTCTAAATCAAAAGAAGTTGCAGACGACAAATTCTGGTTGATGAAATGTTAAAATGCTTGTTTTTATGGGGAAAAATTGGATAATAAAGAAATTGCTTGACACAAATGAAAAAATGAATTTTGATAACTTTTTTTTCTTGCCGTTTCTTTAATTAATGGGACATTCCTCAATATATGCCTGGTGAACATTGCTTTATTCAACCCATAACCAGACGTCACAATATCAGACTGTTCCAAATTGAAAGGACAAAACAAAGTAATTTTAGATATTTTCGCCTTTTGGATAGAAAACATTATTTAAAATGAAGATATTGCTTCTTGCAAGCAATTTCTTCATTTTACACAATGTTTTCCCATATTTTTTTTTTTCTTAAAGGGCGTCTAAAAGCACCATTGTGTAGGAATGAGTTGACGGACAGTTACTGTATCTGAGGGTTATCATTCCTCAAGATGAATTCAACTCAGATCGTATTATACAGTTTACGATATGAGTATCTGAATTCAACTCAGATGTTCGTATCTTACAGTTTGCGATATTAGCATCTAAGTACGATAAAGTCGAACAACTGATTTATCCAAATCATTAGCTAACACGTGCTATAATCTGAATGCCCATGTTTCTCGAATATTGTTTAGTAGATTGAGAATGCGTGTATGGGTGAACGTGATCTTTGACCAATCACTCGACAACGGACCATCGGAAAAATTAAAACTAAACAAACAAAAAAGACTTTACGGATCTTTGACAATGGTCAGTACTTTGTCGAGTATTGTTGAGCATTTTCCTCTTCTTCTGCTTTTCATATACATATAATTTAATCTTTAGTTTCGTCTATCAAAATCGGGCGTTCTGATTGGTCGGAAAAAAAATATTCGAAAAAAAAAAATATTCATAACTCCTTGAACAAAATTTTGAGCACGAAGCAGCTTCGCGTATTCATACAGTGTGATTAGGTTTTTCGGTTCATACCTCCACGAAAACAAAAAATGTTCTCTTCATCTCTTAAGTTCTTTATTTACTTGGAAAGTGATTGAAAAATAAGGTAGAAAAACATTGTGATGGAAGGGTGGGTAAATAGATGGATGGGTGGATGGATGGATGGGGGAGGGGGTGAGAGAGAGAGCGAGTGAAGTAGAGAGAGTGAGTGTAAAAGAGAGACACCGAGACAGACAAACACAAAGAGAGAAATAGATTCGCAGACGAAGACACACAGAGAGACACACAGAATGAGGATCACGCTTCGTAAGAATAAAAGGCACTTCCTGGTCGATTACCAAGATGCAATTCCTGACAGCAGGGAAATGAGTTATTAAACCAATAATAATGATTTGACGGAACTTATGTTCAAAATCAAAGAATTCTACTGTCTGTAATAAAACATGAAAACGACCTTTAAATCTTTTGTCGGTATTTATCTTTTATTTCCAGGTTTACGAGCACGAATGCACTCTGGGAAATCTCGGTTCTATCGGTAATTGTGAGAGGCACGTGATATGCACGCGCCATAATCTTACGTTTGATGTACGTTCTTTGAAGCAATTTCCCAAAATAACACTTGGAACCGTTCTTTTTGAGATAGGGCGATAGGAAACAGTGGGAGATGGAAAACAGGGAGTTTTGACAACTCCAGTAAAATAAGTAATTATACTGAAATAAGAGTAGAATCAAAGTACTGAAAAGCACTGTAAGCAGGCAAAGCATTGTTTTGTTCAGTAATATTCTTTGTCAAACATTATCATGATAAAGAAAGCAGGTTAAAGTAACCAAGAAGTTAACAATTCCCACACAACCCCCCCCCCCCCTTTTTACGCCCCTCAAGAAAATAGTTGTGGAAAACAATGTGAAAAATGAAGAAATTGCTTTTTAAAAGGAATTTCTTCATTTTCCACATTGTTTTCTACCTAAAGAGTTAAATATTTTTGAATTTTCAACAATTTTAAATTGTCGTCTGCAACTTCTTTGAAGACTCTGATTAGAATAATTTTGAACACGATATGCTAAAGTGAGCTAAAATACCTAGAAGATAAACTTGCATGCAGAGTTTTCAATATTCCTGAAATACAAAAGAACTACTTTTTATGACGTAGGCATTTAATGGATTTAGCGGATAAGCTTCCATTGGCAGTTTCTTACGACCTCCAAATTTTGTCTGTTAACTCAAGCTATCAAAGCTGATGCTTGGCTAGCTGAAATATACAAGTATCTTCGTTGGTCGTGCTAAATGACGCAATTACAGCTTTATTCAAGCTATATTAACGACATTCTGCATGCCAAACGATGGTATGTAAAGCATATAAGCATTTTCTATGCACATCAAAGGCTTGCACAATTTTTCAACCACTTTCAGTTGAAATAACTTTTTTTTCGACGAAAAAAAAATCCTTCAAATCAGTGTTTGTGCTGCCGCGGCCATAGAGTAATTGGTAGCGCGTCGGATCAATCAAGAAGTCCAGGGTTCAATCCTCGGTATCGGCAAATGTCCTTCCCGACATTTGTCTCTCACCAATGAGTTGATGCACGTTCACGTAAGTGGTATGAGCATTTTGATACTCGGAAAGCACGTTTTGGTTGTACTGGTGTGAGTGATACCAGGAACCCATGGTTAGGTGCTCCAGCCGCAGTGATATGACTGAAATTCTGTTAAAAGTGGCGTTGAATCCCATTAAAATCAATAACTTGTGAAATGGGTGGGAATGTCACGTGAAGGCCCATTTTCAGATGTATAGGTTATGAAAATATCCATGCGTAAGTTTTACGTCATACTCTTAATATGCGAAGATTTTTACAGTGCAAAATATTTCTGTTGAAACCTTTACAGCAGTAGAAAAATGACTAAATTATCGTTAACTTCTTTGGCTACAATAAACGATATCAATATTAGTCCTTCGAACAATTTGAAACACAAACGCGCATACCAACTATACTATACCGAGTCTTGAGAACTCGACTTGCACTTTGGCAGATCTTCATTTTCGAGAAGTGGGTAGTTTGTACATACGATATTACGAACTTCTATTTTCGAAAAGACTCGATATTTGGAAAATAGTGACAAACGGAAGTGAGCAAGGGGGAGGGGGTCTTGGCAAATCAACGCATAGAATGTGAATCGAATACATTTCTTTCATATATTTTGGTGATTTTCTTATTGACAGGTCGTAAAGCTGAACTCATTAGCTAAGGGTTTGGGAAAGGAAGACGTTGCTCGAGACAAACAATTTTTCATTTTTTTCATTTTCCCGCGAAGCTTTTTTTCCCTGGGGACGTACAAAAGAGAGGGCTTAAGTGGAAATTAGTTCACCCATTACCAGAAGGCAAATTTTTAGACCAGTCCAAATTGAAAGATGTTGCAGACGACAATTCAAAATTTATGAAAGCTTGGGTGTTGTTTTTTTCTTTTTCTCTCTCTCTCTCCTTTTTTCTCAACTTTATGGGTAGAACACATTGTGGATAATGAAGAAATTGCTTTCGGGGGGGGGGGGGGGACCAAATACCAGAATTACCAGAGATGAAACCAATCGTTTTTCCTAGATATTTTGAATACAAAATGGTCCAGTTACTTTTCTACATATTCATTTTGGAATCATATCTGCACTAGCCCTGTTTGATCTAATGTTTTTGTCAAGTACAATCAGTGTTGCTCAAGTGACCACTTGAACTAGACGATCACTTTCATGAAACAATCATATTGACAATATCGCTTCAGAAAGAAAAAAAAATATGTTTTCACCCTTTCCCACATAGTAACGCTTTTTGACGCCCCTCAAGAAAAGAAATAGGGAAAACATTGTGGAAAATGAAGAAATTGCTTGTAACAAACAAACCAAGAAAGTTGAAAAAAATCTAAAATTTCCTTAACTTTGGATTGTCGTCTGCAGCTTCTTTTCAATTTTGAACGGTCTAAAAGCTTTCTGTGGGGGAATGGGTTGGCCTTCCCTTGAGAGAATAAAGTTTAACTGTATGCCATTTTAATTAATTCAAAGATGTCCCCTGTTTAGGTGGATCAATAAATATCAGCGACTGTAAGAGTTTTAATACCTTTTCGCTCATGATGAAAACAACAGAATATAAACAGTATAAACCTTCAATGAATCTTCAGAATTTTCCTTTCTTTCATCCGATGCTTTCAAATGATGCTTGTATTTACACGGGCCATCTTTGTTTGCGTAACATCAAAGGCAATGCAAATCCGAAGAGAAATAAATTAGGTAATAAGCGGGGTTTAACAGCAATCAATGAAGCAATGTAAACAAACTCAGCAATCCAATAGAATGTCTTAAGTTGCCTTACTTTTCTATTGGTAATGCGTTGGTTTTTATGCAAAAGCATAATTTAAGATATGACATGGCTAGCGAAAGCTGAGTATCTCTAATAATTCTAACTAACTACTAGAAATACCGACCTAGACAAAAAGTCGACCGTCGAAATACATTAAAATGTAACAAAATGCCACTTCTTTTTTAACCCATTCCAACACAGCAAAATTTTAGACCGGTCCAAATTGAAAGAAACTGCAGACGACAATTTCAAGTTGATGGAATTTTGAATTTTTTGGTCTTTTTGGATAGAAAACATTGTGGATAATGAAGAAATTGCTTGAAACAAGCAATTTCTTCATTTTCCACAATGTTTTCCAAAGCTTTTTTCTAGAGGGGCGTATAAAGGAGGGATTGAGTTGGAATGGGTTAAATAAGAATGCCGTTAGCTTAGTGTAAAAACATTATAAGTATGTTTACTTTGTATAGACACTTATGATGTTTTACACGAAGTCACTGATATGAACCTACCAATTTTAACGTTTGAATTACAACAAAGAGTTAATTTTGCTTTACAAGGTGACTGAAATATTAAAAAATCGTTGTATACTGATGATCCCTCCGCGCACAGTATAGTTTGTAAAATAGATTAACCCATTCTCACACAATGACGCTTTTGGACACCCGCGAAGAAAAACAATTTGGAAAACATTGTGTAACATGAAGAAATTGAAAGTTGAAAAAATCATAAATTTGAAATTGTCGCCTGCAACTCCTTTCAATTTGGACCAACCTGAAATTATGCCGTCTGGTATTGTCTTAATAGATACTCTTTCCTCCATTTATTTCAAATCGACCATTTTTACAAGCGGGGCCAAGGAAATTATAACGTTCATTTTGATAAATATATATTTAATATGATTGCTTATAAGTTATATCTAGGCACAAGAGAAACAATAAAGGAAATATTTAGAACATTTCTTCTGCGAAACAAGAAAATCCAGATGGTTTTTTAGACAGGATCATTTCTTTGCTCGGTTCGTGCATTCTCTATGTTACATAGAAAAAAAAGAGGGAATCTGAAATGACCATATTCTTTCCAAATAGATGGCTAAGAACATTGGTGGTTTTGTGATCATTTCAGTCCTCAAACAAGAAAGCCTGGTGCATTAACCCATTCCAACACAGTGGAATTTTAGACTGGTCCAAATTCAAAGAAGCTGCAGACGACAATTTCAAGTTGATAGAATTTTGAATTTTTTCGTCATTTTGGGTAGAAAAGATTGTGGATAATGAAGAAATTGCTTGATACAAGCAATTTCTTCATTTTCCACAATGTTTTCAAAAACTTTTTTCTTGTGGGGCGTAAAAAGGAGGGCTTGAGTTGGAATGGGTTAATATTTTGAATGCATCATCACCAAGTGAACACCTTCCAAGTTTGTCCTGATTCCCATGAGGTGATATTTAGGATCCCGTAAAGTTCATCCTTTTTACAAAGTTTTTTTTTCCAGTAAATGATGTTTAACGCCGCCTTGAAGCATCTTTTAGTTATATGACGGCGAAGTTCACTTATTTCTATGCTTCCGTACCGTATTTGTAAAGAAACAAAAAGACCAATTTCGGTGGCTTAGTGCTTTAACATCATAAGTGTCTATGATGTTACTCTAAGCTAATGATTTACTGTTTGAATCCAATAACAACCCATACTGCCTAAATATTTAATTCGGAGGTCACTGCTTATCAAATGTGGCTCTCTAGAAAAAAAATGTTCAAACAGTTCCGTTTTTACGCCCCTCATGAAAAAATAAAAATATTGTGGACAAAGAAGAAATTTCTTGTAACAAGTTTTTCTAAAAGTCAAAAATGTAATCCACCCTAAAAGGCAAGGGTTTCCTTTAAATTTCAACAACTTGAAATTGTCGTTTTCAATTTCTTTCAAGTCTTAACAATTTTTGCTACTTTTTTGTATGGTACTATTTTGTGCGGAAGTATACAAAATGACTGTGTGCTCAAAATTTTGGTCGTGGAGGTATGGCTATTTTTTTCGACCAATCAGAACGCTCGTTTTTCATACACGAAACTAAGTAGGATCCCAAATTTTCTTGGCGATAATAAGGGAAAGAAGGGAACCCCTTTTAACTTTATTTTCAAAAAATCGTTCGTTTGTAAACCTGCAAACTTTTTAGATGTCTGGTAAACTAAGTAGAAATGGTTTTCGGCGGAGTTCATTTTCCTTCTATAGTGTTTATAGCAAAGTAGGCATACAAAGTGGACTTGTCGGTCCTCTCAGTATATTCTCTTAAGTAGATGACGTAATGGATTAAAGGCAAAGATATTTTAGAGCCAATATAAATTGGCGTCATTATGCCAGGAAGATATTTCAATAGTAGAGCCCTTCGTCTCTACACTCTCTGAGGACGTTACTCCTTAATTACCAGACGACACAGTTTTAGACTGGTCCAATTTGGAATAAGTTGCAGACGACAATTCTTTTTGGTGAAATTTGAAAATTCGTTATTATCTTGGGGTAGAAAACATTGTGGTTAATGGAGAAATTACTTGTAAGAAGCAATTTCTTCATTTCCCATGACGTTTTCCAAAGCCCTTTACTAAAGGGCTTCTGTTACTTTAGGTACTTTGGGTTAGAGGCATTCTAAGAAAGCATGACTACGGTTAATTTTGAGTTGACCGTTATATTGGAAAGATTTATGCACAAAATACTTATATTTGAGCGAACGCGTGACATTTCCAACCATTACACATGTGCGCCAAGTAAAGACTCAGATCAGCCTGTGCATCCGCACAGTCTGATCAGAGTCTTCACTCTGCGCTCTGTAGATAGATACTGACCTAAACAACCAGCGAATGTTCTAATTGCCCCGAATGGCTGTCCAGGGTGCCCAATGTGTGCGAGTCACGCACATGCGAAATGGTTGGAAAAGTCACGCATAGGCTCTTACAGGCACGATTTTATACAAGACTGTTGTAATGAGTGGAGTTAAGTTTTATTCCGCCTTGATTCAAGAATTAAAACTTCGTGAAGAAATTAAACAATGTTGAAAATTGAAAAAAAAAAAAAAATGAATTCACTCATGTCTGACAAAATTGAAGGCGGAGAAAACAGGTGCTCGGGAGAATACGTCAATTTAGATGCTCATTATGCCACGTCAAAATTTTTTATTTACACAGATACATAAAATATTTTTATCGTATATGAATGATTTAAGCACACATAATATTTTGAGTGTTCTGATCTGTTTACGATGATACATTTTATAGTTGGTGGAAGGCTTGCGTGTTTTTTATCATCAGCAATGGCAGATAAGTGATAGTAAAGCCGTTATGCGCTAAAAAGCGTTTGGTAGCAAATCGGCACCAATCACTTGTTTAACCTTATCCTGCTTAACCCCTGGGTTTTACGTCCCTGTTTTTTTATACTTGAGAAAACATAGTGGAAAAGAAGCAATTTCTTCTTTTTCTTCAATATTTTCCTATTGAATGCTTATATTTCAAATAAGTTCAACTTGAAATTGTCGCCCGTAAAACCTGTTAATTTGGACCAGTCTAAAGTTTATAAAAACATGATGGGAGACCGGAAAAGGTTAAAATTACGTATCAAATATCGGTTTAAGGCAGAGGGTCAGATTTCATGCACATGTTCGCCCCTCTTGCAAGTAACGACCTATCGAATGGAATACAGTGGACACTCGTTGTCTCAAAATCGAAAATATCGAAATATTCGGATTACAGCATGTCAGTACGAAGATGTTTGTAGCGGTTTACCCTTACCCCGACAACCGATAGAAACTCCCAGTTGGACGGTCGGTTATGTTTTCTTTTACCTAGACTTCGATTATCTCTAGGCTGGATCTATTGTCTACTAGGAAATTGTAGATGTTAAAGTCGACGGCGAAATTGAGATAACGAGCGTCGACTCTGATTTGGTTTACTTCCTTGCTTTTCTGGTGATGTCCTTACCGAAATTACTTTTGAAAAGTAGCCGCGGCAAATTCGATAAAACTACATGTTCAGATAGTTTACTTCCTTGCTTTTCTGGTGATGTCCTTACCGAAATTACTTTTGAAAAGTAGCCGCGGCAAATTCGATAAAACTACATGTTCAGATATTTAGGTTCACGGGAATGAAAAGGTTGTTTTGTATCTTTATTCAATCGACGTACAACCTCAGCTTGTTGTGATGCAGTCGTGGAGATTATCCACATTGACGAATAACGTGACAAAGAAATGTTAAATGATATGAATCGACAAATAGTCCTTGCTTGTGAATGGCTATATAGATCCACAAGATTCAGTGTGTGATCGAAATTCAACTGTGTTTAAAAGTCTGCAGACAAAACTGACCCTGGACTCTCTGGTACCCCGTCACGGATCACAAAAAGAAAATAAGGGACTGAAAATACACAAACTGATAGATAGCGACAATCAATCAAAATAATAGATTTACCAATCGATTAATTTCTAATCACAAGTAAATAGAGGACCTCCAACTTAATTAATATCAAGCAGAAGTTATGACTTAAGTTCACCCGACGGAAATTCGCTTTTTTCCCCCACCAACCACGTATTTTGGTAAACTAATGACGTTTCATAACTCAGTTAACCCATTCCAACTCAAAATTTTTTTAGACTGGTCCAAATTGAAAGAAGCTGCAGACAATATTTTTAAGTTGGTGGAATATAAATTTTCTATGTCTTTTTGGATAGAAAACATTGTGAATAATGAAGATACAAGCAATTTCTTCATTTTCCACAATATTTTCCAAAGCTTTTTGTTGAGGGGCGTAAAAAGGAGGGCTTCTGTGGAAATGGGTCAAACTATCTTGTCGGAGGGCAGTCGGCTAGTACAGCGATCAACCAATTATCAATATTAGGTTTTCTAAAAGATAAAAAATAATTAATAATACCCCTTTTCATGCTAAAAAAACCGTTTCAGAACTGCATAAAAATCTTCTTTTGAAAATTAATTTCATGAACAACTCTGGTTTAAAAAGGACAGACAAGTGGTGTAGAACAAGTGCAGTCTGATCTTTGTCTATACCTCCTGCTTTAATCGGAATATTACGGGTTAAGTATGACAAGGGTTAAGGAATGGGAAGCATGATTTAACAATCGAATAATTACGCTGAAGCTATTTTGGTATTAATTTTTCTGTGAGTATTATATTAACAATCCTATAAGGAAAGCATACTAAAACCAACTTCCTACCTTCACCAAGAAACGCAAACGGCTTTACAGAAATGACGCCTAACATATTTGTTCTTCTCTTTTTTGTGTCTGGTTAATGTTAATGTTGTGCAATATCTTTTCTATCGAAAGATTCACCTATCATCAAACAGACATTGCACGTGGCACGTCTCCTCGAGCGACCAAACAGGGAATGCTACAACGCAAACGCCTACAGTTCTTGTAGAGCCTAAGTTATCCAGGTTTCCTTGGTGCTACGTGAAAAAAACGTCATTTCATAAATAAAGAAATATACAAAGATAGAGTATGTGGACTTCCTAAACGTCACAACCACAGCTTGGATAAGTCTACAGACCGACTATATCGATGGTTCAGCGAGAAACAATTGTAACTGCCTATAAATATATATACAGTTACAACTGTTTCGCGCTGAAAAATTATTATATATTTCGCGGTAATTCAACATAATTGCACTTATCTTTGAGTGAGTTTTTTCTCTCTCTTTTTTTCCCATAAATAATATACAAATGTATTAATTTCATAGATTCCTGATGATAAAAAAAAACAACAATAAAGTCGCTAAAACTCAGAAATGACATAGTAATGTTGTTTAAACCCTTTACTGTATAACAAAATTTTAGACCTGGCCAAATTGAAGGAGTTTGATCACGACAAGTTAAAGTCGATTTTATCTGAAAAAAAAAGACCATTCATAATGGTTGAAGATAATGTAAAAAAAGAAGAAATTGCTTGTCTACTAGCAATTTCTTCTTTTTTGCACAATGTTTTCTCGAGTAAACGCAGGAGCGTAGAACAAGAAAGAGTTAATATTGTTATAGAGCGTTTACCAAATATCTAAATTACATGTAATATTTGATCAATTATTGCCCTTTATTTCATAAAGCTGATATTCAGTTTTAAAACATCTATGCCAGATTGAAGACCCCCTTGTTGACCATGCTGAGCACAATCTTTATTTTCAGATTACGTTTATAGGTTAATAAGTTTATTAACCTGTTCTGTAATGATATAGTTTGGGAGGTTAAAATTGCCAACAAATTCGAGGGGCGGGATTAAAAGAATCAGCCACTTATGGTCGTTATTTAATTGTAACAAGAAAATAGTTGTTACTATCTAGACCTTTCAACTAAAGGTCACCATGGTAGAGTTAAATGTGAATCTGTTTCGTTTGAGTCTCTTACATTCATTCATCCATTCCCACTGAATACCGCCTTTTATGCCCCTTAACCCATTCCCACTGAATACCGGATTTTAAGCACCTTAACCCATTCCCACTGAATACCGCCTTTTACGCCCTTTAACCCATTCCCGCACAACAAAATTTGAGACTAGTCCAAATGGGAAGAAGTTGCAGAAGACAATTTTTAGTTCATGAAATTTTAAAGATCTTAGTCTTTTTAGGTAGAAAACGTTATGGATAATGAAGAAATTGCTTGTAACACGCAATTTCTTTATTTTCGAAATTTTTTCCAAAGCGAATTTTGAGGAGCGTAAAAGGTTTGACTGTTTAGGAATGGGTTAAGAAAGTTCAGAACGGCGAAGAGGAAACAGAAGAAATTGCTTGTTCCCACCGAATCTTCCATTTCCACAGTGTTTCCTACTCAGTATGACATACAAAACTGAAATTCTGTCAACTGGAAATCGTCGTCGGCAACTTCTTTGAATTCAGAACAGTCTAAAATTGGGTTAACTTCTTCATGCGAAGAATCAATAACTAAAGGGAGATTACCAGTAAGATTCGACAAGTGAAAAGTCGGATCGATTTCTCTGTACATGTTAGGCCTAATGCATAGAATAATATATCAGTTTAAGTGTCGCCAATCAAATTACCTGATTGTTTATTTCATAACCTTTCAAAATAAACGAAGGTGAAACTATTCATCTAAAATTTTGTCGTATGGTAAAGGTTGAAATTACTAAGAAGAGATCGGTGAGTGCATTCATATCCAAGAAAAAGAAGTTCTTCACTCTGACACAAAGGGTAGAGTTTAATAAAACTAGGCTGGTTTTCTTAAGCAAATAAAGTCAGATGGCGGCGTGTTCTATACGTGTTATATTACAAAGTTAGGAAGATAAACACAAATCCAGCAGCGTTAAAATTAGGACGAAATTAATACAAGCACTCTTGTTTGTTTGTCCCTTTACCAAATTAAATCAAAGATTGAAAGTGTTTAATGTTTGTTTGTTTAAATGGGGTTTTACGCCGCTTTCAACAATCTTTCAGTTATATCGCGGCGGCTGGAGCACCTAACAATGGAATCCTGGTATTTCTCACACCAGTACTACCATTACATCCTTTCCTAGCCTCCAGCTGCTATCCCACATAGGTCTACGATTATTGACCAATTGGTGAGAGACAAATAGTCGGAAAAGATGAGTGCCGCCGTCGGGGATCGAACCCGGGATCTCTAGATTGACAGTCCGACGCGCAACCAACTGCGCTATGACGGCGGCCGAAAGTGTTTGAATGAGCGGTGTATTACTACTCTTCTATACCCTATATATGCTAGCTTCATATATCCCATTACCCGCTCAACCCGTTCCCACACAACCCCTCCTTTTCACGCCCCTCAAGAAAATAGTCCTGGAAAACAATGTGAAAAATGCAGAAATTGCTTGTTACAAGCAATTTCTGCATTTTCCACATTTTTTCAACTCAGAGAGACAAAGATTTTTCAAAAAATTCCTGTCGCCAAATCCTTTCAGTTTGGACCGGTCTAAAATTTCAATGTGTTGGGATGGGTTAAACCCCATTGTTTTACAAAAAGGGCTTATTCTAAAATATTTTCTACGACCAAATGAGATTGTATTACACTAGTAGAGCGATCTTTCTATTATCACTTTGTGGAGGGTATGATACTTTTTTCTTATTTCTCCTATATGACTAAATAAACCCTTTACCAGACAACAAAATTGTAGACTGGTCCAGGTCGAATAAATAGCAGACGACAAATTCAATTTGGTGAAATTTCATTGTTTTTTATATTATTATTATTATTTTATTTTTCATGTTAGAAAATATTGTGGATAATGAAGAAATTGCAATTTTCACATTTTTCACAATGTTTTTGAAAGTGTTTGTTTTTTGTTTGTCTGGGTTTTTTTTTGTTGTTGTTTTTTTTTTTTTTTTTTTTTTTTTTTTGTTTTGTGTGTGTGTGTGTGTGTGTTTTGGGGGGTAAATAGCGGGTTTGTGTGGGAATGGGTTAAAGCATTTACTTCGAAGTTTTATACAATTTTTGTATTCCAAGGTGAGTTTTTTTTCCATCACAGTTAATCAACTCCATACACCATTTAGATCAATGTAACATGCTTCTGAAATAACTCAAACGGGTGAAAATGAATATCTTGTTTCTCACGGTAAGAAAAATGTCATTCTCTGAGAAACTACTATATTGGACCACGGACAATTGAATGAAAAAACTCCGCTTCCCACTCAGATATTCGTCTCTAAGCAACTTAAATAATTCCGTGTCAATCTTCCTCACCGAAAAACGTCAAGCCGGGACCAATTTATCAAGTAAGTTTAAAATCAATGTTTATCCTTACGTTCTCCAGTTTTGGCAGAAAAGAAATGCCGCTCTGTCCTATAGATTCCAAAAACTAATGCTTCATCGAACTACGGCCAATCTTGCTTATTGCACCACCTCTATTAACTTTTTCCTGTTTTGCAAAATTTTAGACCTGTCCAAATTCAAAGGTCCTACAGACGAAAATTTGAAGTGCAATTGATTTGAATAAAATAACCCTTTCAATAGGGTCGAAAATATTGGGAAAAAGAAGAAATTCTCTAAAACCATAATTGTCCTCGCCTACGCGAAATCATAGCAACGGTACACGGCTTCTTCGTTGGCAGTTTAATGTGTTATATTTGTGTTTATGAAATATTATATAGGGAAAACAGAGGTGCCGCAAATCTAGCTTCCATCCTTGAACAAACAAAATACAATAGGTTACATCTATGGGAATATCAAATACCAACTAATTATCTGTAATTTTGTGGGTTGTTTTGCAACGGAAAACTGTATGAAATATATTATCCTCCTTCATTATACTCACTAGAGAGAGGGGGAAGGGGACGAGAAGAACAGACAGACAGAGAGAAAGAGACAGAACATCATTCCAACTAGAGAGAGAGTGGGGAGAGAAGAGAGAGAAGAACAGACAGACAGAGAGAAAGAGACAGACAGAGACAGAAATAGGTCATCTTTATAAAAGATATAGCAAAAACAAGGAGAGGTATGATTGAGAATATTTTAAATTGAATCCCCCGGTAGTAAAATACGATTCTAAAATAATAAAATTCTTTCACTAGATTACAACTTTAGGTGCATACAAGAAGTGTGTGAAATTGGCAGGACATTAGACATTCGACCGAATGTCTAACTGGGAAATTAGACATTCAAATATCAATGTCTAACTGCCTAATTAGACATTAGACATTCGATTAGACATTCGACCGAACACGTTTTTGAATGTCTAACTGCCGAATTAGACATTAGACATTCGATTAGACATTCGAACAAACCCGTTTTTGAATGTCTAACTGCCGAATTAGACATTAGACATTCGATAAGACATTGATATTTGAATGTCTAATTTCCCAGTTAGACATTTGGTCGAATGTCTAATGTCTAATGTCCTGCCAACTTCACACACTTGCATACAAGTCTAGACCGATCGCGTTGGTCAATCAAAGAATCAATATAGACCAATCGAATCATTCACTTAGAACGAAAGTGCAACTTGAACTCCAACATTGGTATACATTTACGCGAAACACTTTTGTTGGTATACCGACTTAAACGTCGTAACTACAGCTTATTCAAGCTGTAGTTACGACGTTAAGGTCGTAAATCTTACAATTTCACTTTATTGTTACATGTGACTGGCCATGAAATTTGAAAAATAAAGCCGTTCGATATGGAAATGGAACTTCCTGTCGGAGTCAGTGGGCGTGGCCAGCGAAGTCAAGGGACTTGGCCAGCGATCCATAAGTTAACCAATTCACACACACACACACAAAAAAAAAAAATATCTAGAGTGTTCCAAATTGGACGAAGCTGCGGACGACAATTTTAAGTTGATGGAATCTAAGATTTGTTCGTCTTTTTGGATAGAAAACATTATGGAAAATGAAGAAATTGCTTGATACAAGCAATTTCTTCATTTTCCACAATGTTTTCCAAAGCTTTTTTTTCTTGAGAGGAGTAAAAAGGAGGGATTGGATGCCAACTGGTAAAATGAGTTTCAAGACTGTCATGACATATCAAGTATTGTAATGCAAACACGCCTCTCACACGAATAACTTGTTGGTGTTTTTCGTGTTTTTCATGTATTATGCAAATAAGTTCACACATGAAAGTTAAAAGAAGGTTGCAATAAGAGCGCAAAATAGCAATCATGATGGTTCTATATTGCTCATCCGATCATGAAAGACCTAGCTTTAATATGATAGTTCATAGAATCAAAGTAAAATACCATTTAAGGCAATACTTAAATACTTAATCTGAAAGCCCTAAGCCCATTTATCACGTGAGTACGAATGCACAATTTGAAAGCTACGAAAGAAGGTATTTAATTTGGGAGGGGAAGATCTTTAACCCTTTCCTGCTCAAACCCGGGATTTTGCGTCACTGTGATTTTATACTTGAGAAAACATTGTGGAAAAAGGAGAAATTGCTTGTAACAAGCAATTTCTCCTTTTCCTACAATATTTTCTACCATATAGGATGGTCAGATTTCAAATTGCATGCATTTTTCATTGTCGTCTGCAACCTCTTTCAAATTTGACCAGTCTAAAATTTCATAAAACAGGAAAGGGTTAAGAGATTTCCATTCTTTATAATATCTATGTGAATCCAGGATCCTACAACACTAGGCTGATCTTTATTGTAAAACAACTTAAAATATTTTGGTAGAGGATCATTAGGCAATGCTTTGTGCCAAATGTCGATGCTGCAAACCCTGTGGTTTTTGACAAGAAACTTTTGTAGTTTTTTTATTTGGTTGCCTTGGCAACCATAGTTCATTATGGATTCCAATTCTGTGAAGGAGTTTTAAACTGGAAATGCTTGTAAATACGTGGTATACATTTTTAAGTATTTGAAACGCTTCGACGTTCGTTCTTTCTTTTCGTCTTCTACATAAGTAAAATCAATTATTTTCTAAGAGAACGAGGACACCTTTTTGGGTTTGGATTAATACCAAACGGCGTGACTACATTCATCATAGAGATGGGGGTAATTACTTTCGTCTACCGAACATGTCATGAAACACAGACTTGTTGGTGGCGTCATGCGAAAAGTAACGATGCACTCTGCATCGAGTGTCCACAATTGACAGAACGCGGCTGTCAATCAAGGAACCAATAATAATGATAATAATAATGATAATAATAACTTTATTTTAAGAAGATAAAACATTAAGACAGCATTTTCAATTTACAACGAATAAGACATGTCTTTGTAAAATGTTGCCTTCTCTCTCTCCAATCTTTCTCACATCCTTTCTCTCCCTCCCTCTCTATCTCTCTCCCTTTCTTTCTTTCTGTCTGTCTGTCTCTCTCTCTCACACACACACACTCTTTCTCTGTCTCTCCCTCTCTCTGTCTGTCTCTCTCTCCCTCCCCTCTCTCTCTCTCCCTCCCCCCCTCTCTCTCTCTCCCTCCCTCCCTCCCTCTATTAATAAACGAAAAAATCTATCGACCAATCGAATCATACTTTTATACCAAAAGTAAACTTTGAACTCCGTCATGGGACGACATTAATGTGAATGCGAAACATTTTTGTTGGCTTAGCGACTTAAACGTCGTAATTAGAGCTTATTTGAGCTTTAGTTACGATATTTAGATCGCCAACCAACAATTTCACTTTTTGTTACATGTTACTGGCCATATAATTTGCAAAATTATTATCGAGGTGGAACTTCCTGTTGGAGTCACTCGGCTGGACCAGCTGAGTCAGTGGGCGGGGCCAGCGATCCGTCAGTTGCAAAAGCACGCGACTTTTCTTTGAGACAGGTACTCTTTTACTTATACGATTTGTTTGAATGGGGTTTTACGCCGCTTTCAGTTATATCGCGGCGGCTGGAGCACCTAACAATGGAATCCTGGTATTTCTCACACCAGTACTACCATTACATCCCTTCCTAGCCTCCAGCTGCTATCTCACATAGGTCTACGATTATCGACCCATTGGTGAAAGACAAATAGTCGGAAAGGATGAGTGCTGCCGTCGGGGATCGAACCCGGGACCTCTAGATTGACAGTCCGACGCGCTACCAACTGCGCTATGACGGCGGCTTTACTTAGACGAAGCAAGAACTTAAATACAGGTTCCGAAATTGACGGATTGCTGACCGGAAGTTCGCCTTCGATATCGAGGTTATTCTTTAGTTACGACGTATAATTCGCCCATCTTACAAAAATTCTTCACCTAAAATGTCGACCTTTGTTGGAGTTTAAAGTTCACCCCTACCTAAATGTTAGATTTGATTGGTCTATAGATTGTTTTACTAACTCCGTCTAACGCGATCCGTCCAATAACCCCTTCCCGTTTTCTTTCAGAATTTTAGACCTGTCCAAAATCAAAGGTTTTGCAGACGAAAATTTAAAGTGGATTTAAATCGAAAAATAACCACTCAGTAGGGTAGAAAATATTGAGGAAAAAGAAGAATTGTTTGTTACAAACAATTTCTTCTTTTTCTTCATTATTTGCTCAAGTATAAAACCACATGGACGTAAAAACAAGGGATTGTACGAGAATGGGTTAAACAAAACTGGTTGGGGTCTACAAAACCAGTTTACAAGTCGAGATACAAATATACATGTACTCGCGTTGTTTTGGCCTACACTGTCCAAATGTAAGATAATGCTGTTATTTGTATAAATGGGATTTAACGCCACTTTTAACAGTTTTCCAGTCATATCGTGGCATCTGGAGCACCTAACCATGGATTCCTGGCATTTCTCAACCAGTACTACCATCCTTTCCGAGCCTCTAGCTACTCATCCTACATAGGTTTACAATTATCCATCCACTGGTGGGAGACAATGTCGGAAGGGGATCGAACCCGAGACCCCAGGATTAGGAGTCTGACGCGCTACCAACTGCGCAATGATCGCGGCTTAGATAATGGTGCACAATTTATCAAACCCATCTAATGAGATGGGGATCGCTGAAGCCACCAAACCATAACGTGGCAAGCGATCCGTTAATTGAAATCTCCATTCACTTGAAGGTGACAGCCGCCGTCATAGCACAGTTGGTAGCGCGTCGGACTATCAATCTAGAGGTCCCGGGTTCGATTCCCGACGGCGGCACTCATCCTTTCCGACTATTTGTCTCTTACCAATGGGTCGATAATCGTAGACCTATGTGGGATAGCAGCTGGAGGCTAGGAAAGGATGTAATGGTAGTACTGGTGTGAGAAATACCAGGATTCCATTGTTAGGTGCTCCAGCCGCCGCGATATAACTGAAAGATTGTTGAAAGCGGCGTAAAACCCCATTCAAATAAAAAAATAAAATCAAATCAAAACTTGAAGGTGACAGAAGGTAATATTTTCTGACCTGTCAACCGTGAGACAATCTCATCACCGTGGTTACAGACGCGGAATGATATCGCACAAATAGTCCGTCACAAACTTCCGGTAGCTGTCGATTTCCTAAATCTTGTGACCTGAGAACGACGAGATTTATATCGTAGTTTCCAATCCTCCTTCGTATCAATTAAAGAACACCAGAAAACATCTATGAGTTACTCGGTACTTGCATTTTAGTTCTAAGACTCAAGATATTCTCCTGAGTGTTGTTTATTTGTATGGGGTTTAACGCCGATTTTGACTGTTTTCAGCTATATCGCGGCGGCTGGAGCGCTTAACAATGGATTCCTGGTATGTCTCGAACCAGTACTACCAAAACATCCTTTCCTAACCTCCAGCTGCTATCCCGCTTGGGTTTACGATTATCCACCCATCGGTGAGATGCAAATGTCGGAAAGGGTATATATGCCACCACCGGGGATCGGACCCATGAAAATAATAAGATTGACAAAAAACTAGATTGACAAATCTTCTAGAATCTGAGCATATTTTAAACGATTTAAACCCTTAAGCTTTTAATTCCCATTCATCAAGGGAGGCCTTAATAGAGCCCGGTGGAATATAAAATGATAAAGAAACAGGGAACGGATTGATCAAACATACCACGTGTATCAATTAGACGGGGTAAATATACTGCGACACCAGATTCCGGTCTTAAACCGGGGTAATAACCATTGCCTTGCTGAATGAACTCCTTTTCAAATGCATTAGAATCAAAAGACTGAAAGCACTGGAAGGAGAAGAACTATTCGTCTTTTCTTTTGAAATCTAATACTAAAATAACTGTGGTTCAAGACTGAGCATTATGTGATGCCCTATCTATATACCTTCTGCAAAAACAGGAATATCCCGGGCTAAGCATGACAAGGGCTTAAACCTCGCATACCTAGATTGATCGTAGACTTAACTATTTCCACTTGCTATATCGATACTAGAGATGCAGATGTACATGTTCGAGAGGGTGATTAACAAGAGGCCCATGAGGGCCTGAGACGCTCTACTGGTTATCAAGTTTTCCGTTAAAGAAATCTGATATTTAAGGAAGTTAATTACTCAAAGAAGAATGCATAAGGAAAAAACAGGACTTTATCCCTTTATTATTTAGAGCAGCAATCCTCAAGGCCCCTTTTCCCGTGTTTCATGACGGGTCTACTCCATTTTCAAAAGACAGTTACCTTAAGGCCCTACAATCATCCCGTGAAATTTTCATCAGAATCTGACAATAATCACATAAACAGGACTGTTTGAATGAAAATCCATAAGGCCCCTTTTCCTGTGTTTTCCGATGGATCAATTTCAGGAACTTTCCTTACAACCCTACAATTGTCCTGTGAAATTTAAAAGACAATTTGATAATGATAGTGATCTTCATCCACAAGAATGTTTTGAATGATAATCTGTAAGGCCCCTTTTCCTGTGTTTCGAATGCCACAATTATTCCATGCATCTTTGAAGAGCATTCGATAAAACTGTTGACTTTATTGTGTTAACAAAGATATTAAAATCAAGTTCTAATAAGGCCCCCTTTCCCGTGATATTTTACTGTTGGTTTTATCATCCTGTGAAAGTTAAAAGTGAATCCGATGAAATATGGAGGCTTCATTATGTTTGCTAGAATATCTAAAATAAAAAATCCATATGGCCTCTTTTTAAATGATACTAGATGGATTGTACCCAGTTCTGAAAAGAACCATTTAAGTGATTGTACAATCATTCTGTGAAATTTTGAAGTGAATCCGGTGAAATCAAGGGACAGCATTATGTTAACTACAATTTTTAAGAAAGTTTTTTCGTAAGGCCCCTTTTTATGTGATACTTGCCACAATCAGACCCACTGTCAAAACCAACAATTGTAATGATGGTACAATCAATCTGTGTATTCTGTGGAATTTATTGTGTTAATGAGTTTATAGTGAAATCTTCAAAGGGCCCTTTTTCTCATGATACTCTACAGAACAAACCAAATTTCAAAAGGAACAATTCTAATGAAGGTACACTCATTCTTTGAAAGTTAAAGAGAATCAATGAAAACAGTGGACTGAATTGTGTCAATAATTTTTTGTAATAAAATTTTCATAAGGCCCCTTTTCTCGTGAAACTTAACAAATCAGACCCAATGTACAACGGAACAATCCTACTGATAGTAAGTTTGAAGAAATTGATAAAGACTGAGGACTTTATTGTGATAGTGATGTTTTATAATAAAACTTTCTTAAGGCCCCTTTTCTTGTGTCACTTAACAAATCAGATCCAATTTACAAAGGAACAATCCTAATGATAGATAGTTTGAAGAAAAGATTAAGACTGAGGACTTTATTGTGATAAAGTCACAATATGATGTTTTGTAATAAAATTTTCTTAAGGCCCCTTTTGTTTGTCACTTAAAATATCAGACCCAATTTACAAAGGAACAATCCAAATGATGGAACAATCATTCCATTAAAGTTTGAAGAGAATCTGATAGAGACTGATGACATTCTTATGTTTATGAAGAT
This sequence comes from Fragum fragum, assembly GCA_946902895.1. Classification (NCBI taxonomy): domain Eukaryota; kingdom Metazoa; phylum Mollusca; class Bivalvia; order Cardiida; family Cardiidae; genus Fragum; species Fragum fragum. The sequence goes on along the minus strand of OX336376.1, from coordinate 41,267,814 downwards.
TTGGTAATAATTTTTCATACAGCCCCTTTTCCTATGATACTAGACAGATCAGGCCCTATTTGGAGAGAAACAATCCTAATGATTGTACAAACAGAATCCAATGAAAACTGCGGACTTTATCTTGGTGTAAAAATTTTAAAATAATTTTTTCATAAGGCTCCTATTCCTGTGATACTTGAAGGAATGGGTCTCATGTCAGCATCATCAATCGTAATTATTGTACAATGATTCTATGAAGGTTTGAAGAAAATCCAATGAAAGCTCAGGACTTGGTTACAAGGATTATAGATAAAATTCTCAATAGGCCCCTTTTCCCATGATACTAGACAGATCACACCTAATTTGAAAAGAAAGAATCCTCATGATGGAACAATCATTCTGTTTAAACAGAATCTAATGAAAACTGTTGACTTTATTATGGTACAAGGATTTTAAATACAATTTCATAATGCTCCTTTTTCTGTGATACTTGACGGATCAGGCCCAATGTCATCCTCAACAATCATTATCATTGTACAATTATTCCGCGAATGTTTGAAGAAAATCCAATGACAGCTCTGGACTTGGTAACAAGGATTCATAAATGAAATTTTCATAAGGACCTTTTCCCGTGTTTCTTGACAGTTCAAACCCTGGTATGAAAAGAATGATCGTTATGACCTTCCAATCATTCTGTGAAAGTTTCAACAAAATCTGATCAAAGCTGTGTGCTTCATTTTGATAACAGGGATCTTTTAATTGAATTTTCATGTAGCCCCTTTTCCCATGTTACTTGATGGCTCTGAACCAATTCCAAAGGGAACTATACTTACAAAAGTATAATTATTCTGTTTGAGTATAAAGACAACCCCATAAAATCTGTGGCTTTAAAAGCACTAATTAAGATTTTTTCAATTGAATTTCATAATGCATCTTTTCTATATTTCTCAATGGATTAGACCCAATTTTAAAATGAACAATTCTTATGATGGTACAATTATTCTGTGAAAGATTGAAGAGAATCAAATAAAAACTGTAGACTCTAGAGTTTTAACGAAGATTTTTAAATTGAATTTAGATAAGGCTCCTTTTCCCATGTTTCTTGACGGATCATCAATTTCAAAGGAACGATCCTTATGTTGGTACAATCATTCTAAGATAGTTTGAAGAGAATCCGAGGAAAACTGTTGACTCTAGATTATAAATGAGGATATTTAATTAATTTTTCCAATGTCCCCTTTTCCAGTGTCTCTTGACGGGTCATATCTAAAAGGAACAATCCTTATCATAGTACAATCATTCTGTGAAAGTTTGACGAGAATCTGTGGAGTCTAGACTGTAAACGAGGATTTCCTAATAGATTTTTCCATAAAATTTTAAAAAAGGCCCATTTTCCCATGTTTCTTGAAGGATTATATCCGATTTCGAAAGGAACAATCCTTATGATGGTACAATCATTCTGTGAAAGTTTGAATAGAATCTGATGAAAACTGTGGACTCTAGAGTGTTAACGAGGATTTTTTAATCAAATGTTTTAAGGCCCCTTTCCCGTGTTCTTTGACGGATCATATCCGATTTCGAAAGGAACAATCCTTATGATGGTGCAATCGTTCTGTGAAAGTTTGAATAGAATCTGATGAAAACTGTGGACTCTAGAGTATTAACGAGGATTTTTTAATTAATTTTTTAAGGCCCCTTTTCCTGTGTTTCTTGACGGACCATACCCAATTTCGAAAGGAAGGATCCTTATGATGGTATAATCATTCTGAGAAAGTTTGAAGAGAATCCAATGAAAACTGTGGACTCTAGAGTGTTAACGAGGATTTTTAATGGAATATTAATTAAATTCTCATAAGCCCCCCCCCCCCCCCACCTTTCCACGTTTCTTGATGGATCATACCCAATTTCCAAAGGAACGATCCTTATGGCGGTATAATCATTCTGTGAAAGTTTGAAGAAAATCCGATGAAAACTGTAGACTCTGGAGTGTTAACGAGGATTTTTAATTAAATTTTCTTAAGGCCCCTTTTCCCATGTTTCTTGTCGGATCTGACCAAATTTCGAAAGGAACGATCCTTATGATGGCACAATCATTCTGTGAAAGTTTGAAGGGATCCGATGAAAACTGTTGAATCTAGAGTGTTAACAAGGAAAAGGTTAACGGACGGACGCACGGGCGCCGGACGGGAAAAAGCCATCGCAATTGCTCTAGTGGCCTTCGGCCAGTAGAGCTGAAAATTAATTTCTTTTGGAGAAGGATGATACGGAGCCCCTGAAGTAATATTCCAGACTTTTTTCAATATGCAAATGATTCAAATTATTTCGTAAATACCCTCGATAACGATTTACCAAAATAGTATTCGAATAACTTGAATAGGCTTTAGTTACGACGTTTAAGTCACCAAACCAAGAAAAACCAAGAAAATGCTTCAAATAAATGGCGGTCAATGTTGGAGTCCAAAAGTTAACTTCCAATCTAAAAACGATTTCATTGGTCGTCTGGTTATTTGACTGACAGCCGCGGTTGGTCAATTGTAGGTAGAGGTTGAATGCATTGCATCTGCCAGAGGACAAAAACAACAAAAACTAGAATGTATGTTCGGATACAATTCTATGATTTGTTTGAATGGGGTTTTACGCCGCTTTCAACAATCTTTCAGTTATATCGCGGCGGCTGGAGCACCTAACAATGGATTCCTGGTATTTCTCACACCAGTACCGCCATCACATCCTTTCCTAGCCTCCAGCTGCTATCCCACATAGGTCTACGACTATCGACCCATTGGTGGGAGACAAATAGTCGGAAATGATGAGAGCCGCCGTCGGGGATCGAACCCGGGACCTCTAGATTGACAGTCCGACGCGCTAACAAATCTATGAGCTTACTTCTTTCGCCACAATATAACTAGAATAAATTAATACAGTAAATCCTGCCTGAATGACCAACTCTATATACTGAATATATCCATTAGCGACCACGCTCTAAAACTATAAAAATAGTTTCATTAAGTTAATTCGATATTATTTAAATCCCTTGTTCTGTGTCTCCGTTTAGAATTGACCAATTGCGGCAGTCAATCTATTAACCCATTCCAACTCAATTCCTCCTTTTAACGCCCTTCAAGAAAAAAGCTTTAGAAAACATTATGGAAAATGAAGAAATTGCTTGTTTCAAGCAATTTTTTCATTATCCACAATGTTTTCTATCCTAAAAGGTGAAAAAAATTTAAATCCATCAACTTGAAATTGTCGTCTGCATCTTCTTTCAATTTTGACCAGACTAAAATTTTTTCAAGTGGGAATGGGTTAAACAGTCGACCAATGAAATGAAATCCAATGAAAACCAATGAAATCGTTTATTTAGACCAAAAATGAGTATTGAACTCTGTCATTGGTCGCCTTTTTTATGTTAACCACTTTTAAGTTGGTTTGGCGACTTGGGCGTCTTTCAAGCTGTAGTTACGTTGTCACCAACCAACTATTCTTCCTTTTTGTTACATGCTACTTGCCATAAATTCTGCAAAATAACGCTGTTTCAAAACGAAGCGGGGCTTCCTGTCGTAGTAGATGGGCGTGACAAATAGAGTACGTGGGTGGGGGCCAGAGATTTGTCATTCTTTAAGTGGGGCAATTGTAACAAGTTATGATAATAATTATTCACCCCGATTAGATCAGTTGGTAGAGCACTTGACTTCAAACCCAAGATCACGGTTTCGAGCCCTTGGCTGACCATATCAACTAACAAACTAATTGTCTTTCGGATGAGACGTTAAACCGAGGCCCCGTGTGACGATGCTATCCATTGAGCACGTTAAAGAACCAGGCGGAGCTCTCAGCAATTTCGTTGTGTATCATTGCACTATCCCTGTAACAACTAACCGTCTTCAGAAGGGGGGGGCGTCGCTCATATGGGCACATGCTACAGTAGCGACGATAAAATAAAGGAAAATACACACACAGTTATGATAACATAAGATTGTGCATATCACCCAACCAAGAGTGCCTGATAAAATAATGTCTCCCGTTTACATTCGTGTATATCGTTGTTACTCAATCCATTTTCACACATCCCGCTTTTAATGCCGAACATGAAAACGTTGTGGGAAAAGATTGTGGCTAATGAAGAAATCGCTTGTAATAATTTTTCTTACTGTAAAAGAGAAATAAATTATCATTTTACTAACTTAAAATTGTTGTCGGTATTTTTGTTGTTGTTGTTGAAATTGAACCGATTTAGAATTTCGCTGTGTAGTTTAGTTTAAACATATTTTATTTCACAAAAACATGAAATGGGGTCGAGTCACAAGTTCTAACAACTTAGTATCGGTCCTTCCACTTTCGCTGTGTAGTAAAGGGATAACAAACATAAACCCTTGTCATGCTGTATAAATAACCTCACCGAATTGCTGTAAAATCAAAGGGCTGAAAGCACTGATAGAACTTGTTGTTCAAAAATCTATATTTCTTTTAGAAATCAATTTCAAAAACACTTCTGACAGGAAAAGTACAAGCAGGAGGTGTAGACCGAGATCAGACTGCACTTATGTGCAGCCTGATCTTGGTCTACGCCTCCTGCCAAAACCGGAACATTCCGGGTTCAGCATGACAATGGTTAAGACGTCATAACAGACATAAGACTTTGATGCTCTGTTGAAAATTATTTTGGACCAATCCTACACCATTGGCTAGGTCTGGGACTCTCATTGGCTAAATAATTTAAGTATGTGTAAGAGTTTAAATTCAGGTGACAATTTAAAATGAATTTCATATGATAAAATATAACCATTCAAAATTTATTCAACCGCAAAGATGTTACAGGATCTTTTTGATTTTCTCTTTGGCCAAGTAGTGTAAATGTGAACAAATAGAACTAATCAGAATATTTAAATAAATAGATATTACCAAGAAAAAGAATCTTACCGCAAGAAATTTTCATAAATCCATCTTAAAAAAAGAACAATCCAAATCACATCTCACTATTAAGCCTAAACTGCTCCAAACCTCATGCCAACATGCTTACCTATAGGATCTCGTGCAAAACATGTCGCACGGTTTATTTAAATTAACTTGACATATACATGTATATATATTTATTTGGCCGACACCTAAATAAAAAATTTTAATAAAAAACCCGCAATGTCTGACATTTTGTTTTCAATTATTTCATTATTGGTGTTATTCTTTCTTTTCATTTCTTCTATGTTTTGCTACCATGTTGTCCTCTATTATCATTAAAATAAACTATCACAAAAGGAAAGAACTTCATTCTAGAAATTGGAAAGCACTGATACAAAAGGACCGTAAATGCCTAGACAATTCGCTGATAGTTCCGGCCCCGTTGCATGCACTGCTGACTGTCAAAATGTCCTTGACTACGACTTTTATTCTACTTCGACCAACTCGCTGCATGTGAAATAAACCAGCGGACAACATGAGCTTGTTGGAATGTCCCCATTATAGACACAATCGTGTTAGTAATGGTGATACTCACGTTAGCTATGCACGGGTAACTGCTTTTACAACACGAATTCCTCACCACTACTCCACTTTGACCCCTGCATGTGATTTTGTCACGTGATTACCGACCACGTTCGTCTATCTTTTTTTTTCATCGCTATATCTATCCCTCAAAACAACAACAACAACAACAACAACAAATACTCTTTTGATACTTACTTTTTTTCTCTCTCCCTTCTCTCCCTCTCTCCTCCTCATGTAAAACAACCGGATTATCTTTTAAAACCATATTTGTAAATTATTTATATGCCATTTTCCCCTTATTTTTTTTGTAGATACATGGGTGAAATAAAAGCTCTGTTCTGTTCTGTTCCGAAGGTATATGAAATACATACTAGCGATTGATGTTAAGGTTATTTATTAATGACAGAAGCTTTGAAGCAAATTTAAGCATTAACGATTATCTAGTAATTACGAAATAGTATTTCTTAATTACGAAATGTTATTTTGTAATTACGAAATTATTTTGACCATTTGCATAATTAAAAAAAGGCTGGAATGTCATTTTAGGAGTTCCGTAGGATATGCTGTAACGGTTTCTCAAAACTCATTCGTGCTTGTTTGTCTGTATCTCAAACTATCAGGCTACCAGTTTATAAAATCAATTGATATGTAGGTTTTTAGCCGGTGTCATATTAAATCTTGACTCATTTAGACACAATCGACATTTTATCAAACCCTTGTGTGCTTAAAGTCATGGATGACTGTGTTCCGATTGCACGACGCGACAAGTAAGAAAGACATACGTCATTAAGTTATTGTAAAAGCTGGTCTCTCTTCCCTCGCGGGGTTGTAAAATGTCTGAGTACTGTATAACTTGAGACACCCAATGGCAATTTATAAACGTCCATTGTTGATGTGAAGTTTGTGTGGCCGCTTAAGAATCCCGAACTGTTCGGGCCGTTAAGATAAACCTTTTGAAAGGTTTCTGATTTTCTCATTCACTGATCCGCTATCGATATTGGCTCAGGCGCTGACCTTTTAGCTGAGATTTCTTTAGAACGTCTCAAAGGAGTTCATTATCTCGAGACCTTTAGAAATGAATTGTGTATATCTATAAACATGATTCAGACAGGCTGTCAAAGATATAACACTGGGTACTTTGAATGATGCCAAAAGAAGACAAAAACGATTCTGGTGTCGACCAAACTTTCACTCGCTCGCTGTAGCTATTTTTGTCTTTGATTTTTGTTTGAATGGGGTTTAACGCCGCTTTTAATAATCTTTCAGTTATATCGCGGTGGCTGGAGCACCTAACAATGGATTCCTGGTATTTCTCGCACCAGTACTACCACTACACCCTTTCCTAGCCTCCAGCTGCTATCCCACTTAGTTTTGTCTTTGAGATCTGTTAATAATTGCAATCGGAAATATTTTGAAGACGACGACCACTTCAGATCCGCTAACTAAAGCTTCTGTTTGTTTTTGTTATATTTTGTGTGTGTGTGTGTGTTGTTTTTTCTCTTTTTTGTCAACTTGACAACACGCTAAAGTGACCTGGAACAACATTCAAAAATATACATTCGTATAAAATATTTTGGGACTCCACAATTTGAATATGATAAAGGTTGTTTGAACGAAAAGTCTATTGACGCATGTCGGACACATCGCAACCATAACACTCTTCCTGTCGTTTGCCGGTGGCGCTAATAAAATGGTCTAAAATCATTTTCGAATGGGCAATAAGAAAATTAAATAGTTTTAAGATTGAAGCTAGGAACGATTGTTGGACTGATAGACAAATGGGGAGGCTAATTTTATCGCTCTTTCCATTTCCTGATTGACGAATTGCTAATCACGCCCATTTCACTCCTACAAGACGTTCGAATTAAACACAAACCCATTACCGGATTTCAAAGTTTTAGACTGGTCCAAATTGAAAGGAGTTGCAGACGACAATTTTAAGTCTTTGAAATTTTGGATTTTTCAACTTTCTGTAAAGAAAACATTGTGTAAAATGAAGAAATTGCTTGTTATAAGCAATTTCTTCATTTTGAACAATATTTTCCCTCTCTTGTTTTTCCTGAGGGGCGTCCAAAAGCGTCACTGTGTGGGATTTGTTAAAGGATCAATTTTCCACAATTTATTGTTAATAACATGTAACAAACAAGTAAATTATTTGGCGACCTAAACGTCGTAACTGCATATTTAATGGGCTATAGTACGACGTTAAAGCCACCAAACAATCAAAATGCTTCTCATAAATATCGAATAATGTCGGGGTTCAAAGTTCACTGTCGGTCATATTATCATTTGAAAAGTCTATCGATCTATTGATTGACAAACGCAATCCGTCAATTAACGAATCGCTGGCCACGCCAACTTATCTCCGACAGGAAGTCCCACATAAATATTAACAGCTTTTGAAAAAAACCCATGTAACAAAACAGCAGCTAAAACAAGTAGTAGTTAGGACGTTTAAGTCGCCAATTGAAAAACAAAATGCTTCACACATTTGCCATGGCCAATGTCCGAGTTCATATCAGGTCGTAGTGAATGATTTGATTCGTCGATTTATTCGTTGATTGTTAATCGTCATCCGTAAATTTTAGAATATAAACGAAAATTTAAGACCCATGTCTTGTCCTTTGACGTAACTTATAAGAAAATAATTGCCCATTCGATATCTGGTTATTGCTTGTACTTTATGAGCAGATTTTATTAACGTCAATTCACAACGAGATTACAGCGCTTAACCCTTTCCCGATCAAACTCTTCATTTTTTCGTTGATGTGCATTTATACTAGAGTAAGCATTGCGTAGAAAAGAAGAAATTGCTTGTGACAAGCAATTTCTCCTTTCCCCACAATCTTTTCTGCGCATAAGATGGTTTCATTTCAAATTGCATCCAATTTTCAACGTTGTCTGCAACCTTTTTGAATTTGGACCACTCTAATATTTAAAAAAAGGAAAGGGCTAAATGACGATTCCTTCAGAGTACAGATACCGATCATTAAGCCTTAACTCAATACTCGTTTTGAAAAGAAAAATTCTAAATGAGTCAGATCAAAACGCTATCTTTAATGCTAAAACATACAGAATGTTTTTAACGCATTCCCACACAAAGGCGCTTTTTGGCGCCCGTCTAGACAAAGCAATTAAGAAACATCGTGTAAAATGAAGAAAATGCTTGCTCAACAACGTTTTCTACTTAGAAGGTTTAAAAAATGAAAGATTTCAAAACTTTAAGTTGTCGTCTGTAACTCCTTTCATTTGCAACCAGTCTAAAAATTTCCATTTGTTAATTAGTTTATGGCAAGGAAAATTTTTTATAGAGATTTAGGGTTTATTTTTAAAAACCACTGCCGTTCGAAAGTTAATGCCGGCGATTTTAACTACACGCTTTGTAATTGCTTAATAATAACCACAAATCAAGGTACTGTTAGTACTGAAGGTCTCGAGATCATAGGCGGTCAAATCTAGGTAAAATTGGGAATCCAGCAGACTGACAGACATGTGATTTTATACGAAAGACCGGTGGTGACATCATGTATTCACAGTTCACACTTCAAACTTCATACATATTAAGTCTGAAATGTGAAGTGTGAAAAGTGAATTCTGAGACCTGTGGTGACTTCTTAAATTCACAGTACATAAATAAACCAAATAAATATGAAGCGTGAAGTGGGAAATTTAAAGCGTGAAGTTGGGAGTTTGAAGTGTGAACTCAGAAGTCTGAAGTTTGGAGTCGGAAGTTTGAAGTGTGAAGTGGAAAGTTTGAAGTGTGAAGTCGGTAGTTTGAAGCGTGAAGAGGGAAGTTTGAACTCAGAATCTTGAAGCGTGAAGTTTGAAGTGTTAACTCAGAAGTCTGAAGTGTATAGTCGGAAATTTGAAGTCTGAAGTTTGAAGTGTGAAGTTTGAAGTATAAAGTGAAAACTCGGAAGTTTGAAATGTGAAATTAGAAGTTCGAAATGTGAACTCGGAAGTGTGAAGTGTGAAGTGTGAAGTTTGAAGTGTGAAGTGTGAACTCTGAATTTTGAAGTCAGAAGTTTGAAGTGTGAACTCAGAAGTCTGAAGTGTGAAGTCGGAAGTTTGAAGTTTGATGTCAGAAGTGTGAACTGTGAATTTTGAAATTAGAAGTTTGAAGTCGGAAGTTTGAAGTGTGAACTCAGAAGTCTGAAGTGTGAAGTGGAAAGTTTGAAGTGGGAAGTCTGAAGCATGAAGTTAGAAGTTTGAAGCATTTAATGTGAACTCTGAAGTTTGAAGTTTGAAGAGTGAAGTTGGAAATTTGAAATGTAAACTCGGAAGTTGGACGTGTGAAGTTTGAAGTGTGAACTCTGAATTTTGACTTCCAACTCCCGACCTCCAACTTCCGACCTCAAACTTCATACTTCCAACTTCACACTTCACTCTTCATACTTTCAACTTCACACTTCCGACATCCAACTTCATATTTCAAACATCACACTTCAAACTTCCAACTTTACACTTTCAACTTCAATCTTCCGATTTCTAACTTAATACTACAAATTTCACACAGAGTTACTATGTATGAAGTGTGAACTGTGAATTCTTGATGTCACCACCGGTCTTTCGTAGTTTTAGTTATGCCGATACCGTTTATAGTCCAATCATTACGTTTTGCAACCTGGGGTATAACATTAAGTAAACATTATGGGAAACGGAGAATTCGCTTGTAACAAACCATTTATTTCCTTTCAATACTGATTTCCATCCCGCAAGATGCTTATTTTTTAGATTTACACTTTTTTAAGTCAGGAGTTGTTTGCGGGACTGGTACATGTATATCCTTGCCGCAATATCAAGTGAATATGTTTACATAATAGCGTGATCTTTCACCTTATGATCAACGAGAAATTATCTACCTTACGATCTTTCTTTAAAATAACTTCTTTCAGTGGAGCCGGCGTTAAAGGTCGATAAAACTACATTTCTACATTTTGACAGAGAAGTAGTTCCTTTAATAGAAGTAGTTCCTTGAAGACTTTACAATCGCTACAGGCAACTATTGGTGAAATAGAAGAAATTTAATCTAAGTATGAATACAACTTCTATCATTAGTTCTAAAAGCCCCCACACAGACACACAAAAAAAATTAAATAAATAAAATAAAATAGTCATTATCAAGTGATTTTTTGCCGAGATTGTCCTAGAATTGCACTTTACACCAAACGCCTAAGAGTTTCAAGTAATTGATTGTTTAGTAACAATATATACGTCAAGATGATGGAAAGAGTTCGACAAGTATTATTGTAAGGTCGACGAATTTGAATTCAGAAGTTGTGCTTTCGAACCAAGCAGATGCAATCACTTTTGTGAGGGTATTTATCTATTATTTATTTCATTATAATCGTGAAAGTCATTTCATAGTAATTTAATTTTTAGTTTCGTCTATCAACAAGAGGCCCGTGAGGGCCTGAGACGCTCTACTGGTTATCAAGTTTTCCGTTAAAGAAATCTGATATTTAAGGAAGTTAATTGCTCAAAGAAGAATGCATAAAGAAAAAAAGAGGGGCTTTATCCGCTTTATCATTTTAAGCAACAATCCTCAAGGCCCCTTTTCCCATGTTTCATGACGGATCCACTCCATTTCCAAAAGAAAGTTACCTTATGACCCTACAATCATTCTGTGAATATTTCATCAGAACCTGACAATAATTGTGGACTTTATCTCATAAACAGGATTGTTTTGAATGAAAATCAATAAGGCCCCGTTTCTTGTGTTTTCTGATGGATCAATTTCATTCCAAAAGGAACTTTCCTTACAACCCTACACTTGTCCTGTGAAATTTAAAAGACAATTTGATAACGATTGTGATCTTCATCACACAAGAATGTTTTGAATGATAATCTGTAAGGCCCTTTTCCTGTGTTTCGAATGCCACACTTATTCTATGCATCTTTGAAGAGAATCCAATAAAACTTTTGACTTTATTGTGTTAACAAAGATATTAAATTCAAGTTCTCATAAGGCCCCTTTTCCCGTGATATTTTACTGTTGGTTTTATCATTCTGTGAAAGTTAAAAGTGAATCGATGATATTGGGAATTCATTATGTTTACTAGAATATTTCAAAAAAAATCAAATGGCCCCTTTTACGTGATACTTGATGGATTGTACCCAGTTCTGAAAAGAACCATTTAAGTGATTTTGAAGTGAATTTGGTGAAATCAAGGGACATCATTGTGTTAACCAGAATATGTAAGAAATTTTTCATAAGGCCCCTTTTTATGTGACACTTGCCATAAACAGACCTACTGTCAAAATCAACAATTGGAATGTTGGTACAATCAATCTGTGTAATCTGTGGAATTTATTGTGTTAATGAGTTTATAGTGAAATCTTCACAGGGCCCCTTTTCTCATGATACTTTACAGAACAAACCAAATTTCAAAAGGAACAATTCTAATGAAGGTAAAATCATTCTTTAAAAGTTAAAGAGAATCAATGAAAACAGTGGACTGAATTGTGTCAAGAATTTTTGTAACAAAATTTTCATAAGGCCCCTTTTTCCGTGAAACTTAACAAATCAGACCCAATGTACAAAGGAACAATCCTAATGATAGTTTGAAGAAAATGATAAAGACTGAGGACTTTATTGTAATAATGATGTTTTGTAATAAAATTTTTATAAGGTCCCTTTTCTTGTGTCACTTAACCAATCAGACCTAATTTACAAAGGAACAATCCAAATGATGGTACAATCATTAATTAAAGTTTGAAGAGATTCTGATGAAGACTGAGGACATTGTTGTGTTTAAAAGGATTTGGTAATAATTTTTCATACAGCCCCTTTTCCTATGATACTAGACAGATCAGGAAAGAAACAATCCTAATGATGGTACAAACATTCCGTGAAAGTTTGAACAGACTCTGATGAAAACTGCAGACTTTATCTTGTTGTAAAGGTTTTAAAATAAAATTTTCATAAGGCTCCTTTTCCTGTGAAACTTGAAGGATCAGGTCTCATGTCAGCATCAATAATCGTGATTATTGTACAATGATTCTGTGAAGGTTTGAATAAAATCCAATGAAAGCTCTGTACTTGGTTACAAGGATTATAGATAAAATTCTCAAAAGGCCCCTTTTCCCATGATTCTAGACAGATCACGCCTAATTTGAAAAGAAAGAATCCTCATGATGGAATAATCATTCTGTAAAAGTTTTAACAGAATCTGATGAAAACTGTTGACTTTATTGTGGTACAAGGATTTTCAAATTAAATTTCATAATTCTCTTTTCCTGTGATATTTGACGGATCAGGTCTAATGCAAACATCAACAATCATTATTATTGTACAATTATTCTGTGATTGTTTGAAGAAAATCCGATGAAAGCTCTTGACTTGGTAGCAAGGGTTTATAAATGAAATTTCATAGGGCCCATTTTCCTGTGTTTCTTGACAGTTCAAACCCTGTTACGAAAAGAATGATAGTTATGACCTTCCAATCATTCTGTGAAAGTTTCAACAAAATCTGATCAAAGCTGAGGGCTTCATTGTGTTAACAGGGTTTTATTAATTTAATTTTTATAGCCCCTTTTCCCATGTTACTTGATGGATCTGAACCAATTCCAAAGGGAACTCTTCTTACAAAGTATAATTATTCTGTTTGAGTATAAAGACAACCCAATCTCATCTGTGGACTTACAAGCATTAGTTAAGCTTTTTTTAATTGAATTTTCCCGAGGCCCCTTTTCCTGTGTTTCTCAATGGATCAGACCCAATTTGAAAGGATCAGTCCTTATGATGGTACGATCATTATGTGAAAGTTTGAAGTCAATCAGGTGAAATCTAGGGCCATGATGTGTTAACTAAGATTTTTTTTATTAAATTTTCATAGGGCCCCCTTTCTCATGAAACTTGATGGATCAAACCTACTTCCGAAATGAACAATCCATTTAATGTAATAATCATTCTGTGAATGTGTGAAGAGAATTTGTTGAAAACTATGGACTCTATTGTGTTTACGAGGACTTTTTCAATCCAGTTCTTATCGGGCCCCTTTTTCCCGTGGTCCTTGACTGATCATACCAAATTTTGAAAGGAACAATCTTTATGATAATACAATCATTCTGTGAAAGTTTGAAGTCAATCAGATGAAAACTGTGGACTCTAGAGTGTTAACAAAGATCTTTGAATTAAATTTTAATAAGGCCCCTTTTCCTATGTTTCTTGAGGAATCATATCCGATTCCGAAAGGAACAATCCTTATGATGGTACAATCATTCTGTGAAAGTTTGAAGAGAATCCGTTGAAAATTGTTGGCTCTAGATTATTAATGAGAATTTTTTATTAAACATTTCATACGGCCCCCTTTTCCAGTGTTTTTTTAACGGATCATACCCAATTTCGAAAGGAACAATCCTTATGATAGTACAATTATTCTGTGAAAGTTTGAAGGGAATCCGATGAAAACTGTTGACTCCAGAGTGTTAAAGAGGATTTCTTAAAAGTTTTTTCGATTAAATTTCATAAGGTTTCTTTTCCCGTGTTTCCTGGTGGATTTGACCAAATTCCCAAAGGAACAATCCTCATGATGGTACAATCATTCTGTGAAAGTTTAAATACAATCTGATGAAAATTTGGACTCTAGAGTGTTAACGAGGATTTTTTAATTAAATTTTCATAAGGCCCCTTTTCCCGTGTTTTTTTGGCAGATCATACCCGTTTTCGAGAGGAACGATCCTTATGATGGTACAATCATTCTGAGAAAGTTAGAACTGTGGACGCTATCGCGTAAACGAGGATTTTTAATGGAATTTTTAATTGAATCTTCATAAGGCCCCTTTTCCCATGTTTCTTGACGGATCATACCCAATTTCGAAAGGAACAATCCTTATGATGGTACAATCATTCTGTGAAAGATTGAAGAGAATCCGATGAAAACTGCTGACTCTATCGCGTAAACGAGGATTTTTTAATTAAGTTTTAATTAGGCCCATTTTCCCATGTTTCTTCACGGATCTTACCCAATTTCGAAAGGAACAATCCTTATGATGGTACAATCATTCTGTAAAAGTTTGAAGGGAATCCGGTGAAAACTGTGGACTCTATCGCGTAAATAAGGAAAAGTTTAACGGACGGACGACGGACGCATGGACGGGAAAAAGCCATCGCTATAGCTCTAGTGGCCTTCGGCCAGTAGAGCTAAAAACGGGCGTCCTGATTTGTCGAAAAAAATATTCATACCTCCGCACAAACTAGTCTCATTCAAAAAAGTATATTTTTCAAAATGTTTCCTGCTTTCGGCTTGATACAATTAAATTATAAGAAATGAAGAGATCATTTTTTGTTTTTAATGGAGGTATGAACCGAAAACCCAATCACACTCATGTATGAACCCGCTTCGCGTAGTTTGATTAGTTTTTTCGGTTCATACCTCAATGAAAACAAAAATATTCTCTTCGTCTCTTAAAACAATATACATGAAGTCTTCAAAATGACTATGTCATAGTTCTAGACATCGATTTTTAACTGTACAAGTCCTTAATTAATTTTGAAAATTCCATGATATCTGTATGTAATCATTAAAAACAATGATAATAACAAATAACCTAAGTTTATCGCAACACAAGGCCTCCGGTCCACAAATAGAAAAAGATCGATAAATGATTTCACAACAGGGAGTATAAATTAACAGTATTTACATGTAGTTACTGATACTTACATGGGTTACTAATAATAGACACAAAAACATTAAGTTCTATCATCAAAACGTCGGCGAATTGCTAGTATAGTCACAAATTCAGATTTATTTAAGAAGAGAATATTTTTTGTTTTTATTGAGGTATGAACCGAAAAAAACTATCACACTGTATGAATACGCGGAACTATTTTTTGCGGAAGCATACAAAATGGCTGTGTGCTAAAAAAATGTTCATAGAGGTATGTTTATTTTTATTTCGAACAGTTAGAACGTCTGTATTTGATAGAGCAACACTTTTTAAAAAAAATGTGTTTTGATTTTTTTTAACTATTTTTTGCGGAAGCATACAAAATGACTGTGTGCTAAAAAAAATGATCATGGAGGTATGTATATTTTTTTCGAACAATTAGAACGTCTGTATTTGTTAGATTAAACTAAAGTTAAATTATTCGTCGGTGAATTGCTGGTATAGCCACAAATTCAGATTCATTTAATCTATTACAGTGAATATTCTCTGCACTGCAGATTAATAAAAAATTACTGAAGTTTAGAACCTTATTACCCCTTTCTAAAACAATGACGCCTTTGAACGCCCCTTTAGACAAATAATTGAGAAAACATTGTTTAAAATGAAGAAACGGCCCTCAAGGAAATAGCATTGGAAACATTTTCTTCATTATCCACAACGTATCTATCCAAAGAGACGAAAAAAAAAATCATCAACTTGAAATTCTCGTCTGCAACTTCTTTCAAATTGGATATATCTAAAATGTTGTCGTGCGGGAATTGGTTAAAGGAAACATTACAGTATTGATAATCGAAAAAGAATTAACAAACATTCATAAAATAAAGAAATCCTCAATTGAATAATCGCTGGCCCCACCCACTGACTCATTTGGCTCCGTCCATTGACCCCAACAGGAAGTTCCACTTCGACTTTAACGGCGTTATTTTGCAAAATCTATGACCAATAGCATGTCACAAATAAAAAGAATGGTTTGTTGGCGACCTAAACGTCGTAACTATGGCTTGATTTAGCTGTAGTTACGATATTAAGTCGCCAAGCCAACAAAAATGATTCACCAAAATTGCGGCCAATACCGGAGGTCAAACTGAACATCCAATCTAAATGAATGATTTCATTGGTCGACTGATTATTTGGTTGCCATCGCGATTGGTAAATTGAATAGCTTTGTAGATAAAATCTGCTAATGCTCGAGTATTCTTTGGATTAACGCCTGCCATAATGACATAAAAAGACTGTAATCACCATATCTTGAGTCTCTATTTAAGATTTCTGCCTATTTTTAAGTGTCTGACCGGAACATGTTAAGTTTGAAATACTTCGTCTATTGCATTTGCAAGAGATGAAACAGTTTTTGTTTCTATTATCTAGGTTTTTGTCTCCTAACGACGAAATCCTATATTATTGATGCTTATTGAATCGTTCGAGCAATGCAGGTATTTATTCTACAATGCAATTGTTAGTGCTATCTCATTTTCACCTACATGGAGTTCCATCAACTGTTTATCCCTATCTGCTTTTAAAATGGCTCATTTATAAATAGATTTATTCAACATGCAAATCTATGGAAAACTTTTTAAACTAAACTTCCTGAAGTTCCAAATTGACAAATCGCTAGACTCGCCCACTGACTCTGCTGGTTCCGCCCACTGACTCTCAGCTTCTCCCGCCCACTGACACTGCTGCTTCCGCCCACTGACACTGCTGCTCCCGCCCAATGACTCTGCGGGTCCCACCCTATGACTCTGCTAGTCCCACCAACTAACTCTGCTGGTCCCA
This sequence comes from Fragum fragum, assembly GCA_946902895.1. Classification (NCBI taxonomy): domain Eukaryota; kingdom Metazoa; phylum Mollusca; class Bivalvia; order Cardiida; family Cardiidae; genus Fragum; species Fragum fragum. The sequence continues at coordinate 41,250,906 of OX336376.1, read as the reverse complement.
CCCACTGACTTCGCGGGTCCCACCCTATGACTCTGCTGGTACCACCCACTAAATCTGCTGGTTCCGCCCACTGACTGTATTGGTCCCGTCCACTGACTCTACTGGTCCCGCCCACTGACTCTACTGGTCCCACCCACTAACTCTGCTGGTTCCGCCCACTGACTCCGCGGGTCCCACCCTATGACTCTGCTGGTCCCACCCAGTGACTTCGCTGGTTCCGCCCCTGACTCCGCGGGTCCCACCCACTAAATCTGCTGGTCCCGCCCACTGACTCTCCTGGTCCCGCCCACTTACTCCACTATTCCCGCCCTGTGACTCCTCTGGCAACAGGAGTTTTAACTTTGATCTTAGCCGCCGTCATAGCGCAGTTGGTAGAGCATCGGACTGTCAATCTAGAGGTCCCGGGTTCGATCCCCGACGGCGGCACTCATCCTTTCCGACTATTTGTCTCTCACCAATGGGTCGATAATCGTAGACCTATGTGGGATAGCAGCTGGGGGCAAGGAAAGGATGTAATGGTAGTACTGGTGTGAGAAATACCAGGATACCAATTTTAGGTGCTCCAGCCGCTACGATATAACTGAAAGACTGTTGAAAGCGGCGTAAAACCCCATTCAAACCGTCAAACAAATTATCTTATCTTAACGGGTTAAGGTGCTTGAATCAGGACAAACCTATCGCTTCTTCCCTCATTAATTAAATGGTAGGATCTAGCCTTTTAAGGTATTGCGCGCAGAAGTATGTTCTCATGGGAAATCGTTCATTAACCAAACAATTTTGGTCGTTGTCGTTTCTAATTTGTTACACATTTTTATTTTCGATTCATTCTTGAACCTTGTCTCTCCCATGTTGTTTGCAGATTCCTTCTTGGAGTAGTTTGTTTTCGTTGTTGTGTTTCTTTGGTGGTCATCGAGTTGGACTCGCGATCTGAGAGATAATGTCATGGATTCGAATCCCGAATGGACAGCTCGACATTGGTTTGTCAGCGAGCAGGATACGCACAGTCCCACTCTAGAACTACTGATGAAAAGAATGCACTTAAGAGATGAAGAGAATGTTTTTTGTTTTCATAGAGGTATGAACAAAAAAACCTAATCACACTGTACGAATACGGATTCATACATCGTGTGTAAGTAAGTAAGTAAACATATATTTATTATAGTGACTTGTGTTATACATATAAATATACAAACAAAGAAAAGTTGGTTTCGAACACCCGGCCCCATGGGCCTATAAGTCACCTTTATACTTCATAATATTTTTCCAAGTTCATGACCTTTAACCCATTCCAACACAGTGGAATTTTAGACTGGTCCAAATTGAAAGAAGCTGCAGACGACAATTTCAAGTTGATAGAAATTTGATTTTTTTGTCATTTTGGGTAGAAAACATTGTGGATAATGAAGAAATTGCTTGATACAAGCAATTTCTTCATTTTCCACAATGTTTTCCAAAGTTTTTTTTCTTGAGGGGCGTAAAAAGGAGGTATTGAGTTGTAATGGGTTAAAAGAGGGATGTTCAGTGGCCCATCCCTGTCGCATTGGGCTCAGAAAGGGCACTACGAGAAAGTGTGATTAGGTTTTTCGGTTCATACCTCCATGAAAACAAAGATATTCTCTTCATGTCTTATAATTTAATAGCATCGAGCGAAAAAAACAAAAGCTTTTACAAATTTTGATACCTTTTTGTATGGGACTATTTGGTGCGGAAGCATACAAAATAGCTGCGTGCTCAAAATATTGGTCTTGGAGTTGTGAATTTTTTTTCGACCAATCAGAACGCCCGTTTTGATAGACGAAACTGAAATTAAATTATATAAGAATGTTAAATTAACGAGAGATAATTGACCAATCGCTGGCCCCGCCCACTTACTTCGTTATCCCCGCCCATTGACTCCAACGGGAAGTCCCGCTTCGATTTTTTAACGACGTTTCTTACAAAATATATGACTAAAAGCATGTTTAAGTCGCCAAATCAACAAAAATGTTAACAAAATTGACGGCCAATAGCAGAGTTCAAAATTCATTTCTGATCGCATTGAATGATTTCATTGGTCGACTGGTTATTTGATCGACAGCCGCGATTGGTCAATTGAAAGGTTGTTCACAGCGTTGAACATATATCAACTGAGGGATCGAAAGACCAACAAAATTTCATTTTACGCAACAGAGTGATGCTGTAGTAAAAGGACTAATGTGTTTTTGTTTTTTGTTGGATTTTTTTTTTTGCAAAAACGAAAACTTTGTAAATTTTGTAGTCAAACAATAACCTTACCGTCAACAACAGTGTTCATATTGGTTTATATACATAAACATAATTCTTTAACCCATTCCAACTCAATCCCTCCTTTTTACGCCCCTCAAGAAAAAGACTTTGGAAAACATTGTGGAAAATGAAGAAATTGCTTGTATCAAGCAATTTCTTCATTACCCACAATGTTTTTATCAAAAAGACGAAAAAATTCAAAATTCCATCAACTTGAAATTGTCGTCTGCAGCTTCTTTCAATTTGGACAAGTCTAAAATTTTGTTGTGTTGGAATGGGTTAAACCGGTACAAATATGGCCCTAGTTCAAAGGAGCTGAAAAGGTCAATTTTAGTTTAAATATAAAAGAATTTTAAACATAAGTCTTTCTTGGTAGAAAATAGTGTGGGAAATGAAAAAAAACATTTATTAACCCTTTCCTGTTCAATCCCTGGTTTTTACGCTGCTGTAATTTTATTATTAAGAAATTATTGTGGAAAAAGAAGAAATTGCTTGAAACAAGCAAAATCTTCTTTTTCCTCAATATTTTCTACCTGACTGAATGATTATTTTTCAAATAAAATCAACTTTAAAGTTTTGTCTGCAAGACATTTAAATTTGGACGAGACTAAATTTTGTAAAACAGGAAAGGGTTAAGTGACCACTTTAATTAAAAAGCAGAATCAAAATTTCCTTTTCCAAAGGCGGGAGCTTTAACCCATTCCCACACAGCAAAATTTTAGACTGGTCCAAATTGAAAGCAGCTGCAGACGGTAATTTCAAGTTTATGGATTTTTTTTTTCGGCTTTTGGGATAGAAAACATTGTGGACAATGAAGAAATTGCTTGATACAAGCAATTTCTTCATTTTCCACAGTGTTTTCCTAAGCTTCTTTCTTGAGGGGCGTAAAAAGGAGGGCTTGAGTGGCAATGGGTTAAAAAAAAGTAGACGTTTTTGCTGAAACCTGTGTTGTTCGAGTTTATTATGTTGAACTTAATGTACTGAGAGTATTTCGTAATTACGAAACGTTATTTTGGATTTACGAAAAAGTATTTCGTAATTACGAAATGCTATTTCGTTATTACGAAATATTCTTCAAATTATTTTGTAAATACGAAATCATTTGGATCATTTGCGTTTTATAGAAAAGTCTGGAATGTCACTTTAGGGGTTCCATATAAAACAATCTAGAATCTAACGAATAAACTGGCAATATTTTAAACAATTTCTTCATTTTCTACAGTTTTTTTTTTCCAAAGTCAAAGCTTTCCAGTTTGCGCAGCCTGACTAGAGTCTATCCTGTTAATTTATCGTCTGACCATTAACTTATGTAAATGGGTTAATTGCAGATTTTTTTTTAATTGAGCGAATCAAGATGTTCAGAACCAGATTTATTTCCTAACCAAACAGAAAACTAAAACGATTTCGGCTTTTAAATTGCTTCTGGTTTAACATAACCGGATTAAGCAGAAATAATGTCTTTCTATAAAGAAATCATGTCATTTCTACAAATCTTATTACAGAAAACAGAATCGAAATCTTCCCTTGGACACGCAAAATAACTAGCTTCTTTCCTATAAATTGGTTTCCAATTTATTAAGTAACAGAAAGTATGCGTCATTTTTGACGTTCCGGGGAACTTATTGCACGCAATAAATATTTCAGAATTTTCCATCTTCTTTCTTAACCCATTTCGACACAGTGGCGCTTTCTGACGCCCCTGAAGAAAAAAAATGCTTTTGAAAACATTGTGAAAAATAAAGAAATTGCTTGTAAAAAGCAATTTCTTCATTTTCCACAATGTTTTCTACCCAGAAAGTTGAGAAAATCTAAAATTCGAAAACATTAAATTGTTGTCTGCAACTTCTTTCAGTTTGGACCAGTCTAAAATTTTGTCGTCTGGTAATGGGTTAACCGAACGATTCAGATTGTTCGCATTTTTCTAACAGAATTTATGAATCATGTTTATATATGTATATGCTTTAGCAATGTAATATTCAATCGGTAATTTAATCAATTCAATCAATTTAAGTTTTTGGACCAACTGAACAACTCGCAGACAGACAGACAGACAAACAAACGGACAAACGGACATCGGTAAAACAATATGTCACGGTCTCAACGATGCGTGGTATAAACAAATGAATGCAAAAATAAGTTTTATTGATATTCAAGAAAAAATGCTGGCAGAATGATCTCCAGAAATATAGTTTTGATGGTACTGACTTGAGAGTACAAACAAAAACAGCAAGACAAGTGGGTGCCCTTAATGTTTGAATTCTCTTTTTCTATTCGTAGCATCATCCAATGACATCCATTGTTATTTTTTCGACAGATTGTCTGAATCCTGTGTGCAGATATACCGAACTCATTTATACAGCTCCCAATCTAATGAAATCTTTGGAGACGTTTCTAAAGAAATCCGACCAAAAAGGTCAGCGCCTGAGTCAATATTGATAACGGATCAGTGAACGAGAAAATCAGAAACCTTTCAACAGATTTATATTTACGGCCCGAACAGGAAACATAATGGAACAGTGCATCGTTTTTAAGACGCTTTGGACAAACAACATTTAGATTCGCGTAATATTCGAGCTATGTGGCATCAGAGTCTGGCATTCTGTATTAGAAGCTGTTAAGTGAATTACTATATAGTCCAGCATTTAGACGCACTAACGAATATAATTTTTGAAAATAAAGTAGAAAAAAAAGATAGAAAAAAAAAATGCTGGAAACAAGCATTTTCTACTTTTCTCGCAATATTTTTTACCCCTATATACCACTTACATTTCAATTAACTTCAACTTCAACTTCAATTTTTTTTTTTTTAATTTGGACCAGTCTTAAATTTAGTAGAATTGTAAAGGTTTTAAAGTTTCCCTAGTAAGTTTTCTAGTATGCGTTTTCTCGGCCACGTAGCAGACTTACTTCATATTGATATACATGCAGTTATATTAACCCATTCCAACTCAAAATCCCTCCTTTTTACGCCCCTCAAGAATAAAACTTTGGAAAACATTGAGGATAATGAAGAAATTGCTTGTATAAAGCAATTTCTTCATTATCCACAATGTTTTCTATCCAAAAAGACGAAAAAATCTAAAATTCCATCAACTTGAAATTGTCGTCTGCATCTTCTTTCAATTTGGACCAGTCTAAAATTTTGTCAAGTGGGAATGGGTTAAGCGAAAAGTAATTGTTAGTTAGTATCAAAGATTAAGAAAATAGATCATCGCTGCAGTCTCGTACAGATATTTGTTGACTCTTTTCATTTTAAGATTTCATATCTTGCAAATTTATAGACCTTCGGAAAATATAGGAAATCGAAACTACAATGTAAATCTCGTCGTTCTCACGCCACAACTTACTGGAAATCGACAGCAACCGGAAGTTTGTGTCGGACTATTTGCGCGATATCATTCCGCGTCTGTAACCACGGTGATGAGATTGTCTCACGGTTGACAGGTCAGAAATTAATACTGTCTTTCACCTTCAAGTGATCGGGGATTTCTGGTGTGCATGAATTAAATCTTCGTAAATCATTGGTTCTTCGGTTATTAATAAACATTTTCTCATAACACTTTACTGAAACAGAAATAACGTGGAAGAATATCACGGCAACAATATTTTCAAATATAGTATAGAGAAGTTTAAACCATTCCCACACAACATAATTTTAGACTGGTCCAAATTCAAAGAAGTTGCAGACGACAATTTCAAGTCGATTGAATTTTTAATTAGCTCGTCTTTTTTTTTATACAAAATATAGTAGATAATAAAGAAATTGCTTCATACAAGCAATTTCTTCATTTTCCACAATGTTTCAAAAGAATCGTAAGGGGCGTAAAAGGAGGCATTGTATGGGAAGGGTTAAGCTAAACTTAATTGAGACTGTTCATTATTTTTTTTTTATTTCAAATTCTACCTTCCTTCGATCTATTTATCCATCTGTTTGGCGATTCATCACCCCTTTCGTTAACCCATCACCAGACAGCAACATTTTAGACTGTTCCAAATTGAAAGAAGTTGCAGACGACAATTAAATGTTTATAAATTTTAGATTTTTCAACCTTCTGGGTAGAAAACATTGTGGTAAATGAAGAAATTTCTTCTTTCACAGAATGTTTTCACAATTGTTTTTCTTGGGGGCGTCAGAAAGCGTTATTGTATGGGAATGGATTAAACAAGTGACAGTATTTCATCAGAAGGTTAGTAAAAGAAAAATGTTAATCTCAAAATGGTCTGATTATAAGAAAGGTTTTCAATGACAAACATGTACCCCCCCTAATAAGTTGGAACAGCGAGATTTCGGTTAATCTTTTTTGTAAGCTTAATGACGCAAACGTCGTGACTATAGCTTGAATCGACGGTTAGGTCGCCAACCAATAATTTGCCCTTTTCATTTATGTCACCAACAAAATAATACCGCTTAATACCTCATTTGAACTACCGTGGCCAGACTCCTCATCTTCAATCATGGTATGTCATGGGTTCGATCTCCGGCGGCGGCACATATTCTTTCCGATATTTGTTTCTCACCAATGGATGGATAATCGTATTCCTAAGTGGGATAGCAGCTGGGGGCAAGGAAAGGATGTAGTGGAAGTACTGGTGTGAGAAATACCAGGAATCCATTGTTAGGTGCTCAATTTAGTCAAGCAATTTCTTCATTTAACACAATGTTTTCCCAATCTTATTATCTTTGGGGGATGGGGGCGTCTAAAAGCGTCACTGAGTGGGAATTTGTTAACTGTTGCACTGACCTTTGCTATTTCTTTCTTCTTTGCCACAAAAGTTTTAGATAGTTCAGACTAGGGGTAGATAAGCCCTTATCTAGATGTTTTATTGCAAAAAATTCTAATGGCATGTGCGTACATATTAATCGTTTCCGACCCGATCCCGTTTTTTTTCACCCCCAGAAAATTATATTAGAAAAGCATTGTTGAAATTTTTCAATCTTGCTTTTCTTATATATTTTCTACGGGTGTAAAAAGCGGGATTGGGTCGAAAAGGATTAAGATGTACACATATGTAATTGCTTTTGATAAACAACTTATTCATTCTGCACAAAGTCTGACCAAGATTGTTTAATGTTTCACCAGCTTGAATTTGTCGTCTGCAACTTCTTTCAATTTGGACCAGTCTAAACTCCCCTCGTTTTGAAATTAGTTAATATTCGGAGTTTCACTGAGACGGATCCATTTATCAAGTAAATGAAGGTTATTATTCTTGTCTGTTGAACAGACTAATCTCAGTAACCCTACTCCGCAATAGGTAATGAGTCACGTTTGTATGTATCTTTTTCCTGCCCAAAATATTTATAAATATCCACGAATTCAATGAAAAAGTTTAAAACCAAACTGTTGGTTTTTTTTTAACCCATTCCAACTCAAGCCCTCCTTTTTACGCCCCACAATTAAAGAGCTTTGGAAAACATTGTAGAAAATGAAGAAATTGCTTGTATAAAGCAATTTCTTCATTATCCACAATGTTTTCTACCCCAAAAGACGAAAAAAATTAAAATTACATCAACTTGAAATTGTCATCTGCAGCTCCTTTCAATTTGGACTGGTCTAAAATTTTGTTGTGTGGGAATGGGTTAAATGTAACGCTATAATTTATTGTTTTGCGATAACTCATCCTCCCTCTCCAAACAAGTCTTTTTACAATGAAAGATGATATGTTTTCGATTTATCTATTCATCTATAACTCTTTTTGCTTCTATAACGCTTTCTTGGTTTTTTTGTTTGTTTGATTTTTCATCTTTTTTTTTTGTCAAACACCATACGACAAAATTTTAGATTGTTTTAAATTGAAAGAAGATGCAGACGAAAAATTTCATTTAAAGAATATCTATTTACCTAATGTCGTTTTTTTATCTTTTGGGAAGAAAGCATAGTGGGTTATTAAGAAATTACTTGTTAATTCATTTTAACATTTTTTCCAAAAGCTTTGATGATCGTGAAAAGCGAAATTATGTCTGAAAAATGGTAAACTTGATATATGTGTTCAAAACTCGATTCTCAACTTTAAAACAAAGTGTTTGTACTTATAAAAACCATCATTTGTTTATTTCTACCCGTTACCACGTAATCCCACATTTTACGCACAAAAGAAATATTAATTTGGAAAACATTCTGAGAAAAGAAGAAATGTCTTATGAGAATCAATTTCTTCTCTTCTTAAAATGTCTTCAACCTCATATGACCCTGAATTTTCAATTAAAACCAACTTTGTTTTGTCGTTCCAAATCTCTTTCAGTCTAATATTTTGTCATTTGGGAATGAACTAATTGAAAAAGGTAAAGAATACAAGCACAAATTAAAATATCAGTTCGTTATTTCCCCTTGGAATTTGTGCATGAAAATCTCCACAATTTTGAAAATTAAAATTATCTCGTTTTCTCATCTTTTACAGTGTTTTCCCCTGGGTTTAGAAGAGGCAGAAAATATTAATTACAGCGTCCATGGACACCTGATTTTTTGTGCAATATATTCTTGTGACAGATGAGTAAATTTTCAATATTTTAAATTTTGGTGAGAGAAACCCCGGACTATCCTATACGGAAAATTAATGTCACATCGGACAATCATATTCAAAGAATGAATACTAAATTACTTTAAGGAATTGTTGTTGAAGTGAGTAGTTCGTACTCAAACTGTAACGATATTCTCAATATAAACAGAAAAATATTTTAACCTTTTGCTGTATTGCAAATTTTTAGACGTGTGAAATGGAAAAATTTAGCAGGCGACAATTGAAAGCCGAAAAATCTTTCAATAAATAAAATTGAAAAAAAAACCTATATAAGGAGTACATTTTCGGTTTGACCCCTCTCCAACTCCGAGAGAATTTTCTGGATCAGTGCATGTTTTACAATAATACATAAGGATCGAATTTACAATTGCATTAAATTAGAAATCTGTAATCTTGTTTAACAGTTCAATATCGTTTAAAGCGTCTTGTCAAATTTTAAAGGATATTGAACAGTTTTATCCCGTATTATAATTTCACTAATCATTACATTTGTATTCAACACATTTTCCCAATCAGTTTTCCTTCACTAATGGATGATGAAAACATAAATCACAAAACAGTTTTTCTCTTACTCTGAAACCGAACCAGCAATCCCAAGGCTCATTTGTTATCTTTACAAAGCGGAATTTCATCTAACTGAACGCACGCGTTTGCATTTTCTGGGACTTGCATCCGTAATTTCTTAGTCTGTGTCTATACGAAACAAAACGAGACAGGGCAATATTTTTTCCCAATTCGGCGATATCTTATTTCAGTTAGGTTATATTTTCAAGTCACTCTCTATATTTTGTATATCTATGGCATAGAGCAAAAACATAGTATGGCTCTATACATTACATAAACGTTGTGGATACAGCTTATTCACGTTTAAGACGCTAGCCAACGGTTTTGCCTTTTATTTCATGTTCCTTGCCACATATTTCTCAAATGATGTCAATTATTATGCATTGTCTGAGTTAACAGGGCGTTTCCAGCGACCCGCCATCTATCAAATAAGCTCTCAGATCTACTTCCGTAAACTCCTTGTGTTACAATCCGTCAAGATACGTTATTTAACTAGCCTTAGAAGAGTTACCCTTTGAGTCTATCACATTTTGATTGTTAGAATCTAGGTTAATCGTGGAATGTTTTTTTTTTTTTTTTTTCAATTTTACGTTCCACCAAATCAAATAATTTATCTAGGGAATCATGGGTAAGTTCCGTGTAGGTCTTTTGCACAATTGTCATTGTCCGTATCGTTGAACTTCTGTCAAGAAAAGAATCTTGCTAACAATTTTCCCCGCGCAATGAACCCAGAAAAAATGACACGGCTCACATGAAAGCACATTCAAACCATTGCTAAATTATGTGATCAGCAGTTCAAACATATAGCCAGTCACGTAAAATCAACATGCTCTGCAGCAAACCCAAAGCTACCAGAGAATTATTGAAGTCAGCAAGAGTAACATAATTGACGTAATCATAATCGTCCTATCACGAGAAAAGAATAATTCTGATTTATTGTTCAAGACCTTGAAAAGAACTTCTTTCATAAACTGGCTTATATTATCTGTAATGGTTGTCTAAACAAGTACGTTAAGGCAAAAGGCAAAAACCCCAATCGTCATATGTTGTCGGCCTGAAACATGGATTTAAAAGCCATTTTTATTTAGATCTATAGCTTCGTATGAATTGATGCTTTTCATCGTCGATATACCATCTTTCGGTTGAAACTACCAAATCTTTCTTTTTCTATTCTCGGACCAATAATGTTCAATAAATCCACCTATTTTACCTTATGATCTATAGCAGGTGAAACATGACATCCCCAGTAAGATTTTTATGGTCTTACATCGTTTTGGATGTACATGTATCAGACCCGGAAGAAAATCCAGAGGTTTGATTCTAAGGATGAGCTTAACTATATAGTATGTCACAAAGCCACTGTCAAAATCTTTATCGAACAGAAAACTGAAATTATTTCAAAATTATTTTATGTTGCCAACATATAATAATTTTGAAATTAATTTTCGTTTTCTGTTCGGTAACGCTTTTCTTAACAGGGTTCTGAAATTATTTACAGATGGTTCTGTAAACACCTTTAACGAAAATTTCAGGATTTCTTTTGATGAGAAATTTTGACCATACCAGAGCCATAGAGCCTTCAAGACAGGTGCTTGCTTAATATATGTAGTTTCTTATAGCGCACCAAATGGGGCAAAAGTCCACTTAAGGTAGTACACGCTAAAATAAACGCGTGCACGCGTAAATAATACAGGTACAATCACAAAATTTAGGCGTGCGCGCATAATTACTGAGCGTTCAAGGGTTTAGAATGTGCACGTGCGCCTAATTTACAAGTGCACGCACAATTTTAAGTAGTTTACTTTTTACGCGGGCATGCTCAAATTTTGGAAGTGCACGCGTTAAATAACGCGTGCACTTTCAAAATATAAGCGTGCACGCTTAGTTTAAACAGGTTTACCTATATTATTTACGCGTGCACCCTTTTTTTAGGCTCAGTCGATTTAAAGGGGACTTTTGACCCAAACGGTACACCATAGTTTCTATCCTTTTGCCGCATTTGGGACCACACTGACCACAGGCTTAACCCATTCCCCCTCGATGACGCTTTTAGATACCCTCAAGAAAAACAATTGAGAAAACATTGTGTAGAATGAAGAAATTGCTTGCAACGAGCAATTTCTTCCTTTTCCACAAAAATTTTTACATAGAAAGTTTAAAATTTCTAAAATTTCATAAACTTTAAATTGTCGTCTGCAACTCTTTTCAACCAATCTTAATTTTTGTCGTCTGGTAATGATTTAATACAGGTTGCTTTTAATTACAGGTGACAACTAAGACAGGGTTGACCGCATTTGTTGTTGTTGTTGATATTTTGGTATTTCTTTCAGGTGACGCGTCACATGGTAACAGATGACGAGACCATCATAGAACTGTCTAGAAATTGGAATTATTCCATTACCATATAAATCCGCATTTCTCCGCACTATTGCGGGAATAGTAGAAATTGCTTTAACCCATTACCCACATGTCAAAGTTATAGACCAGTCTAAATTCAAAGAAGTTGCAGGCGACAATTTTAGATTGATTTTTTTTAAATAAAAAAATCTTTGTCTTTCGGAGTAGAAAACATTGTGGATAATGAAGAAATTGCTTGTAACAAACAATTTCTTCATTGTCCACAAGGTTTTCCAAAGCTTTAATATTGAGGGGCGTTTAAAAGCGACATTGTGTTGGAATGGGTTAAACAAGTATTTATTTTTCTTTTTTCACAACATTTCTTACCCAATTTGGTTCCGATCTTTGCACTACTTAATTGTCGTCTGCAATTCATTTGAAATTGGACCAGCCTAAAATTTTTTCGTCATGGGATATGGCATAACATAGTCTATCACAGAATTACGAATTAACGAACAAGAAGTTCTTCAAACTAAACATGATGAGATCTTCAAAAGTAAATGGTGACGTTACTGAGATAATGAATGATTTCCCATGAGGCCATATTTCTCAGTGAATTTTCTCCAACACAGATAGAACACCACTTAATTAGGAAGAGGATTCCTTCCTTCTTTCTTTCAACCAGAATAAGAACGGAATTTTGTGAAAATATCATCTTTATTTCATTCTGATAAGAATAGATTAATAGAAAAGGAATAAGTTGGTTTGTTTTACGAAGATGCTTTAATCTGCTCTAGATATTCAACTTTATGTGCCGAAATATGCATATTTTGCAAATAGTAGTAACACGAATCTTCTCTGCAATACTTTATACTGATTGTGCCGACCTAGTCTGGCTACTAGACTCTTCTTAAAGGGAATGAAATATTTCCGTGGTTGGGCAAGGATATCAATTAAGTCCCCTGCCTCCAAAAAGAATCTTTTGATCAGCACTAGCCACAAATATAAACTTGGATTGAAAAGCCATGCTTGAGGGGAATATCTAATACATTAAAGGTCAAAACAAAAACGACTGCAGCCAGTCTAGTGCCGACCATTTGAACCTTTCCCTGTCCAGTCCCTAGTCTTTATGTCCCTGTAAATTTTTTATTGAGAAAACATTGTAACGAGTACTACAATATTTTCTACCCCTCTGAATGGTTATTTTTCAAATTAAATTCCACTTTCAAATTTCGTGTGCAAAACCTTTGAATTTGTACAGGTCTAAATTATAGAAAATCAGGAAAGAGTTAAAGTGGCATTCGAGTCTTTATTTGATATACAAGTTTCTGCATAAACTGATAATAAAGAAATTGACTAATCGCGGCTGTCAATCAAATGATCAGTCGACCAATGAATTCATTCTTTTAGAATGGAAGTTCAGTTTGAACTCCGAAATTGGCCGTCATTTTGGTGAATATATTTTGGTGGTTTGGCGACTGAAAAGTCGAAATGACAGCTTATTCAAGCTATATTCAAAATACTATTAAAATCTAAGCGTAACTACCTGTCGGAGTCAATTGGCGGGGCCAAAGGAATCAGTGAGTCAAATGAGTTGCAAACGGTATATTTTTCAACTTTCTGGGTAGAAAACATTGTTTAAAATGAAGAAATTGCTTGCAACAAGCAATTTATTCATTTACACAATGTTTTCCCGATTTTTTTTTTTTTCTTGATGGGCGTCCAGAAGCGTCACTGTGTTGGAAAGGTTTGAACCAGTTTCTTCCAGTTCCATTGTGACCAATACTCCCTGCTATAGAATAATCATTCCAGCTAATCATGTGTATCTGATGTTGAGATATGCGATATGTTTTAAATCACTTCTTTCCAAATGACGGATCGCTGAACTCGCCTTCTGACTCCGTTAGTCCCGCCCTCTATATTTCCTTTTATTTATCGTCGCTATCGTAGCACGTGCCCATATGAGCGACGCCCCCAGAAGACGGTTAGTTGTTACGGGGATAGTGCAAGGATACAGGACGAAACTGCTGAGAGCTCAGCTTGGTTCTTTGACGTGCTCGATAGATAGCACCGTCACACGGGTCCTCGGCTTTACGTCTCATCCGAAAGACAATTAGTTTGTCAGTTGATATAGTCAGCCCTCTGACTCCGAGAAGAAGTACCTCTTCTATTCTAAACAGCGTTATTTTACAAAACTTATGGGAAGTAACATGTAACAGAGGGGGTAAAATGTTTGGTTGGTAACCCGAATGTCATAACTACATCTTTAATTACCTTTATTTACGATAATTAAGACGCCAAACCAACAAAAAATGCTTGACACATAAATCGTCGAAGTTCTGTGTTCACTTTCAGTCTAGATGTGTTTGATTTATCTATCGATTTTTTGATTCACAGCTCCGATTCGTCAATCGACTTGCAGGGTTATACTGATAGTGACACCAGTAGAAATGGTTTGGGGTAAAAATCTCTGGATTGACGTTATTGTCGTCGTCCTAATTCTGTTGATTGATAAGTTCACGGGAAAACAATTTAGTTAGGTAGAAATAGGGTTGACTTAGGAACTTAATTCATTATCACACGTCACTCAACCACAGATGGTGACAGATGTACTGACTGCTGTATTGGAACCAGTGTCACTTCTAGGAAAGACAAAATGATTGCTTCTGGTTTCTCCTTAGGCTCACTCAATATATTTGAAGATTCTCTTCCCCACGCATCCAGTGTCAACAAATCCCCTTCTTATTCCCACTTTTGTAATTAACCAATCGTGGCTGGCAATCAAGGAATCAACCTAATAATCAAACCATTTATTCAGCCCGGATCTGGGCCGCCATTTTTGTTAACCTTTTTTGTTGGTTTGGCGACTTACGCGTCGTAACTACAGCTTATTCAAGGTGTAGTTACCATTTTTAGGTCGCCAACCAACAATTTTACTTTCTTGTTACTTGCTACTGGCCATAATTGTTGCAAAATTACGCTTTTAAAAATCGAAGCGGAACTTCCTGACGGAGTTAATTGGCAAGGCCTAGGGAGTCAGTTGGCGGGGCCAGCGGTTGGTCAATTTTCATTTTTTGACAGGCTTGACCCATTACCAGAGGGCAGAATTTTCGACTGGTCAAACTTGAAAGGAGTTGCAGACAACAATTAAAAGAAAAAGAAATTTTAGATTTTATCAACTTTCTATGTAGAAAACATTGTGGAAAATTGCTGCAAGCTATCTCTTCATTTTCCACAATGTTTTCCATTTTTTTCGGGGGGGGGGGGGGTAAAAATTGTTACACCTTATAAGCTAGTCTTAAGTAAGACAATCAACGTGTTTTACCACTTTACTTGTATGATAAAATGTACTTTCATCGTGTAGTCTTTCCTGAACTCGAAATATTACTGCTTTTGAAGGTACGATTGACTACGTTCAGTCTGCATATACATGCAGTCTAATGTTATTCTACAAAAGCTAGTGGCCTTAATCCATTGATAGACGACGAAATTTTAGACCGGTCCAATTTCGAAGAGTTGCAGACGCCATTGCAAATTATGTTAAAATAAGTGCCAAATAGGGTATAAAACATTGTGAAAAGGAAGAATTGTTTTTAACATGTGACCGGTCCAAATTTGAAGACGTTGAAGATGACATTTCAACATTGTGAGAAAGGAAGAATTATTTTAACATGCGACCTGTCCAAATTCGAAGACGTTGCAGATGACATTTCAACATTGTGAAAAAGGAAGAATTATTTTTAACATGTGACCGGTCCAAATTCGAAGAGGTTGCAGATGACATTTCAACATTGTGGGAAAGGAAGAATTGTTTTTGACGTGTGGCCGGTCCAAATTCGAAGAGGTTGCAGATGACATTTCAACATTGTGTGAAAGGAAGAATTATTTTTAACATTTGGACGGGGTTGGTACTGCCCTAAGTGGAGCCACCATGTTACTAAACCTAGTATCTTTCCTAGATTGGCTGCATGCACAGAGCAGACTGGTTGAGTTCGAAGCTTTTTTTTTCTTCTTTTTTGCCAGGTTTTCTGATTGTAGAATTGTCATTCTACCTAACTTCACATTTAAAAACGAGCATTTTGGAATAGGATAATATATGGATGTACGAAAAGTAACTCGGTGAAGAATATGATATCGGTTGATATAGAGTACTCTCCCTTTTGTTTGCTAGAATTAAATAACGTTGGCCTGGATGCGTAATTTTCAATCTGGAAGAAGCCATATTTCGAGTCTATAATGTTTACTATAAAAAAAACACACATAAAAAACAAACAAACAAACAACAACAACAAAAAAAAAAACCCGTAAAATTTAAAAATTCCATCATCTTGAGATTGACTCAAGAGAATTCTTTCAATTTGGACCAGTCTAAAATTTTGCCAAATGGGAATGAGTTAATTTGGACCGGTCTAACATTTGCCGTTTAGCAAGTGTTAAATCCAACACCATGACAGACTATCATGTCGGAGACCCGTGAAGTTAGCAAACCTATCGATATGCCAAAACAGACACTAAACCAATGACCATGCGTCAAAATTTTACTGATCAAATTTCGAAGAAGTTGTAGACAATATCATTTCGGCTGGTGAAATTTTAGAAATCTTTGAATTTGGTGTAGTACTATTGTGTAAAATGACGAAATTGTCAGTAACAAGCCTTTTTACAAAACTTTTTTTATTGGGGGATATAAAAAGGTGGAAAATTGTGGGTATTGGTTAGGGTAATCGACAACAAAGGTTTAAAATCTGTATTTGAAAACCAATTATTGTCTGACGACGAGAAAGTAAATTTCGTTTTAAGCGACCATTTATGAACGCTGTCATCCTTGAAAATATCTAAATACATCTACTTGTGTTCCTAATTAAGCTTTATAAGTAAAATAATTTGAAATTAATATTCTATTATTATCCACTCAGACTGGTCGTGCAGGATTTAATGTCACTTTCAACAGTATTTAATCCATTTCAACAAAAATGGAAAAATGACACCATTCAATAAGAAAGGCTTTAAAAACATTGTGGACAATGAAAAAATTACTTCTTACAAGCAATTTCTTCAATGTCTACAGTGTTTCCTACCCAAGGAGACAAATTCTTTTTTTTTCAAATCCGTCAACTAAAAATTGTCGTTTGCAACTTCTTTCATTTTGGACCATTCTAAAGTTTTGTCGTCTTGTAATAGGCTAAGTTATACCACGGCGAGTGGTGCACCTTCCTATGACTTGATGTCGTTGCTCACGCCATTACAACTGCAACATCTCGTCTGATTTCAGCCAGTTGAGCTAAAATTCTATCGACCAATAAAACAATTGATTTAGACCAGAATTGAACTTCGCTGACATTGGTTCGAAGGTTTTTGTGGTTTTCTGTCGTTTGTTTTACGACTTAAAAATCGTAACTGCAGTTTATGCAAGCTACAGTTTCGACGTTTAGATCATCAATTTTATTATTTGTTACATGTTATAGTGGCCATAAGTTTTGCAAACTAACTCTGTTTTATATCGAAGTGGAACTTCCTATCTGAGTCAGTAGGCGTAGCCAACGGAGTCAATGGGCGGGGCCGTCGAAGTCAGTGGGCGTGGCAAGTAGAGTCATCGGGCGGGGCCGATGGTCTGTCAATTACTGTTTCTTAACTCTTGTCATGCTGAACCCGGAATATTCTAGTTTTGGCAGAAGGTGTAGACTAAGATCAGACTGCACTTATGTGCAGGCTGATCTAAGTCTACACCTCCTGTTTGTACTATTCCTTTCAGAGTTGTTTATGAAGTTGATTTCTAAAAAAAATATTGATTTTTGAACAACAAGTTCTATCAGTGCTTTCAGCCCTTTGATTTGAAAGCAATTCAGTAAGGTAATTTATACAGCATGAAAAGGGTTTATAGTGATAGCCTATCTGAAGTGACTTGGCGGTTTAGATGGGCATAACGACTTGAGCCGAGAACTAGTTCTGTGACGAACTTACGATCTCTAAAGACAGAGAACTTTCTTGAAGGAGATTTCCTAGTCTTACGATCCTACTTATATGCACAAATTCGAGGCTATTGACGACTTTCCAGAAATTGAACATATGAAAAAACCTAAGCAACGTATAAATAGAGAATACGCAGCGAATATATAACGTGCGTGGACGTATATATGTGTTTTTGTCAGTCCGGTTAGCTCAGTTGGTAGAACACTTGACTTCAAAACCTCAGGATCACGGGTACGAGCCCTGAGCTGACCATATCAACTAACAAAACTAATTGTCTTTCAGGCGAGACGTTAAACCGAGGTCCCGTGTGACGTTGTTATCCACCGAGAACATTAAAGTACCAGGCGGAGCTATCAGCAGTTTCGTGATGTATCCTTGCACTATCCCCCGTAAAAACTAATCGTCTTCTGGGGCCTTGCTCATATGGGCATATGCTACGGTAAGCGTTTGTTATTGTGAATGTATCTTTCATCGCCGCATGAGTATCGTATGAAAACGAAAAGGTAACGTATAGGTAACGTATGTCTGCTTACTGATGAATAACGTAACAGTATACATAGCTCATGAGCAGCGCCCCCCTCCAATGACAGCGAACTTTCCCAGGTCCTTACTTCTAACAATAGACTTCGAAATACTCCTGAAAAGACTTCTTTGACCCGATGAATAGGAACGGGACAGATAAGTAAGCATGTTACACTGTCAACTCTTTAACCCTTGTCATGCTGACCCCGGAATAGTCTACCCTACTAAATGGTTATTTTTCGAATAAAATCAACTTTAAATTCTCATCTGCAAAACCTTTGAATTTGTACAGGTCTAAAATTTCGCAAAACATAATTGATTGATTGATTGGGGTTTAACGCCGCTTTAAACAGTATTTCAGTCATATCGCGGCGGCTGGAGCACCTAACAATGGACTCACACCAATACTACCATTACATCCTTTCCTAGCCTCCAGCTGCTATCTCACTTAGGTTTACGATTATTCACCCATTGATGAGAGACAAATGTCGGAAAGAATATGTGCCGCCGCTGGGGATCGAACCCATGACACCCTATGATTTAAGATAAGGAGTCTGGCGCGCTAACGACAGCGCTATGACGGCGTCGCGCAAAACAAGAAAGGGTTGAATAAAGATTTTATTATTATTATGCCAAACAGGCGTAAGCGAAAGTTAAAGTATTTTTGTCAAACGGTTAAATACGTTAATGCTATACGCTATGATATGACTGCACCATGAGTAGGCATGATTAACCCTTTTCCAGATGACTACATTCTAGACTTGTTCAAGTTCAAAGAAGATACACTCGAGTCGGTGAAACTTTACAAGTCTTGTCTGCTTGGGTAGAAAACATTGCGGATAGTGAAGAAATTGATTGACGACCGCATATCCACCGAGCACGTTAAAAAACCAGGCGGAGCTCTAAACAATTTCGTCTTGTATCCTTGCACTATCTCTCGTAACAACTAATCGTTTTCCGGAGGCGTCGCTCATATGGGCATGTGCCACGGTAGCGACGACAAAGAAACGGAAATACACACATATCTCCTGAAAGCCTTTTGCTGACGATATTTTATTTGACGGATCACTTGATACACACCCGCTGACCTCGGTCAGGAAATTATATATTAAAACGGCGATATTTTTGCAAAATCTGTGATCAGATACACAAAATTAAAAGTACAGCAGTTGTTTGACGAACTTTTATAAGTTGTAGCTGTGACTTTTAACCCTTTCCTGGTTATTCCCTGGTTTTTACGTCCCTGTGATTTCATAATTGAGAAAACATTGTGAAAAAAGAAGAAATTGCTTGTTACAAGCAATTTCTTATTTTTCCACAATATTTTTTTCTACCCTACAGATTTTTTTTTCAAATAAAATCAACTTTATATTTTCGTCTGCAAAAGCTTTGAATTTGGACGGGTCTAAAATTTTGCAAAATAGGAAAGAACCAACACATTAGGTTAACATCGAAGTTCAAAATTCGCTTCCGATCTAAATTCTAAATGACCTATCGATTTTTTTATTGCATGCGTCGATCCATCAATCGTCTAGCAAAATGATAGTGATGATGAAATAAGCAATATTTATTTCAAAAATAGCCTTCTTTATATCACATGTTCATCAACACAGCGATTGCTGGCGAATTCTCTTGAACCTGCTTTAGAAATCAAAGTACTGAAAGTACTGTAAGCTAGCAAAGCATGGTTTTCATGATAAATAAACGAGGTTAAAGTAACCCAGGAGTTAACCCATTACAACATGACAAAATCTTAAACTGGTTCAAATTGAATGAAGTTTCAGACGACAATTTCAAGTTGGTGGAATTTAGAAAACCTTTGCCTTGTAGGGTAGAAAACGTTGTGGACATTGAAGAAATTGCTTGTTACAAGCAATTTCTTTATTGTCCACGATGTTTTCCAAATGTTGTTCTTGAGTTGCTTAAAAAGTGGGATTAAGTGGGAATGGGTTGAATAGCATGTTTCTTGAAGGAGTTATCTACAATATAAATAAAGTTTATTAATGTGACCATACATTTATGTGTGCAATATTCCTGAAAAACATAAGAACTACTTTTTATGGCGTATACTTTCAATGAATTTAGTGGTTAAGCCTCAAATGGCAGTTTGCACTCATTGAACATTAAGAAGACCTACTAACTTAAGCTATCAAAGCTGACGCTTTGCTAGCTAAAAAGATGAATGAGCATTGTACCATAAACGATGTGCTTCCATTCTTTCTGTTAAAACCCAGACGGATTCGGTCTTATAACTCTTTCCCGTTTTGTTTCTTTTTCTAAATTCTAGACTGGTCTAAATTGAAAGAGGTTGCAGACAACAATGAAAGTTGGATGCAATTTAAAATGAAACCATCCTATGCGGCAAAAAATATCTTGGGAAAAAAGGAGAAATTACTTGTCACAAGCAATTTCTTCTTTTTCCTCAATGTTTTCTCAAGTATAAGATCACAGCGACGTAAAATCCCGGGTTTATACTGTATATGGTTAAAAACTGTGGTTTGTAACAAAAACAAGCAATACTTTTGATGTTACGTGAACCAACTATAGCAATATGTATTTATAAAGTATTTCAGGTTGGATAAGGGTCAGATAGTATAATTAGATGCGACCCAATTTCACCTGGATAATAAATCGAGGTTTCATAAGAAATTGCATCATTTAATCCTTTCTTTACAGATTAGTGTAAATGTAACTTCGATGAAAAATTGATAATTGAACGGTCGGAAGCAACGCCCACTTACAAAAGGTACTCCGACAAGGTAGTTTGTCTGGGGTTCAAAATAAATATGTTAGTCACTGGGATAAAAACAAAATCTCAATTGTTATTGGTAGACCTAAACGTCGTAACTACCGCCTTTTTAAGCGGTAGCTACGACGTTTGGTCGCCCACAGACGGATTTCTTTAATGTAAGTATTGAATATGAACAAGGCGGCTCCGGGCGGAATAAGACGTTTAACTCAGAAGTCAATTAATTGACCAATCGCGATTGTCAATCAAGTAATCAACCGACCAGTCAAATACTTTATTCAGCCCGGACCTGAGCTTTCAAGTCCAACACTTGCCGCCAATTTTTGTTAACCTTTTTTTTTAGTTGGCGACTTAAACGACTTAAACTTAAACGACTTGTTTAAGCTGTAGTTACGACGTTTAGGTCGCCAACCAACCATTCTACTAACCTGTTATGTGCTTATGACCATCAATTTTGCAAAATAACATCTTTCAGAATAGACGCGGAACTTCCTGCCGGAGTCAATCGTAGGGGCTAATATAGTAAGAAGGCGGGGCCAGCGATTGGTCAATTTTTATAACAGATTCAGGCATCGGCGTACTAAGAAGATCCATGGCAGTTTCAATTTCCAAAGGCTAGTATGTTACTTTGACTGGCGATCCTGTCCTAATCTGACGATACAATATCGGAGAGCAGCGTAGATGGGACAGGTTCACCAGTCTAGTATGTTACCGTGACGGATGCGAGTGAATTAAAAAGAAATGTAATCACATAACAATGACAGTTATCTGTATTAATTAGTTAAAGTGGGTGACACCCAAGGCGCCAGAATATGCACCAGTATTCAAACCTGAATATAATCTATCTGAAAATAACTTAATTATATACCGACAAATTCTTCGTAAATAAAAGCATTGCACGCGGACAAGACAAAATAAATAACTTAGTTCCGTTTATTGAACTTTTCGATGATGCTCCTCACTCTTAGAATAAACGTTATTATAGGAATTGGACCGTAAGATGAAAAAAAAAAAAACATTTATTTTAGCTAATTCTCATAACCAAATTATTCTGAAATAATTGTCTGAATTGAGATATACTTTGATTTTGTTTCGCACTGCACAGAGAGAAAAATATTCCACATGACATACGCATATCAAGCAAATGCACGTTGCCGGATCTCTAGTTAAGAAAAATGATATAAGCCTGAGCGTAATATATCCGACAATCACTTATGTTGGCGGCCTAAATCAACCTGTGCGAACTAATCAGGTTTATCACTTGGCGCTCTCACTGTAAGAAAAGTTTGTGTTTTTCTTTATAGATATCCAGCGAATATCGGCATGCGCTTAATTGAGGTCAAATCTTCTAAGCGTCTACACCTCATGCACGTGTAATACTGACGGATCGCTGGCCCCGCCCACTGACCCCGACAGGAAGATCCATTTAACCCTTTCCTGTTTCGAAAAAAAATGGACCTGTCCAAGTTTAATGGTTTTTCAGAGAAAAAACAAAGTGGATTTAATTCTAATAAGTATTCAGTATGGTAGAAAATATTGCGGAAAAAGAAGAAATTGCTGGTACAATGTTTTCTCAATATAATAAAATCATAGGGACGTATAAACCAGGGATTGAACATAAAGGCTTAACGGCGTTCTTTGAAAAAAATATTATGACCAAAAACATACAACAAAAGAGGTAAATGGTTGGTTGGCGACATAAACGTCGTAACTACAGCTTGTTCAGTTGTTATATATTGTAGTTACGACGTCTAAGTCGCCAATCCCTATAAAACGCTTCACAAAAATGTCGACCAATATTGGAGTTTACTGTTCACTTCCGTTCTAATGAAGGATTCGATTGATCGATATATTATTTAAATGTCATGGGTTCGATCCTCGGCGTCGGCACATATCCCTTCCAACACTTGCCTTCATCAATGGGTGGATAATCGTAATCCTAAGTGAGATAGCAGCCGGGGGCTAGGAAATGATGTAATGGTAGTACCGGTGCGAGATATACCAGGGGTCCTTTGTAAGGTGATCTAGCCGACGTGATATGACTGAAAAATTGTTAAAAGCGGCGTTAAACCCTATTCAAAACAAACAAACTCACTTATAAAGGCAGATCACTCTCTGGAGGTACTCTACTACCGATTGGTCAATTATTAGGAATGTCAAACACGGGCCCCTAGTCCTATCCCTATATAAACGGCATGTCCTATATTGCAAGCAATCTATAGTAGACCTTATTTGTTGCAGCTTATCTACAAAGGATTTTCAATGAAAATGCACTTAAAGAAGCTTAATTTTTTTAATGCAGCAGAGCATAGTTGTTGCCATTTGGTAAACTGTATTTGCTTCTTGACTGTCACCACAGAAAATAACATTTTGTGATTTTTTTTAATGCAGTTGGGCATAGTTGTTGCCATTTGGTAAACTGTATTTGCTTCTTTACTGTCACCACAGAAAATAACATTTTGTGATTTTTTAATGCAGCAGGGCATAATTGTGGCCATTTGAAAAAACTGTATTTGCTATATGACCGTCACCACAGAAAAAAACTTTTTTGTGATTTTTAATGCAGCAGGGCATAATTGTGGCCATTTGAAAAAACTGTATTTGCTACTTGACCGTCACCACAGAAAAAAACTTTTTGTGATTTTTTTAATGCAGCAGGGCATAGTTGTTGCCATTTGGTAAACTGTATTTGCTTCTTGACTGTCACCACAGAAAATAACTTTTTGTAAAATGAAAATAAAGCCCCGTTATTCCTGTCTTTCTTAAGCTTATTTTCTTAATTCCATCAAGGTTATATGTCGACATTCCACGCCATTCTTCATTAATTTGACATATGAAGATAGACAAGTTTCCGCTGTACATTTAATTTAAAAAAAAAAGACAAAAAAAAAAAAAAAAAAACTCGAAAAAGAAAACTTTAATCGGAAGTAGAGTACCTCAAGAGAGTAATCTGCCTTTATAAGTGAGTTTTTTTTTTTTTTTTTTTTTTTTTTTGAATGGGGTTTAACGCCGCTTTTAACAATTTTTCAGTCATATCACGTCGGCTAGAGCACATTACAAAGGACCCCTGGTATATCTCGCACCAGTACTACCATTACATCATTTCCTAGCCCCCAGCTGCTACTTCACTTAGGATTACGATTATCCGACCATTGATGAAGGCAAGTGTTGGAAGGGATATGTGGCGACGTCGGGGCTCGAACCCATGACACCCCTTGGTTGAAGATTAGGAGTCCGATGCACTTCCAACTGCACTATTACGGCGGCGCCTTTTGAAATGAAGACAGAAACAAAACAGAATATTCTATTTTGAATAGAATCCTCTTTTTCACCCCTTCTTGATATATAGTTGGTACCTCAAGGCATGCAACTCACATATCTGTCGATATTAAATATTGCTTCTTGAAATGACGCAATGAAAGAAAGACGCTCTCATAAGTATGAATTGTTTATTGCAATAAAAGGTTCGTCAAAATGTTCATTAAACGAAATTTAGGGTAAAAAATCACAGTGCACTGGACTGTCGGAAAGTTAACATTAATGAGATGGATAAAATGTAAAATATTCGAATGTTTTCAGAAACCGTTCATGATAATTTCACCGTTCACTAAATGTGGTAATTGTAATTCTCTATCGTCATTTTGATCTTTATTCCATCTCGGTAGAAATATCTGAGACGCTCCTGGACCGTCATTCACGTTAAAATCACGTTTAACGTCATCTTCGTCACTACTCTCTGACGTTTCTCCATCTGAGTTGAGATCGTTTCCAATAATTTTCTGCGTTGTGTACGTCCTTGCTCTAAATTCCATAGTGGTTTTAAACCACCTTCGACATTCGTCTATGTGATAATCCACATAAGTCACAAAACTCTTTGAAGGTCTTTTGGGGAATATAATCAACGTATCCGAATATTTCTGTGGTCTAACTTTCGGCACGTAATGAGTTTCACTTTTGTACCTCTTTTCCGAAGAGTTCTCAAAGCAGACGATCGTGTCACGGAACGCGACTGGAGTTAAACATGGGTTTAATTTAACTTTTTCACCGAAACGTTTCATTGCAATAAAATCCACAAAACTAACACAAGACTGAACTTCATACGGAGGTAATGGTGTAACAGTGACTAGCTCCGCTACTTGGTCAGGTATAAGTAATTTTGCCTGTCTCATCGTCTCTTTAAATCCGTTAAAATCGCCTGTATGGTAAATAGGCTACTTCACTTGAATGGCGACGCTTTTCAAAGTTTAAATGCAATCTTTCTTCGTCTGCTCATAAATCTGAAATAGAAAATTATTTAACCCTTTACCGAAAATGATCATTTATTTTATTTTATCGTCAAGTTTTGAGGCATGGCCAATATGATAATTGCACAATAAACGATACAACTGGACCGGTGTTTTATTTAAGCATCATCGTACAATATTCCCTTTCTAAAACAGGGACAATCCAGTTTCTATGGCTTTGGAATCTTCTTTAAGAAGAGAATTTAGAAAAAAGATCATCTGTTCATTATTTATGCGGTATGAAGATTAAACAATAAATCTTGTCATGAAAGTTTCAATTTGCATAAAATTACTCAAAGTTTATGTACACAATCAGCGAATATTCTTGATGCACTGCGTCCTTTAACCGACTACCAGATGAACAAATTTTAGACTGGTCCAAACTTCGAAACTTTATGCTCTTGGTAGATATTCTAAATATTAAATTACCCTTCTTCTATACTACATACATTAGTTTGTATCTGATTCTACCAGACCCGAGCTCGTTCTCAAGTATGCTTTTTACGGTACACCCGAAGGTCCGTTTTCGGTTTAACGACGAAAAACACTGTGAGAAAAGAAGAAAATACTGGTTTTAATTTTCCAGCATCCCTCCAACTTTCCCTACATGTTTTGTATCATCAGCAACCTCTTTCATTTTGAGCAAGTCTAAACTTGCATTAGTTTCTTTGGTTCCTAGATGCGCTACAAGTTTCCCCATATTACCCCTTATTGTCATCGGGGAAAGGGTTACAAATTTTCTTTACAGTCTATTAGTTGAACTAGATGATTTATTGTGCATCTTAATTTCATTTTGTAGTTGTAGATTTCGATCATGCATATCTTAAAACCAAGAAACCCTTCTCCTATTTATATCAACCAAAGGTCGTTTGAAGCAAGACGTGGTTATTAAACCGAATGTCCCTGCAAAATGTAATTTCGATTGGGGTGACCTTGACATTTAACCTGAAGAATTGATTTTGAATTTTGTATCACTTGAAAGGTCTTTCGTGAATTAATTAATAAAAACAAGGTGCCAAATTGTCAAAAGATACGCCCGTCACACTGCTTAATATTAACTAGGGGTTTTAATAGAACTGAGGTTATTTTGAATGAATATTTTTTGTCAAACAAAGTATGAAAAACAACAAAGGACAATAACTAAAAATATAGGCTAGGTAGAGTTATGGTTCTTGTACACTGCAATCCGACTTGGTGAGTTCTATCCATCCATGAAATTTCATGATTCTAGCTATTATACTTTTGGAGATATACTCCGGTCAAGATTCAAGTATGAAAATCAACAAAAGGCAATAACTCAAAAATAGGCTAGGTAGAGTTATGGTTCTTGTGCACTGCACTCCCCCCTTGGTGAGATCTATACACCCATGAAGTTTCATTATCCTAGCTATAATACTTTTAGAGATATACTCCGGACAAGATTAAAGTATTAAAAACAACAAAGGGCAAACACTCAAAAAAATAGCTAGGTAGAGTTATGGTTCTTGTACACCGCACTCCAACTTGGTGTGCCCTACCCATCCATGAAATTTCATAATTCTAAAAATTATACTGTTAGAGATATACTCCGGACAAGATTCAAGTATGAAAAAGAACAAAGGGCAATAACTCAAAAAATAGTCTAGGTAGAGTTATGGTTCTTGTACACCGAACTCCCACTTGGTGAGCTCTATCCATCCATGAAATTTCATAATTCTAGCTATTATACTGTTAGAGATATACTCCGGACAAGATTCAAGCATGAAAAACAACAAAGGGCAAGAACTCAAAAAATAGGCTAGGTAGAGTTATGGTTCTTGTACACTGCACTCCCACTTGGTGAGCTTTATCCATCCTAGAAGTTTCATGATTCTAGCTATTATACTTTTAGAGGTAAACTCCGGACAAGATTCAAGTATGAAAAACAACAAAGGGCAATAACTCAAAAAATAGGCCAGGTAGAGTTATGGTTCTTGTGCACTGCACTCCTACTTGGTGAGTTCTTTACACCCATGAAGTTTCATGATCCTAGCTATAATACTTTTAGAGATATACTACGGCCAAGATTCAAGTATGAAAAACAAAAAAGGGCAATAACTCAAAAAATAGGCTAGGTAGAGTTATGGTTTTTTGTACACTGCAATCCTACTTGGTGAGCTCTATCCATCCATGAAATTTCATGATTCTAGCTATTATACTTTTAGAGATATACTCCGGACAAGATTCAAGTATGAAAAACAACAAAGGGCAATAACTCAAAAAATAGGCCAGGTAGGGTTATGGTTCTTGTGCACTGCACTCCGTATTGGTGAGAAGAATATAACTGCCAAGTTTAAAGTCCATCGGACTTACGGTGACAGAGTTATGTTCCGGACAAAGAAGTGGACACCGCCCTGACAACCGGACGCCAGGACACCCGGACGCCATGGGTGATCCCATAATACGTCCCGTCTTCGACGGGCGTATAAAAATATAAGGGCATTTCTCCATGTATTAAAAAATCATAGCAAATTTCAAAGTTATTTTACGTAAATTTGATCTTCAAAAGTGAAATTGATATCAATAGATGACCTTGAACTCTGAGCTAATCAAATGGTCTTAAACGTACTGAATCATCATGTGAAATAAGAACACGCTACCAATAAACATTCAAAAGTTATGGTAAATTGTTAATTTTGAGTCTATTTGACCTTCAAAAGTAGCCTTTACCTTACTAATGACCAATAACTTGAAGCCAACATTGCAGTTTTATCGAAATGGGCACAATGAACTTTAAGATTTGGCACTTAAAAAGGACATTGACGGATGACCCAAGCATAGTTTCGAAGGAAATTTATACCAAATATGGAATATGAAGGCTATATCATTAACCAATCAAAACCTGGCCAATGTTAATGTTTTGAATTCGACTTTTGAAAGTGACCTTGACATTTACTGATGACCTCGAACTCGGTATCGACGGGATTAATTTACGACAAGGATCACGTATGTGGAATATCAAGGTCCGAAGTAGTGTTCAAAAGTTATAGCTAATAATGAACATTTTCTTGCATCTATTTGACCTTCGCATGAGATATCGGTCGTACTTAATGACAATGAACTTTGTATCAACAGTCTTACTACAAGGGATATACACACGGTTTAAGATTACCCTACCATTTTGTTCCCAAAAGTGGTCGCCAAAGTTAAATTTGTAGATGGCAAACCGAGTAATAAACAAACGGACAAAGACTAAATGAGGAAAAAGGGCAAAAATTAGTTGAAAGTAAATATTTAAAAATACACGTACATCAGAATTTAAATAAACACAAAAGCTAAAGAACTAGAACTATGACGACAAAAGAAACTGTTTGTAAACAGCCATTTCCCGTAGGCTGCGTGGCTTAGATATTAGGGTCGCAGACTCGAATATCGAGTTTCGACTATCAGACGCCCAACTTATCATGAGGACGTGTCAATGGGTAAGAAATTTGGGACTCAAGCCTTGTACATCGCAGGGACGATAAAACCAGTGATTGAACTGGAGAAGGTTAAATATTGGGAAAGTCGAACGACGATCAACCTTATTGTTAGCTACGTAATCATTTTTCGGCGATTCAGTGCTTTTCGTGATCATTAAAAGATCAAAGATCTACGTCCTTAACCCATTCCCACCCAATCAGACTCCAAATTTTCAATCACGGGATGTGATGGGTTCGATCCCCCGGCGGCGGCACATATTCTTTCCGACATTTGTCTCTCGTCAATGGGTGGATAATCGTAAACCTAAGTGGAATATCAGCTAGAGGTTAGGAAAGGAAGTAGTGGTAGTACTGGTGTAAGAAATACCAGGAATCCATTGTTAGGAGCTCCAGCCACCGCGATATGACTGAAATACTGTTTAAAGCGGCGTTAAACCCATTCAATCAATCAATCCCTTTACGCTCTTCTAAAAAAGAAAAAAGCTTTGGAAAATATTGTTGAAAATGAAGAAATTGCTTGTATCAAGCAATTTCTTCATTATCCGCAATGGGTTTTTTTTTACCCCAGAATACCAAGATTTCTAAAATTTCAACAACTTGAAATAATCGTCTGCAGCTTCTTTGAATTTGGACCAGTCTAAAAATTTGATGAGTGGTAACGGGTTAGCTGACGGATCGCTTGCCATACTCGATGACCTCTGACATGTCAGTTCGTCTGGGGTAATAAACTACATTGTTTTGTGAACTATATGGTCGGGAGCATAAAGCGAAAGGCGAATCGATGTTCGGCGACCTTATCGTTGTTACTATAGCTTGACATCTTTACAAACGGTATTTTTTACTGGTGAAATTTCAAAAAAAAATCTTTGGTCTTTTGGGGTTGAAAACCTTGTGAATTATGAAATGAAGAAATTGCTTTAAGCAAATATTTTCTTCTTTTTCCGCAGTGTTTACCGAGGTTGCTTTTAGGAACGTCGAAAAGCGTGATTGTTGGAATGGGTA
The DNA here is from genome assembly GCA_946902895.1 of Fragum fragum. Classification (NCBI taxonomy): domain Eukaryota; kingdom Metazoa; phylum Mollusca; class Bivalvia; order Cardiida; family Cardiidae; genus Fragum; species Fragum fragum. Next base: position 41,221,258 of record OX336376.1, on the reverse strand, counting down.
AAAACGCTTTAAAACTACCGATTGGTCCATTTTCTATATGAATATACTTTTTTTTTATTGTTTTTTTTTTAACCAAAGTTTCGCGGGTACAGCTTTATTCATGCTGTATTTATCGAATTTCTCACGATAACAGACGACATCTTTTTCCATTCTTACTTAATCGAATCAAGATAATGTCGTTTACCACACTGCTGATTTTTTTAACTCATTACCAGACGGCAAAAAATTGGACTGGTCCAAATTGAAAGGAGTTGCAGACGACATTTGAAAGTTTATGAAATTTTAGATTTTTTCAATTGCCTGTACAGAAAACATTGCGGAAAATAAAGAAATTGCTTGTTATAAGCAATTTCTTCATTTTACACAATGTTTTCCCAATTATTTTCCTTTGGGGAGGGGGGGGGGCGTCAAAAAGCGTCATTGTGTGGAAATGGGTTAAATCTCTCTATGTTTCCTCTGGCTACCACAGTGACATTACGTGCTATTTATCAAGAAGTTTTAAGTTGACAGGGGCGTGCTGTCATTAATAATCTAAACAGTGGGAAAGCTATTAGTCAGTTAAAGCGGTGTAACCTTACCAAAACAAATGTTATTTCCACTTTTTTAATAGATCAAAAGGGGTTTCAATCACCTTTTTCATGTACCTATTTTTTTCGTGAACTTTTTTTAACTATGCCTCCTCAGTTGGTCTGTCTATCCTTTGCTCTGTATCTCTGTTGTTCTCACTCATTTACTGGTACCAATACCCAATCTCCTTGTTTATCATCTTCATTTCCTTCTCTCTCTCTCTGTCTCTTTTTTTCAATTTAACTCCTTATCCCTCAATTCTTCTCTCAACAATTTCACCCCCACCGTCTCTGTCACTCTAGTTAACTGGCTCTCTCCCCATCTCTTGTATCGTTTCTCGTTCTTCCTCCTTCTTTCCCTTTCTCTCTCTCTCTCTCTCTTTCTCTCTCTTTCTCTCTCTCTCTTTCTCTCTCTCTCTCTCACCCTCTCTCTCTCCGTCCCTCTCTCTCTCTCTCTCTCTTTCTTCACACCCAATGACACTATATAAACACCCTATGTTACAATATCAACAGGTATTCATTATCCTACAAGTTGTTGTTATTCAATTATCTATCAACAAATCGATTCAACATGAAGACCATTGATATGAAGCTTTTCTTCCATGAAATATACATAGAACGGTCTGATGTTAATTAACATATTGCATGGTGGCGTAACTAGGAGGCAGTTTTCGTTGTTGTTCATTTTTGTTCGTGTTGGTTTTGTTTAGTCCTTTATGTTTTCTTTCTTTTTTTGCGGGGAAGACGGGGGCGTGGGGTTCTAATATGTCATCCGTCACACGAAAACAGCCCATCTCAGTAAAAGGAAAAGTATCACTTCTTTTCAGACTGCATGCATTGTGCAATCAGAGTGGAAAGATTTCCATATTTGTCAGATTTTCTGATTGTCGAACGGTCATTCAATCTTCAACTTTTTCGTTATTTCAATTCAATCCCCGACTCATCTTTGCTGGTTCCGATCTCTTTTTTATCTATCAAATATCGTCAGTTGGCCACCACAATATCGTAAATACAGCTCGAATAAAGCTGTATTTACGATATTTGGTCGCCTACCTACGACAGTTGCCTTGGAGAAAACCGGAAATACCCCATTTGCGTGACATGTCGTGTGTATCATGAAATAGATTCCTCAACTCATTACCACACAATTCTACATTTTTACGCATCGAAGAAATATAGTATACATGGAAAACGTAGGGAGAAAATAAGAAATTGCTTGTAATAAGCAATTTCCTCTTTTCTCACAATGTTTTTTATCAGATATGAACCTTAATTTTCAATTTAAACCAACTTTGTTTTATCGTCTGAAACCTCTTCCTTTTTGGACCAGTCCAAAATTTTGTCGCTTGGGAATGGGTTAAGCCCCCGATTTAATCGTCTAGATGAAAAGGGTAAAAACTAATATTCGTTCAGAACATGCGAAACCAATGAATGTCACCATTACCCTACCATAGAAACGCATGAATGTACGGGGTGTCAATATATGCCATTTATCAATTTTCCATTAATATCGATCTTCTGATTTTATTATATCCTTCCCCTTATGAATCCTTTACGCAATAATGATAATAATGATAATTATAAGAATAATGATGATAATAAAACCAGAAACTGGTGATTTCTGCATGTACAAGCTATAGCATTTTGTTTAACCCATTCCCACACAATGACGCTTTTGCACGCACCTAAAGTTAATCAATTGGGAAAACATTGTATAAAATGAAGAAATTGCTTGTAACAAGCAATTTCTTCATTTTACACAATGTTTTCTACCCAGAAAGTTGAAAAAATTGAAATTTTATAAACATGAAATTGTCGTCTGCAACTGCTTTCAATTTGGACCAATCTAAAATGTTTCCATCTGGTAACGGGTTAAATAAAATGTGACTAGTTAAGCAATTGACGCGTGTTAGCCCTAAGAACTGACTAAGATAGGAAATAACACTTCTGTGTAAAATGGTGTTGTTTTGTCAGTAACATGTTACAAAAAAAAAAATAATAATTTACTTGTGACCTAAAAGCCGTAACTACAGCTTGAATAACCTGTTTTCTACAGCAGTTACGACGTTTAAGCCGTCGAACCAATAAAATGTAAAACGTAAATGTCGGCAAATGTCGGAGTTGAAAGTTTATTTCCGGTCTCAATGAAAATGAGTTGATTGATTGATGGATTGGTGTTATGACAGACATCAGCGAATGGTCAATCAGGGGCCATTTTGGAAATGCGTAAAATCGTCCTGGGCTGATCTGAGGACGAATCTTTGCATTTTCATAGTACAGTATAGAGATGTCCCTCTGCCTGACTGTAATTGATACTCTATAATCTAAGCTTGACCGACCTATGCTGTGTTCGACGTCTTTCACTATATTAACCCTTATCATGCTTAACCCGAAATATTCCTGTTTTGGGCAGGAGATAAAGACAAAGATCAGCCTGCGCATATGTGCAAACTGATCTTAGTCTACACCACCTGCTTGTGCCTTTCAAGCCAGAATTATTTATAAAATCAGTTTTCAAATGAAATATTGATCTGCAGCTAGCGCTTTCCGTGATTTCAGTCCTTTGATTTTGGTACAATTCTAAATAGGACTTTTATTCGGCATGACAATGTTTAAGATAGTTCGTTTTCGCAAGACGGGTTATATATGTGACGTTTAGGAATGAGGAAAAAATGAGCGCGTGCGTGACATTTCAAACCATTACACATGTGCGCCAAGCAAAGACTCAGATCAGCCTGTGCATCCGCACAGTCTGATCAGAGTCTTCACTCTGCGCTCTGTAGATAGATACTTGCCCAAAGCTTCTTTAAACATTCAGCGAATATCCTAATTACCCCGAATTGCTGTCCAGGATGCTCAATGTGTGCGAGTCACGCACCTACGAAATTGTTGGAAATGTCACGGCTCAAATGATATGTTGTCTCAACCTAGTGTAAAAATCAAAGTACTGAAAGTACTGTGAGCTAGCAAAGCATGGTTTTCCTTTTCAACGGTTATCATGATAACTAAACGAGATTAGAATTACCCGTTACAACATGTCATAATCTTAGACTGGTTCAAATTGAAATAAGTTGCTGACGACAATTCAAGTTGGTGGAATTTAGAAAATGTTTGCTTTGTAGGATAGAAAACATTGTTGACATTGAAGAAATTGCTTGTTCCAAGCTATTTCTACATTGCCCACAATGTTTTCCAAAGTTTTTTTTTTCTTGAGATGCTTAAAAAGTGGGATTAAGTAGGAAAGGGTTAAATAGCAAGTTTTTACGGAGTTGCCTACAATTAGAATAAAGTTAATTCATTTGCCTATACATTTATGTGTGCAATATTCCTGAAATACATAAGAACTACTTTTATGGCGTAGGCATGGATTTAGTGGTCAAGCCTCCAGTGGCAGTTTGCACTCATTGAACTCTGAGACGATCTCAAAATTTTGTTTGTTAACTTAAGCTCTAGCAATAACGCTGAACCAAAAGTCAATTCGTAACCGGTCACGCAAAAAGAACCTTCTATGGACCTTCTTTGGAGTGCGAAAAGGGTCGACCCTGGTACAACTGGTCAGACAGAGTTCCTGTGAGGTCCATTTTCATCTGACGGTTTACACGTGTTAGAACTAGGAGTTGACAAGCTGAAATGACCATGTTGTCAAATGACCACAAAACTGACCAAACTAAAGTTGATGACTAATTCTGCGCATTTTATTAACCCATACTACATGTAATTTTATAGCTTTGTAACTGGATCAGAAATATATAGAAGTTTGTTTTTTTTAAGTCAAATTTCTCAAACGCAAGCCTACATTCGCTTTGAGATTATGACATTAAGTCCGTGTTCATTGATGGTAAGTACATACATTCAACATATCAGAATTGTCATTTAAAATAGTTTTTTAAGAAAAACAAATGGTCAGGTTAACCGATTCCCATACAGTGACGCTGGGGAAAACATTGTGTAAAATGAATAAATTGCTTGTTACAAGCGATTTCTTCATTTTACACAATGTTTTCTATTTAAAAAGATGAAAAAATCTAAAATTTCATAAACTTTAAATTGTCGTCTGCAACTCTTTTGATATTGGACTAGTCTAAAATTGTGCCGTTTGGTAAAAGGTTAAATGTGCATTCTTGATAAGTACTTATGCCGGTACGTCACGTATGATCATCGTCGTTTTAATAGTTATCTCGAAGAAGATCAGAAATGCTTTATTCTAAAACTTCTAGAGTTATAAATTGGATTGCAAGCACACCGCAAAACTTCACCCATTCCTCTATTAGCCTATTCTCTACGAGGATCGACACATGGTTTGAAAGATATTGTGGAAATTGAAGAGACTGCTTGATAAACAAGAGGCCCAGTGGGCCTTAACGGTCACCTGAGTAAAAGAGCACCAAGACAAGTGATTTTGTTTGAAAGAATTAGAAAAAGGTTTGGTTGAAATCCCCTCAGTAGTTCTTGAGAAGAAGATGAAAATGTTTAAAAGTTACCAAAAATGACCCCCTTTTGGTCCCCATTTTAAGCACCCCTGACCTCCAGCCTTTTAATTTTCACAAATCTGTATAATCAGTACCAAATGATGCTTTTCACCAAGTTAGTTTGAAAATGGCTTAGTACTTCATCAGAAGAAGGTGAAAATGTGAATTTTTTAACATGATGAACTTTGACCTCTGGGTGTGGCCCCATACATGACCCCAGGGACATGAATTTCACAATTTATAATATACCTGTCCTAGTTGTCATGCACACAGAATATTTAAGCTCTGGCATTAACGGTTTATTAGAAGAAGATTTTTAAATAAGTACCAAAAATTACCCCTTTTGCCACCTATTTGGGCCCTTTTGACCCCCAGAACCCCTATTTTCACAAACTTGAATTGGCATCCCCCAATGATGCTTTCTACCAAGTTTGGTTGAAATCCACCCAGTAGTTCTTGAGAAGAAGATGAAATATTTAAAAGTTACCAAAAATTACCCCCTTTTGGTCCCCATTTTAGAGCCCCCTGACCCCCCAGCCTTTTTATTTTCACAAATCCGAATAACCATTACCAAATGATGCTTTTCACCAAGTTTGTTTGAAATTGGCTTTGTACTTCATCAGAAGAAGATGAAAATGTGAATTTTTGAACATGATGAACTTTGACCTCTGGGTGTGGCCCCATACATGACCCCAGGGACATGAATTTCACAATTTATAATATACCTGTCCTAGTTGTCATGCACACAAAATATTTAAGCTCTGGCATTAAGGTTTATTAGAAGAAGATTTTTAAATAAGTACCAAAAATTACCCCTTTTTGGCCCCTATTTGGGCCCCTATGACCCCCAGAACCCCTATTTTCACACACTTGAATTGGCATCCCCCAATGATGCTTTCTACCAAGTTTGGTTGAAATCCACCCAGTAGTTCTTGAGAAGAAGATGAAATATTTAAAAGTTACCAAAAATTACCCCCTTTTGGTCCCCATTTTAGGGCCCCCTGACCCCCCAGCCTTTTTATTTTCACAAATCCGAATAACCATTACCAAATGATGCTTTTCACCAAGTTTGTTTGAAATTGGCTTTGTACTTCATCAGAAGAAGATGAAAATGTGAATTTTTTAACATGATGAACTTTGACCTCTGGGCGTGGCCCCATACATGACCCCAGGGGCATGAATTTCACAATTTATAATATACCTGTCCTAGTTGTCATGCACACAAAATATTTAAGCTCTGGCATTAACGGTTTATTAGAAGAAGATTTTTAAAGAAGTACCAAAAATTACCCCTTTTTGGCCCCTATTTGGGCCCCTATGGCCCCCGGAACCCCTATTTTCACAAACTTGAACCGGCATCCCCCAATGATGCTTTCTACCCAGTTTGGTTGAAATCCACCCAGTAGTTCTTGAGAAGAAGATGAATATGTTTAAAAGTTAACGGACGACGGACGACGCACGACGCACGACGGACGACGCACGACGACGGACAAACGATGATTGCAATAGGTCACCATGACCATTCGGTCAGGTGACCTAAAAATAGAAAACAAAAATTTTAAAATTTCTTAAACAAAAAAACTGTGGGCCGCAACTTCTTTGAATCAAGAACAGTTTAAAAATTTGTAGTTCGGTAATGGGTAATAAAACATAACGATAGTTAATAAACTGAGAAAGAGACTAGCCGTTATTACGACATATTCAGATTCTGATGTCATTTTAACCACACAATGACGCTTTCTGACACCCTCTAGCAATATGGACATAGAAAAAGCTTTGTGGGAAAAGGAGAAATTGCTTGTGGCAAGCATTTTTTCCTCCCCCCCCCCAATGTTTCTGCCCTATCTGACACTTATTTTCCACATTTAGCGCAGTTTGAATTGTCATCTGTAACTTATTTCAATCCGGACCAGCCTTAAAATTCTGTCTTCTGGTATTGGGTTAACACAGCTTGACAATCAACCTTGTAACATGGTTGCTAGGAAAATCAGTTGATTGTCATGATTCTTCTATATAAATTTATTCCTTATTTTAGAATTTCAAACGAACAAAGAAGAACAAGATTGACAGAAAGATAAACAAACGTAAACACGTACATACCGTTAAAAATCACAAATAACCACTGGACGATTTAAACCGATAGCGAACTAGTAACTGGTTGATAGGAAAAATATTCAATGACCCTGTTTTATCCTTTCATCTCCCCAGTTGTACACAATAACAAACAGACGGATACACAATAAAGAAACTCAGACAGACATTCAGATATAGACGTACCTATTAAACACGACTGTATGGTTCTAAGGGTAAGCTCGATAATATACCAGGTAAATTATTGACAGGGAATTATTCGATAACTGATTCTATTCAGGATCAATATCTCCCTTGATTTCCGTGTATCACGAGATAGACCATTGTCATGGTGGGGAAATGATGACCATGTTTTGTTCACCATGTCTACCCTGTTTGACCATTCAAACAGAATCCCACTATCTGACTCGTTGGAAAACATTGTGGAAAAATGAAGATATTGCATGTCACAAGCAATTTCTTCATTGTCCTCAATGTTTCCTTCTCCAAGAGACAAAAAGTGTGTTTTTCTAATCGTCAACTATAACCTGTCGTCTGGAATTTCTAAGAATTTGGACCCGTCTATAATTTTTTCGCCTGGTAATGGATTAAAGGGCCAGTCATTTACCTAAATCTTATGTCCCTTAGGATATTTTTACACAAAAAAAAAAATGTTGACTATCAGAGGTCAGCTTGCACGATCAGCGATCCATCCTTTGTTTAACCCATTACCAGACGGTAAAAAAGGGGGAGATTACTTATGACAATCAGTTTCTTTTTTCTCACAATGTTTGCTATGGTTTGCTATAACATTTCTATACGGTCTCATTTTTAAATTTCGTCTTCAACATTTTTCAGAATAACAAACCATTGGTTTACCAGAATCTTCGTGTTTTCTGCAAACCTTTTATTTCACCTGTCGTACAGTTTCACAGGAGACGTCAGTCCGATTAGCTCAGTTTGTAGTGCGCTTGATTTAAACCTCAAGATAACAAGTTTAAACCCTGGGCTGACCATACCAACTAACAAACTAATTGTCTTTCGGATGAGACGTTAAACCGAGGCCCCATGTGACGGCGCTGTCCATCGAACACGTTAAGGAAACAAGACAGAACTCTCAGTCGTTTTGTCCTGTATCCTAGCTCTATCCCCCGTAACAACTAACCGTCTTCTAGGGGCGCCGCTCATATGGGCATGTACTACGGTATCGATGACGAATAAACGGAAAAAAATCATAGGAGATTTTCTATGATTTGCAATATGACTTAAATTAACTAACCAAAGCACTCATTTTATTTTTTGAGCGTCAAAAATTGTTATCATGTGGCGAAGGGGTTAACTGATCAATTTGAACTAATCTAGCTGATAACACCAACTCGGTGTTAACCCTTGTCATGCTGAACCCGGAATATTCCGGTTTTGGCAGGAGGTGTAGACTAAGATCAGACTGCACTTATGTGCAGGCTGATCTTAGTCTACACCTCCTGCTTGTACTTTCCCTGCCAGAATTGTTTATGAAGTTGATTTCTAAAAGAAATATTGATTTTTTAATAAATAGTTCTATCAGTGCTTTCAGCCCTTTGATTTGACAGCATTTCAGTAAGGTAATTTATACAGCATGACAAGGGTTAATCAGTATTTGAATGTTAGATGCATTAGTCGTGTGAATAAGGATCATTTATTAGTTAACCAATTATCAGACGACCAAAAATCAGACTTGATCAAATCGATAAGTATTTCCTTCATTTTCCACTATTTCCATCCAGTCGTCTACAACCGGGGTAGTGTAGGAATGGGTAAATGTTGGCTAGCAATTGGTGTAACAGGATGGTTTTGATTTCAAGATTCGCAGAAGACAGTGTTAACGGTTCCCACTATAGATATAAATGAATGAAAAGTCCGAAATTAGGACAAGCCCATCTACTAGCAGAGACATATATATTCTATACCAAATATAAAAGAGGTTTGTTCGAGCAGTGAGCTATTTCTCTTTTCTACTTATTTTTCATTGTCCAGTTCTCAATTAGTCAAAACATTTCCAGCCTTTATCATCACTGTATACTTTTTTGTCTCTCTCTCTAACACATTTGGATTTGTCGTCTGCAATGTCTTTGAAATTGGACCAATCCATATTCTCTCTAAATAACTTAGATATAAATTACAAACCTGTCTTTACACAAATTCCGTGATGATTCAATTTTGTACACTCACACAGTCTTTGTTCAAATAGAAAATCAGTTTTTAAAATCACCGCCGTCTCTATTTGATTTTACACCAGATTAGTTTTAGCGTGTCAAAATCACATAAGACCCTTTCCCTTTGTACACAAACGTTCACTGCCGTTTAAAATAAATTCTGGCTGTAAACGCAAATACTCTGGGGGTTTTGTTAGAGAAAGCCATTTTATGTCATTGTAGATCAACGGATTCGTGAAGCTATTAGCATATGACACAAAATTAGATTGGTCTTAACTGAAAAAGCTTGCAGTGACAATCAAAAACACATACAAATTGAAAAATGAGCACTGCGATCATCTAAAAAAACACTTTGTGAAATTAGGAAATACTTATAACAAGCCACTTTTCTTTTTCTCTCAGTGTTATGGCGGCTAATAGCTCACGATTTTTAATTGTTTGCGTCGCAAAAATGAATATAAAGACGAAGAAATAAATTCTATGTTTTAATATTCAAGTACCAGCTTAAAGTTACTTGCAGACAGACGGACACAGGTAAAATAATAAGCCCTGTATCTATCGATGCGGGTGTATGCCAAGCATGACGGTATTTTTATATATGCTTATTTCCACCCAGATGTGACGGATTATTATCTATACCAACCATTGAACACACATGTTGCAACATTAATCCATTCTCGTGACACAAAATCCCATACACGTATTTTACCTTATACGATCACCAGATTTAATAACATTATTGAATTTCGCACATACCTTATGTGCACCTTCCCTTAACACCATTGTTGGCGGTTTAAAATTTTGTCATCGCTTTCACCATTTCTTGGGTCAGTGCGATTAGCTTAGTTGGTGGTGCGCTCGACTTCAAACTTCGATATTGTCGGTTCGAGCCCCGCAATGACCAGAGTAACTAAATGTCTTTCGAATGAGTGTGAAACTCTCGTTTCACGGTGCTATCTATCGAGCGCGTTTACGAATCAGTTTTTTTTATTGGGGTTTAACGCCACTTTTAACAGTACTTCAGTCATATCGCAGAAGCTGGAGCACCTAATAATGGATTCCTGGAAATTCTCACACCAGTACTACCACTACATCCTTTCCTAGCCACGAGCTGCTATCCCACTTAGGTTTACGATTATCCACCCATTGATGAGAGACAAATGTCGGAAAGGGTATGTGCCGCCGCCGGGAATCGAACCAATGACATCCCATGATTGAAGATTGGGAGTCTAATGCGCTACCGACTGCGCTATGATGGCGGCTACGATCCCAGTAGTTTCGACCTGTATTTTTGCACTATCTCCCGCAACTTCTGGGGGCGACGCTCATATGGACAAATGCCAAGATAGAGAGATAGAAAAACGAATATACACACAGCCATATTAGCTTTGTTGATGGAGCGCCTTTGTTCAAAATCTCGTTATCGCGAGTTCGAGTGCCGGGCTGATCAAAGTAACTAATTGTCTTTCTGATCGGAAATATTATTGTTGACGGTGCTGCACAACGAGCACGTAAACCCATTCCCACATAAAATTTTAGACTGGTCCAAATTGAAAGAAGCTCTAGACCTCACTCTTAAGTTGATAGAGTTTAAATTTTTTCGTCTTTTAGGATAGAAAACTTAGTGGATAATGAAGAAATTGCCTGTAAGAGCATTTTTTTCATTATCTACTATGATTTCAAAAGCTTTTTTCTTGAGGAGCGAAAATATGAGGTATAGTGTGGGAATGGGTCAAGGAAAGCTTGCAGAACTCTCTGTAGCTTCGTCCTGCATCCTTACACTACATATTTAACAGCTAGACGACTTCTGAGAGCAAATAGGCAACTTCTTCGGTAGCGACGGAAGAAACACGCACAGACACACAGGCGCACACACACTTTTATCTTAGTAATCGAACCTATCTTTTAAATAATTTTTGCGTACTTAGATAGACTGGCAAGAGACGGTACCCAGTAAACCAAGGTTGAAGGGAAAAATATTCCAAAAAAGAGATGCGTCTTTTCTATATTTGTATCAGAAATGTCGATTGATTTTATTTATTATTATTTCGGGGGGGGGGGAGTATTTGATCGAGTTCCCAGTTCAGTGTTTGAAATGTCACTCAATGGCATTTCGATGTCTCAAATTCAGTTGATTTGATCTGTTTCTCATTGTGTCCGTGTCGATATTTTGACCTCTTTTTTTGCTCGTCGTTGGTGTGGTGGTGCAAAGTCATCAACATATTGTATAATCACATGTTTGTTTAAAGGTATTTATTGTTAAATTGAACAAACGTGTACACTCAATAAACTAGATGCGCTTGAGCGCCTGATTCGCTCAACCCGGCCTGAAATAACTTATCATTCCTGAGAAATTTGGTTGAAAACCATCCTGCAGTTTGCAAGAATAAGATTTAAAAGTTTCACTATATACCATATATGGAGACAAGCAAACCCCAAAATAATTTTCAACTGAGCCATATTAATGAAGGAATCTGACAAAGAATCACCAAAGAATCATTTTGTGAAACTTTGTTGAAATCTTATCAGAGCTACAGATAGAGGGCGTAATTCGTATTTTAGATTTAAATATTTCAACAATTCTGCCATAAACCCTATGTTGTAGGTACTCATTTGAATCGTCTTGATGAGACGATTCAAATGAGTACCCACAACTTAGGGTTTCGTTGAGAAATAAGGATTTATCGATTGCCGTTACCCCCTTTTATCTAGACCTCTGCTTACAATCGTCAGCAATCTGAGAAGATTGTAGGTTTTCACCAATCAATTGGTTAATGAGAAGAAGATCAATCAAGATTTCTCCATATATGGAAGTTAGCCCCAACCATTAAAGCCATGTTTTTCATCCGATCAATATTCTTTGAAGGAATCTGGTAAAGGGTCACCCAATGATCACACCTCTAAAATTTGGTTGAAATCCATCGATTGGTTTCTGAGAAGAAGATTTTTTAGGGGTTCACCATATATGGAAATTAGACCCGCCCATTATCATCAAATCAAATTTCTTTGAATAAATCTGATAAAGGGTCGTCCAAGGTTCATTTCTGTGAAATTTGGTTGAATTCTGTTCAGTACTTTCTGAGAAGTTTTTTAAAGGTATCACCATATATGGAAATGAGCCCCGCCCATTAAATCCATATCTTTTATCCGATCAGAATTCTCTGAAAGAATCCGAAAAAGGGTCACCCAATGATCATTCCTGTAAAATTTGGTTGAAATGCATCAATCGGTTTTTGAGGAGAAGATTTGTAAAGGTTTCACCATATATGGAAATTAGCTCTGCCTATTAAAGCCATGTTTTCATATGATCAAAATTCTGTGAAGGAACCTGATAAAATGTCACCTAACGTTCATTTCTGTGTATTTGGTTTAATTCTGTTCAGTACTTTCGTCGGAGAAGATTTTTAAAGTAAAAGTTTACGCACTGACGGACGCACGACGGACACAACGCCATGACAAAAGCTCGCTGGCTTTCAGCCAGTGAAGCTAAAAAAGAGAAACCTACACTATAAACGGTTGTAACCCTAGAAGCATTTTATTCACATTATGTTGGTAGCCCTGTTTGTGTTTCAGTGCTCGGTTGCTACGGCCTCATCTTTGATTTGGGCCAAACTGCGTAAGATTCTTTTTAGCACATCGGCGATTCGTTATTCAGGAAACATATTTTCATCAAAAGCTTTTAAAACAAGAGCACCTATTACGGGTGCCTACGTTCGGCTGTGAGGTGCTAGATAGTGGACAAAATGCATCTAAAGTTATACACTTGATAGTATAGGTTGCTCATTTGATAGTGAAAAAATGTGCCAAGTTTCAAGTGAATGCCTTTAGTAGAACCAGAGATATCACAAAATGTCAAAGTTTTCACTCGACGACACAAGCAATTTCTTCTTTTTCAACAATGTTTTCTACCCTACTGAATGATCATTTTTCAAATTAAATCCAATTTAAATTTTCGTCTGCAAAACCTTTGAATTTGGACAGGTCTAAAATCTAGCAAAACAGGAATGGGTAAATATCCTGACAGAGCTCAGTGGGCGTGGCCAGCGGTGTCAGCGATCCGTCAGCTGACTAATTAGAAGTAACAAACGATAAACATTTAGACTGGTCCGTTATGAAAGAAGTTGTAGAACGCAATTATAAGTTGTTGAAATTTTAAAACATTTTTGTCCTACAGAGTACAATAAATGATGGACAACGAAGATTATGCTCGTTTCAATTAATATCTCCTTTTCTCATTATATTTTCTAAAGCAATATTCTACAGCGTGTCAAAATGCGGGGTTAAGTGATTACGGGTCAAGTTTAGTTGCCACGTGGGATATTGTAAGAATATATCATGAAACCGGTGAAAGCTACGCTTGGTTTATCAACGTGATCAAGGTAACACATCCATTTAATGGGTCAATCCCAAAGAACATTAATTACTTGGTTCGAAAGACAAGTCCGTTGGGACAGCCCGGGGCTCTAAACCACCATTTCGAGGCATGAAGTCGATTGCTCTACCGAGCTTATCGGGCTTTATTGGTGCTTATATTGCATCGACGTACAACCTATCTTTTATAAGTAGAACGTTTGTTTAGGACAAAGGTGGAAGATTCGAACCAACAAAGGAACATATTTTTGTGGTACGTTAGCGGGATACTGAAGATTTCTTTTAAAGGGGTTATCTACCGTTTGAGCGATATCTCATAAATATCTTAGCAAAATTCCTTTGGCTCCTCATTTAGTCGTGCATTCTTTATATCCTATAGGATCATGACACTTGTAAGTGGCTACTGTAGTGCGCATAAGCGGTGTGAGCAGCTGGTCGCCTAGATAAAATTATTGGGCTTTAAGGTGTCAGGAATGTCTGGAATCCATGTCATGTGTACCACACAGTACTCTAGAGATGAAGATGTTGGAAGTGGCGTTCAACACCATACAATCAGTCAACCGAATGTTGATCAAAACTCATTATACTATAACCCAAGTCTGAGCAGTTTTTATCATTAACTTAGTTCAAGAAACTCTATTTTGTGAGATCCTCTTATCAGATTAACCCTTTCCTGTTCAATTCCTGGTCTTTATGTCCCTAAGGTTTAATACTAAAGAAAATTGTGGAAAAAGAAGAAATCGCTTGTAACAGATATTTTTTCAAATAAAATCAACTTTGTCTTCTTCAAAAACTTTGAATTTGGACAGGTCTTTAACAATGAAAACATTAAAGGGTTACCGAAATTCCACTTCTCTAAACGCCATAGATATGCAACGACATCGATCTGAGACCATTCCTTAATCCATTCCAAGATGGAAACACTTTGGTCTGGTTGAAATTGGAAGTAGTTGCAGACGCCAGTTAAAGATCAATGGAATTTTAGACTTTTCAATTTCTTGGCAGAAGTCAATGTGAAAAATAAAGAAATTGTTTGTTGCAATCAATTTCGTCAATTTACACAATTTTTTCCCAATTTGTTTTTATAGAATGACGTCAAAAGCCTCATCATGTGAGAATAGGTTAACAATTGATAAGTAAGACTGCGATTTCCCATACCTTAGTCAAGATTCAGTCCAGATCTATTTACATTTCCTAAAGACTTAACCCATTCCAACACAGTCTTGCTTCTTTACGCCCCTCAAAAAATTAGCTTTGGAAAACATTGTGGAAAATGAAGAAATTGCTTGTAACAAGCAATTTTTTCATTATCGACAATGTTTTCTACCCAAAAAGAAAAAGATTTTTCAAATTTAAATATAAATTTGGACCAGTCTAAAATTTTGTTGAGTGGGAATGGGATAATGTGTTTTATGGTGATATATTTAGGGACAAAAGAGTATCATTCAACACTTTTTTTCATATTTTTAATTTTTCACTGACCTTAATCACAATGCATCACGAACAGTTTAACAGTCGATTCAATGATATACTCCATTTAACGTATAGTCTGTAATTAAAAACCATGATTCTAGCAGTACTGCAAGATATGTAAACTCACATAGTAAAATCCTGGTACAAATATATGTGCATTCTATAAATCATTGGTTCACTAACAAAATAATCGTGACTACAACTTTTTTCAAACTTATTCTACTGATTCTGAAATACCTCTTCACTAGCAGGAAGTACAGACAAAGATCAGACTGCACATATACATGCAGTCTGATCTTTGTCTACAGTGCCTGATTATCATTTGATTCAGTTAAGGCTGTACTTGTTATTCCGGAAGTTAACCAAGGATATATGAATAAAAATACCATGTAACGTCAATGAAACTTCAATAAGCAACATCTTGGTAGTTATGAAATGAGGGTTTGTATTCACCGCTTGAATGAATGGGGTTCAATGCCTCTTAAAACAGTATTTCAGTCATATCGCAGAGGATGGAGCACCTAACCATGGACTCCTGTTATTTCTAATACCTGTACTACCACTTTCCAAGCTTCCAGCTGCTCACCCGATTTAGGTTTACGATTATCCCGCCTATTGATGTTGGAAAGGAAATTAACCATGACCGGGGATCAAGCCCTGGGCCCATGACTAGGAGTCCTATGGGCTACCCCTGTGCTTTGTATTCAAACACTGAGGAAATCAAACACCAAACAGGAGCAGAACATGCTGCAAGTGCTTTACTGTAAAAAGGCGTTAAAGGGGTATTACTCTTGCAGAACTACATTTATGTTTTACCGTTCTTGGTAGTAAAGATTATTGTTATTGTTAACCCATCACCAAACAACAAATTTTAGACTGGTCCAAATTGAAAGAAGTTGCAGATGGTAATATAAACCAGGCGGAAATTTAAATATCTCTGTCTTTTGGGTTAGAAAACGATGTGAAAAATGAAGAGATATATTGTCTATTGCTTGTAACAAGCAATTCATTCCTTTTCCACATTGTTTTCCCGAACTATTTCTCGATGCTGGTCAAAAGGTGGGATTGTGTAGGAATGATTTAAGAAGTACGCATGCCAGGTTTCAAATAAATATCTTCAGTAATAACCAAGATATTAGCAAAGTAAAAGTATGTCAAAGGAACGTCAACAACACCAGCTTGATGACAATACCTGTGCTTTTTGTTCCAAACCAGCCAAGCTTACAGTTTTCAAACTAGCTCAGATGGCCATTTGATTAAATCTGTTATAACACTTTACCAGACGACAAAATTTTAGATTGGTTCAAATTCAAAGAGGTTGAAGATGATAATATAAAGTTGATTACATGATAACAGTTTTTGTCTTGAAGGTTGAAAACATTGTGGATAACGAAGAAATTATGTGCAACAAGCAATTTCTGCACTGTCCACATTGTCTTCATAAGCTTTTTTTTCTTAGCAGCATCAAAAAGCATTATTGTTTGGGAATGGCTTAAGGAATACAGGAAACTTTATAGAGCAAGAGGACCTTGTGCTCAGAAAAGGCTGAACTGAGAAAGGACCCTTGTGACTTTTATCCAGAACTTTTAACCCATTCCCACTTGACAAAATTGCAGACTGGTCCAAATTGAAAGAAAATGCAGATGACAATTTTAGGTTGATGAGATTCTAAAATTCTTTGTCTTTTGGGGGTAGAAAACATTGTGGACATTGAAGAAATTGCTTGATTCAAGCAATTTCTTCTATGGCCACAATGTTTTCCAAAACTTTCTTTTCGAGGGGTGTAAAAAGGAGGGATTGTGTGGGAATTGGTTAAATAGACATTTCAAATAGTCTTGCCTCAAAACACGTCAGATGCCGGACAAAGCAATCACTATGCATTATATCCCACCTTTTCATTTCAAGCAAAATTTTTGATAAATTACCATACAGTTTTATTAATACAATGTGATGTTGGTAAAAATAGTTGTTATATTGTTAAACAAGAGGGTCAGAATGGCCCTAAAATCGCTCACCTGACTAATGTAAGATGATTCAAAATTGAAATTGGCCCAATGGTTACTGAGGAGAAGATGTTTAAAGATTTCAAAGTCAAAAACTGCCCTAGCCTTCCAAGCCCTTATTTGGTCATCAATCAAAATTCTAGAAAACTTTTGAAAAGGGTCACTCAAGGAACATTCATACCAAATTTGGTTGAAATTGGCCCAATAGTTACTGAGGAGAAGATGTTTAAAGATTTCAAAGTCAAAAAAGTGCCTGACCCTGCCACGCCCATATTTGGGCATAAATCAAAATTCCACGAACAACTTTTGAAAAGGGTCACCAAAGGAACATTCATGCAAAGTTTGGTTGAAATTGACCGAACTGTTACTGAGGATAAGATGTTTAAAGATTTCAAAGTTAAAAAAACTGCCACGCCCATATTTGGGCATAAATCAAAATTCTGCGAACAACTTTTGAAAAGGGTCGACCAAGGAACATTCATACCAAATTTGGTTGTAATTGGCCGAATGGTTACTGAGGAGAAGATGTTTAAAGATTTTAAAGTCAAAAACTGCCACGCCCATATTGGGGCGTGAAACGAAGTCCTGCCGAACAACTTTTGAAAAGGGTCACCCAAGGAACATTCATACCAAGTTTGGTTGAAATTGGCCCAATAGTTCCTGAGGTGCAGATGTTTAAAGATTTCAAAGTCAAAAACTGCCACGCCCTGCCACGCCCATATTTGGGCATAAATCAAAATTCCATGAACAACTTTTGAAAAGGGTCACCCAAGGAACATTCATGCCAAGTTTGGTTGAAATTGGCCCAATGGTTACTGAGGAGAAGATGTTTAAAGATTTCTAAGTCAAAAACTGCCACGCCCTGCCACACCCATATTTGGGCGTAAATCAAAATTCCACGAACAACTTTTGAAAAGGGTCACCAAAGGAACATTCAAGCCAAATTTAGTTGAAATTGGCCCAATGGTTACTGAGGAGAAGATGTTTAAAGATTCCTAAGTCAAAAACTACCACGCCCTGCCACGCCCATATTTGGGCATGAATCAAAATTCCACGAACAACTTTTGAAAAGGGTGACCCAAGGAACATTCATACCAAATTTGGTTGAAATTGGCCCAATGGTTACTGAGGAGAAGATGTTTAAAGATTTCTAAGTTAAAAACTGCCACGCCCTGCCACGCCCATATTTGGGGGTCAATCAAAAATCCGCGAACAACTTTTGAGAAGGGTCACCCAAGGAACATTCCTACCAAGTTTGGTTGAATTCCGCCCAGTGGTTACTGAGGAGAAGATGTTTAAAGAATTGTTGACGACTTCCGACGCACAAAAGGTGATACCAAAAGCTCACCTTGAGCACGTTGTGCTCAGGTGAGCTAAAAAAAAAACTAAAAAAAAAACCCAAGTTGAAAAAATAGGTTATCGTAATATCCAAGTACACCCCCTAGAGCCAAGAACCAATCATGTTGCTTTTTGAAAGTTCAATGCTTCATACCCGTCTAGTCATAATAGATTTTAAATACTTAAGAGATGAAGAGAATATTTTTTGTTTTCATGGAGGTATGAACCGAAAAACCTAATCACACTGTATGAATATGCCAAGCGGATTCATACATTGTGTGATTAGGTTTTTCGGTTCATACCTCCATGAAAACAAAAAATATTCTCTTCATTTCTTATAATTTAATAGCATCGAGCGAAAAATGCAACAACTTAACAAATTTTGATACCTTTTTGTAGTGAACTATTTTGTGCGGAAGCATTTAAAATGGCTGCGTACTCAAAATTTTGTTCATGGAGGTATGAATTAAATTTTTCGACCAATCAGATCGCTCGTTTTTGATAGACGAAGCTAACAATTAAATTATACGTACATATCTGAATTTGAATTTGAAGAAATTAACGATCTGAAACAAAAACATCATTTATTGAAGTCTGTATATTACGAGCTTCAGTGGTAAAACAATGAAGGATAAAAGATTCAAAGAATTATTTCTTATATTGGAAATATGAAATTCAATCTGTGATATGTGCTTTATTCTAAATATTTGTTTTAAGATTAATCCATGACCACACAATCCCAGCTTTTTATTCCATTGAAAAATCCATGCAACAGAACCATTGTGGGCAAAGGAGAAATTGTTTGTTACAATCAATTTCTTCAACTCCCATTTTGTTTTTCTTTTTTCTCCTTTAACCCTTTCCTGTTTTTTCAAAATTTTAAAGTTGTCCAAATTCAAAGGTTTTGCAGACGATAATTTAAAGATGATTTTATATCAAAAGTAATTATTCAGTTTGGTACAAAATATTGTGGGAAAAGAAGAAATAGCATGTTGCAAGCATTTTCTTCTTTTTCCACAATGTTATATCAAGTATAAAAACACAGGGACATAAAAAGCAGGAATTGAACAGGAAAGTGTTAAGGCACTTTTGAATTTCACGCCTCTTTGAAATGTCATCTGCAACTTCTTTTAATTTGGACCAGTCTAAAGTTTGGTTGTCTTGTTTTTGGTTAACTATGGGAATGGATTGGTAGACTAGCAGTGGGATTCTTTATTTACTGTTGTAGTAACAAACTCTATAGCAGTATGCCCTTCATCCCTCGAACATAATGTTATCACCATCCAGTGGAAATGATCGCTGCAACCTCACTTCCTCATAACTGACACAGTGAAAATTGTTTCTGCAAGACTGTGCTGTTCTGTCCTTACACAATTTTCATATTGTACAACTGATTGATGAATGACACTCTTTCTCTGTAATATACAGTCAAGGAACAGAGCTTCGCAGAGCAGTGCATACACGCCTGAAGGGGATTGTCAGTGAAATATATCGTTGGTGTGCAAGCAAAATGTAATTACAGCTTTAATAAAGCTGTAGTTACAACATTTTGCTCATGCAACGATGATATTTTTGAATACTTTATTCTAAATTGTCTCATGCATAATTAGACAGCATACGATTTTATAGCAGCAAGTTTTTATTCTTTCCCACTGAAACTGTAGGAGGAGTTGCACACACAATTTTAAGCTATTTTGCTAGGAAAAGGGCAGATAATTCAAAAGAACTTGAGCTATCAAAATAATTTCTATCACATGCACAACTGAACACCAGAGAGATTCATTTTGACATGTTTGGCCTCATTCCAGTAGAATCCTTCACACAAAATTTGTTGACGGAAGGACAGACAACCGGACTGTAGCATAATACCACCATTTGGAGGTATTAGCCCATTGCAAGACGAAAAAATCTTAGACTGGTCCAAATTGAACGGAGTTGCAGACGACAATTTAAAGCTTCTGAAATTTTAGATATTTTCAACTTTCTGGATAGAAAACATTGTGTAAAATTAAGAAATTGCTTGTTACAAGCAATTTTATCATTTTACACAATTTTTTCCCAATGCTTTTTCTTCAGGGGCGTCCAAAAATGTAATCGTGTGGGAAACGGTTAAGATTTGTTTAACTATATTTGTAGGAGCAAACTACTTTATATTTCAACAAGTATGAGAGTTTCTGGCCTAGAAAAATATATTGAATTTGAAAGATTGCTTGCCCCTACAACTGACCTTTGACAAGGAAGTTCAACTGAAATATGAAGTAACATCAGTTTTCAAATTCAAAGTGAGAAACATAAAACATAAGCACTTGATGTAACTAAAGCTTATATAGTTAAGACTTTTGAGTTGCCAAACCAGTAAACATGCTTAATCCATTCCCACACATTGATGCTTATGGACGCTCTTCAAGAAAATCAACAGGGAAAACATTGCGGAAAATGAAGAAATTGCTTGTAACAAGCGCTTTCTTCATTTTCCACAATGTTTTTCTAACTAAAAAGTTGAAAAATATCCAAAATTTGATAAACTTTAAATTGTCATCCACAACTCCTTTTATTTTGGACCAGTCTAATATCTTCATTTCTTTTAACCCATTCCAACACAATCCCTCCTTTTTACGCCCCTCAAGAAAAAGGCTTTGGAAAACATGGTGGAAAATGAAGAAATTGCTTGTATGAAGTAATTTCTTCATTTTTCACCATGTTTTCTATCCCAAAGGACGAAAAAAATTAAAATTCCATCAACTTTAAATTGTCGTCTGCAGCTTCATTCAATTTGGAACGGTCTAAAATTCCACTGTGTTGGAATGGGTTACCATAATTATCGGAGGTCAACATTCACTTGTTGCAATGAATGATTTGATTGGTCAATTGATCTTTTGATTGACAGATTTAATCTACGTGGCGAGGAAGGACAACGAATTCCAACACTGTATTAATGTACCCAGGCTATAACAGACAAAAAAGGTTTTCTAATAAAATATATATTGACAACTCAAAACAATACGGCTTGATAGAGAAAAACATGGATTAAAAAGAAATAGCATACATGAAACAATAAATACAACCAGATTTACTATAAAAACAACAGTATTTCATACAATAACTTAACAGAAATATGGACAATTTCTTAAACAACAATATTGTGGCTTCCTTCTGTGTAAAAACAAATAATTTCCACTAAACTCAATTTATTTGTGAAATTTAATGTCATTTGAAAATAACTAATACATGTACATGTATAATGAAAAATATGCTATCAATATTTTATTTTCATTTTATCTCAACTATACCTAAAATCAATTTCCAGCTCCATGTAATTATGTCTACTGCCAATGAATTTAAACCATTCCCACACCATCCTCACACACAAAGATCAGCCTGCGTAAATATTCAATCTGATCTTTGCATGTGTTAATAGCTCGTTATTTTACCGATTAAGTACAAAGGATAAATCTACAAAATATTTGTACTCAAAGATATCTTCTAGGAAAATATGAAGAATACAAAATCATTAACCCATTCCCACTCAGTGACCTTTTTAGACGCCTCTGAGAAAAAAAGCTTTAGAAAATAGTGTGAAAAAATGAAGAAATTGCTTGTTACAAGCAATTTCTTCATTTTCCACACTATTTTCTACCCAGAAAGTTGAAAAAATCCTAAATTTCATAAACTTTAAATCGTCATCTGGAACTTCTTTCAATTTGGGCTAGCCTAAAATTTTGCCGTCTGGTAATGGGTTAAACGTAGAAAAGATAGTTTACACAGAAAGAGGCCTACTTCATTTATAACAATAAATCTATGCTAACATTCTCCTTTTGCACAACTTTTCATTATTTCAACAAACAGATAGCTTGATGTGTCTTCTGTTAGAATGAACATTTATATTGCCAATCACATTATTCCATTCCCTCTCAGTGACACTTTTAGACACTCTCAAGAAAAAAAAGCTTTGGAAAAAATGTGGAAAATGAAGACAATGCTTGTTAAGCAATTTCTTCACTTTTCACAATATTTTCTACCAAGAAAGTTGAAAAAATATAGACTTTCATAGACTTTAAATTGTTGTCTGCAACTTCTTTCAATTTGGGCCAGTCAAAAATTTTGCTGTCTGGTAAAGGGTTAAGCTATAACCTTTTAGACACTATCAGAGATAATGTCTGACCCAACAACCCATTCCCACACAATCCCACTTTTAGACTGGTCCAAATTGAAAGGAGTTTCAGACAACGATTTAAGGCTCATGAAATATTGGTGTGTTTTTTTTACTTTTTGGGTAGAAAACATTGTGGATAATGAAGAAATTGCTTGTAACATGCAATTTCTTCACTTTCCACAATGTTTTCCAAAGCTTTTTTCTTTGGGGAGTCTAAAAGCGTCATTGATTGGAAATGGTTTAAACAATTCCCACACAATCCCAATTTCAAATTAAATTTTTCCCAAGTAAAAAGCTTTGAAAAAAAGTGTGGACAATGCTTCAATCTCCATATTTTCTACCCCAAAGGGATAGTTTTTATTACATTTCACCAAGGTGAAATTGTAAAAGTTCAACATCTTTCAATTTAGACTAGTGTAAAATTTTGTCATGTGGTAATAGGTTAATCCATTCTCACACAATGACACTTTTAGACCCCACCCCTCCCAACAAAAACATTTGAGAAAACATTGTGTAAAACAAGCAATTTCTTCATTTTACACAATATTTTCTACCCAGAAAATTGAAAAATTCTAAAATTTCATTAACTTTAAATTGTTTGCAATTCCTTTCAATTAGGACTAGTCTAAAATTTTATCACGTGGTAATAGATTCAGAGAACATGGAAAAATTGAAAAATCTCAACATCGGTCAGACTGTGGTATCTGTGCATGCTGGTCAGGGTTGAGACCGTTTGCTCTTTTTAGACTCTCTAAATCTAGAATGGTTACTCTACCACCTCTCTAAAGGTTTATTTTTTGAAAAAAAAAAAACTATCTCGGACAGAACTCAAATTTGCAAAGTGTGCAAGCTGAACAGAACCAATACTTTTTGTATCAGTACTTTTTGCACTTCCCAGATGGTCCATTTTATGACAGGACATACTAATTCCTCCCCGGTTATCAAACCTTGTCATGCTGTATAAATTACCTTACTGAATTGATGCAAAATCAAATAGCTAAAAGCATTGGTAGAACTTGTTGTTTAAAAATCAATATATTCTTTAGAAATCAATTTCACAAACAACTTTGTCAGGAAAAGTACAAGCAGGAGGTGTAGACCAAGATCAGACTGCACATATGTGCAGACTGATCTTGGTCTAAATCTGCCAAAACCGGAATATTCCCAGTTCAACATAACAAGGGTTAACCCATTACCAGGCCAGACAACAAAATTAGGACTGGACCAAAGTGAAAGGAATTGCAGATGTCTATTTTAGATTATTTTCATCTTTCTGAGTAGAAAACATTCTGAAAAATGTAGAAATTGCTTGATGCAAGTAATTTCTTTATTTTACAGAAATGTTTTCCTAATTGCTTTTCTTGAGGGGTGTCAAAAAGCGTCATTGTGTGGAATGGTTTAAACTGTCCAAAAACATATCAAGTCATCAAAAATTATTAAGATAAAGCTTTTTAATGAACAAAACTTTTTTATCAATCACATGAACACAATTATCTAGTATTGCAATAACCTCTGTCAGCCTATTACCCTGTAATAATGAAGATAAACCCTTTAAAGGACATCAAATTTTTAGACTGGTTCATATTGAAAGAAACACCAGACAAAATTATCAAATTGGTAGAATTTTAGATATTTATGTCTTTCTATGGTAGAAAACAATGTAGAAAATGATTTTCATTTCTTTTACATTGTACAAGCATTTCATTGGTGCTAGAGGCTTTGAATCCTTCATATTCCACAAGTCTTACAAAGCTTTTATTTTGAGAGGCATTTAAAAGCGTCATTGAGTGGGAATGGGTTAACCCATTACCACACAAGAACAATTTAGACTGGTTCAAATTGAAAGGAGTTGCAGACGACATTATAAAGTCTATGAAATTTTAGATTTTTTCATTTTTCTGGGTAGAAAAACATATTGTAAAATGAAGAAATTGCTTGTGACAAGCAATTTCTTCATTTTACAATATGTTTTCTCAGTTGTTTCTCTTGAGGGGCGTCAAAAAGCGTCACCGTGTGGGTATGGGTTAATTGGTTTACACAGAAAAAATTCATTTACAGAATTTAGAAGCTCTGAATCTTAAATTTCCCTATTGTAATAGATTCAACTCAAATTTTGGTTACCCAGATGGCAAAATTTTAGACTGGTCCATAATTTCTTTTTTCTTTTTTCAATTTTCTATTTAACAAAGATTTGCGCCACAATGTCAAGGTTAAGGCAATACCTAGGGTTCTCCTAAAACAGCCAAGTTAGAAATTCACCCAGAAAAAAGTTAAGCCCGGCAAAATTTTGATCTTGAGCTGTGATCTTGACCTTGTAGCTACCTTAAAAATTATTTCAATTCATACATCTACTCATGATGGAGAAAAGTGTTCAAAATTAATTTGAAATTCATGCGCAAATGTAGAAGATATAGGACTAGCTCTATTTGATTGTTGGATTGAGATGTGACCTTGACATAGGAGATATCTGAGAATTTGTTTCAAATGCTACATCTACTCATGATGGAGAATAATTGTGCCAAATTATTTTGGAGTTTATCCACAAATGTAGGAGATACAATGTATGCTCTGGCCAAGCATAATGTTAACATTTGACCTTGAGCTGTTACATTGAATTGGAGCAATCTGAAAATACTTCATAGTTACAACTTTGTCTCGCTCACTTAAGCGGTTCAAGTTCTTTACATGTGTCTTTTACTTTTTACTAATCAATATTCTTGTTGTTCCCCCCTCCCAATATTTAGCCCATTACCAGATGACAAAGTTTAAACTAGTCAAAATAAAAGTATTGAAATAATTTCTCCATCTTGCCCAATCTTTCCCTTAACATTTTCCTATACAACTAATTTCATGATTATAAAATTCATATGAGGGGGAAAAAAATGCAATTTTTTTTTCACATATATTGTGTTCCCTATAAGTCTGTTATTTCTCTGTTTTCACATGGTTTGGTTTGATGTCTGCAACCTTGAATTTGGACCATTCAAAAATTTTGATGTCCTAGAAAGGGTTAAATAGCTGAACAGTGAACAAGCAAACATTTCTACCCGATGTTTTACATTTCTTCTCACATTTAATGTACATACTCGCAACTTTTTGAATAATCACTTTTTGAATTATCATTCAATCCAGAGTATCAATTTTCTTTTTACTGTCCTTTCTCTTGAAACTCCCAGCACGATTTTTACTAGCAATGTTATTAGCTGATCCATGCCGTATACGTGCTCCATTACCACCACTACCGTTCTTGTCCGACAGACCATCTTTATCCGTCGGGGAATGCATGCTCCCTACACTGAGACTTGACATGGAACTCGACAAGTTCAAGTTTGATGAAATCTCCAGCGTGGGATGATACTGATTGAGAATGTCAAGGTCATCTCCAGGGAGACACGTCTCTACCATCATCGCCTCCAAACAGTTCACAAACAGCTCCGCCGTGTCACTGCTCTGTGCCGACTGAAAACATAAACAATGTTTGCTTAACCCATTACCACAAAAAGACTCCTTAAAATGCCACTTGATTTGAAAAGTTTTGGAAGACATTGTGGAAAATGAAGAAATTGCTTATCAAAAGCAATTTTTTCATTATCCACAATGTTTTCCATCCTAATAGACAAAGATTTGAAAAATTTCATCAACTTTAAATTGTCGTCTGCAACTTCTTTACATTTGGACTGGTCTAAAATTTTATCATGTGGGGATGGGTTAATGAATAAATCTCTTATCATTACTACTACTCAAAAGCCATACTAGATTGGGTCATAAAGATCAAATGGTGTCAAGCCAGCTGAAATGTGACCTCATAAATGTAGGGTTCTGGTCGAGGCTAAACTCTGACCTTTCACTTTGACCTTGGATCAACTTGAACAAATATATCAAATCACACATCTACACATGATAGGGAACAACGATACAGCCCCAATATTTTGAAATCCATTCAAAAAGGAAGGAGTTGTTTGGACATTCTAAATTTCAACATCTGGCATTGAGCTATGACTTTGATCTAGAGGATATCTAAATACTTCTTTCCATTTGCTCATCTACTTTTTATGGACGACAATTGTGCCAAATTGTTTTTAACTCCATCCATAAATGTAGTAGACAAATACAATTTTAGCATCTGACCTTGAGTTGAGAGGTTGACCTAGAAGCTGTCCAAAATATTCATTCATAAGGCAAATCTAAACATAACAGAGAACAATTGTGTCACATTATTTTGAAATCTATCCATAAATAAATGAGTTTTGGTCGTAACAAAATCAGATGGATGGACACACACGCATGCAATAGCACCTTTATAATGACTAGTAATTTTTACAAGTATGTCCTGCTGATGGCAAGCGGGCAAGACAAAACTAGAGGCACTTTATTGCTCCACAGGCCTGATTGTACCGATACAGTAAATGGTGTTTTTAGGCTATGTTTTCAACCAATCTAAATTGATGGAATTTGAAAATGAGTCACCAGAGGATCATTCCAGTGAAATTTGGTTGAAATCCATCAACTGCTTTCAGAGAAAAAGATTTTCAAAGCTTTCACCATGTATGGAAATTAGCCCCGCCCATTAAAGACATGTTTATCATCCAATCCAAATTCTGTCAAGAAATGAGAAAAAGGGTAACCTAATGATCATCCCTGTAAAATTATTTGAAACCTATCAATTTGTTTCTGAGAAAAAGATTTTCAAAGCTTTCATTATAATATGGAAATTAGCCCCGCCAATTCAAGCCATGTTATTTATACAATAAAAATTCTTTGTAGGAATATGATAAAGGGTCACCCACAAAACATTCCTGTAAAATTTGGTTGAAATCAATAAAGGATTTTTAAAGCTTTCACTATTAAAGCCTTATTTATCATCCAATCAAAATTCTTTGAAGGAGTCTGCAAAATATTATTTCAAAAGATCCATGGGTGAACCTTGACCTTTTGAAATAATCTTTTACAAGTTCTGTCAAGTGGTATCAGTCTAAAATTTTATTGTCTGGAAATAAGTAAATCTCAAGCAATTGTAAAGCAATTTTACCTTTGTGTAGGTCCCTGCAAACCTCCATAAACCACCAAAACCAATACCTGTAATTTACAGAAATATACAATTGGATGTCAGTTAGTTTAATCAATTAATTAATTACCAGAAAATTCTGATATTTTACTATCCCTAAGAAAAATGATTTCAAAAATTGTTGAAAATGCAGAAATTACTTATTGCAAGCAATTTCTTCACTATCCACATCATTTTCCATACTAAAAGACAAAGATTTTCTTAAATTTGTTGCCAATAAATGTTCACCTGCAACTTCCCTGAATTAGACCGGTGTAAATTTCTGTTGTCTGTTAATGCATTTAAACCTTTGTTTGAAGTAACTTATATTGCAAGCATTTCCAGGTTCCTGTAAATGAAATACTAAGGTCAAAGCAATCTCCATTAACCCATTCCCACACAGTGATGCTTTGGGACGCCCCTCAGAAAACAATTGGGAAAACATTGTGTAAAATGAAGAAATTGCTTGTAACAAGCAATTTCTTCATTTCACACAATGTTTTCTATCCAAATAATTGAAAAAATCTAAAATTTCATGTAATTTAAATTGTTGTCTGCAACCCCTTTCAATTTGGACCAGTCCAAAATTTTGCCATCTGGTGATGGGTTAAAAGATAGATGGCTATGCCCTTTGATTTCTGACAAAGAGATATTAATCCTTGTCATGCTGAATAAATTACCTTACTGAATTGCTGTAAAATCAGAGGGCTGAAAGCAATGATAGAACTTATTATTCAAAAATCAATATTTCTTTTAGAAATCAATTTCCTAAACAACTCTGGCAAGAAAAGTACAAGCAGGAGGTGAAGATCAAGATCAGACTGCACTTATGTGCAGGCTGATCTTGGTCTACACCTCCTGCCGAAACCGGAATATTCCGGATTCAGCATGACAAGGGTTAAAATTGCATTACTATCAAAGGGCTGACAGTACTGGATGTATTCATTGTGTGTTAATATTTTTTTTTAAAAGTGTTTACTATAAACAATGCTGGATTAAAAGGGATAAACAGGTGGTGTGGACTAAGATCAGACTACACTTATGTTGTGCAGGCTGATCTTTGTCTATACCTCCTGCCAAAACAGGAATATTCCGGGTTCAACATGACAAGGGTTTAACAACATTACTTTGTATAATATATGGTCGGGACATAAAGACTAAAAGCAAATCATCCATTGGTAATCTAACTGCTTTAACAGCAAATTGAATAAGCTATAGAAAGAATGTTTAACCTGTTCCACTCAATGACACTTTTAGACGCCTAATAGAAAAAAGCTTTGGAAAACATTGTAGAAACTGAAGAAATTTGCTTGTTACAAGCAATTTTCTTCATTATCTATGTTTTCCACCCCAAAGGTAAAAAAAATCTGAAGTTTCATAAGCTTTGAATAGTCATCTGCAACTCCTTTCAATTTGGACCAGTTTCAAATTTTGTCATGTGGTGAAGGGTAAAGGCATCCACCAACCAAACTACTGGAAATAAGTGTCAGCAATTAAAACTGCATCTCAAGTCTAAAACAATTGTTGAATTTTACAAATGAATTTTTGACCTGCAAGCTTATCCCTTGTCCTACTGAGCCTGGAATATTTCTGCTTTGACAGATGGTATAGACAAAGATTAGCCTGCACATATATATGCAATCTGACCTTAGTCTATTCTACCTGTTTGTCCCAAAGAGTTATTGAAATTGATTTTCAATAGAAATATCTAACCAAAATAAGATTTTTTAGTGCTTCAAACCAATTGATTTGAATTCAATTTTAAACAAGAGGGACATAATGGCCCTGGATCATTCACATGAGAGACCGCAAAAGTTCATGTATCGGCAATCTTTGAACTTTTTTCAAATTTTTTCATGGCCATAATGCTTCTTTTTATTCAACTTGACTTCCTTCTGAATTCAATGATCTCTCTTAAATTCTAGACTGAAATAGGGTAAAGTGGACAACAACCTTTCTTAAAGAACTTATTTCAGTATCTTTTCAGCAAGTTTTTCTTAAAAACCACAAAGGTGCTCATATCATAGGGAAAATATAAATCAATTCATCATATTTCAAGTATTTTGGTAGATGACAATCATGCAATGTTAAATGTAAATTTGAAAGCTCTAGGCCTTGTGGTCTCAGATAGACTTTCTTAGAATTCATAAGAAATCCCCTTTGATTGCCATAGCAACCAGAGTCATTCCTTGATTCCTAATATTTTAAGGTTTTTTTTTTTACATAGAACATAATCCAAGAATCATTTTTGTAAAGTTCAATTGAAATCGGATTATTAGTTTAGGTGATGATTTTAAAAGGAATTTGTTCCTATGTAAATTCAATGTACCCACAACATAGGGCTTAGATAAATTACATGATCATAACCTAAAGTATTTTGGTATAAGACAATGAGATGGTGCTACATATAAGAATTTAAAAGCTAAAGGCCTTACAATTTGGAAAATTTTTGAAGAATACCTAAGAAATTCCCTTTGGTTGCCATAGCAACCAGAGTTATCAACGTATTAGGATTCCTAAAAGTGGAAGGCCCTCTCCCAAGGATCATTTCTGTACATTTTTACTGAAATCTGAAGATTAGTTTATGAGTAGATGATTTTTAAAAATTCCTTCTGTAATTTTGATTAAATTCCAAGTACCCATTATATAGAGCTTATATAAATTACAGCATCATAAACTGTATTCTGGTAGAGGACCATGAGGCAAGTCTATATGCAAAATTTGAAAGCTCTAGGTCTAATGGTTTTAGAGAAGATTTTTTAAAAGAAATTCTTATAAATCACTTTGGTTGCCAAAGCAACCTGAGTTATCAACTGATTACAATTCCTTGAAGGCCATCATTTCTCTAAAAGTGCATTGAAATCCGATGGGTAGTTTTAGAGATGATTGTCAAAGATTTATTAACAGACAGATGGACGGACAGACAGCGTTCAACCATCGATCACAATAGCTCCCCAGAGCACTTCATGCTCAGGAGAGCTAAAACGGATTTAAATCAGCATGAGAAGGGTTCATCCTTGTCCTGCTGAACCTGTAATATTTCTGCTTTAGCAGGAGGTATAGACCAAGATCATCCTGTTTTTGTTAAATGAATTCTTGACGAACAGCAGCAACCTGTCAATAGACCTATAAGCTTAACACAATGCTCACAATGACCCCGTAAAATTTCTGCTTTTGCAGGAGGTATAGACTAAGACCAGCCTGAACATATGTTCAGTCTGATCTTAGTCTACACTACCTGCTTCGCATTTTATGCTAAAATTGTTGCTAAAAGTAATTAACAAAAGAAATATTGACCTACAAACAGTACCTTTCATTGCCTGTGATTTTGATTCAATTTTGAGTAAGGGTTTTATTTAGCATGACAAGGGTAGATACAAATAACCATCATAATTGCAACCCTAATGATAGCACTATACATAATCACCCTAATTTTCAATATTTCGGAAAAAATGCCTTTATCAAGAAAAAAGAAAATAAATCTAATATCTAAAACATAACTTTACAATCACTCATTATAGCCAATTTAAGTAATAGGTTAAGTAATAATTTTGCAAAACTGATTAATAAACAAAATGGCTGTAATGAGTGATCGTAAAGTTATGTTCTAGATACAAGATTTATTTTCTTTTTCTTGATAAAGGCATTTTTGCCGAAATATTGAAAATTAGTGATGATGTATAGTGCTTATACAGTTTCCTGAGGAACATTATTGTGCTAATGATAGCAATTCACCGCTTAATTGCAAATTATTTTATGCACAATTCAGATTTAAAAGAACCAATAGCTCATTTTAATAGCAACTTCTGGTTAATTGCAACAAGTGTTGACAAATTGGAGTTGCCATTTACACAGTTCCACTATCATACCACACTTACAGTCACAGACAGCAAAAGAGAACCAGAGGTCTTTCGGAGTTTTGGAAGCAAGGGAACAATTTACAAACTTGATGGATTACATAAACCCATTGCCAGACGGCAAAATTTTAGACTGATCCAAATCCAAAGAAGTTGCAATCAACAAATTAAAGTTCATGAAATTTTAGACTTTTTCAACTTTCTGGGTGGAAAACATAGTGGAAAATGAAGAAATTGCTTGCTATAAGCAATTTCTTAATTTTCCACGATATTTTCCCAATTGCTTCTCTCAATTGCATCCAAAAGTGTCACTGTGTGGGAATGGGTTAATAATCTAGCTACCAGGGCTTTGGAACCAAGGGGGCAATGTCCCCATGGTCTAAAACAATTGGGGGACAATTCAGGCAAGAGCACCGCCCATGGGTGCCAACGCTCGGCTGCAGGTGCTGGATAACGCAAAAATTCTAAGTAAAAATGGGGCATAACTCTTACAGAAACGCTTTAAAAGTTATCCCCCTTGATAGTCTAGACAGCTCTTGTGATGGTCAATACACATGCAAAGTTTCATGAGGATATCTTTAATATCAGCAGAGATATGACCAAGGTTAAAGTTTGTCAAGCCAACGCCAACACACGATGCCAAGGTGATGACAATACCTCAGTTTTTCTCCAAAAATAGCCAAGCTAAAAATCAATGGATAACAAAAACCCAAACCAGATGGCAAAATTTTAGACTGGTCAAAATTAAGTAATAGGTTAAGTAAAAATTTTGCAAAACTGATTAATAAGATAAAGATCTGTTGTTAAATAGATTAATACCCAAAAACTTTGATTCAGCTAAAAGTGTTGCAAAGTATAAAGAATGATTTAACCCATTCCAACTCAAGCCCTCCTTTTTACGCCCCACAAGAGAAAAGTTTTGGAAAACATTGTGGACAATAAAGAAATTGCTTGTTACAAGCAATTTCTTCATTATACACAATGTTTTAATCCCAAAAGACGAAAAAAATTAAAAATTCCATCAACTTGAAATTGTCGTCTGCAGCTTCTTTCAATTTGGACCAGTCTAAAATTTTCTTGTGTGGGAATGGGTTTACTTTTAGTTTCATTTATCAAAAATTGGCATTCTGAATCATACCTCCATGAACAAAAGTTTAAGCACACAGCCATTTTGTATGCTTCCACACAAAATAGTCCATTACAAAAAAGTATAAAAATTTGCAAAGTTTTTGCCTTTCTAGCCCAAAGTTATTAAATTATAAGAAATGAAAAGAATATTTCTTGTTTTC
This sequence comes from Fragum fragum, assembly GCA_946902895.1. Lineage (NCBI taxonomy): Eukaryota > Metazoa > Mollusca > Bivalvia > Cardiida > Cardiidae > Fragum > Fragum fragum. The sequence goes on along the minus strand of OX336376.1, from coordinate 41,188,430 downwards.
ATGGAGGTATGAACTGAAAAACCTAATCACACATTGCATATTCAAACAGTGTGATTGTTTTTTTTAGTACATACCTCTATGAAAACAAGAAATATTCTTTTCATTTCTTAACTGAAATACAAATTTTAGACTGGTCCAAATTAAAAGAATTTGCAAAAACTTATAATTGATGGTATTTAAAAATCTTTATCGTTTTGGATGGAAAAAAAGTTGAGGATACTGAGGTAATGACTTGTCACAGACAATTTCCACATAATCCAAAATGTTTTCAAATGCCCTTTCTTGAGGGGAAAAAAAGGCAGAATTGTGTTGGAATGGTCTAAACCAACTGACAGGGATAAAATGTTAGACCAGTCCAAGTTCAAAGACTTTACAGACAATAATTCTTATTTTATTTCAATTTTTTTTTTTTTTTTGCCTTTTGGGGTAGAAATCATTTTGAATAATTAAGAAATTGCTTGTAACAAGCAATTTCTCCATTTTCCACAATGTTTTCAAAAGCAATTCTGTGGAGACGTTACTGTGCAGGAATGGGTTAAATGCTACAAAGTGTAATGCATATAGAGTAAGTCAGAACAAAAAGTTGCCTTTGTGAATCACTAAAGCTCCTGAAACAGCAAATTTTCTGGATTGATTAATTGAATAGGGTTTAATGCCACTTTTAACAGTATTTCAGTCATATCCGGCGGCTGGAGCACCTAACAACGGATTCCTTGTATTTCTCATACCAGTGCTACCACTACATCCTTTCCTAGCCTCCAGCTGCTATAAAACTAATGTATACTATTATCTACCTATTGGTGAAAGACAAATGTTGGAAAGGATATGTGCCGCCGCCGGGGATCAAACCCATGGCATCCAATTATTGAAGGTAAGGACTAAGGAGTCTGATGTGCTACCAACTATGCTACGACGGTTGCGCAATTTCTGGAAGACTTGGGTAAATAGATGATTATGACCTTGACATAAGCAGATGCCTATTAACCCGTTCCCACACAAGCCCTCCTTTTACGCCCCTCAACAAAAAAGCTTTTGTAAACATTGTGGACATAGAAGAAATTGCTTGTATCAAGCAATTTCTTCAATGTCGGCTGTTTGGTTAAACAGACCGACACTGGTCAAACAATCTTTCATAACAAAAATAGGCAGGCAGCGTAGGCTAAGATGCAGGCTAATCTTTGTCTATACACCTTCAAAAGCCATAAAGCAGGAATATTCCAGAATCAGCATGACAAGGGTTAAGACAAAATTGAGTTAGAACCCTTGGCTTTTGAAGATGGTGAAACTAGAAATTGTCACAAAGTGGACTAATACCCCCCCAACTGCTATTGTCCATATACAAGTGCTATCTGCCAAAGGGCAGTAACAATAAATGGACTTTTTAATTAAAGGGCCATAAATCAGTCAAACTAAATGGACCATAACCAAAATAGGATATGCACATGTCTGACTTATACCGTGTCTTTCTGTGAAACTTGAATCAATCCAAATGGTTGATGAGAAATTGAGCAGACACGATATTTCACCAAAGGGCCATAACTCCACCAAAAATCCATCCAATATTTGCTGAGAAATTGAGCGGACATGAAAAAGCTACAGACAGATGGATGGACGGACCAACTGACAAGCTGACTCCTATATAACCCCCAAACATAGTATTGGGCAGGGGGTGTGTGTGTTATAATAATATGACACTGGTCTTATTTAAGCAGGAGCATAAAGTTAGTTTCTGAGCAAAGATCAACAGTAACAAATGGGGTTCTATCTAGACAGCGATGTTCTATCTTAACCCATAACCACAAAAACCTGCATTTTATGGCCCTTTCTTCAATTTCAACACCTTTAAAGTATTGCCTGCAACATTTTTTTTTCAGGACCAATCTACAGTTTTGTCGTAACAAAAACGGAACTGGGTTTAGGAAAGGATTCTTTGAAAATCAGATTTATTTACAATGCCACAATAAAAGATATGAGTTGGCCGGCAACCATGTCATGAAAACAGCTTTGTCAAAGCTTCAGTAACAACATTTTGGTCATCAGGTGACAACCTGCAACTTTTGTTTTAAAATTTCTTCTTTTTTCTTTCTTTTATTTCATTTATACCCAAAGGAAGCTCTTCAGCCTTTTGTTCAATGTCACTTTACCAGTAACTGAAACTAAGCAACCCCAAAAACTGAACTTGGAATTTCTGATAATATCCCCCCAATGCTACTCCAAATACTGATTTTGTTTTCCACAATAGGTTAATTCTGCAGTCACGAATACAAATTTAGAACAAGCTTGTTTTCGATCATTAATTGCTTTTTTCTCTTTGTTTCAAACTGTGGTAGTCTTCCTGGTATATTTCTTCTGAAATCATTTACGGGTAATTTAAGAACAAAGTAATTCCCATTTTGTAACATGAACTATGTGATATTTGTAACCCATTTGATGCCCCAAAGAAAAGGGTTCATGAAAACAACATGGAAAACGTAGAAATTGCTTATTAAAAGAAATTTCTTAATTCTTTTTTCACTTTGTTTTCTACCCAGAAAGATAGTGATATCAACTTGAAATTGTCACTTTTATCTTCTTTGATTTTGGACGAGTCTATATTTTTGTTCTCTGGTGATGTGTTAACCCTTCTCATGCTGAACCCGGAATATTCCAGTTTTGGCAGGAGCTGTAGACCAAGATTAGCCTGCACATAAGTGCAGTCTGATATGAGTCTATGCCTCCTGCTTGTACTTTCTAGGCCAGAGTTGTTTATGAAGTTGATTTCTAAAAGAAATATTGAATTTGAACAACAAATTCTATCAGTGCTTTTAATCCTTTGATTTTACAGCAATTCAGTAAGGTAATGTATCCAGCATGACAAGGGTTAAATAACTAATAAAATCAATAGATAATAAACCAAAGTTTGCACGCTTGTAAATTCATTTAGAAATCAGATTAATCCTTAGTACTCCCAAACTAGTTGGTGTTCATGTTTTTCATGTGGATAGAGACAAATCTTTATATTGAGAACATAAACTTCAGCTGAACCAGATTGTGTTGAAAAGTGATTAAAAGCAACACTGATACAAAGATGAATTAAAGGGAGGCAATTTCAAGAATTGAGTTCAAATCTTACCCTGGCCCCTAATGTGACTGTGAACAAAGCTCGAAGAGTTCCTTAAGGGCAGGATCCCCATACTCCTCTATAGGGTCAGTGGACACAGGAGAGGTAGGTTTCACTGGGGTTTGAACTAAGGAGAATGAAAAAATAAAGAAAAAACAACAGTCTACAAGATACAACATTCATCCTTCATGAGTCATGATATAGGTAGGAATGATACAGCAATAATTCAATTCTAGTTTCATCTATCAAGATATAAGCGTTTTGATTGCCCGATTTTTTCCATACCTCTATGGAACTATTTTGCATGCTTGGGCACTTAGTAGATTTGTAGAATTTTACTGAAATCTTTGTTTTGATAAGCTTTACCTACCACCTTCAGGTTGCCGAAACAACAAAGATACTTAACCCTTGTCATGCTGATCCAGGAATATTCCGGTTTTGGCAGGAGGTGTAGACTAAGATCAGACTGCACTTATGTGCAGGCAGATCTTATTCTATACCTCCTTCTTGTACTTTTCCTGCCAGAGTTGTTTATGAAGTTGATTTCTTCAAGAAATATTGATTTCTGAACAACAAGTTGTATCAGTGCTTTCAGCCCTTTGATTTGACAGCATTTCAGTAAAGTAATTTATTCAGCATGACAAGGGTTAACATAATTGTCTAAATTCAAAGGTGCATTAAAGTCTAAATGAATTATTTGATTGGTCAATTGATTTTTTGATAGCAGTGATCAGTCAATGAAAGGTAAAGATATTCGGAATTCAAAATCTGTGATAGATTTTATCAATTTCAACTGAAATCAATATGTGGTTTAATACCCTTGTAATCTTACTTCAGTTTTGTACATTCAGATTCAAAAGCTTTATTAGGCAGATTTTTTTTCATACTTCCATGAACAAAATTTTGAGCACACAACCATTTTGTATGCTTGCGCACAAGGTAGAGCCATCGAAATATTTTTCAAAAATAGTAAAAAAAATGCCATATTTTGCTTGATGGCATTAAATTATCATAAATGAAAAGAATACTTTTGTTTTCATTAACCCTTGTCAAGCTGTATAAAATCCCTTAAGAAATTGCATTTAAATCAAAGGGCTGAAAGCACTGATAGTACTTGATGTTCAATAATCAATTCTTCTTTTGAAAAACAATTTCATAAACAACTCTGATAGGAAAAGTACCAGCAAGAGGTGTACACCAAGATCAGACTGCACTTATGTGCAGGCTGATCTTTGTCTATACCTCCTGCCCAAACCGGAATATTTCCGGTTCAGCATGACAAGGGTTAAGGTATGAACCTAAAAACATAATCACACTAATGTTTGAATCTGCTTCGCATATTCATACAGTGTGATCAAGTTTTTAGGTTCAAACTTCAAAACATAATCACAATAATATGTGAATCTGTTTAGAGTATTCATACAGTGCGATGAAATTCTTTGGTTAATACCTCAATGAAACCAAAAAGTATTATCTTCATTCGTTAAATGAAAGAATTTCAGATATTCTAGATAAGGACAGACAAAATGTGAACAAAGTCTTATGGAAATGAAAATGATACTATTATCACTCACACAAAAACATCAAATGCATGCAAAAGAAAGACTGATAATCACATCTTGGGGCAGATAAACCAAATAAAGCACCTAAATTTACTGATATATACAAGATTTTTGTGCCTCTAAAAGCAAACTATTAGAAATATAAGCTTAATAATTCTCCATGACATGTCTTATTTAGAATTGTATTCCTAAAAATTATAAGCAGTCAGTGGTAAAATGAACCTATCCTCACATAATACTGCTTTGGGAAAACCTCCATCCTACCCCACCCCATCCTCTGCCCACAAGCCAAAAAGTTATGAAAAAATTCAGGAAAATGAAGAAATTTTTTGCTACAAAAAAACAAACATTTTAGAATTTCTTAAACAAAAATTGTCTGTAACTTTTTACAATTTGGACCAGTTGAATATTTCAATTGCTTTGTTAGGTCACACAGTACTGTGATTTTTGTCAAGCAAAATGGGGCCTTATGGGAAGTGTGTAAAGTATTTACCCTAGCAAGACTGTGTGGTTAGTGAAATCTGACCAGGGAGATTTCCTGAATCTAGAATGGTCATACAGAACCGTTATATCAATGAGTCCGCACAAAACAGTTGTAACTGTCTTAGTTTATAGGCAGTTACAACTGTTTTCTTGCTGATCTATCAATATGTTGATTTGGTGACTAAAATGTTGTAACTACAGCCTATTCAAGCTGTGGTTATGGCATTTAGATCGACAACCATTTTACCTTTTTGTTGCATAAAACTGGCCATAAACTTTGCAAAATAATGCCTTCATATATCTTTATCAAACTTCTTGTCTGTACTCGGTGGGCCAGGCCAGTGATTGGTCAAATTTTTTATTCTAAAGGTTTTCAATCTGTGTCCAACAAAATTTCAGCTGAATCTACAAGAGCATCGTGCAACCTTCATAAGTTAGGAATCTTATGGCACTTTCATTCTGTGTCCAACAAAATTTCAGCTGAATCTACAAGAGCATCACGCAACCTTCATAAATTAGATATCTTATGACACTTATTTTCAATTTAATTGTACTTTCGAATACTGTCTGCAACTTCTTTCACTTTGGACCAGTCTAAAGTTTTGTCATCTGGTAATGGATTCATAACCTATAATCTAATAGAAACAAGAACAACATCTACCTAGAGGCTCTTTAGGGCCTGATTCGCTCCACCGGCCTGAATTTACTTTCTTCATTCCTGAGAAATTCGGTTTAAAACCATCCTGCATTTTGCAAGAATAAGATTTTCAAAATTTCAGTATATACCATATATGGACACAAGCCCCCTATAAATGCCATAATTTTCATCTGAGCCATATTTTATGCAGGAATCTGGCACAGTGTCACCTAAGGTTCATTTTGTGAAGTTTTGTTGAAAACTTATACTCATTTGTAATCTGAGAAGATTGTAGGTTTTCACCGTTTACCATGTATGGAAATTACCAAAAACCATTAAAGCAATGTTTACAGCCAATCATCTTTTTTATAGCAGACCAATAAGGGGTCACTAAAAGATCATTCCAGTGAAATTTGGTTGAAATCCATCGAATAGTTTCTGAGAAATAAGATTTTCAAAGCTTTCACCATATATGGAAATTAGCCACGCCCATTAAAGCCATGTTTTCTGCCCTTTCAAAACTCTTTGAAGGAATCTGATAAAGGGTAACCAACGGATCAATCCAGTGAAATTTGGTTGAAATCCATCCATTTGTTTCTTAGAATAAGATTTTTAAAGGTTTCACCATATATGGAAATTACCCAAGCCCATTAAAGCCATGTTTTTCATCTGATTAAAATTCTTTGAAGGAATCTGATAAAGGTTCACCCAAGGATCATTTCCATAAATTTAGTTGAAATCTATGCATTGGTTTCTGAGAAGAAGATTTTTAAAGGTTTCACCATTTATGGAAATTAGCCTAACCCATTAAAACCGTGTTTTCCATCCGATCAAAATTCTTTGAAGAAATCTGATAAAGGGTAACCCAAGGATCATTTCTGTGAAATTTTGTTGAATACTGTTCAGTACTTTTTGAGGAGAAGATTTTTAAGTAAAAGTTTACGGACGGACGACCGGATGGACGCAGGACGGACACAATGCCATGACAATAGCTCGCTGGCTTTCAGCCAATGGAACTAAAAACCAAGGCATAAAGGATCAATCTAAAGTTACATCCTAAAACCTTAAATCAAAATCCTCTTGAAAAACTACACCTTTGTAAAGAGGCATTTCTACAACCATATTCTTAACTGATTACCAGACGACAAAATTATAGTTCGGTATAAATTGATAGAAGTTGCAGACCACAATTACAAGTTGAATTTCTGTTAAGTTTGAAGTCTTTTAGGGTAGAAAACATTGTTGGAAATGGAGACATTATTTGTTTCAAGCATCATCTTCATTTCCCTCAGTGTTTCCATAAATTTTTTCTTGTGGTGGGTCATAATATAACAGGATTCTTTGGGAAATGGTAATGTAATTCTAACATTTACAAACACAAAACCTTAGATATTTCAAAAATCAAAATAAATCATAGCACAATTCTTGAATCATCAGAATATTCAGTGTATTGAAAATTTACTTTCTCCTGTAGGGCATAGCAAGATAACCCATACATCCCAGATGGTCGGGGACAGTACTGGATTTTCACTCTGTCCTGGTGTACCACATTATTTACAGATGTCTTCGAAATTTTGTAAAGGTGTTGATTTGGCAAACTTATCAGAGTATAAGTGCTCTTAACCCTTGTCATGCTGAACCCGGAATATTCTGGTTTTGGCAGGAGGTGTAAACTAAGATCAGCCTGCACATAAGTGCAGTCTGATCTTTGTCTACACCTCCTGCTTGTAGTTTTTCTTGCAAGAGCGGTTTATGAAATTGATATCTAAAATTAATATTGATTTTTGAACAACAAGTTCTTAAAGTGCTTTCAGCCCTTTGATTTTACAGCAAATTAGTAAAGTAATTTATACAGCATGACAAGGGTTAATGATTTTGGTCAATGAGCAGAAATATAGCAATACCCTGGTTGGTATTCTTCTGTCTTTAGTATACAATTTTTGGTCTTCATTTAATCACATTTTGAAGTGGATTTTTTTTTTGTTCAAAAATGAATTTCTTCTAAAAAATACATGTTTGAACCTAGTTTGAAATTTCACCTCATGTAGAAAGCAAGATGTGTTTGTGAAACATGATGCCCCACAAACAGCCTTTTTTATTAATGTGACCTTGATAAATGACCTTGACCTTTATGGATGGCCTAAACCTTATAGCCAACAGATGCCTATCAGTGCAAGGTACCTATATTCCAAATATGAGCCCTGTACTCTCAACTGTTTTTGAATAAGAGTAAAATGTTAAGGTTTTTGGTTAAGATTAGCAGACAGACAGACAGATGGACAATAGTAAAACAAAGTGCCCCCAATCTTTCAATGCCGGGGCATAAAGATTTTTGCACAGGAATGAAAGCATGATAAAATGGACTCTCATGATAAATGTGTATTTAGGATCTGTGACACATATGTAACAAAGTGTTGTAATTGAATTCAAACTAGAAATTGTGGCAAAGCTGACTTTTTTATTAAAGGGTCATAAATCAGTCAAAAATAAATGGACCAAAATAGGATATGCACATGTCTGACTTATACCAAGTCTTTCTGTGAAATTTTAAACAAATCTGTCCAATTGTTGCTGAGAAATTGAGCGGACACAATTTTTTTACCAAAGGGCCATAACTCCCTCAAAAATCAATGGACAGTAACCAAAATGGAATATGCACATCTCTGCTTGATACTGGTTTTATCAGTGAAGTTTGAATAAAATCCACCCAAGGAATTGAGCGACACGAAAAAGCTACAGACAGATGGACGGACTGATGGATGGACTGACAAGCTGACTCCTATATACCCCCCAAACATAGTGGGGGGGGGGTGTTAATAATCAGAGGAAATCTGCAGGAAAAATATCATTTATCTATGGTAGGAAATACACTACACAAACTTCTTAACCCATTACCAAATACAAAATTTTAGATCAGTCCAATTTGAAAACATTTTACAGACAACAACAAATAGTTGATAGAATATTAAAAATCTTTGTCTTTTACGGTAGAAAACCATGTGAGTATGGAAGAAAGTTAACATTATTGAAAGACAAATTTTTAGACTGGTCAGAATTCAATGATGTTGCAGATGACCATTTTAAGTTAATGAAATTTTATCATTATTAATTTTTGTCTACTGAGAAAGAAAACAATGTGAGTAATGATGATATGGCTTGTCATAAGCAATTTCTTCATTTTCAATAATGTTTTCCCAAGCTTTTTTCCTTGGGAACATCAAAAAGAACTAGACATTGTCGCAAAGAAGACTAATCCCCCCCCCACACACAGGGCTTGTCCATATAAAAGTGCTATCCGCCAAAGTGCCAAAACAAAAAATGGACTTTTTAATTAAAGGGCCATAACTCCGTCAAAAATAAATGGACCATAACTAAAATAGGATATGCACATGTCTGACTTATACCAAGTCTTTCTTTCTGTGAAATTTTAATCAAATCCGTCCACTGGATGCTCAGATATTGAGGGGACACGATTTTTCACCAAAGGGCCATAACTCCCTCAAAAATCAATGGACCGTAACCAAAATGGAATATGCACATGTCTACTTGATACTGACTATATCAGTGAAGTTTGAATCAAATCTGTCCAATAGTCGCCAAGAAATTGAGCGGTGACGAAAAAGCTACAGACAGACGGACTGACGGACAGACTGACTGACAGACTGACTGACAGACAAGCTGACTCCTATATACCCCCAAAATATAATTTTTAGGGGTATAATGATAGTGTCAGAATAGGTTATAGTATGAAAAGGAATAGAATGATTTCATACATGAAACAAATGATAATGTTATAGTGTAAATGATTGCGACAATTGACCAATCGCTGGTCACGCCCGCTGACTCCTTAGCCAGACAGGAAGTTCCGCTTCAATTTTTAACAGCGTTATTTGCAAAATTTATAGCCAGCAGCATGTAACAAAAAAGTTAAATAGTTGGTTGGCAACCTAAGTCACCAAACCAATGAAAAAGGTTAACAAAAATGGAGGCATTTTGATATTTGAAATTCTTGCCTCCAACTCCTTTCAATTTAAATCAGTCTGATATTTTGCCATCTGGTAATGGGTTAACCCATTACAAGACAAGCAAATTTCAGACTGATCCAAAATGAAGTCTCTGATAGAAATATGAAGTTAACGAAATTTTGAAAATCTCTGTCTTTCTGGGTAAACTAGAGCTGTCGCCCTCAAGGGCTGACGAGAATACCCCCCACACCGCTAAAAAGGCTTTTCTATGAAGGAGTGGAATTTGAAGCTGTTTAATCACATGCATGTCATGGTGGATGAACATTGCCAACCCTCCACCTCTTTCTGATTTTGTGTTTGTTGCTAGAGTTGACTGATTAGGAAAGGTTGGTCAATATGAGCCTATGTTAAAGAAAACTGTGTGAGGAGATGATGACACAAAATCATATCCACGAAAAGTCAATATGAGCCTGTGTTAAATTTTTGACCCCCGGGGGGGCGGGGTCAAATTTGACCTCAGGAAATAAACCGTTCGATATTTTGTAAAGGTCAACAAGATGATGTTACTTACCAAATTTGGTAACTCCCCTTATGGTTACTGAGTTTTGCAATTTTAAATTTTGACTCCTCATACCCCCCCCCTTAAAAAGTTCAAAATGGCATAACTCTGAAACTAACGACTGGATCAAGATGAAAATTGCAGGTGCACAACTTCATATGATAGGAAACAACCTGATAAAATTTCAGCAAAATTGGTCAAAAAATGTGGGAGGAGAAGAGGACACAAAATTATGTCCACGGACGTACGGACGGACAGACGGACGGACAGACAACCTGATTCCAGTATACCCCCCATAACTTCGTTGTGGGGGGTATAAAAATGTGGTAAATAAAGAAATTGCTATTCATTTATTTTTCTGAGTGCTTTACTTCAGGGGCTTAAAAGGACAGGTTGAGAAGAAGTGGAAATTGGGATAAAGAGGCTGTTGAAATGACATTTTAGAGACACATCAACTGTACATTAACCCTTCATAGGAGATTTTGATGTGCAAAGTATGGTCATTATTAATTAATTAACAAATTCCCATATAATCCTGCTTTTTATGCCCCTGAAGAAATAAGCTTTAGAAAAAATTTATAAAAAAATGAAGAAATTGCTAATAATAAGCAATTTTATCATTTCCAACAATGTTTTCTACCCTGAAAGATATAATTTTTTTAACAATTTCATCAAGTTAAAATTGCTGCCAACAGCTTCTTTCCAATTTAGACAAGAACAAAGCTTTGTCCTGTGTTAATGGTTTAACTCATTCCCACACAGTGACGCTTTTGGTGACCCCCCAGGAAAAACAATCAAGAAAACAAAACAAATGAAGAAATTGCTTGTGACAGGCAATTTCTTCATTTTATACAATGTTTTCTACCCAGAAAATTGACAAAATCTAAAAATTCATAGCATTTAAACTGTCGTCTGCAACTCCTTTCAATTTGGACCAGTCTAGAAGTCTGGTAATGGTTTAACTTACTCTGTAGATAGGGTAGCTGTTGTTGGGAGGCATCCTCACATGCTATCATGTTCTGTATGATACACTGTACAGCGTTCAGAATGGCCTGGTCATGACACAGGTTTAACACATTGTTGATTTTGGCATCCATTAAACTGTGACTGTAGGAGAGAGAATTATACAAACATGGAAGTATTGATGGATCGCTGGACAAGCCGACTGACCTCAGATAAGGAGTTAGACTTTATGTTAACCCATTCCCATACAATGACACTTTTTGACACCCCTCTAGATAAAAAGTATAGAAATCATTGTGAAAAATGAAGAAATTGATTGCTCTAAGCAATTTTTTCATTTTTCACGATGTTTTCTAAAAAAAAAAAATCTAAAAACTTTCAATATGGACAGTCTAAAATTTTGTAATGTGGTAATGGATTAAACAGTATTATTTTGCCAAATTCATGGTCAGTGACATGTACCAACTGGAGCACTGCATGGGAATGCCAATGCTAGGCTATTCAAGTGCTTGATAGTTGGTAAAACTTCTTAGTAAAAAGGGGGTATAAATTGCTAAAAATGCATTTAGTTATCTCCCTTGTTGGTAATGATTACTCATTTGACAGAGAACATATATTTCGAGTTTCAAATGAAGGTGTTCAGTAATACTAGAGATATAACAAAATATCAGTTTGCAGAAGATGACCCCTATGCTGACGATGACCCCTATTCAGACCATGACCTAGCTATGAAAATACCTCGAGTTTTCTCAAAAAAACAGCCCAGGTAACAAGAGGATCATGATGGACTTACGTCACTCACCAGAATCATCTGCTGTTAAAAAAATGCAACTGGAGCCAAATAATTATAACCAATGGGGTTCATCCTTTGGACCAAACAATTATTCTGGCCAAGTTTCAGGAAGATTGAGCCAAAATTGTGGCATCAAGAGTATAAACAAGGAAATTGGCAATAAGGCCCCTTTTCTTGTGTTTTCAAATAGAACTTTCCCATAATCAATAGGGTTTATCCTTATGACCTTACAACTAAAAATTATTCTGCCCAAGTATAATCATAAGCATATGCAAATCTTGCTTCAAAGGGACAAGATGATGCACATTGATTGATTGATTGATTGAATAGGGTTTTAATGCCATTTTAAACAGTCTTTCAGTCATATCGCAGCAGTTGGAACACCTAACAATGGATTCTTGGTATTTCTCACACAAGTACTACCACTACATCTTTTCCTAGCCTCCAGCTGCTATCCCACTTAGGCTTATGATTATCCACCCATTGTTGAGAGAAAAATGTCGGAAAGAATATGTGCCGCCACCGGGGATCGAACATAGTTGCTGATCTATGTCTATTCCTCCTAAAAACAAGAAAATCTTCGTTTGGCATGACAAGCGTTAATATATGTAATTGTTACAACTTGGGGGTATCTAGCATAACTTTATGCATGAATTTGTACTCATCAAGGGGAACAACTATGCAAAGTTATTTTGAAATCCATAGAAGGGGAACAACTATGCAAAGTTATTTTGAAATCCATAGAAGGGGAACAACTATGCAAAGTTATTTTGAAATCCATAGAAGGGGAACAACTATGCGAAGTTATTTTGAAATCCATAGAAGGGGAACAACTATGCAAAGTTATTTTGAAATCCATAGAAGGGGAACAACTATGCAAAGTTCTTTTGAAATCCATAAATGTAGAAGATATGCTCCAGAAAAAAACTGGAAACACACACATCTACCCCCTATCCCTTTCCCACTCACATGCACCCAATTATCCCTTTACCTTTTTGGAAATTTTAGACTGGTCTAAATTGAAAGAGGATACAGACAACAATGAAAATTGTATGCAATTCCAAATTAAGCCATCCTTTGAGGTAGAAAATATTGTGGGAAAAGAAAAAATTGCTTGTTACAAGCAATTTCTTCTTTTTCCACAATGTTTTCTCAAGTATAAAATCGCAGTGACGTAAAATCGCGGGTTTGTACACAGACAGAGATAACTCTCTATCCCAGTCACCATTACATGGCAGAGACGTAAAATCTAAAACAATTTTGCTAAAAGGTGTTGGCAAGCATAGTGTTTTCATGATCAGACAGAACTTACATGACAGGAAACACTTTTGGGAACACGACTGAAGCCTCTGCCAAATACTCGTACAGAATTCTAGCCTCATTTTCATCTGTTGTATTTCTAACCAGCGTAGACTACAAGGGAAGACATACAGAATTAAGTTCATACAAGCCAGGTAGTCAGATGTAACTTGCATATATATTGTTTTAATTAATTAACCCATTCCCACTCAGTGATGCTTTTCAACGCACTCTCAATATAAAACTTTGGAAAACATTGTGTAAAATGAAGTAATTGCTTGTTACAAGCAATTTCTTCATTATTCACAGTGTTTTCAATCACAAAAAGACAAAAATAATGAAAGATTTCATCAACTTACAATTGTCATCTGCAACTTCTTTGAATTTTGACTGGTCTAAAATTTCATTGTGTGGGAATGGGTTAAGCATTTATGTGACATTCGAACAAATGACGGATTATGACAGTCAATTAAAGAGTCAATCAATCATTTGGAAAGGAAAGAAACTTCGAACTCTGACATTAGGTAATATTCATGTGAAGCATTTTGTTGGTTTGGCAACTTAAATATCATAACTACAACTTATTTTAGCTATAGTTACAATTATTTTTAAGTTGCCAGCCATCTTACTTTTTTGTTACATGTTACTGGTCATAAATTATGAAAATAAGACTGTTTGATAGCTAAATGATTTAATTTAATGATTGGTCGAAAAAAAATATTCATAACTCCATGAACAAAATTTTGAGCGCGCAGCGATTTTGTATGCTTCCGCACTAAATAGTCCCATACAAAAAGGTATCAAAATATGTAATTTTTTTGCTCATTTCGCTCGATGATAATAATTATAAGAAATGAAGAGAATATTTTTTGTTTTCATGAAGGTATGGACCGAAAAACCTAATCACACAATGTATGAATCCGCGGATTCATGCATTGTGTGATTAGGTTTTTTGGTTCATACCTCCATCAAAACAAAAAATATTCTCTTCATCTCTTAAGTGGAACTTCCTATCAGAGTTCAGCAATTTGTCAATTTCTCAAAAGCATGAAGCACGTATAACGTGCAGAATATTCTCTTGTTGTCTGAAGAAATTTACCTATATACAGAACATATACTGCATTCAATGGTCAGACCTTGTAGATGCACAGGCTGAAACAAATCTTACTTGGCTCATGTGGGATATTGTTGGAAATGTGAAGCACAGACTGAAGTTTTTCTCACATACATTTTTTCTGTTTGCTGTGGTATGAATTTAGCCTTTAAATACTTACATCTGTAGTCAAATGGCGATATATTAAAATGTAGTTATTCCATGAGATGAGCAGATGAAAGGTTAAGAACAGTTAAATATGAGTTTACAATGTTATTCAAGAAAATTTGGTATCAGCTCTGTAACTCGTCTGAGGACTACCGATATACCGCATACCAGGGCTCCGGAAATTTGGAAATCTAAATCGGTCCGGGACATTGCCCCCCTCCCCCCTCCTGCCGGCAAAATCGACCCCCCCCCCTCCGCCGACAAAAAACGAATACCCCCGCCTTTTTCACCTTTCCCGTACGTAAAAGGGTTCATCATTCTTTCAGTAGTTGCCTTCTTTTTCAAATGTTCCGATGATGATTATAATCTTCAACGAGTGGAAGATAGATGAATACAACTGACAGATCCTACTTTCATTTTGTTTATGAAAATTCGGCTGAGTATAAATTGCAATTCTGGCAATGTACGGCAGTCCACGAAATTCCGATATGTTGTAAAATTAGATAGATAAATAAATTATATTATCAAAATTTCCGGATTTTACAGAGTACCGCCGATTTAATTATAGTAAAGATGTACTTTTTCATTTTCATAAGCTAGTTATCCAAAGTTCTGTTAATTTAACACAGTCCTCAACACGAGCGTCTGTTGATGGAAAAACACAGCTGACGTCACGAAAACGTCGGGTCAGTCCATTCTACCCAATGGGATCACAGAGTCGTGACGTACATCAAAAAGACCGACGAGACAAACTCGAGTGGGTCGCCCACGTGTTGCACTATTTTCCTAGAGTGGAATTTGTCCACAAATCTCGGCCATTTACTTATTGTAGTTGATTTCCGATTTATTATTCGGACGTTTTCAACCCCTGAAGTAAGATTTAATTTCATTGACGGAACTAGAGATATGGTTCAGCCGTCGTTTTTGTTTTCGTTTATATTTAAATTATCTGTATTCTGCGGATTTCCAATTATTGTTTAAATTATATCGGCTATGTTTCTTACCGTGAATGAAAAACTATAAAACATTGATTAACGACGTAACTTTTTTTTTATAAATTTCAAACCCGGTCTCACGCTTACTAGTGATAGATTAATTTCATAAAAGCGTTGTGCCGAGCTATTCCGACTTTATACGAAGCCTGTTCATGTCTCGATTTATATACGCATCCAGTATCATAGTAAAAGAAATTAGTTTCACGAGTAACGGCAATTTAAATCGACGCAGTATTAGATGTCCATTTCTTCGAACGGTGCAAGTCTGACCGATTCCCTATTGAAAATAATGTACAAAACTCGATACCCGAAGTTCGGTCAAGCGTGAAACTGCAAATTAGGTCCACATGCAGATGGGCATTAGTCTGTCCGGCGGGTAAACTAATTATCAATTTTTGGCACTTTTGTTTATCTCTAAATATATGCAGGTAACGTGTGAAACCCTTGAATTATTTCGGTTTCAATTGGATTTTGATAGATGGTGGGCGAGTTTATCAATATTTGAACGTGAAATTTTATAAAATTTCGGACCGATTTTGGTGTAATTTTTGGGATTCCAATCAGTCTGGCAATTCAAAATTCGGTCCAGACCGGCAATTTATCGGATTTCCGGAGCCCTGCCGCATACTGTAACTGGGGTAATACTAAATCACTTGATTTCAACATTGAACATTCAAGCTGACAGTGAATTTTGTCAATTTTATATCAAGAATCCTTATTGATTATTTTTTTTTCTAAAGCTTATTTTTCATTTTCACAAGATATTTTCAAGGCCATGCAATGCCATTCATTTAGTTTTTTCACAACTGAAGACAGACAAATTAGTCTTGAATGACTATGCAAGGACAGCTTAGGTCAAGTCAACACATACCTTCAAAAGAAGAGATTGTATGGGAATGGTTTAACCCATTCCCAAACTGTGACACTTTCTGACGCCCCTCAATACTAAAGCTTGGGAAAACATTGTGGATAATTGAGAAATTGCTGTTTACAAGCAATTTCTTCATTTCATGAAATTTTTCTACACAGAGAGTTAAAGAATCTACGATGTCATAAACGTTAAATTGTAGTCTGCAACTCCTTTCAATTTGGACCTGTCTAAAAATTTGCTGTCTGGGAATGGTTTAAAGATTCAGTTATCCTATTAAGAGATCTTAACAGTTTGAAATGGATGACTTTTCCTGGTATTTAGACTTGTTTGTTCATCAAAACCAAACTTGACTTCTTCAACTAGATGGTTGTCCCAGCACAAGTTTGTCAAGCCCACAAATTTTTGTAGGCATAATGCTCCGGACAAGCACAATTTTAGTTTTGGCCTTGAGCTTTGACCTTGAACTTGAAGCTATCCAAAAAATTCTTTCAAATGGCACATCTACTTATAATGGAGAATAATTGTGCAAATTCATTTTGAAATACATCCATAATGCTCTTGACAATCACAATTTTAGTGTTTGCCCTTGAGATGTGACCTTGACATAAGAACTATCCCAAAATTCTTTCAAATGGCACATCTACTCATGATGGAAAATAAGTGTGCCAAGTTATTTTGAAATCTATCCGTAAATGTAGGAGTAATTGTCTGGACAAATTCTGACTGTCGGACGGACTAATGGACTAACAGACTTAACATACTAACTCATATACACTGACTTGTCATATTGACAACTATGTCTCGCTCACCACAAGCAGGCTTGACAAAAAGTATAAACTATGATACCAACACTTACCAGTACAGTTAATACTAAGACTTGAGTTGGATAATCTGTCAGAACTTCTGGGTCCAGGAGAACATTATTTTCATTAGATACTGATGCACGTCCACTCCGACTCTGTGATATCGATTTACCATTGTCCATTTTTTTAGAGCCTGGAGCAGGCATAGAGCTACTGCGTGTTTTGTAGAGTGGTGGTCGGGATGGTAAGATGGTCCCAGGGTTTGGCTCACTGTCTAAACTCCGCCACACTTTTGAGCTATTACTTTGCTGTAAATACAAAATCTTTTTTTTCCAAAACTGTTTTTAAGCCTTCATTAGGTATAAATCTATGATAAAATTTCTCGCAATATTTTCACCATTTTGTCTGAAATATGAAATTCCTTTCTTAACCCTTTCCTACAAACCAACATTTTTACAACCCTGAAGCATGAAAACATGGAAAATAGTGAAATTTTTGTTATATCCCCTCATTATTTTCTGTTATGCTAAGGACTTTGAAAATATAAACAATTCTGAAATATCACATGCAACTTCTTTCAATTTGGACCAGTCCAAACTTTTGTATGACAAATCTTGCTACTGGTAATGCATGATCTATTTCACTTGAAATACAAATAATAAAAGCATACCGTCTCAAAAATATTTTTTTCCTTAACAAAAGAATGACTGAATGATTTAGTTTAAATTAACAGTAACCTTCAGAAACACAGGGAAAGACGTTGAACAATGTCTCGAATGAGCAATTGTGGTTGTCAATCAAGTCATTAATTCAGCCCAGAATTGAACATTGTAACTCTGACATCCATCTTTTGTATAAAACATTTTTGTTGGTTTGGTAACTTAAACCTTGTAACTACAGCTTATTCAAGCTGAAGTAACAGCACTTGGGTCAGCAACCAGCCATTCCACTTTTTGTCACATGCTAGTGTCTATGATTTTTTTAAGAATAAAGCCATTTAAAATTGAAGCAGAACTTCCTGTTGGAGTTAATGGGTGGGACCAGCAGAGTAAGTGTGTGTGTTTGTAAGTGTGTGGATAATGGTTGGTCAATTCATTACTTACTGCTACAGCCACAGCTGCGTTTTGTATCTGATGAGCCGATGTGGCTTTCTTAGCTGCAGCTACAGCTTGTTGGTCTAACAGCTCCCACGATTTCTGTCTCACAGGTCCCGTAGAGGGGGGAGAACTAGTCTGCGGTCTTGATTGAGTACTTGAACCTGTGGCTGGTGGAGTTGGGGTAGAGGGGGCTGGTGTTGAAGGGGTCATGGGCATAGCAGGAGAAGCGGGAGTTGGTGGAGGTGTTGCCGTTGTTGCCGACGTACCAGACGTCAGTGATGTGGTGGATACAGAACCGTGTGTTTGTGATGAGAGAGAAAGAGATGATGTAGATGTAGTGGAACCATTGGTTGATACAGACACTAGAGATGTTGTAGATGGTACAGGCAGAACTGAAATAAACACAATGTAACCAATCACAATCAATTGGAGAAGCAACCAGAGCACTCCATACAGTTCCCTAAGGCTCAGCTGTTAAGCACTGGATTTTGAGTTAAAAAATTGAAACAGGCACAATTTGTTTAACAAGAGCACCGCCTATGGGTGCCTACGCTTAGCTGTTGGGTGCTGGATAGTGGACAAAATGCATCTAGAGTTATCCCCCTTTAAAGTATAGGTTGCTCTTTTGATAGTTAGATAGTTAACAATTGCCAAGTTTCAAGTGAATGCCTTTAGTAGAACCAGAGATATTACAAAATGTCAAAGTTTTCGCACGAAGACTGCGAAGACAACGATGATACCAAGGCTATAGCAATACCTCGGGTTTTCTCCAAAAACAGTCGAGCTAAAAATGCATTTAGAGTGATTTCCCATGATCATACTATCAAAAGATTGCTCTTTCGATAGACAGACAGACAGCAAATGTCAAAGTATTGCAGGCAAACACACAGAACCTCAATACTATAGCAATACCTTTTGTTTCTCAGGAATCAACACAGTTAAGAAATACTGACTCTGGTCAACTTATAGAGTCTGGCTTGGCTGTTCATGTTTTGAAACTTTTTGAATTAACCCATTCCCACACAATAACGCTTTTAAATGCCTCTCAATACAAGAGCTTTGGAAAACATTGTGGAAAATGAAGAAATTGCTTGCTACAAGCAATTTCTTCATTATCCACAATATTTTCTACCAAAAAAGAAAAAGATCTTGAAGATTTCATCAAATTCAAATTGTCGTCTGCAACTCTTTTGAAATCAGACTGGTCTAAAATCCCATTGTGTGGGAATGGGTTAAGCACATTTTCAGAATGTACTGATGTCATTCTATCTTTCTATCAGACAACACAATTTATGACTGGTCCAAGGTGAAAGAGGATTCAGACAATATCAAAAGCATTTAAATTGGACAAAATAGAGCCAATATGGATAGCAAACTTTTTAAGAAAAGGGGGAACTGCTTGTACCAAGCAATTTTTCTCCTTTTCCAAACATGTTTGTTCAACTTTTATTTCTTGAGTGCATAAACATGGAGAATTGTGTGCTATTTGGTTTATCTGATCACTTAGTTTGCTGGTTTTTCCAAACTGTCCCCTTTATTATCATTGGTTAGCTTGGATTGAGTAGAAATTGTGGTTTCAACCCATTCCAAATTTTTCTTCTCCCCTAAAAAAAGCTTTGGAAAACTTTGTGAAAAATGAAAAAATGTGTTCATCAATTTTCTGAACATAAGAATACTATACCTGCTGAACTAGGTACAGGTGGCGCTATTTCTGCATTCAGACTGTCACTAGAGGGTGACTCTGTCATCAGATATTGACTAGTACGATGTTTGAGATGACACCGAGACCTCACCTCTTCCGACACAGACACCAGGGCAGCGAGATATGGCACAGTTTGGGGGCTCACTTCAAACTTATCCCTAGATAATACGATAAAACTTTAACATGATAAAGGGCAGTAAATTATGACACAGTTTAGGGGGCATCTAACTTAATCCTAGATAATATCATATAATTTTAATGAGACATAACAAAAAGAAATGATATAGTTTGGGAGTTCACTTCAAACTTAAATACGAGACAGGGTATCAAAATTTGACATGGTGTGGGTGACTCCCTTCAAACTTATCCCTAGACAGTGGAAATATCTTAAATACATTTACAGGGCAGCCACATATGGCAAAGTGTAGGATGCTTGCTTCAAACTATTTCAGAAAAAGTTTTGAGAAATGGCAGAGAGAGGCAGTAACTTAACTAAGCCCTAAATATACAAGATTATTCCAAGGATCTTGAGTGACAAAGAAAATGCACAATTCAACTTCATAGACTTACATTGTGGCAAGTTTTGGTTCATTTCATTTGAAAATTTAAGAGGAGTTGAGCACACAAAAAAGCTGCAATTTGAAAGTAATTTTCTAAGTCAACAAAAGACAAGGGACCAAGATAATTTTGGTCTCATGCACAGCTAGACATCATAGAGATTCATTGTGGCAAGTTTCATTCCAAAAAAAACTGTACGAGTTGCCCACAATCACAGGGACAGATGGTGGCCATAATATAATACAACACTTCAGACATGTAAATACTTCTGTATGAATCCTAATGTGAGATAATTATATTCTATAAACTAGTTATTAATCTTCATTCTGTTTGTAATTGGTATCGATGAAGACTCTTCAACCGTATTTTCCCTTGGCAATAGTAACAAAAGTGAATATTCTTGCAATTATTTTTAATGGTTAGTTGCAGAAAAGAATAAATCAAAGTTTAAAACTGAAACCAAAGCAATTGAAAGAAGTAGTGACATTTTTTTTTACCTTTTCAAGGGTTTGACAGTTATGGCTAGGAGGTGGTTTAAAACTCTAATCGTCCTTGATACAGTGGTCTGGTTTGGATGTCTAAAACCTGAATTTATAGAAAAAAGAAATCTGCTGAAAACTTTAACAAAACATTTTTCTATTACATCTAGAAGATAAGCTGACAGGTTGAAGCCTATTCTCTTTACCCTTGACCCTTTCTGTTTTTTTCAAACTGTAGACTGGTAGACCAAATAGGTTTCAGATGACCATGAAAATTGGATGCAATTTAAAGTAAAATCATCCTATGTGGTAGAAAATATTGTGGAAAAAAAGGAATTGCTTGCTACAAGCAATTACTTCTTTTTCAACAATTTTTTTAAGTATAAAATAAAAGCAATGTAAAATCCTGGGTTTGTACAGGGAAGGGCTATAACATTTCAAAGAGAATTTGAGAATTTAACATTCATTAAGTAAAGTATTACTGTGGAAAAGAAAGATATTGCTTATAAGTTAAATTCTTTATATCTAACAATGTTGAAGACTGTTTAATCCATTCCCACACAATCCCGCCTTTTAACCCCCCCCCCTTCAAAAGAAAAATGTAAAGAAAATAATGTTGAAAATGAAGAAATTGCATGTTGCAAGCAATTTCTTTATTTTTCACATTGTTTTCTACCTAAAGAGACACAGATTATTTTAAAATTCAAAAACTTAAAATTGTTGTTTGCAACTTTGAATTTGAATCAATATAAATATTTCTCCCACAACTCTGCTTTTTTTTATCCTCAAGAAAAAGGAATTTCTAAGTTTTCAACAATGCTTTCTTTCTTGAAAGATCAAAAAAGAAAAAAAGATTTATTTCTTAAACTTGAAATTGTCTTCTGCAACTTCTTTCAATTTCAACCAGTACAAAATTTTATTGTTGGGGAATAGTTTAATTTCTAGCTTCAACCTTTTGTTTCTTATTGCAACACAGAACTAAACAAGATGTGTTTGTGAAACACAATACCCCTGCAAAACGTAAGGGTTTTTAGGCGTTTGACCTTGGTATGTGACCCTGACCTTATCACATGACCTTGACAAGAGGAGATGCAGATTACGGAGATGTATCATCATGCCCAATATTAGCATTGTATCTTGAATAGGCTGGTAGTAATTGGCAATGTTAGGCTTTTTTGTTAAGTTTTGCAGACAGACAGACCGACTGACAGACAGACAGACCGACAACAGTTAAATAATATGCCACCTATCTTTCAATGTGGATGCATAGAAATAAGCTTACCTTTCAACAGGTGACCCACAAGAGCAAAGTTAAAGTTGGCCTTAAAGCTCAGTCCCATGGCGTGGTCCAGCTGTTTAAAATGCCACTGTAGAGGGTCTCGGACCTCCATCATGATCTTTTCCAGGGACTGGATAAATACAAATGATTTAACTTAATAGCAATCCTGATGATAGTAAATCTTCTAGGACTAGATAATGAACAAAACAACAATACTTGGCTGTTCATGTGCTTGATAGTGGCTAAATGTTTACGACTAAAAAGGGACATTATTTGTTCAAAATCGTGTTTTGAGTTATCACCCTTGTTGGTATAAATTGACATTTTGATGGTGAACACATAAATTCTGAATTTCAAGTTTATATGTTCAGTTATACCACATATATTACAATATGTCATAGTTTTTGGACAATAATGACACAGTTGAAGACCTGGCAATAGAAATTACCTCTCTGAAAAAAAAAAACGAGTTAAAAATAGAGTAGATTCCACTTGATTGACAGATTACAGCTGTCAATTAAAAAATCAGAAGACCAATCAGATCATTCTTTTAACCCTTTCCTGTTTTGCAAAATTTTAGACTTGTCCAAATTCAAAGGTTTTGCAGACGAAAATTTAAAGTGGATTTAATTTGAAAAATAACCATTCAATAGGGTAGAAAATATTGTGGAAAAAGAAGAAATTGCTTGTGACAAGCGATTTCTACTTTTCCCACAATGTTTTCCCAAGTATAAAATCACAAGGACGTAAAAACCAGTGATTGTAGCAGGAAAGGGTTAAACTGGAACCAAGCTTTTTGTGTTTGGTCTCTTTGTTAGTTTGCTGACTTAAATATCTTAACTACAGCTTATTCATGATGAGTTACAATGTCTTTGTCACCAATCAACCATTTCATTTTTTTGTACAAGTTAATGACCATGAATTTTACAAAATATACCATTTCACATCTGAAATAACCTTCCTGGCACAGGTCAGTTGAAATTTATCTTGAACTGTTTTAATTAACAAGATGTTGGATTTTACATTACTAAAAATTCTATCAAATGCCAGGGTAATTACTAGAATCACTATTCCCACAAAAGAAGGGATGTGCTTTATTTGTAGGCTACAATGCCAGAAAACTAGGAGTAATACAATGACATAATTATCAATACCAGTAGGTCAAAAACCATTGAAAATCTAGTATCATGTAGGCTAAATTGAATTCTGCCAAAACAGATGAGTTGGTTCAAGGATGTTGTAGAGGCCTGAATATTTCCAAAATAGACTCTGACAACAGATGATTTTAATGTCAGATAATTTAGAATGTTTGCCTATGGAATTTTTTCTGTACTAGTAATCATCAAGGGACCAAAAAATAGTTTTGCTGTTCACTCTGTGCAAGATCAATTGGCCCTACACCAAACAAGTATTCATTTACAACATACACTACCTCAGTTTCAAGTATACCCATGTTATCTAGGGTATGTAAGTTCTGTTCTAACAGTGACAAGCCAGCTGCATAGAGAGACACCTCATCTAGCTGTAACACAGATATGGCCACCCAGAATAGGAACTTGTGGATTGGAGAATCCTGAAATATTAAAAACAGGTTGTGATACACATATTTGACCAATTGTGCCTGTCAATCAAGGAATCAACAGACAAATCAAATCATTTATTCAACCCCGGAACGGAGCTTCAACTCCAAAATCGACCGCCATTTTTGTTAACCTTTATTGTGGTTTGGCAAATTAAACGTCGTAACTACAGCTTGAATAAGCTGTATTTACAATGTTTAGTTCACCAACCAACCATTTTACTTTTTTATTACATGCTACTGGCCATAAATCTTGCGCCCTTTAAAATCGAAGAGCAACTTCCTGTACAAGTTAATGGGTGGGGTCTAGGGAGTAAGTTGGTAGGGCCAGTGATTGGTCATTTATGCCCCTGAATCACACTATCTTCTGAAATATGTTCAGTATATAACTCTTGAAGTATATGTCCAATATTCAACAAGATATTTTTGCCCATTACAAATGACAAAATTTTAGACATGTCAAAATTAACAGAAGGTGCAGACAGCAACTTTTTTAGGTTATATTTCAAAACTCTCTGTCTTTGTGTAGAAGAAAACATTGTGGACATTGAGGAAATTGCTTGTAACAAGCATTCTAGGGGCATCAAAAAGCATCAGTGTCTGGGAATGGGTTATCTACTTGATATGCCAAGTGCTCTACCTTCTAGCTAATTGGAACAACTAACTTTGAATATACCGTGTAACTATTTATATATGGTATTTTTACATGAATACAGGATTAGCTAACCACACTTCATGGTTAACCTTTTCCCACAATGACGCCTTTTGGTGCCCCTCAATAAAAGCAATTGGGAAAACATTGTTTAAAATGAAGAAATTGCTTGTTACAAGCAATTTCTTCAATTTTCACAGTGTTTTCTACCCAGAAAGTTGAAAAATCTACAATTCCATTCACTTTGAATTGTCATCTGCAACTTCTTTCATTTTGGGCCAGTCTAAAATTTTGCTGTCTGGAAATGGGTTAAAGGAGTCAACAATCGACAGATTGATGGTCCTGCCTGCTAACATGACAGTACAACTAGGTAAAAAACAATGTTATTTTGTAAAATTTTGTTAACAGGGACATAAAATACGAGAAAACCATGATGGTCCTAGATTGCTAACCCGTTAGGTCATAAAGATGAACCTTATAGATTGTTGGAAGGTTCTATAGGAAAGCACAGGAAAAGGGGCCATAATGACAATTTCTTTGTTTACAGTATAGAAGTCACAGTTTGGGCTCAATCTTCACGAATATGGTTATAGTTATTTGTCTCTAGTTGCATTCTTTTTAACAGCAGACAATTCAGGTGAGCGATCTAGGACCATCATGGTCCTCTTGTATTTTATGTCCCTGTTTATAAAATGCAGATCGATGGTAGGCAACAAAACATTTTAACAACAGCTTGAAAAAGTTGCAGTTAGCCCATTGTCACAGAATGATATTTTTGGAAACCCCTAAAGATTATCAGTTGGGAAAACATTGAGTAAAATGAAGAAATTGCTTGTAACAAGCAATTTCTTCATTTCCCACAATGTTTTCTACCTAGAAAGTTGAAAAAATTCATAAACTTAAAATTGTCGTGCTCAACTCCTTTCAATTTGCAACAGTCTGAAATTTTGTCGTCTGGTCATGGGTTGATTTTAAACAAACTCACCGATCTCAGCATTGGTTGTAGACGTGTCAGACACATAACAATGGCCTCTATCAATACAAGGTCCTGGAATGACTCTAATGCCTGCAACAACAACATCAAAAGCAGAAATTAAGCTCTTGACGTTCTTCTCATGGTATAACAAGCCTTCACAAGGTAATAAAGTTTGATTTTCTCTTCCAATAAAGATAGCAACAAACAGATTATTTATCTAGTTCATAGATAATTGATGTAGTGACTGTCATTCAGAGAATCAGTCAATCATTCATTTAGTGAACATTTTGAACTTGGACATTGGTCGACATTTATATGATGCATGTTTGCTGTTTTGGGTAACTTAAATGTTGTAACTACAGCTTTAGGCTTATTTAAGCTGTAGGTATGACATTTAGGTCCCAAACCAACCACTTTAATTTGTTGTTTCATATTACTGGCCAAGATTTTCGAAATTCCAGCCAAAATAACTTGTCACCTGTAACTTCCTGACTACAATAAAAATTGCAGAGGACAATTTTAAATTGTTGAAATTTTTAAAATCTTTGTCTCTCTGGTTAGAGAAAAATATGGAAAATGCAGAAATTGCTTTTAACAGGCAATTTCTTCATTTTCCATATTTTTCTTAGAACTATTTTCTTCAGGGGTGTAAAAGGAGGGATTGTGTGGGAATGGGTTAACAGTTGGTTTACCTTAATAATTTTTTTGATTATCTGGTTTAACCAATTTCTGTCCATATCTGGAATTTTAAGTCGTAATTTTTTACTTGAGAAAACATTGTTGAAAAAGGAATAATTGCTTGCAAGAAGCAATTTCTCCTTTTCCCACAATAATTTCTACCAAACAGGATTGTTTCATTTCAAATTGTAACCAATTTCAATTATCGTCAGCAACCTCTTTCAATACGGACCAGTCTTAGATTAAAAAGAAAAACAAAGCAAGAGTTTGGGTGCCTACCCCCGCATGTTGGGTTCTGGATAGAGGACAAAATGCATTTAGAGTTAACCCCCTTGATAGTATAGGTTGCTCTTTTGATATCGAACAAGTGTGCCAAGTTTCAAGTGAATGTCCTAGTAGAACCAGAGATATCGCAAAATGTCAAAATTTTCCAGGAAAACAGCCGAGCTAGCAAAAACAAATAAAGGAAATGGCTCAACAGTTGACTTACCTTCATGAGTATTTTGAGCATCTGCTTGATTTCTGAATCTGTGACAGACTTACTGATACAACCAAACACTATTATGGCCCTAGGTTGTAGGGCTGGATTATACTGGAATGCAAATCTGTAATTAAAAAGAAGAATTGAGCCAAATATCTTTAGACTACAATTTAAGACTTAGAGACTACTTTGAGTAAATTGACTAATAAAGCAACTATCTATTAACCCATTCCCAAACAACAAACTTTTAGACCAGTCTAAATTGAAAGAGGCTGCAGACGACAATTAAAAGCAGATGGAATTTTAATTTTTTTCATATTATTTGATAGAAAACACTGTGGATAATGAAGAAATTGCTTGTAACAAGCAATTTCCTCATTTTCCATAATGTTTTCCAATTTTTAATATTGAGGGAAAGGGGATTTAAAATCGTCATTGTTTGGGATTGGGTTAACAGATTATTATAAGGCCTTGCCAATATTTCCTAATTTAGGTGATAAAAGTATGTTATTCTATGAACACATATTTGATTTTCTGACAGGAAGCTTGTTTTAGTTGTTAACCCTTTCCTATTTTTTTAAATTTAAGACCGGTCCAAATATAAAGCAGTTGCAGATGACAATGAATATTGGAAGCATTTTGAAATGAAACCATCCTATGGGGCAGAAAATATTGTAGGAAAAGGAAAAATTGCTTGTTCCAAGCAATTTCTCCTTTTTCCACAATGTTTTCTCAAGAATAAAATCACGGAAACGTAAAATCCCGGGTTTGTATGGGAAAGGGTTAAAAGGTGTTATCCTCTAAAATTTGTGCTCAGTTACAGGTAACAAAACATAAATGGTTGGTTGGTTATCTTAACATCGTAATAAGATATAGTTACAATTTTTAAGTTGTCAAACCAATAACCAGGGGCGCTAGATTCACTCTATTGGCCTGAATTCTTATCATATAGGTATTTTAGTTTTCTTGAATTCAGGAAGCAGCTCACTTAATTGATTGAATGGGGTTTAACGCCACTTTTAACAGTATTTCAGTCATATCACCGCGGCTGGAGTACCTAACAATGGATTCCTGGTATTTCTCAAACCAGTACTACCACTACATCCTTTCCTAACCTCTGGCTGCTACCCCACTTATCTTTACAATTATCCATCCATTGGTGAGAGACAAATGTAGGAAAGAATATGTGCCACTGGTCAGGATTGAACCCATGACATCCCATGATTGGCAACTCATTTAAAAAAAGACTGACTTTTTTTCAATTTACTTTAAGGGAATATCTTTAAAAAGGTTTGCAAATGAAAAGGGTAAATCTAGGATTGATGATTGAATGGGGTTTAAGACCACTTTTAACAGTATTTCAGTCATATCGCGACGGCTTGAGCACCTAACAATGGATTCCAAGAATTTCTCAAACCATTACTACAACTATATCCTTTAGCCTCCAGCTGCTATGCCACTTAAGTTTACCATTATCCACCCAGTGACAAATGTCGGAAAGGACATGTGCCGCTGCCTGGGATCGAGCCCATGACATCCCATTATTGAAGATTAGGAGTCTGATGTTAACTCTTTTCCGTTTTTTTGAAATTTTAGACTGGGCCAAATTGAAAGAGGTTGCAGACAACAGTGAAAATTGGATGCAATTTTAAATCAAACCATCCCAATTGGTAGAAAATATTGTGGTAAAAGAAGAAATTGCTTGTTACACGCAATTTCATCATTTACCACAATGTTTTCTCGAGTATAAAATCACTGCCATGTAAAATCCCAGGCTTGTACAGGAAAAAGTTCATCTTGGAAGTGAGATCTTCTAAATCTTACCTTCTGGCCAAATCCTGCCACTGTTGTAACCAATCACAGTTACGAATGTCTTTCATACATGCCTGAATAAAATGAAATTACACTAGGTGATATTAAACATTTTAACAAGAGCACCGCCCACGGGTGCCAATGCTCGACTGCAGGTGCTGGATAATGCAAAAATTCTCAATCGAAAAAGGGGCATAACTTTAACAAAAACCCTTTTAGAGTTACCCCCCTTGATAGTCTAGATAGCTATTGTGATGGTCAATACGCATGCCAAGTTTCTTGAGGATATCTTCTAACAAAAGAGATATGACCAAGGTTAAAGTTTGTCACGCCAACGCGAACAACACCAAGGTGATCACAATACCTCCAGTTTTCTACGAAAACAGCTAAAAATAGGTAAATATTTCATTCATGAGTAAGTAGCTTATGATTTGTCTTTCTATGAAATTACAAAGTTATAATTTACTTAAAATTACTCTATCCGTAACTGCATGGTTAGGACTGAAGGAATGAAAAATTATTTTCTGAAAAACAATTATCTAGACAGCTGAAAATCTGTAGGATTTAACAGATATTTTGTGGTAAATTTTCTCAGACAGACTTCACCCATTCCCACACAATCCATCCTTTTTACACCCTTCAGGAAATAGCTTTGAAAAACTTTGTGAATAAAGAAGAAATTGCTTGTAACTAGCACTTTCTTCACTATTCACTATGTGTTCTGCCCTAAAAGAAAAGAATTTTAAAATTTCATCAACTTGAAACTATCGTCTGCAGTTTCTCTCAATTTTGACCAGTCTAAAATTTTCCTATGTGGGAATTGATTAAAGAATGCACACTTTAAAGAACATTTGACAGCATGGGTATTTATTGACTGATTGCAAGACCCGCCCAATTACCTCCAAATGGCAGTTTGACAGATATCAAATGACTTTAGCTTGCACAATAAACAAAGTAACTACAGCTTAATCAAGCTAGTTTTTACAGATTTCATTTTAAGCCCCTTAACGTACAAAATGATTGGTATATATATATGAGTTCAACCTTTCACTCTTGGTCCAAATAATTGATTTGATTAATAAATCAATTTACTTTTATATGATCCATCAAATGATTGCACAAAATTAATTAACCCATTCCAAGTGACACTTTTGGACGCCCCTCAATAAAAACAATTGGTAAAACACTGTGTAAAATGAAGAAATTGCTTGTAATTAGTAATTTCTTCATTTTACACAATGTTTTCTACCTAGAGAATTAAAAAAAATCTAAAATTTCATAAACTTTTAATTGTCATCTGCAACTCCTTTCAAATTTGTCCAGTCTAAAATTTTGCCGTCTGGTAATGGGTTAAATCTTAACAATATAGGAATGCCAAATTCCAAAGGAGCCTGAAGACAATTGTACTGTTGATATTATTGTACAATTTGATTGATAATTATTTACCTCCATGATTTCTAGAAGAGCATCCACAATGGTCTCTAATGAGGAGAGGGGCATCTTCTCATGTTCTGGTGGGGACATTGTGAACGAGCGATCACCTGGTCGGAAACTCGTCCTGAACGCACTGACAGCAGCAGACTTGACTTTACTGATACCAAATAACTGGTAGAACTTGGGCAGAGAGAATTCTGCCAAGCTCATCTTGAGAACTTTGAGAGTATTTTCTGAAAAGTGAATAAAAAAGTGAGACTTACAATGGGTATCCTTTTGTCAGGTATATTAACCCTTGTCATGCTGAACCCTGAATATTCCTGTTTGGGTTGAAAGGGATAGACAAAGAATGCACATAAGTGCAGTCTTATCTTCCTGCTTGTACTTTTCCTACCAGAGATGCTACTCAATTGGTTTTCAAAATTATTTTTGATTAATGAACAAGTACTTTCAGTACTCTCATCCCTTTGATTTTAATGCAATTCTGTAAGAGATTTTATTCAGCATGATATGGGTTAAAATACTTAATCCATTCCAACATGAAAATCTTTTAGACTGGTCCAAATTGAAAGAAGGTACAGACAGCAATCTAAAATTGTGACATTTAAAAATCTCTAGCTTCCTCGGAAGGAAACATTGTGAAAAATGAAGAACTTGCTTTTTAAAAGCATTTTTTTTTTCATTTTCAGCAATGTGTGTAATGGGCTAAGACATTGCTCTCATAAAGTATCATAAGAAAGATTCTCATCTATATTTCTTTTAATGTACTTCTCATGTCATGTATATGGTTATACAATGTCCAATTCTACCAAAAAGTTATTCCAAGTTTCATCTTTTGTAAAATTGACAACTAGGGCTGTAGGGAAATACTTTTAAATTAATTTGACTTTCAATAATAAACAACTTTCTTAATATTCATCTTCAAATTAATTCAAAGGATTGCAAAGAAATAACGTGAATTTTGATTAATGATCCAATATCAACAGATCAAATATTTGGCCCCAAGGAATTGCTATCAATCTTGGACTTAAAACTGGTGAACTCTTTTGGACAGAAAATTTTATTGATCAAAGCTGTCTATCAAAGAATCAAGTGATAATCAAATCACTCTTTTAGAACAGAAGTGAACTTTGAATTCGACATTAGCTTACATTCATGAAATATTTTTGTTGGCTTTGGCAACTTAAAGGTCATAACTAAAGCTTTTTCAAGCTGAAGTTATGCTGTTTAGGTCACCAACCATCCATATTAGAAGCTCAGTGGGAGTGGACAGTTTCAGGTTGTAAGAACTTGTTTCCCAAGTCCAAATAAAGTAATCTACCAAAAGATGGTGTTCTTTTGAATTATTCAAACTGTGCACAATAATTATGAAAAGATCTTGTGTAGAAATATCATGACTTACCATTAAATTGAAGTTGTGAACATGTACAAAGGGAATGAATGATATTTATGACTAGACCGTGTGTAGAAGCACGTAAGGAAAGTGGACCCGTACAAACTAATAATGTAACTATATGAAATAGGAATGGCAAATGACTGGCAACTGAAAATAGAAAAAAATATAAAATATAGATCTTCTATAATTCAAGAGCATACACCCATTATCAGACCACAAAATTTTAGACTGGTCCAAATTCAAAGTAGTTGCTGACAAACATTTTTAGTCAATAAATTCTTAGATAATCTTTGTCTTTCTGGGTAGAAATATTATTGATAATAATAAAGTTTCTCGTTCATTTTCATTAATATTTTCCAAAGATATTTTCATATTTTTTGAGCTTAGAGACAGACTGGTTTGTTGTTGGGGTAAAAAAACACTTTGAACAGTATTTCTGTTATATTACTACAGCTGGTGCTACTAATCATAGCCTCCTGTTATTTCTCACACCAGCACAACCACAACATTCAATCTGAGCTACCAGCTTTCATCCATTATAGACACTACTTATCATTCACCCATTGGTGACAGGAAAAGGACACATTTTAAATGCCTGGGATAATGTTGGGTGACCCAGGTTTAAACACAAAACTCAAGGATTAACAGCAAAGCATGTTACCAACAGGGCTAAGAGGTTGATTGAATGTAGTTTATGGCCACTTTAACAGTGTTTCAGTCATATCACGGCGGCTGGAGCACCTAACAATGGCTTCCTGGTATTTTTCTCATCAGTACCATACTATATTCAATACATGCAGGCCCCACATTATTTTGTCAATATATTGTTATATAGTACAGAGTGAAGGAATATACATACCATCAAGTGAGTTGTTGAAAGACAACATGAGTAAATATCTGGCGAGGATAGCTATATCATCCCACATCAGATGTTGTTCAAGAGTAGGCGTAGGTGATGTACATGTCTTGTCTATCAACTACAATGTAACAATTGTTATTGAATGGGGTTTTATACTGTTTTAAACAATCTTTCAGTTATACCAACGCATAGTTCACTTATTCATGTGATTCCTAGATATCTCCACTACTAGGCTAAAGCTCTGCCCAAGGACATAACCTCTGACCAGTGGCCAGGACCCGAAACGAAACCCTAACTTCTCTCAGACTGCGAGTCTGCTGCCCAAACTGCTGAGCCATGCAGGAGCCCATACAATGTAATAAAGATAACATGATAGGGTAAATATCAGGCGACCATAAACAAATCTACCCAGATCAGATGTTCTAGCCTAGGTGTTAGTGACATACATGTCTTGTCCGTATGACATTTCAGACATGTACATATGAGTGCCAAGTAAAGATTCATGTCAGCTTCTGAATCTTCAGAGTATAATCAGTCTTCACAATGTTCTTTTGAAGATCAGCCAAAAGTCCAGGCTACTTAGAGTCTTGGCATCATGCACAATGTTAATTTGTTAAATACATTCCTAAATAATTCCCCATTTTTTTATGTCCCCCCGCCCCTCCAAAAAAAGCTTAGGAAAACATTGTGAAGATTAAAAGAATTGCTTGTTACAAGTAACTTCTTCATATCAACAATGTTTTCTAACCCAAAAGACCTAGATTTTAAAGATTTAATCGTCTGAATATTATTGTCTGCAACTTCTTTGAATTTGACCAGTCCAAAATTTCGTAATTTGGTAATGGGTTTAAATGCCACAAACAGGCTTAAATCTGCGTCAACAGTCCTTATATGGATCTTATTTAGTTGCAGCTTTGAACTAACAATACAAGTATAGTATGAAATCTACAGTTTAGTAGAAAACTAAAGTGTTGGATGCTGTTATTTTGCAATTAATAGTCAGTTACATGTAACCAAAAAATAAAACAGTTTGTAGGCTGTAGTTATGATGTTTAAGTTGCAAAACTAACAAAGATGCTTCACCTAAGTATAAGAGTTCTAATTTCACTTCTGGTCCAAACGTTATCATTTCATTGGTCCAACCATTTTTTGATTGACAGCACTGGTCCATCAATTGACCAATCGCTACTGTCAATTAAGGAATCAACCAACCAATCAAATCATTTACTCAGCCCAGAATTGAGCTTTCAACTCCGATATTGGCCACCATTTTTGTGAAAACTTTTTGTTGGTTTAGCAACTTAAACGTCATAACCACAGCGTTACAACGCTGAGGTCACAAACCAACTTTACTACTTTTTGTTACATATTAATTGCCATAAATTTTACAAAATAAGCCCTTAAAAATATAAGAGGAACTTCCTGTTGGAGTTAACAGGCAAGGCCTAGGGAGTCAGTGGGCAGGGCCAGGAATTGGTCAACTGCTTATACACACTTCTTGTCCTCTTATTTTGTATAATTACAATACCTTTAATCTAACACTCCAAAGATATTAATCTAATACTCTAAGACACTCACCCTACATAGCCTCCCTATAACTTTCCGTGAGACCAGCTGTACATTAGCAGATGTGAGAGCCACTGCTGTGTCAGCCATGATCTCAGCCTGGATGGAACCTAGACCTCCAGTAACACTGCGCTTGATAAAACTATCTAACACCATGTCCAACAAGTCAGCTACTTGACCAATATTACCCCAGATTTTGGCTTGGATTGAAGGGTACATCTGTAATCAAAATAGGGATCTTTATGAATTATAGATATCATACATTCGAATCAGTTGTGTTCACATTTATAGAATGTTGGGGAGTTCAGATGCCAAATTCAAGTTTGTAGCCAGAATAATTTAACCAATATAGCATCGAAACTTACTGGCATAAAATAACACCAAACAACCGTACTCAATTCTATATTTCTATTCTAACAGCATGACAATTGAAAAGAAAGAAAGCACACGTTTTTTCTCTCACAATGATACACATATTAATTTCTCAGAATAAAATCATATTTCATATTTTGGCCATTAAAGAAATAAATTGTTTGATTTTTGTATAAGATCACTGTATCTATCATTTTGTGAGCAACAAAAGCTCTATTTTCAAGAATTGTAGATCAAGAAAATAGCTAAAATAATTAATATGCAGAGTGCTTGCTCTACATTATTATCTTTTATCAAATGAATAAAGCATATTTCAATCAACCACATGGCAACACATTAGATTGTTTATAATAAGAATTGAAGATGGCTAAAGATATAACCTTACCTCAACTTCTTCTATAGTCATAGTAATCAGCTTGTCTAAAATTAAAGCAACTTTCTGTCGTTTGTTTTCATCAGTATGCCGACAGAATCTGAAAAAGACATGGGTAAAATATGGACCTATCTAAAATTTTGTCATCTGGTAATGGGTTGAATGTACAAAAACATACCATCAGTTTTTCAGATATGGACATTCTTTTCATTTTTCAATCCGAATGCTGCTTATTCTACAATTTAAAAGAAACAAAATTATCATTTTTTGTCATTTAGGCAGGACTTCTCCCATAACGGATTGTGCAAAATAAATAAGATAGAAACTTTGAAAAAGAATTGAAATTAATATCTGTTACCCTCTCTCATTGCGGCAAAAAGCAATATAAATATGTTTTAAAACAGTAATACTCCGAAGCAGTCTTTTTGTTTCTTCTATATTTGACCTTGATAGATGACTTTGACCTTATCAAAAGTAAATACATATTGACAAGTTACCTCTGCAACAAATTTAAGCCTAGAATTTCCAAAAATAGTTGACTAATGAAGAGTATAAAGAATTTATGTAAAGTTCATTTTTCGACAGACAGGCGGATAAACATATGAACAAAGAGACAACAGTAAAATGATCTTGCAGCCATGGCATAGAGTAAAGCATAAAATATTCTCAAACAAAATTTTAACTCTTTCCTGTACAATCCCTAATTTTTACATTCCTGTGATATCATACTTGAGAAAACATAATGGGAAAAGAAAAAATTGCTTGTGAGCAATTCCTTCTTTTACCACAATATTGTCTATCATATTGGATGGTTACTTTTTCTTAATTATACAGGCAACTGCTCCCACTATATATTGGGTTGAGTCTAAAATTTTGAAAAACAGTAAAGGGTTAACCCATTCCCACACAATCCCTCTTTTTACACCCATCAAGATAATATGCTTTGGAAAACATTGTGGATAATGAAGAAATTGTTTGTTATAAACAATTTCTTCCTTTTCCACAATGTTTTATACCAAAAAAAAACCCCCAAAGACTTTTAAAATTTCAAGAACATGAAATTGTAAGCAACTTCTTTTAATTTGGACCAGCCTAAAAATTTGTAATGTGGGAAAAGGTTAAGAAAATATAGTAGAATAAGCTGTTTCTTCAAAATAATTGTTTCTCCCAACCCCTTGCTTATCTTAAGATAGTACCGTCAATTACCTTGTGAGGTTTGGCAACCACGGTGTGATATATTCTAAACATAAATGTTTCAGCTCTATATTGGAGTTCCCGAATCCCTGTATACACTCTTCTAGAAACTCTAATGTTAGGTGAGGCTCATTAGCAGCTAGCGTCTCACTGATAGATTTGATAAATATTGTGTTGTTGGCTGGGATACATAGACCTAAGGTAAGGATAAAACAAATTCTATTTAGTTAACCCTTTCCTGTTCAATGCTGGTTTTTATGTACCTGTTTTTATACTTGAGAAAACATTGCAGAAATAGAATGAAATGTTGTAACAAGCAACTTCTTCTTTTTCCACAATATTTTCTTCCCTACTGAATAACTATTTTTCAAATAAATGATCTTTGAAATGTCGTCTGCAAAGCCTTTATATTTGGACAGGTCTAAAAATTTTGAGAAACAGTAAAGGGTTAATGTGTCCTCATTAATATTCTTCAGATATGTAACCGGATTGAAGGTCCATGCCTAGGTCACACATAACACATTTGTGCTGTTTTAAACAACATGAGAATACACTTCCAACAATTGACAGAAAATAATTTTTGGCAGATTGAATTTAAAAGTATTTAGACTTTTGAGTCAGAAAACACCATGATCGATTGATTGATTGAATGGGGTATAACGCCACTTTTAACAGTATTCCAGTCATATTTCGGCGGCTGGAGCACCTAACAATGGATTCCTGGTATTTCTCAAACCAGTACTACCACATCCTTTGCTAGCCTCAAGTTGCTATCTCACTAAGGTTTACGATTATCCACCCATTGGTGAGAGACAAATGTCAGGAAGAATATGTGCCCCCGCTGGAGAGAAAACTTAATGAATAATGAAGAAATTACATTTCCTGAATGTTTTCCAAACTTTTTCTTCTTGAGAGAGTTGCATGATTACCTGTAGTCTCTAGGAGCTGGCCTTCTATCTTCAGGTCAAATGTTTGAGTAAGGGCACACAGCAGGTTGTAAGCAGCAGATCTCAAACTAGGATCAGAACTACCCAAGTTCAGCAGAGCCTGAAGACAAATACAAATCTCATTTTCTATCCTTTGCTTGGTAAGGGTTTTTCTTAACCAGATATCTTTGTCCCCAATTCAGTAATTTGTTATTTTGATAAATTTTCAAAACCTTAGTAACAACAGAAAGATTTTACCATGCGAAATATCGAAACATTTGATGTACAAAAGATATTTCTGTTAAGTTTTTTGTGTACAAATAGAGAAGAGGCATATTGAAGAAGCATATTAAACAGACTAAGTAACAAAAAGACAGATTATCATTTTGTGCCCTTGATCTATCAATGTAGAGGTTTCAGATTTGTCAAAGTAAATTGGAAAAGACTCTGACCACCATTAAAAGGGTTTGTAAATTGAAAAATAAGGGAAGAAAACAAAATGAAACAAGATGTGTTTGTGAATCACTATGCCCCCGAAACAGAAATTCTTTAGAAGCGGGTGATTTTTATTGTATTTTTTTCTTTGTTTTAGGGAAAAGGGTTAAAATTTTGACCTTGATGAAATGACCTTCCCCAGTTGCGCCTTGTTGAGACCTATCTACATACCAAATATTAGCATTGTAACTTAATCAGGGTTGAAGTTATAGGAAAATGTTTAGTTGGCAGGTTAAATTTTGCAGACAGACAGACAGACATACACCGGTAAAACAATATGCCCCAATCTATCAATGCGGGGGCATAAAAAGGAGAAATTTTTGGTAACAATTTCTTCTTTTTCCAAAATTGAAAGATGCTGCACATATCAAACTTTTGTCTTTTAAGAAAGAAAATATTGTGGACAATGAAGAAATTACATGTTACAAGCAATTTATAAATTTTCCACAAAGTTTTCTCAAGCTTTCTTCAGGGGTGTAAAAAAGCCGGTTTGTGTGGGAAAGGGTCAAGTTACTTCTACCATAAAGGACTCTCATTGGTTATGACTTAAACCATTATACAGACGTAATTGAGGAATTAGTTCTACAAAATGATAAGAGATAACTACTTACGACATTCAACAGTGTACCAGGAACATCTTTCGGTCTGATTTTTGTATGAACTGTGACTGTATCCTAGAAAAAAGAGATTCTAATATTTAATTATGCTGTTTGCAATGGTTTGTTTCCTAAATTGTTTCGTATGAATAAATCAGTCAGTAAATCCACAAGCATGTGCTTTCTACCAGGCCCACTTTCTACAAAGCTTTCTGTCTCCAGACACAAGCTAATTTAAACATCACTGACAATTTTATATAATCTTCATTTAACCTTTTCCTGTTTTCAAAATTTTAGACCTGTCCAAATTCAAAGGTTATGCAGACTGAAGTTTGAAGTGGATTTAATTTGAAAAGAAACCATTCAGTGGAGTAAAAAATAGTGTGGATAAAGAAGAAAATGCTTGTGTAACAAGCATTTTTCTTCTTTTTCTACAATACTTTCTCAATTATAAAATCATAGTGACGTAAAAACCAGGGATTGAACAGGAAAGAGTTAAGTAGGCTTAGTAAGTTTCCCAAAAGATCTCAGGAATTTAAAAAAAATCCTTTAAAGGTAATCATAAATAACATGAATCATTTGTACCTATTGTACCTATGGTGTACAATAATTCATTGTTTTCATCATGATCTGCCAAGGCTGCGTTCTTGCGCCATTGTCTCAAAAAGAATAAAAATCCCAGATTTTCAAGGCCATTTGGACATTGTCCCCTTAATTTTCAAAGCCCTGGTAGCAAGAGTGTTAGTGTGATCCATCAATTTGGTAAAATGACCCCACTTTTTTTATAATTGATATGGACATTGTCCCTTTCTTCAAAAACCACAGCAGATCACTTTATCATTGAACAAGGCTTTACTATTAATGATTATTCTACTTACTGGTTGTGAGAGCTCCCATCTGGTTCGTATATGAATGATATCATGGACAATATTATCACAATCATTGTGGATAAAGGAGAGAGGACCCGTCTCATTGGAGATAGTTAATGTAAACTGGTTATCATCTACCAGGCATACCTGTTAATACAGAAAATATATGAATTTCAATTTTATTAGCTATTACCTGAAGCGTGGATGATATACCACAACCAGTGAGCTTGACAGTATCAACAGTCCTTTAAAAATAATTCAAGAGTGAATAAAATAAAGAGGGCTTTGCAGTTAAATGCCTTTGAAGTCTGAATGGATTGAAAACAACATGATGAAGTTTGTTAACCAAAAAGTACTCGGAAGCATCATTCTTATAAATATTGATATAAATAAATATATTACTCTTTAAATAAAGTAATTATTTCATTTTCACATTGTTTTCTCAAATACAATTCTTTACTTGACAGTTGTAAAAATGCAGAATTCTATGGGAATGGGTTAAAAAGCATAGAACAATTTGTTCTTAAACTAACCTCTATTTCTTTAAGTTTCATTGAAGTCCATTCCCAAACAGTGATGCTTTTGGTCGCACCTTAAGAAAAACGATTGGGAAAACATTGTGTAAAATGAAGAAATTGCTTGTTACAAGCAATTTCTTCATTTCACAAAATGTTTTCTACCCAGAAATTGAAAAAAATCTAACATTTAATAAACTTTAAACTGTCGTCTGCAACTTCTTTGAACTTGGACCAGTCTAAAGTTCTGGCATGTGGGAATGGGTTAAACAAAAGCCAATCCTACTTCTTCGTAAACATTACAAACCTCCTCTATTTCTGACGCATAATACACATCATTCAAGAGAACTTGGTGACCCAGCACTCTGCTTTTCTCTGCTGATGTGATTTGTATGGCATTTGGTCCAACCTGTAATCAGAAAAATTTAATAAGTTTTTATGCACTATTTTGTCTTACATACTTAGATATATCATAGTTAGAAAATAGTCCAGGGACAATATATCAAACATGTTTGACCTTGAGCTGTGATCTTTGAGCTATCTGGAAATTTGTATAAAATGGCACATCTATTCATGATGAAAACAAACAACGCAAATCATCTTGAAATTCATGCACAAATACGGGATGTTCCAGACAAGCTCAATTTGAATGTTCAATCCTGAGCAGTGACCTTGACCTTAGAGCTAAAATTTGTTTCAAAAGAAACACCCTCTCATGACAGAAAACAATAGTGTCAAGTTATATTGAAATTCAAACACAAATGTCGAAGATAAATTTCAGAAAAATTCGGATGCAGTAAGGCACATACATCGACTTGTCAAAGTGACAACTATGTCTTGCTAACCGAATGCCGGCAAGACATAAGGATAATTACAGAAAATGTTTTCTGAGAAGGTAATTAGTATTTCTTTTTTCTTTTGACATTACAAACAATTTTATCAACTATGCATTCCTTTGACATCAATTCTATGTTAAGAGTAATTTTAAAACTTTACCTACCTCATAAATTAAATCATACTTTATAGCATATTATACCACCTCACCAAGGGATGTGTGCAAGAATTACTAAACCCTTTCCTGTTTTGCAAAATTTTAGACCTGACAAAATTCAAAGGCTTTGTAGACAACAAAAATAGTCATTCAATAGGGTAGAAAATATTGTGGAAAAAGAAGAAATTTCTTCTTTTTCCACAATGTTTTCTCAACTATAAAATCACATGGACGTAAAAACCAGGAATTGAACAGGAAAGGGTTAATTTGTATACAATTTGAAATCAAAGAAAAGGCCATTTGTCTAAGACAAAAGTCATTTGCAGGGCTTGAAAATTCTACTTGTCCGCTCGTCCTGCACATTTTTTCCTTCTTTGTCTATAAATGAAGCACTAGTAAAATTAGAAAGATTTAAACACAGAAATTAATGTAACACTATATTTTCTGAATGTGCAGGATGGGTAAAACTCTTTAGGAATTTTCAAGCCCTGGTCTGGCATCAGAGTTACAAATGTACTAATCAAAACTCAAATCTAATGAGGATTTGAAGGAACTAGATGGTTGTCCCAGAACACCTGCTGTCGAGCCGGCAAAGTTTTGACCATCAATTTTGTATTTGACCTTGAGCTTTGACCTTGAACTTGAAGCTATCCAAAAAATTCTTTTAAATGGCACATCCACTCATGATGGCAAATAATTGTGCCAATTTATTTTGAAATCCATCCATAATTGTAGGAGAAAAGCTCTTGACAATCACAATTTTAGTGTTTGACCTTGAGCTGTCACCTTGACATTAGAACTATCCCAAAAATTCTTTCAAATGGCACATCTACTCATGATGGAGAAAGTTATTTTGAAATCCATCCATAAATGTAGGAGTAATTGTTTGGACAAATACAATTAGTGTTTGACCTTGAGATGTGATCTTGACATTAAATTCTTTCAAATAGCACATCTACTCATGATGGAGAATAATTGTGCCAAGTTATTTTGAAATCCATCCATAAATGTAGGAGTAATTGTCAGGACAAACTGGGACGGATGGATGGACTAACGCACTAACGCACATACACCAACCTGTCATGGTGACAACTATGTCTCGGTCACCGCAAGTGGGCTCGACACAAAATTAACAATAACCATTGTATTGATGCAAAATAAATTCTGTAACATATCTCATGAATGACTGAAAAGTATATCACACCAGTAAGAAATGTTGATGGAACCGTTAACCAATTACCTGACGACAAAATTTTTGACTGGTCCAAAATGACAGAAGCTGCAGACGACAATTTCAAGATGATGGAATTTTAATTAATTTTGTCTTTTTGAATAGAAAACATTGTGGATAATGAAGAAATTGCTTGATATAAGCAATTTTTTCATTTTCCACAATGTTTTCAAGTTGTGGATAATGAAGAAATTGCTTGATACAAGCAATTTTTTCATTTTCCACAATGTTTTCAAGAGCTTTTCCTTTGAAAAAGGGATTGAATGGGAAAGGGTTAATATGAAAACTACCTGTGGCATCTATGTCTTGCTTACTTTTTACTTCAACACCACACAGTCACCCTTTTTTAAGCCTCATCACAAAAAAGTTCAAGAAAACAATGTGGAAAATTAAGGAATAGCTTATCTCAAGCAATTTCTGTGTTTTCCACAGTATTTTCAACCTTGAAAGACCGGAATACTTGAAATTCTATCAAATTAAAAGTTTTCGTCAGCACATTTTCTGAATTTGGACAAGTTTGAAAGTTTGTCATGTTGGAAAGGGTTCAAGATGTCATTGAGCAATATCTGAAAACACAAACCTTTATGGTAACTTTGGTATCTTTATGAGAAAGCTTGAGGGCATTATTTGAGATCTTTAAATCTTCCTCCAAGGCCACAGTAGACCCCGGCAGTTTCTGTTGATCAACATCTATATATTCATTCAGACGAGCTGGGTGGTCAATAAACACTAACTTTCTGTTACCCTGTAAAAAAGTTTTCATAACATATGCAAATCCAAAATCATTTTTCATTTCAGTATCTTTAAACCATTACCAGACAAAACAATTTCAGACTATTCTGAAATGGAAGGAGTTGAAGATGATAATTTAAACTTAATGAACTTTAGATTTGTCAACTCTCTGAAAAGAAAACTTTGTGGAAAATAAAGAAATTGTTTGTTGCAGTTGCTTCATTCTCAGAAAACAGTTCGAAACTAGAACAACTATCACTAAAAATTATGAATACATCCGCCAATATACATATATTTCTTGTCACTTAGGCAATTATTCTTCAATGTCATTTAAGGGCAGTGCCAACTAATTTGTAAGTCAAATCAGGGGCAATAACTCATTCATTCTTGATAGAATTTTTACAGAAAAATGCATCTTGCACATCTTCAACTTCCAACAAAAACTTCTGCTGAGTATTAAGTGAATTAGCAAATATCCGTAAGCATTGGCCAGACTAGCATTTTCAAGTCAAATAAGGTGCACAAACTCAATAATATTTGATTGATTGATTGGGGCTTAACGCCGCTTTTAATAGTATTTAAGTCATATCACGGCGGCTGGAGCACCTAACAATGGATACCTGGTATTTCTCACACCAGTACTACCACTACATCATTTCCTAGCCTCCAGCTGCTATCCCACTTAGTTTTACAATTATCCACCCATTGGTGAGAGACAAATGTCAGAA
Source organism: Fragum fragum (assembly GCA_946902895.1). Classification (NCBI taxonomy): domain Eukaryota; kingdom Metazoa; phylum Mollusca; class Bivalvia; order Cardiida; family Cardiidae; genus Fragum; species Fragum fragum. The sequence goes on along the minus strand of OX336376.1, from coordinate 41,145,569 downwards.
AGAATATGTGCCGCCACCTGGGATCCAATGACATCCTATCAATAATGTTTGATGGAATCATCACAAAATTTGCGTCTTTCATATCTACAACTCAAAATGGACACCTCTGCCAATTATAAAGCTAATCTTACTGAAATTGCAGGGGCAGTTATCTGGACAAGTAGTTTTAACCCTTTCCCATTAACGGAATTTTAGACTAGTCGAAATTGAAAGAGGTTGCAGACGATATTGGATAGTGTGAGTAATCAGATGACAAAACATCTTATATGGTAGAAAAAAATTCTTGAGAAAGGGAGAGATTGCTTGGAACAAGTCTGATCTAAGTCTACACCCAGTTTGTCCTTTTCAAGGTAGAGATGTTCATAGAATCATTTTTCAAAGTAATTATAAACCCACAACTAGCTGTTCCAGTACTTTTAGCCCTTTGATTTTAAGGCAATTCTGAAAATGGATTTTATTCAGCATGACAATTGTTAACCCTTGTCATGCTGAACCCGGAATATTCCGGTTTTGGCAGGAGGTGTAGACTAAGATCAGACTGCACTTGTGTGCAGGCTGATCTTAGTCTACACCTACTGCTTTTACTTTTCCTTCCAGAGTTGTTCATGAAGTTGATTTCTAAAAGAAATATTGATTTTTGAATAACAAGTTCTATCAGTGCTTTCAGCCCTTTGATTTGACAGCAATTCAGTAAGGTAATTTATACAGCATGACAATTGTAAATAAAGAAATCTTACCCTTAAAGGTGTAAATATTCTATCATGAAACTTGGTGTATTCTCTGACCCATGAATTACAGTTATAAATATACGTAGACACAATATTTTGATATACAGCTTCTGGCATCACAACAAACCATTTGGACAGGAAATCAGTCTGTAATTGAAACAAAATATTAAAATTAACATTGAAATGCACTGATCAAATAGTAAGACTGAAAGGGACCTCTTGATAAAATTACTGTATCTTTAATCAATACTCATGAAGTAAAATGGAAGATTTCATTTTAAATTAATTTGTCGTAGGGATCGCAATCACTTGACTTTTATCAAATATTCAAAGTTATCAAATACAACAAATATTAAACCTTAACCCGTTATCAGATGGCAAAATTTTAGACAGGCAGAATTTCAAAGAAGTTGCAGAAGCCAATTCTAAGTTAATGACATTTTTCAGATTTTCGTCTTTTGGGAAGAAAAATTGTTGAGAAATAGGCATTTTATACCAATAACTTTCACTTTTTAACATTTTAGGAAGATTATAAACAAATATACTTACCCTAAATCTGTTCTCAGCACAAGTGTGTGTAAAGTCTATCACCAGCTCAAAGGGTTTGTTCAAATATGGCTTTAATGTCAACAGCACATGATAGATCAACAAGTCTCCATTGATCTCACCTACCCTGTAAATTGATTAGCAAATGAATTAAACTTTTACAGTATAGATTTAGGATATATTTCAGCTTTTTATTCGAGAATGTATTCCCCGTCTCTAAACTAGTAACTACTATGTATAATGTATGAAAAGGAGGAAATTGCTTGTCCTGAGTAAATTCTCCTCTTCTCACATTTTTTTCAACCCTATATGGCTCGTATTTTCAATTTCAACCCCATCACCAGCACCCTTTTATAATTTGGACTAGTCTATAATGTGTTGTTTGGAGTCTGAAATTCATCTATAAATGTAGGAGATATGCTCTGAACCTCAATTTGAACATTTGACCTTCAGCTGTGATCTTGACCTTATAGCTATAAAAATCGTTTACTTATAAAGTCATTCATTTAGACTGGAAGTGAAGGTTCATATCCAACATGTCATTCATTTTTGTTGTTTAGCTACTTTAAACCCATTCCAACACAAAGACGCATTTAAATGCCCCTCAATATGAAAGCTTTTGAAAACATTGTGAAGAATGAAGAAATTGCTTGTTACAAGCAATTTCTTCATTATTCACAATGTTTTCTATCTTAACAGATAAAGACTTTGAAGATTTAATCAACTTAAAATTGTCGTCTACAACAGTCAACTTCTTTGAATTTGGACCGGTCTAATATTTTATCATTGGGTAATGAGTTAAATTCTGTAACACAGCATGGCATTCCGGTTGGTCAACCAACAACCTGCCTTTAGTTTTATGTCTTTTTAGGTCAGTGGACATTTCCAGTAAGAAGTCAGGTGTTTAACCCTTTCCTGTTTTTGAAATTTTAGACTGATCCAAATTCAAAGGTTTTGCAACCAACAATTCAAACTTAATTTTTTTTCAAAAATTATTATTCAGCAGGGTAGAAAATATTGTGAAAAAAAGATGAAGTTGCTTGTTACAAGCAATTTCTTCTTTTTCCACAACGTTTTCCCAAGTATAAAACCACAGGGACGTAAAAACAGTGATTAAATAGGAAAGGGTTAAAAAGCCTTAAGTCAAAGATTTTAATAGAACACCATCAATCTATCTGAAGATTCATCTGTTTGAAAAAGCCCAAGTCAAGTTTACTTTCATACAAACATTCTCATGCACAGAAGCATTAAATAGATACACACCACAATTTTCATGAATAACCCATTACTGCACATTGCAACATTTTCATGCACTGAAGAAAAGTATCCATTGAAAATTTTTTTTGGGGAAAAAGAGAAATTGCTTGTTACAGACATTTTCTAATTTTTTCCAAGTTCTTTCTACTTTTTCCTCCAAATAGAAGGCACTTAGAATCTTTGTCTTCAACGTCTTTCAATTTAGAACAGGCTAATATTTGCCTTATTTTAACCCATTCCCATGCAACAAAATTTCAGACTGGTCCAAATTGAAAGAAGTTGCAGACAACAATTTAAATTTTATGAAATTTTAGATTTTTTCCTCTCTTTGGAAAGAAAACATTGTGGAAAATGAAGAAATTGAATGTGACAAGCAATTTCTTCATTTTCCACAATGTTTTCCAAATCCTTTTTTCTTGGGGGCGTCTAACAGCATCACTAAGTGGGAATGGGTTAAACCTTGTCTGGATATAATACTGAATAAAATCCTTCTTCAAAATTGTATTAAAATCAAAGGACTAATGGCAATTGAGGCACTAGTTGTAGGTCAGTATTTCTTTTGAAAATTGATTTCATAATAAATTATTGCTTGAATTTGACAAACAGGTGGTGTAGACTAAGATCAGACTGCACATCTGTGCAGGCTGATCTTTGTCTATATCTCCTGCCAAATCAAGAATATTCCGGGTTCAGCATAACAAGGGTTAATTTATGACTAAGAACTAAAAAATGTATTACTTGTATCTTCTGGCAATATAATAAAAGACAGGATTTCCAGCCTTGCTGGTCCCAGCCTGGTAGAAGATGTGGAGGTTCTTCAAGGATTTGAACTCGTCCTTCTCATGCATGTTATGCTTTGACATGATCTCCTCAAACTTTGTGCTGGTCATGTCCATGCTGCTCCACCTTCATAAAATATAATTAAACAATTAGCAAGTTGCCTACCTTAACCCTTTCCTTTTTAATCCAATGTTTTACAGTCCTGTAAATTTGTGATTCAGAAAATATTGTATAAAAAAAAATAGCTTGTAACAAGTAATTTTTTCTTTTCTACAATATTTTCACCCCTACTGAATGGTTATTTTTCAACTTAAATCCAATTTTAATTTCTGTATGGAAAACCTTTGAATTTGGTCAGGTCTAAAATTTTACAAACAGGAATAGGTTAAATGAAATTGATTTTTATAATTCTATTGAAATCTATTGTCTGAAGCCTCTTTCAATTTGAAACATTATGTTGTCTGGTAATTGTTTTAACGAACAAAATCTACTTTTTGATAAAATGTGTGAAACAATTTTATAGAAAGATAAGTTGACTTTAATCTAATATTTGTTAAAATATATTTCAAGAAAATGATAATTTCACAAAAGTAGCTGACAGAAAAAACATACCTAGATTCTGCCAAGATGTGTATCTTACTCATTGATAACCTGGAAAATAGATATTGAGTTTTGATAATTACAAACGTATAAAAGCGTAAAACTAACCCCTATAATGGAAAAGCTTTAAGACTTGCCATAAGGAACAGCTAAAAACATGGCATGAATAACCTAGGAAAAGCTTACCCTTGAGCTGAATAATATCCTTGAAAATTGTTTTCAAGGCTGAAAGAATTGAAAGCTCCAAGTTGTAAGTGAATATTTCTTTTCATAATTCATAACAAATCCAGCTTAAAATATCAAAAAGGTGGTCTTCACAAAGATCAGACATCCCGCAAAAACCTAAATATATTGGATTTACCATGAAAATGGTTAAGCTATTGGTACACCCTATATATCAGACAGCGTTTTCAAACGTTCTAATAATTGTATGTCACAGTCAAACAGATGTCAAAGGGTAAAGAGAATGACAATTATATGCTAGGGCTCTAAAGACCAAATCAAACTGTATAAATTCACTTTAAAAATGCACAGAACAAAGGTTATCTTTTGCCTTTTTATTACCTATTTAAATCATGTTGTCTTTTACATGTTTGAACAGGATTGTTAAACAAGGGGTGTTCTCAAGACTTTGAGAAATAAAAAAGTACTGCCTACGAAAGCCAAAGGCTAAGTTTTTAGGTGCTAGATAGATTGATTGAATGGGGTCTAAAGCCACTTTTAACAGTATTTAGGTCATATTGTGTGGCTGGAGCACCTAACTATGGATTCCTGGTATTTCTCACACCAGTACTACCACTACATCCTTTCCTAGCCTCAAGCTGCTATTCCACTTAGGTTTACAATTATCCACCCATTCGTGAGAGACAAATGTTGGAAAGGATATGTGTCGCCGGCGGGGATCAAAACCATGACATCCTATGGTTGAAAGATAAGGAGTCTGATGCGCTACTGACTGCACTATGACGGTGATCTGGTGCTGGATAGAAGGTAATAAATCTAAGTAAAAAAAGGGGCACAATTCTTACTAAATGTATTTAGAGTTACCTCTCTTGGTAATATGGATTGCTATTTCTTAGTTAAGATATATTCCAAGTTTTAAAAGACTGCCTTAAGTAAAACCAGATACAAAATGTTACTTACTGTGAATCCAAGGGTCTGTGTTCAGGTGGCCCTAAATATGCCAATAAGGTAGCCATTTTGTCAAAGGGACGCCTTCCAACAGCTTTGTGATCTCTGAAAAAAGGAAATATATGTGATTCATGACATGAAAAGGGAACTTCCTTAGATCTGTTTAATCAATTCCCACTCAGTGACGCTTTTTGGACGCCCCTAAGGAAAAAAACTTTGGAAAACATTGTGAAGAATGAAGAAATTGCTTGGTACAAGCAATTTCTTCATTTTCAACAATTTTTTCTACCCAGAAAGTTGAAAAATCCAAAGTTGAGCCCGCAAAGCTTTGTAGGTATCATGCTCCAGATAAGTACAATTTCAGTGTTTGACCTTGAGCTTTGACCTTGAACCTATCCAAAAAATTACTTCAAATAGCACATCTACTCATGATGGAGAACAATTGTGCCAATTTATTTTGAAATCCATCAATAATTGTAGGAGAAATGCTCTGGACAAGCACAAATTTAATGTTTGACCTTGAGCTGTGACCTTGAACTTGAAACTATCCAAAAAGTTCTTTCAAATGGCATATCTAGTCTTGATGGAGAACAGATGTGCCATTTATTTTGAAATCCATCCATTCTTGTAGGAGAAATGCTTAAAAAAAGTTGATATTTTCTATACCATTACCATTTATAAGTACAAATAACAGCGTTTTGGGGTTTTTTTTATACTGAAATTTGTTTCCAAATCATGAGTAACTGTTTTCTCTGGTTTTTGTTGCTTTTTTTTGGGGGGGGGGGGTCTTTAACCCTTTCCTATTCAATCCCTGGTTTTTTTGTCCCTGTGATTTTATAGTTGAGAAATTATTGTAGAAAAAGAAGAAATTGCTTCTTACAAGCAATTCCTTCTTTTTCCACATTATTTTCTACCCTACTGAGTGGTTATTTTGTTAATTAAATCCACTTTTATTTGTTGTCTGTAGAACCTTTGAATTTGGACAGGTCTAAAATTTTGCAAAACAGGAAAGGGTCAAACTCCAAATCACACACCTACTACTAGACAGATAGTCCCCAATTTTTTCCTGGTTGTTCCAGAGAAGTCTGTGTAGAGCCAGAACATTTGCATCATTGATAAATGACAGACTGTGGTTGCCCGTATCTGGTATATCAACATCAGACGCTATCTCCGTGAAAAACCTGAAAATATAAAACAGTGAGTGAATTACATCAAATAGGCTGATGTAAGTATGAGCTGAGAAAGAATTTCAAAGTTACAGTCAAATAAAATGTACATGATTTATCATTTCTCATGTTTAATACCTTTGCCTTGACCTCGAAAATGAAAATGACAGAAATTTGCTAAATGAGCAAGCTTGCAACTTATGAAGTTGACAAGGAGTTAATTAGGACTGACATAACATTCTATTTATAAACAATCATTTTTTCTCGCTTTTTTCACTCTTTCCATGACTGACAGTTTCATGTTAATTGGTTACCAATATGAGTTGGCTTGAACAAGATCGACCATATAGCATTCAATACTAACCTCTTTCAAGCCTTAACCATTTCCCACATGACAAAATTTTAGAGTGGTCCAAATTCAAAGATGTTGCAGACGACAATTTAAAGTTTATGAAATTTCAGATTTTTTCATCTTTCTGGTTAGAAAATTTCTCCATTTTCCACAATTGTTTTCTAAAGTTTATATATTGAGGGGCGTTTAAAAGCGTCACTGTGGGAATGGGTTAAAGACAGTCTTGAGTATATCACAAAACTTTGACCTTGAAAGAGGATGAGATGATAATTTGCCTCTAGAAAAGTTGTCATCAAATACCTGACTAGCATACAATTATATTTTAGAGAGTACTGAATTGAAATTAGTTGCAGCCAATATTTGAAATGTGGCCAAATCTTTATATATTTTTGTTAGAAACGATAAAAAATATTGTGAAGAAAGAAGAAATTGTCAGAATGGGTTTATTAGTATTCACATTTTGTAAATTTCAATTTTCAAATATTTTCAACATTATTTTGTTGTTTACAAATATAATGTTGCTTGTACAAATATGAAAGTTTCTTTAATGCTTTCAGGTGGATTATCGAGAAATAACGGTAGATTATCATTTGATAAACTCACCGCCCTATCCAGTGAAATTATCAAAAAACTTATGCCCCGCTTTCATTCATTTCACCCTATCTGACGTTATCTGAGCAGAGCCAAATAAGTGATGTCATCATAAGCGTTGCATAGCAGTCATGTGCAAAATGACGCACTTTAAGAAAAATTGTCATATAATTATCGCATTTTGTCTAATTTTTGCATTAAAGAAATAGAACAATCGTTTGTTTCATTGTAAGATCGATTAATATTTCATTGGGTGAACAACAAAAGCTATATTTTCACTCGTGGCTCCACCACTCGTGCAAATATAGCTTTTGTTGTTCACCCAATGAAATATTAATTGATCTTACACTGAAACAAACGATTATCCTCTATATCATATACTAACCTCCTTCCTGCCTCAAAGTTGGTCTTGAGGATATCATTAAATGCCCTCATATGGTTTTCCTTTGTAAACAATAAATGATTTGCAATGTTCTGCATGATCTTACACATCAGGGTCAGCCCTCTTTTTATCTTTGGTGTTGCTTCTACATCAATAATGCCCGACTCATATGGAGATACTGAAACAAACATCATGAATCATGATGTAATGATAGAACTACTGCCTAGTGTAAAACTCATGTGTACCTTAATTCATTTAATAAATACTCTAAATTTGAACCAAATTCAAAACACAAAAATTATATTAAGTAGAACTTTTTTTTATGTAATGTAATTTGAGGCATATTTCATCTAAACAATCATTGAATGTTTAACCTTAAGCTGTGACCTTGACCTTGGAGCTATCTGAACATTTGTTTTAAAGGGCTATTCTACTCATGATGAAGAACGATAGTACTAAGTTATTTTGAAAGCATTCTGTAGGAGATATGCTGTAGACAAGCTAAGTTTGAAGGTTTTGACCTTCAGCTGTGACCTTGAAGCTACCTGAAAACTTGTTTGAATTGGAACATTTATGCATAATTAAAAGCAAATTGTTCCAAGTTATTTTGAAATCCATCAATAAATGCAGGAGTTATTATGAGGACAAATGTGTGACCTTAAACTGTGACCTTGACCTTTAGGTTATTTGAAAGTTTGTTTCAAATGATACATCTACTCATGATGGAAAACAATTGTATCAAATTACTTTTAACCCTTTCCTGGTTAATCCCTGGATTTTACGTCTCTTTCTTTTTATACTTGATAAAACATTGTGGAAAAGAAGAAATTGCTTGTAACAAGCAATTTCTTCTTTTACCACAATATTTTCTACCCTACTGAATGACCATTTTTTTAAAAAAAGGACTTTAAATTGTCTTCTGCAAAATGTTTGAATTTGGACCAGTCTAAAATTTCAAAAACCAGGAAAGGGGTAAATCCATCCATATACATACATGGTCAAATTTGGATGGACTAAAGCACTTTCCCACATTAACATTAACTTTTTATGGTGACAACTATGTCAGGCTCAAAGCAAATGGGCTTGACAAAATCATAAAATCACTGAACAAAATATATGGAGAAGAGGAAATTTGCACAATAAAACCCACCCAAAACCCCAAACTTTCCAACAATTATTTAATCCGTACTAAACACAATTTACTTTGACTGTTTTGTGAAACGTCTAAACTCAGTAGCAGTTGAATTTCTTTAAGAGATGAAGAGAAAATTTTGTTTTCATGGAGGTATGAACCCAAAAACCAAATTACATAGTATGAATACGCCAAGTGGATTCATACATTGTGTGATTAGGTTTTTTGGTTCATACCTCCATGAAAACAAAAAATATTCTCTTCATTTCTTATAATTTAATAGCATCAAGCGAAAAATGCAACAACTTAACAAATTTTGATACCTCTTTGTAGTCAACTATTTTGTGCTGAAGCATTCAAAATGGCTGTGTACTCAAAATTTTGTTCATGGAGGTATGAATTCAATTTTTTGACCAATCAGATCGCTCGTTTTTGATAGACTAAACTAACAATTAAATTATTTCAGATTGATTTAACCCTTGTTATTCTGAACCCAGAATATTCCTGTCTAGGCAGCAGGTAAAGACAAAGATCAGCCTGCACAAAAGTGCATTCTGATCTTAGTCAACACCTCCTGTTTGTCTCCATCAACCAAGAGTTGTTTACAAAATATTAATTTTCAAAATAAATTTTGACAGATAACTAGTGCTTCCTATGCTTTAAGGTCTTTGAATTTTAATTCAAATTCAAAAGACGAAATTATTCAGCATGACAAGGGTTAAAATGAAAGAAGTTACAGAAGATTTTTCCAGGCAAAGTTGAATTGCAAAGTAATTGACAGAGGGGGTAGAAACTACAAGGAAATAAGAAGCAATTTCTCCTTTTCCCATAATGTTTTCTGCAATATATAAAATATACTCAAAGTGAAGAATTGTTTGGTAATGGAATGATTTGCACCAACCAAATACAGTAAATCTTGTATTAACCTTTTCCCATTCTCTGCAATTTTACATCACTGTGATTTTATACTTGAGAAAACATTGTGGAAAAAGGAGAAATTGCTTGTAACAAGCAATTTCTCCTTTTTCCACAATATTTTCTACCACATAGGATGGTCAGATTTTAAATTGCTTGCATTTTCATTGTCGTCTGCAACCTCTTTCAATTTGGACTAGTCTAAAGTTTCATAAAACAGGAAAGGGTTAAATAAGTGTTAAATCACAGCATGCATATGAGACAGATAGAAAAGAAAGTATCAGAAAACCAGGTTTTAAGAATTTGCAAAAAATATATCACAAAATCCTGACAATGAGCTTTTGTTCACATGGGGGCAAAATTAATCTGAAATTTTCATCAAATATTTCAACAAATGTAGAAGTTGCACCTATAAGAAAATTTTGACTAAAACTATATTTGCCTTGCTGAGCATTACCCCATCCCCACTCAATCACGCTTGATGTCTCAGAGAAAGAAAATTCGTAGAACATTGTGGAAAATGAATGATTGATTGTTACAAGCAATTTCTTCTACACAATGTTTTATTTTCCAAAAAGCAAAGAATTTTCAAAATTTCACCAACTAAAGATTTCCTCTGCAAAATCCTTGAATTCAGACCAGTCTAAAATTTTGTCCTCTGATAATGGGTTAAACAGCCTGCCTGTCCAACAATACCAATCTAATCATCAGGTTTCTCCTCTGTAAACCAGGTAAAAACCAAATGAAGACCACTTGAAAACAACCAATTCAACCATCTAACAACCATTGAAAGCATCACTTAACCCTTTCCCGTACAATCCCTTGTTTATACGTCCCTGTGATTTTTTACTTAAGAAAATATTGTGGGAAAAGAAGAAATTGCTTGTCACAAGCAATTTCTGCTTTTTCCACAATATTTTCTACCCTACTGAATGGTTATTTTTCAAATTAAATCCACTTTAAATTCTAGTCTGTAAAACCTTTGAATTTGGACCAGTCTAAAATTTTGATAAATGGGAAAGGGCTAATTTGATATTTTGTAACCCATTACCAGACGGCAAAAGATTAGATTGGTCCAATTTCAAAGATATTGAAGACAACAATTTTTCTTAATTAATGAGGGTGGTCTTTTGTGTATGTGTCTTTTAAGGTAGAAAAACATAGTGAATAATAAAGAAATTCCTTGTCCATAGCAATTTCTTCATTTTCCATAGTGTTTTACGAAGCTTTTTTACTTGGGTTGTCAAAAAGTGTCATTGTGTGGGAATGGCATAAGTTTTATAATGAAGCTTTCAGCTTCATTAGCAATCAATTTGATTCCATTTTCTGTGTTACTATACTTTTAAATTTGAACCATTCAATTCTTTTTCTTTACAAGTAATTAAGATAGAAAAACATAACAAAACTAAATGCATGCACACATTACACAAAAGAAGATACAAAAGGTCTTTTTACTAAGATTTTTTCACCTTTTAAGATTAACTTTATTAAAAGGACCTAGCTGCCTTTTGCATTTCAAATTCTTTAGTAATAAATAGTTATATAAAAGCCTATGTATTAAATAAGAACAAATATTGTTCAAAAGCAATCTATTCTATAGAGGCAGAATAATATTCTGTACATATAGATATTCTGTTAAATACAAACCATGCATAGCATGCAGTGTTTAACCCATTACCAGACGGCAAAATTTTAGACTTGTTCAGATTGAAAGTAGTTTATGACAACAATTTAAAGTTTTCGAGATTTTAGATTTTTTCAATTTTCTGAGTAGAAAACATTTGTAAAATGAAGAAATTGCTTGATACCAGCAATTTCTTCATTTTGCACAATATTTTCCCAATTGTTTTCTTTGGGGGAAGTCAAAAAGTGTCAATGAAAGGGAATGGGTTAACAAAAGCTTGGAAATACTACCCAAAAGCAAGTATTTTCAAATTCACATGAATATGAAAAAGAAAAAAGAAAATCAAGTGAGTGTTTTTTGTTGGTTTTTTTTTTGTTTATTTGTCTTAAAAGCTTAAATAGGAATGGTCAGGAAAAATAGACTTGTGGGGAGCTTGCAATACTTTTTGTGAAATGACCAACCATGATGAGAAATTGATTGATATTAATTAGATCTAAACCAAGAAATTGGGGCACACTTTTGATTTTGTTGCTTTGCCTTCATTTAAAGAAGAGGACCATGATAGTCCTAGATCGCTCACCTGAACTGTCTGCTGTTAAAAAAAATGCAATTAGAGACAAATAACTATAATCAGTTTCATGAAGATTGAGGCAAAACTGTGACTTCTATTTTGTAAACAAAGGAATTGTCATTATGGCCCCTTTTCCTTTGTTATCCTATAGAACCTTCCCATAATCTATAAGGTTCATCTTTATGACCTAAAAAGCACCCTGACCAAGTTACATGAAGATTGAGCCAAAATGATAATCTCTAGAGCATTAACAAAGAAATTGTCATTAAGGCCCCTTTTTCTGTGTTTCCAAAAGTACCTTCTTATAATCAATAGGGTTCATCCTTGTGACTAAACAATTATTCTGGCAAATTTGCATGAAAATTCAGCTAAAATTGTGGTCTCTAGAGTGTAAATGAAGAAATTGTCATTAAGGCCCCTTTTCCTGTGTTTTCCAAAAGAACCTTCCCATAATCAATAGGCTTCATCCTCATGCCCTAATAATTATTCTGGCCTAGTTTCATGAAGATTGAGCCTAAATTGTGGCCTAGCCTCTAGACTATAAACAAAGAAATTGTCATTAATGCCCCTTTTTCTGTGTTTTCCAATAGAATCCTCCAATAATCAATAGGGTTCATCCTCGTGATCAAACAATTATTCTGACCAAGTTTCATGAAGATTGGGCCAAAATTGTGGCCTCTAGAGTGTAAACAAAGAAATAGTCATTAAGGCCCCTTTTCCTGTGTTTTCGGAAAGATCCTTCTCATAATCAATAGGGTTCATCTCTATGACCTAAAAATTATTCTGGCAAAGTTTCATGAAGATAGAGCCATATTTGTGGCTTCTAGACAAAGAAGTTGTCATTAAGGCCCCTTTCCTGTGTTTACAAATAGAACCCTCCCATAATCAATAGGATTCATCCTCATGACCTAACAATTATTCTGACCAAGTTTCATGAAGATTGGGTCAAAACTGTGGCCTCTAGAGTGTAAACACTTCAATTGTTGAAGCCGCACAATGCACGACGGACGACAGACATTCAACAATCACAAAAGCTCACCATGGTGAGCTAAAAAAGGGTAAATAATCTCAATGACACAATTTGAATGGGTACCCACAACAATGGGGACAATGAGAAATAATAATTGAAATTATTCCTCTTATGTAGAATGGAATAGTTAACATAATCAATTGAACTAACTTCATGCAAGAAGTGGTCACAATGTTTTATTTATTTTCATTCTGATAGCGTAATGAACCTCTTTTGTCAGACATCATAGACACAGATCAGCCCACACATAAGAGCAGTTTGATCTTTGCATACATTACCTGCCATTCAATTGACCCATTCCCATACAGTAACGTTTTTGACACCCCCTTAGAAAAAAGCCTTGAAAAATCATTCTAGAAATGAAGAAATTGCTTGTTACAAGCAATTTCTTCATTTTCTACAATGTTTTCTACCCCAAAAGACAACGAATTGTTAAATTCAATTAAATATAATTTGTTGTCTGCAACTTCCGTCATTTTTGACTAGTTTAAAATTTTGTTGTCTGGTAACAGGTTAAGTCAGCATGAAAAGGTCTTAAATGATGCTTGCGTGTGTTTGTAGTGCATTATCTATTACAGTGATGAATATGAATCAACTACAAAACAGGTACAAAACAGGTACAAAACACGCACCACCACATTCAAAACAAGTCAGTGCTCCAAATAAAGAATTTACAGTGAAGAGGTCAGAATTTGCAGTGAAAAAGTTTGAATTTACTGTGGAAAAGTCAGAATTTACAGTGAATAGCTCAAAGTTCATAGAATAGAAATCAGAATTTATATTACCCTATCCGAGAAGACAAATTTTAGACTAGTCCAAATCAAAAGAAGTTGCTGAGGACAAATTCAAGTTGATGGAATTTGAAAAAAATCCTATTGGATAGAAATAAAACTATTATTGAAGAAAATGCTTGTTACAGGCAATTTCTAGATTTCCCACAATGTTTTCCAATACCTTTTTCTTGAGGGGCGCCAAAAAGTATGATTGTGTAGAAAGGTGTTAAAGTTGCAAGGTGAGGACAAATTACATTTTTGTTATCATCACCATGAAGTTGTTGTTTTTTCCTATCCCATTTTTCTTCAATTAGAATTATTTGTCTTTAACCCATTTCAGTGAATTCTGTATTTTGACATCAAACCCACCTTTAAGACATTTAGCAATAAACAACATAGTTCAAAAGGAGAAATTGCCTATTGTAAAAAAATTCTACTTTTCTCACAATTCTTTCTACACGACATGGCACTCAATTCTAAATTCAAGTGCACTTTAAAGCAACTTCTTTTAATTTTGACCAATCAAATGGGTTAATCTGATAATGGGTTTATGACAGACTATTAATTGAGTCCATGCGTGACATTACCAAACATTACACATGTGCGCCAAGTAAAGAATCGGATCAGCCTGATCAGAGTCTGCACTCTGTAGATAGATACTGACCCAAAGCTTCTTTGAACAATCAGCGAAGATTCTAATTGCCCCGAATGGCTGTCCAGGGTTCTCTATGTGTGCAAGTCATGCACATGTGAAATAGTTGAAAATGTCACGCATAGGCTCAATTATAATTCATCTTTAGCTTAGTTGTTTCTTTGAATAGGGTTTAACACCACATTACCATGGATTCCTAGTATTTCTTTAACCAGTACTACCACTACATCCTTTCCGAGCCTCCAGCTGCTCATCCCATTTAGGTTTATGATAATCCACCTATTGTTAAAAGACAAATATCAGAAAGGATATTTGCCGCGACCAGGGACTCAACCCTGGACCAATGGTTGAGAGTCAGATGCCCAACCCACTGCCCTATGGCTGTGGCCTTCATTTTCGGTTTTCAACCATCAGTGCAGAAAAATTCTCTCAGAAATATTCCACAAGTCCATCAAATCTGGACTGGGCAAAATATAAAATCTATATGATATAGTTGTCTGACTTGACAACAGCTATAACTTTTAGAACTTTGAGGACTAGTTTTTCAACAAAAAGTTAACCCTTGTCATGCTGTATAAATTACCTTATTGAATTTCTGTAAAGTCAAAGAAAAGCACTGATAGAACTTGTTCAAAAATCAATATTTCAGAAATCAATTTCATAAACAACTCTAGCAGGAAAAGTACAAGCAGGTCTACACATCCTGTCAAAACCGGAATATTCCGGATCGAGCATGACAAGGGTTAAAATTGTCCAAAATACCCTTTGGTGTGATCTTTTCTCGTTTATGAAATTTCTTAGAAAAACCCTATTTTTTTTCTATTTTGTCTGTTAATAAACAAACGACATACTAACCCATTGTCATTTTGACTTGTCTAAATTCAAAGAGTTTGTAGACAATGTTAACCTGGTACTAGATGGCAAAAATTAAGAGTGGTCAAAATCAAAAGAAGTTGAAGATGTTAATTTCAAGCTGATGAACTATATTTTCCCAATCCATCAAAAGATAGAATAATGTGATAATGGGTTTATTGAACTCACAATGAAGAGAAAGTTAGCCGTTACATATCCATTCAAGAGGTCAGGTAATAAATGGAGTGGAGCAAGATTATTGGTGGCCTGTAAAATTCTTTATATTTTACCGGAGCACTGATTATTAACTAGAGTGTTACCTATAGCCGGATTGATGAATCGTAAAAATATTACGGTTCCAATCACCGTCCAGACTGCCTCACCGGTACTCTGCTGAAATCTCTGATTGACCACTTGATAAAGGCAGTGGCACATACTCCGTAACTTCGAGGGGAACCTGCCAGGGGCAAGTTTTAGTTTGTGTTAAAAAATCTTTTCTTTATGCATCTATGAATTACTACATGTCATAATGTCAAGAGAAATCTTTGATTAGTATTGAGTCGGTCATTCGTAATCCGTTGGGGAAAAAAATTCAGCCTAAAAGAATTCTTTCATAAAAACTTAAGATTATCTAATGGAATAACTGTTTCAATGTAAGATTGATTTCTCTTTGACTTAGTGCAGAACAAAACCTGTATTTTCAAGAGAGGTAGACTGCACAGTTAAAACCAAAGATTTTGTTGTTCACACGATGAAAGATTGTTCTATCTATTTTTAACAAAAATGTGGAATTTTTCTTTTTCATTTACCTACATGAATGACATGGCAACATAAGGGCAAAATCGGTGTCTTACGTCCCCCTGATATAAGGGTCAGCATAAAATGAATGATTGCTGGAATAAATCTTTCAAACCTAGAGTTTACCATTCAATAATCATACTGCTTTATTGATGAAATTGGCAGCCTAAATGTCGTAATTACAGCTTGAATAAGCTGTAGTTACAATGTTTAAGTTGCCAAACCAACAAAAAACATTAACAAAAATAGCGGCGAATGGCCGGAGCTCAAAACTTATTTTGGTCTCAACGAATGATTTCATTTGTTGACTTGACATTTCAATGACAGCCGCAATTGGTCAATTATACCCGGGAAATCTAGATAACCCATGGGGAAGGATTAATGAAAAGTAGATCTTACACTGAAACAAAAAATTATCTTCCATAAAATTAAGAGTGACAAACAAATTAGAATTTGTTTGTATTTCCTATTGCAACAAATTTACCACCCTTTACCCAAAACTACTAAATAATCAAAGATTTACTTGACAAATGTCAACATGTAGAAAGCTATTTAGATCAATTAAAATATAAAACAAGACATTTAATGGGATGCAAATTCTCCCAGCAATTGTGATTGGACATCCACAAGCAGCAAGCATGCCTATGATTGGTTAATCAGCCATTCTGTAAATCAAATAAAATAAGTGAGTGAGTCTAAGGTCAGTAGTATATCAATAAGCATATGTCAGTAAATAGAAGCAAAAATTAAAGAGGGAAACAAAGTCAATCACTGCAATCAAAGGCCTCGTTATCCAGATCCCAAAATCCTGTATTAGAAGTACATGGTGTATGTCAAGACTACCTTAACCTGTTACCAGACGACAAAATTTTAGACTGGTCCAAATTCAAGAAGCTGCAGAAGACAAATTCAAGTTGATAGCATCATGAATATCTCTGTCTCTCTGGGTAGGAAACACTGCAAAAAATGAAGAAATTGCATGTAACAAGTCATTTCTTCATTTTGCACATTGTTTACTAAACTCTTTTCTTGAGGGTCGTAAAAACTGGATTGTGTGGAAATAGGTTAAGCAATTTTTAAACAGGTCATTAAAGAATTAATGAAACTAGATGGTTGTCCCAGGACAACTGCTGTCGAGCCCGCAAAGTTTAGTAGGCATCATGCTCCGGACAAGTACAATTTTAGTGTTTGACCTTGAACTTGAAGCTATCCAAAAAATTCTTTCAAATGGCACATCTACTCATGATGGAGAGTAATTGTGCCTTTTTATTTTGAAATCCATCAAAATAATTGTAGGAGAAATGCTCTTGACAATCACAATTTTAGTGTTTGACCTTGACCTGTGACCCTGACATTAGAACTACCCCAAAAAATCTTTCAAATGGCACATCTACTCATGATGGAGAATAATTTTGCCAAATTATTTTGAAATCCATCCATAAATGTAGAAGTAATTGTCTGGACAAATTCGGACAGACAGATTAACAGATGAACGCACATACACAGACTTGTCATAGTGACACTTATGTCTCGCTCACCGCAAGCGGGCTCGACAAAAAGGGTAGAAATGTGTTGCAGACATGGATGCCCCTGCTAGAGTGCTTGTCACATGTCCTTCAGTTGTGACCTTGAACAAACACTCACACACTATCAGAGTTAACTCTGTATGCCTGTCTCCATTACATGGCAGGGGCATAAAAAGTGAGTGAAAACTGTAAAAGCTTAGTCTAAGCAATGTTTGAGCCTCATGTCTTATTTCCTTCAACAATGAATGCAAGACAAGACTTTGTGATTGTGACCCGAGTTTGTTCAGAGTGAGGGTATGATGACTATCCAGAAATTGACCAACTATTCCATAATGGAGGAGAAAGTCACTCTGTATAGCTATATTGACATTTATACCAGTATCAATTTTGACAAGCCATTCATTGATCATCGATTAGTAACATTGTAGTGACTAAGAAAAAAGGAATGCTACAGAGGTAAATGATATAGCTAATCGAAGATGATTGCAGTGCAGTGACTGACCAATAGATTAATTAGTAGGCAGTTCAAATTTTGGTATTATAGGATAGCAAAAGTTCAGTAATTAATGCAGTGGCTATATATTTGATGAAACTTGACAAATGGAATCATTTGTCTTAACTTTTCAAGCAATACTCATAAATAAAGCTTACATCTAAAGACAAAACTTTACCAAACAATAGATCACAAGTTTTTGTAAAGATCATAAACCGATTCCAACACACTTCTACCTTTTAAAGCCAAGCTTGGTAAACATTTTCGAAAATAAATGGCTTGTTACTAGCAACATCCTCATCATTTACAATATTCAATCCGCAAAAGACAAAGAATGCTTTTATTGAATTGGGTTGAACGTCACTTTTAACAGTATTTAAGACATATTATGGAGGCTTGAGCACCTAACCATGGATTGCTTGTATTTCTTGTACCAGTTCTACCATAATATCCTTTCCAAACCTCCACTTGCTCATCCCAATTAGGTTTACAGTTATCCACCCATTGGTTGGAGACAATTGTCAGAAAAGATAAACACTGAAGTGAGGATCAAACTCTATAGAATACATCTCAGGTCAGACAGTATGGTTAAAGATATGTCTGCAGATAGATGTTGTTTCTCTACTGTTTCCATTCAGTCTGTTCATAAAATGTCATCAATGTCTCTCATAATTAAATCCATTCAAACACCTCCCCTTTTTACAAGCCACAAAGAAAGTGGTTGGAAAAACAATGCAGAAAATAAGGAAATTCTTTTTCACGGTTTTCTACCCAGAAAAACAGATATACTTAAAATTCTATCACCCTTAACCCAAAACCAGGTGGCAACATTTCGGACTAGAAATGAAAGTAATTGAAGACGACAATTTAAAGCTTTTGGAATTTTGGATTTATTTTACATTTGGGGTAGAACACATTGTGGGCAATGAAGAAATTGCTAGTAACAAGTTCTTCATTTTCCACAATATTTTCAAAAGCTTTTTTTTTGGGGGGGGGGGGTCCAAAGTGTTATTGAGTGGGAAAGGGTTAAATTGACATCTGCATTCAGTTATCTGATAATTTTTCAGAGTAGCTCATACCTTGTAGTTTCAAAATTGCAAAGGCTTACTTCAGTTTTTTCCAAAATTAGAACTGATATGATTCTTAAATCTTGCAAATTCTTTTTAAAGCTGTAGTGAAAAACTTGAAAATCAATTTTTCATTGAAATGACTTGAATAATAGATATTTGCAATAGAAAGAACGCACCTTCATTTCAGTTAAGGCAATTACAAACACAGTTAATATGTTCAAGTTTCATCAAAATTAGCAAAAAAGCCATAGAAAAATTCTTTGACTAAAACATGGATAGGGAAAAAAAGTTACCTAATACAGGATTAAAAAAACGTAAAAAAATAACTGTTCCTGTTGCTAGGATACTGTCATACGGGAATCTTACACTAATAACTTGGTACAAACAGTGACACATTTCTCGCAGTTTAGGTGGGGATCTGTTAATATCATAGGAACAAAATTTGTGTCAAATAAAATCACACAATAAACATCTAAGTAACTGATTAGGATATAACAGTTGTAAAACATATGTTAATCACTTCTATGTAAAATATTAACACAATAACAAGAGCTGTCATCCAACAGCAGTGCTTGACTGCTCTTAATTCATAAAACTGACATAAACTCTAGGTCAACAAGGGAGATAAGTCTGCAAACAAAATATGTTTTTTGAAACACCATTCCCTCGACACAGCCTTTTTCCAAAATGTGACCTTGATAAGTGTAGGCGATCTTGTTCCAAGACTTTGACCTTGGTATCTGCAGATAGTTATTACTGAGATCTATTATCATACCAAATATGAGCATTATATCTTCAATAGACTTAAGTAATTTTAAATATTAAGGTTTTTGGAGGGTAAAATTTTGCACAAGTTTGACCTTGACAAATGACCTTAACCTTGACACATGACCTTAAATAGGTATCTGCAGATGGGTATCTATCATCATGCCAAATATAAGCATTGTATCTTGAAAAGGCTCATGGCAATTGTAAATGTCATATAATTTGCAGACAGACAGATAGAATAAAAGAAAGACATATTGACAACAGTAAAACAATATGCCCCTGACCTTTCGATATTGGGGCATAAAAGGCATGTCAAAATTGTAGCCATTTATCTTAACCCTATGAAATACTCATCATTTCAAAGATATGGTGTTGTTTCAAAAAAAACTAAGTGAAAAGGGGACAAAATTACACTTAATGTTTATCATAGTTATTGAACTTTGCACATACAAATAGATTACGTATGTTCTGAGACATGCATTTTTTTGTGTAAAAGGATGACCAGATGATAATATAGATGCTCGGGCAAGTAGAATAGCTCTCCTTACACTTGAACAGTCAAGCTTTACCCATTCCCACACATTCCCCCTTATTTACGCCCCATAAGAAAAATTGTAACTTTTTTCATGCTGTATAAATTACCTTTCTGAAATGCTGTCAAATCAAAGGGCTGAAAGCACTGATAGAACTTCTTGATAAAAAATCAATATTTCTTTAAGAACTCAACTTCATAAACAACTCTGACAGGAAAAGTACAAGCAGGAGGTGTAGACTAAGATCAGCCTGCACAAAAGTGCAGTCTGATCTTAGTCTACACCTCCTGCCAAAACCAGAATATTCCTGGATCAGCACGACAAGGGTTAACAATAAAGAAGTTTCTTGTATCAAGCAACTTCTTCAATGTTCAAAATGTTTTCTACCCGCTCATTGATATTAGTTTTACCATTGTCCAACCATTGGTGGGCAACAAAGCACACAACATTTAAGATGTGGTCTTATCTTTGAATTCTTTATCATACAGGGTAGAAAACAATGTGGGAAAAAAAGAAATTGTGGTAATCAGTATTTTCTTCTTTTTCCACAATAATTTTCTACATTATTTTCTCCAGTGTTTCAAAATGCAAGATTGTGTAGTAATGGGTAAAGCAGATGATAGATACTTTCTAGTGAAGATGAATAAGAAATGAGAGTAGAAAAAATGTATCTGCCAATTTATGTATTCAGGATATATATATAAATATATGCTGCCAAGATAGACTAGAGAATTCTAAGGCATATTCCTAAACCCATTCCCAAATGACAAAGTTTTAGTCTATTTAAAATTATAAGATGTTGCATTTCACAATTTCAAGTTGGTGAAATTAACAAATTATTTGCCTTTTAGGATAGTTTGCCTTTTAGGATAGAAAACATTATGAAAATTGAAGAAATTGCCTGTTATAAGCAATTTCTTCATCGTTCGTAATGTTTTCAAAGGCTTTGGGTGGGGACTATAAAAAGCAGGATTGTGTTGGAATGGGTTAACAGTCAGAAGAAAAGTCATTTATATCCCTGTAGATAAGACATAATCAGAGAGAGAGAAGTCAATAAAAAACATGACAATCATTGTTAATTTACCACTCAGTCCAACATTTTGACAGGATCGAGAACTAAAGCTCCGGAAAACATTGTAGGAAAAGAAGAAATTGCTTTCTCACTTCTCACAATGTTATCTATAGCAAATGGTACTTATCTTTCAAATTACACACATTTCTGATGTGGCCTGCAACTACATTCAACATTGACAGGTCTATAATTAAGTTTTCTTGTAATGGGTTAATAATAATATTCTCATAATTTGACTCATTTCTGGTTCTCCTCTCTTAATCCATTCCCACATGACAAAATTTTAGACAGGTCTTAATTGAAAGAAGCTACATAAGACATTTTCAAGGCGATGGAATTTTTAGATTTTTTCGTCTTTTTTTGGGTAATGTAATGAAGAAATTGCTTGATATAAGCAATTTCTTCATTTTTTACAAAGTTTTCGTAGCTTTTGTCTGGAGGGGCGTAAAAAGGAGGGATTGTGTGGGAATTGGTTATGAGACCCTTTCTATACATTCAGAATGAGAATTGGTCATTTGAAATTTTGCGGATTGGGATGCTGACGCCTGGCTTTTTAAGTGCTAGAGAGTGGATACAACTTCTAAGTCAAAAAGGGGGTATAATTTGTTCAAAAGTACATTCAGAGTTATCCCACTTGTTGGTATAGATTGCTCTTTTTATTTATACTGAGTTTCAAGTGAATGTGTCTGCAATACCAGATATTACATAATGTTTTGCAAAATTTTAGACCAGACAAAATTCAAAGGTTTTGCAGAAGAAAATTCAAAGTGGATTTAATTTGAAAAATAACCAGTTAGATTGGTTTGAATGGGGTTTTACGCCGCTTTATACAAACTTTCAGTTATATCACGGCGGCTGGAGCACCTAACAATGGAATCCTGGTATTTCTCACACCAGTACTACCATTACATCCTTTCCTAGCCTCCAGCTGCTATCCCACATAGGTTTACGATTATTGACCCATTGGTGAGAGACAAATAGTCGGAAAGGATGAGTGACGCCGTCGGGGATCGAACCCGGGACCTTAAGATTGACAGTCCGACGCACTACCAACTGCGCTATGACGGCGGCTAAATAACCAGTTAGAAGGGTAGAAAATATTGTAGAAAAAGAAGAAATTGCTTGTACTGAATTTCTGTTTTTTCTTCAATATTTTCTTAATTATAAGTTTACAGGTACGTAAAAACCAGGGAAGATTGAACAGGTTAGGGTTAAAGTTATCAGACGATGATGCAGACGACTTTGCCATAACAATGCCTTGGATTATCTACAAAAAACAACCAAGCTGAAAAATGTGATAACAGGCGAGCAAACTTTTCTTTAATAATGTCTTCCCTACTTTATTTCTTTAATCCATTCCCACACAATTATGCTTTTGAACACCTAAAGATAAGGAATTATGAAAACATTGTATAAATGAAGAAATAGCTTGAAACATTACTTCATTTTACACATGGTTTTCTGCCCAGAAAATTGAAAAAATTAAAATTTCATGACATTAAAAATGTCCCATGCAATTCCTTTCAATTTGGACCAGCCTAAATTTTTTTTGTTTAGTAATGGGTTAAAGAACATAAACATGAAGAATTGTGTGGTAATGAACTACGCATGAAAAATTTTCAAATAACACATATATTATATATCTATATATAAGGGACTTAACAGCATGATCTCGGTCATTCCTTCATGAAATAGTCCTAAAATTTTATCCCCCTCCAATAAACATATTGAGAAAAACCACCATGGAAAAAGTAGAAATTGATTGTAAGAAGCATTTCTTCATTTCCAACAATGTTTCTATCCTGTATGTCACTGATTTTCCTATTCAAACACTCATTTAGTTGTCATCTGTAACCTCTTTCAGTTTTGACCAATCTATAAACTGTTTTCAGGTCACAAATTAAGACAGAGAGCACAATTTTCTAATAAGTATACTTTACCTGCTTGCAGATCCTACAATTGCATTGAACACTTTTTGGGTGATGATTTGTAGATTCTTTTTGTTTTCTTCTATATTTTCACCTTGCTCCAGTCTGAAATTTAATAAAAGAGCACTTTAACATTTTATTTCTAGACAAGCGAAAGAACAAGATTGTTGAACATGAATGTCCTCACCAATTTTTTAAACCCTAGCACTTACCAGTCAAGCACTATGCCAGATGTTTTTATCCTTGTCATGCTGAACATGGAAAAATCCTATTTTTGCAGGAGGTATAGACAAAGATCAGCCTGCACACAAGTGCAGTCCGGTCTTTGTCTACACCTTCTGTTTGTCCCCTTTCAGTCAGAGCTGTATAAATAATCAATTTTCAAGAGAAATACAGACCTTCATTTAGACCTGCCAGTGCTGTCAACCCTTTGACCTTAAAGCAATTCTGTACAGGAATGTAATTCAGAATGACAAGGGTTAAGGACAAAAATTTATGCCAAATACAGGGGCATTTTTGCTTATTATTATGAGAAGACATCTTCTTTTTCTACAATATTTTCTACACTATTGAATTTTTCAAATTAAAGTCACTTGAAATTTTCATCTTTTAAACCTTTGAATTTGGTTAATCGATTGAATTGGGTTAAACACCAGTCATACAGCGGCGGCTGGAGCACCTAACAATGGATTCCTAGTATTTCTCACACCAGTACTACCAATACATCCTTTCCTAGCCTCCAGCTGCTAACCGAATCAGGATTACGATAATCCATCCATTGGTGAGAGACAAATGTCGGAAAGAATATGTGCCACCGATGGGGACCTTTGAATTTGGACGGGTCTAAATTCATAAAACAGGAAAGGGTTAAGCACATGTGAGATTGTTTGAATGTTACATTTAAGCTCAAAAATGAAATATTTGACAATTGATGGATTGCAGCTGTTGATCAATTAATAGATTGACCAATCAATTCATTCATTTCAACAGGAAGTAAATGATTTACCTCAAATAGTTGCACTATTTTTGGTGTAAGGCAAATTGATATTCAAAACTACAGCTTGAGTGATTGATTAAATGGGTTTAATGCCACTTTTAACAAAATTTCAGAAATATCGTGGAGGCTGAAGCACCCAACCACTGATTCTTGGTATTTCTCACACCAGTACCACCACAACATCCTTTCCGAGCTTCCAGCTGCTCATCCTACATAGATTTACCATTTTCCACCCATTGGTGGGAGACAAATGTCAGAAAGGTTATTCTGTGCGGCCATGGACTCATCGACTTAGGGTCCTACACCATTTGAGTGACCCAAATACAAAAGGTCACAGGAACACATACGTTCAATGGTCTCCACTGTGACAAGTTTTATCTTCTGAGGGTTGAAACTGTAGGAGTGGCACCCAAAAGACATGTTAATAGAGGACAGACAAACACATACATGAGACTGAGGCTAAAACATTTGTTGATCTATTAATTTTTTTAACAGAGATGGTTTGTCTATGGTACCTACCTAGCTGGGTCCACTTCGTACGAGATATTTTGACCAGTTTGCTCTTTTTGAAACATATCCATGATTAGAGGGTTGAGGAGTTCCCTTAAATACCCAAGTCCATAGAATCTAAAACAGTAGGCCATAATCTTACTGGCTAGACTATTGCCTCTAAACAGGGTCTGCATACAGTCGGCTATCTCCACCTGAAAACAGGATTTTTATAAAGAATTTGTCATGAGGTTTCATTGGAGATACACTTATCTCAACAGAGTCAAAAATGTTTGCAGGCTGATCTTAGTCTACATCACCCCTTTAACTCTTTCCAGTTCAAATACGGGATTTTACGTTCCTTTGATTTTATACTTGAGAAAACATTGTGGAAAAAGAAGCAATTGCTTGTAACAAGCAATTTCTCCTTTTCCCACAATGTTTTCTACCACATAGGATGGGCTCATTTCAAATAGCATATTGTTGTCATTGTCGTCTGCAACCTCTTTCAATTTGGACTAGTCTAAAATTTCCAAAAACGGGAAAGGGTTAAGTCAAAGAGTTATTTATAAAACTATTTGAATCCAGAAATATGAATCCACAATCACTCATTCCAGTGCTTTCATCTCTAAAGATTTTTCAGCATGACAAGGTTTAACCCTTTACCAGACGACAAAGTTTGAGACTGGTCCAATTAAAGGAGTTGCAGATGACAATTTAAGGTTTATGAAATTTTACATCTTATTGTGTGTTTTTTGGGAGTAGAAAAAATTGTAGGAAACGAAGAAATTGCTTATTACGAGCAATTTCTTCATTTCAACAATGCTTTCCTAACCTTTTTTCCTTGTGTGTGTGTGGGGGGGGGGGGGAGCAGGCTTGTGTAGGAATGGGTTAAAAGCTTCACTTTTTCAATTGCTATAATTCAGTATCTCAGAAGAAGACAAACAAAAAACAAGAGGACCATGATGGTCCTAAATCGCTCCCCTGAGTATGATGGTTCATGGCTTTATGATATAAACAAAATGGCAAAGGCCTCTGTCTAATTATTTTGGAGAAGATGTTTACAGATTTCTCTTTTAATCCTAGGTATATTGATGATCCCACCATATAGCACTAATTCCCTGAATATGGTAATGCTTTGAAGTATAGACATCAATACATACCAAGTATAAAAGCTGTAAGCCTAATGGTTTAGGAGAAGAAGGTTTTCAAAGATATCATTATTTATTCCTAACTAAAATTAGGGATTGCACAGAAAAGGGCCAATTTTTTAAGTAATTTGGTAGAGGGTCAATGGCTGATGATATGTACCAAATATCAAAGCTCTAGGATTTATGGTTTGGGAGAAAAAGATTTTCAAAGATTTCTTTCTTTATTCCTTTGTTAAATCAGGAATTGCACAGAAATGGGCTAATTTTCAGAATACAGTAATTCTTTAAAGTATTTTGGTAGAGGGTCAATATATTATGATATTTGCAAAATATCAAAGCTCTAGGCCTTATGGTTTGGGAGAAAAAGATTTTAAAAGATTTCCTTCTTTATTTCTATGTAAAATCAGGGATTGCCCAGAAAAGGGCTAATTTTCAGAATAGGGTATCTCTTTGAAGTACTTTGGTAGAGTGTCAATAGGTGATGGTTTGTATTAAATATCAAAGCTCTAGGCCTTATGGTTTGGGAGAAGAAGATTTTAAAAGATTTCCTTCTTTATTTCTATGTAAAATCAGGGATCATTAAGAAAAGGGCTAATTTTCAGAATACAGTGATTTTTTGAAGCATTTTGGTAGAGGGTCAATAGTAATGATGTATACCAAATATCAAAGCTCTAGGCCTTATGGTTTGGGAGAAGAAGATTTTTAAAGATTTCCTTCTTTATTTCTATGTAAAATCAGGGATCATTAAGAAAAGGGCTAATTTTCAGAATACAGTAATTCTTTGAAGTACTTTGGTAGAGGGTCAAAAGATGATGATTTATACCAAATATCAAAGCTCTAGGCCTTATGGTTTGGGAGAAGAAGATTTTTAAAGATTTCCTTCTTTATTTCTTTGTTAAATCAGGGATTGCCAAGAAGCGGGCTAATTTTCAGAATATGGTAATTCTTTGAAGGATTTTGGAAGAGGGTCAATAGATGATGATTTGTACTAAATATCAAAGCTCTGGGCTTTATGGTTTGGGAGAAGAAGATTTTAAAAGATTTCCTTCTTTATTTCTATGTAAAATAAGGGGTTATTTATAAAAGGGCTAATTTTCAGAATATAGTAATTCTTTGAAGTATTTTGGTAGAGGGTCAATAGATGATGATGTATACCAAATATCAAAGCTCTAGGCTTTATGGTTTGGGAGAAGAAGATTTTTAAAGATTTCCTTCTTTATTTCTATGTAAAATCAGGGATCATTAAGGGCTAATTTTCAGAATACGGTAATTCTTTGAAGTATTTTGGTAGAGGGTCAATAGATGATGATATATACCAAATATCAAAGCTCTAGGCTTTATTGTTTGGGAGGAGAAGAATTTTAATTTTTCACTCCGTTGCCATGGCAACCAGAGTTCTTCATGGATTTCAATTCTTTGAAGTGTTTTGAGCATGACCTAAGGATCATTTCTGTGAAGTTTTGTTGAAATTCCATGGCTAGTTTAGGAGGAGAAGATTTTTTTGTAATTGTGAACGGACGGACGGACGGACGGACAGATGGACGGACGGACGACGGACGATGACCGATCACAATAGCTCCTCCAGAGCACTTCATGCTCAGGGGAGCTAACAAGTCCCTGCAACAGGACTAAACGTTTGACCTTGGTATATGACCTTTACCTTATCACATGACCTTGACCTGAGGAGATGCCTACAATTGAGGTGTATGATCATGCAAAATATGAGCATTGTATCTTGAATAGGCTGGTAGCAATTGAAAATGGTAAGTTTTTTAGTTAAGTTTTGCAGACAGACAGATAGACGGACAAACAAAGACAACGGTAAAACAATATGCCCCCGGGGTATAAAAAGTGAAATCCTTAGTCTAAGCAAATCAGGAATGTGTATTAACATTACCTCTTTTGAGAACATATTCCATAATAGCTGATACAGTAAATGTTTGGCATCAAACAAATTCACAAACACTCGGGCCAGTTCATCCTAAAAAGAAATATGGTGAAACCTTAACATACTATCACTTCTTACAGAATTTTTGCCAATCATTTTATAAATCTTTGTTTTAACCCTTTCCTGTTTTTTTTTTTAAATTTTAGACTAGGTCAAAATGAAAGAGGTTGCAGACAACAATGAAAAGTGGATGCAATTAGAAATGAAGCCATGTTATGTGGTAGAAAATAATGTGGGAAAAGGAGAAATGGCTTGTTACAAGCAATTTCTTCTTTTTCCACAATATTTTCTAAAATATAAAATCACAGTGACGTAAAATCTCGGGTTTGTACAGGAAAGGGTTAAACAAAGATTAACCCATTACCAGACAAGAAAATTTTAAACTGGTCTAATTTGAAAGAAGTAGCAGAATTCAAATTGCACTAAAACTGGAAAATAAGTACCAAATAGGTTAGAGAACATTGTGAGAAAAGGGAAAATTGCTTGTTACAAGCAATGTCTCCTTTCCCAATAAAGTTATCTATGAATGTAGATATATAAGATCGCAAATTTGACCTTTTTTATGTGACACTTAACTCTCTGAGTAGATTTCATTAACTTGGACAAGTGCTATTGAACCATACGATCTTTAGAAGAATAGGGCAAATTTGACCTTATTCTGTGACCCTTACCTAGTGAATCAATGGTGCAGTATATCTCAAAGAGATCTACAAATGTAATGTCAATTGAATATTGCTTTTTGACTGGAAGTGAACTTTGTACTCTGACATTTGCTGACATTAATGTGAAGCATTTTATTGGTTTAGATACTAAAACATCGTAACTAAAGCTTATTCAAGCTGTAGTTACCACACTGACCTTGCAAACCAACCATATTCCCTTTGGTTCCATTTTTACTACCATAAATTTTGCAAGATAACACTGCTCAATGTATGCCAATCTCAGCTTAGTGGGTGTTGCTAGCAATGAATTAACCCTTTCCCGTTTTTGGAAATTTTAGACTAGTCCAAATTGAAAGAGGTTGCAGCTGACTATGAAAACTTGATACCATTTGAAATGAAACCATCCTATGTGGTAGAAAATATCGTGAAAAAAGGAGAAATTGCTTGTCACAAGCAATTTCTTCTTTTTCCACAATGTTTTCTCAAGAATAAAATAACAGGAACATAAAATCCCATATTTGGACAGGAAAGGCTTAACTTCTATACCATTGTCAGCCGAATGATGACGTAATTTCATCATTTTTTCCCCACAAAAGCCGACCAAATACAAGGAGAAGCTAAGGTAAGATAGAATAGTCTGTGTGTACATTGCATTCAAAGAAGGTTAACTCTTTTTGTATATATTCATGAGAAAAAGTACTTTCACTTATCTAACACTAAAACTCACCATTTGTTGTGTTGGAACAACTGTAGCTAAGGCCATGGCTATAGGTAGCTCTCCTTTGTCTCCAATCATTGTAACAAGTTCAACCAGTCTTTCAAATCTATCTGCTAGTGCAGTCTCTGCTAAAGTTTCAAATTCTGTGCCCTGCTGCAGGATCTTTGTTAATACCTCCATAAATGCAGCCCTGGTCTGTGGGTCTTTATGGTATCCCAAAGCTGTGTTGAAATAGACAGATGTTACTCATTTAATGGAAAGATTTACACTATGGATAGAATTTTGCATATTTTCTGGTGTGGTGAGAAACAGGAGGCCATGGTTAGATGAACCACCTTCTAAAATAACTGAAGTAAAGTTGAAAATTGGATTAATCTCCGATCAAAAAATCAATAAATGCTAGCGACAATTTTTCTGTTTATTTATATACTTTTACTACTATTCATATATTATTTAATTTTGACATGTCTAAATTTTTATCGTCTAGTAATGGTTTAAGACCACAAATTTTAGACTGGTCCTAATGCAAAGAAGTTGCAGAAGATAGTTTTTTACTCAATTAAATTTCAAATATTTTTGTCTTTTGGGGTAGAAAAACATTGTAGATAATGAAGAAATTGTTTGTGGAAATGTTTTCCAAAACTTTTTCTCTTGGGGGCTTCCAAATTGTGAAAATGGGTTAAATAAGACAATACTAAAGTTTACCTATTGAATGCATCAACCCACTGTCAATGTTGGCATTTAGAAGGTTGGACATAGCCTGGACTGTACAGTTGCGAAGTGCACTCAAGTTAGAAGTGCTCCTTTTCCTGTTTGGGTCCATTGCCTTATCCTGCTCTTCCTCCGAGCAATCATTTAGCAAGTTCATGAACAAAGTGAGGTATCTGTAAGGTAGACATTTTCATGAACATTTTGAGGTAAAACATTACCATGAACAAGGTGACAAACAAGAGGACTATGATTGTCCTATATCGCTTACCTGAGTATGATGCCTCATAGCTTTATGATTTAAACAAAAGGGTCTACTTATGCCGGTTCTGGAGAAGATTTGAATATTTTATCCTTTAATACTATAAAAATCCAAGATCCTATAACATAGGACTTATTTTCAGAGTTGAGTCATTCTTTGAAGTATTTTGGTTGAGGGTAAATGTAAAATGACATATTTCCGATTGTCAAGGCTCGAGAACTTTAAAAAATTTCTTTTTATTCCTTTAAAGTCCGGGCTACATAGGGCTAATTCTCAAAGTCATTCTTTCTTCCCGGAATTCACGGACAAAGGCTAATTTTCAGAGTAAATTATTTGAAGTATTTTGGTGAAGAGTCATTAGGTGGTGATATATACCAAATAACAAAGCTTGAGGGCTTATGCTTTAGGAAGAGAATATTTTTTATAATTGTTTACAGACGGATAGACAGACGGATGCCAGACATTTACGGATCACAATAGTTTACCATGAGCACGCTCTTACTACAACAAGTGATAACACAATTATATCCCAAATCTCGATGAAAGATGTATATAAGTAATAAGCTTACTGCATCTAGAGTTATCCCCCAGTAAAGGTTGCTTTTTTGATAGTGAACAAGTGTGCCAAGTTTCAAGTGAATGCCTTTAGTAGATATCACAAAATGTTAAAGTTTTCGCACCACGAAAACAACTACGACACTAAGGCTATAGCTATACCTCGGGCTTTCTCAAAAAACAGTGAAGCTAAAATTAAGGGATTGTATGAGAAAGGGTTAAGGCAGTGCGATGCCAACTACGCTTAAACATGGTAGAGAAAATTAGTAGAAGCATTAGGAGATATTTCTTGAAACAGTTAATATCTCCTTTTCTCACAATGTTTTTGACCCTAAATAGTCCTTATTTTTCTGTTTGAACACATCTGTAACCTCTTTCAAATTGGGTTTGAAATTCTGTTGACTTGTAAAGGGTTAATGGCAAATCTATCTTCCTTGCCTTTTTTAGCACTAGCTTACAACATTTTCCAAACTCTTGGGCAGAACTATCGAGGCAAACTGAATCTAATGGGTCAATGATTAACTTCTCAATCTTATCCTGCTCTTTCAGAACCCTAGAGAAAAATGCTTGGGGAAATATTACAACAATGGAAATTAACAAATTGCTGACATAATTTCCCTCAATTTTTTTTTTTTTTTCCTTTTTTTCACTGAAGGTAAATTTTTAAAATTCTATCATTTTAAATTGTTATCTACATCTTCAATAACTCCTTCAATTGTATTAGTCTTAGAACTTGAATTCTGGTAATGGGTTAAATTCAAACAAAAAAGCTATCTACATTAATAGCTTATTTGAACAATTACAATAAATTCCGATTGGCTAAAACTGACATTTCAAAACATAGGTTAACCAAGCATTTAGTGCTTTACATATGTAAAAATTGTGAGTAAAATGCATAAAGCTTAATACAAAATTTATCTTTTTCAAAATTATTTTCTAGTCCAACACAATACCTCCTTTTTTGCCCCTTGAGAAAAAAAACTTTGAAAACGTTGTGGACATAAAAAAATTGCTTGTATCAAGCATTTTCATCTATATCTTCAAGGTTTTCTACCCAAAAAGACAAACAATTTTAGAATTCCATCAACTTTAAATTGTCGTCTGCACCATCTTTCATTTTCACGACCCTAGATTTTCTCATGTGTTAATGGTTTGAATACAATGAAACTAAGGGAGGTGTGGTAACATCTTTGAAGACTCACTTAAGAAATAGTTGAGATTTCGCCTCCATTAGATCACCTCTGTCACTCTCTTCTGGTTGTAACGGTAACCCAGCCAAGAGAGCCGCAACAGCTTCCATACTGGCTTGATCCAGGTCTCTGAAATACACAAAACACAGAAAATTATTTACAACCCATTTAACCCTTTACCAGTCAGCAAAGTTTAAGACTGGTCTAATTTAGTAGGAGTTGTAAACAACAATTTAAAGCTTACGAAATTTTTTCATCTTATATCTTTGGAGTATAAAACAATGGGGATAATGAAGAAATTGCTTGTAACAAGCAATTTCTTCATTTTCCACAATTTTTTTCCAAACCTTTTTTCTTTGGGGGCATCTAAAGGTGTCATTGAGTGGGAATGTTTTAACCAACAAATTGTTGGTCCCGCCTACTCAACTCCACAATGAATTAACCGACCATTCAAATATTTCATTCTTCCCAGACCTGAGTATTTAACTCCAACATTGGCCACTTGTAACAAACACTTTCTTTTTTTTCCCACAATGTTAAGTAATAAAGTAATAAAAAGAAAGGGAAGTAAAAAACAGGAATTGAACAGGAAAGGTTTTATAGGGACTGTAACGCATAGGGACTATAATTATAGACTATTCTCTATAAATGGTCATTTTATAGAGCTACAGATAGGGGGCGTAACTTGGATTTTAGATTTAAATATTTCAAAAATGATACCATAAACCCCATGTTGTAGAATATCATTTGAACTGTCTCATAGAGAAAATTCAAATGAGTACCTACAGCATAGGGTTTTGTTGAGAAATAGGGATTTTAGAATGCTGTTACCCTTTCTTATCTAGACCTTAGATTTTATATGTCCAACAAAGACAACTAATACATCTATATATCTAGAATACATCTATCTGATATGATTTAATCAGAAAGCTTGTAAAGTAATTTCAATCAAACTAGCATGTGATACAACAATCCAACTATTAGGATTAAACCTCTAGGATTCTTTTGATGAAAATCATTATTAACCCATTAACCACATTACAAAATTTTGGACTGGTCAATTTCTAAATTCATGAAATTGAAATATATATACATTTTTGCACGAAAGAAAATATTTTCACAAATGAAGAAATTGCTTATAACTAGTAATATGTTTGTTTTTGAGAGCCTTTTTCTTTAAGTTTGTAAAAAACTAGGATTGTGTGGAATGGGTTAACATCACTCAGACTACAAGGTAGATGTAAATCAATCTGAACCACCTCTTTCAGAGATTATGGTATTTCTGATATATCTCGCACCAGTACTACCACTACATCCTTTCCTTGCCTCCAGCTGCTATCCCACTTAGGTTTACAAGTATCAAACCATTGGTGAGAGACAAATGTCGGAAAGGATATGTGCCACTGCCAGGGATAGAACCCATGACATCAAATAATTAAAGATTGGGAGTCTGATCAGAGATTATAAGAATTAAGGCCAGATGTAGTTATTTCTAAAAGCCAAATGTGTCTGGTTAAACACATTCACCCCCTTAAACTTTTAATTTTGGAAATGTGATTTATTTTGATATTCCAAATTGACCTCAAAGGAGATCACAAACTTACCAAAAATAAGGAAGGTCTAACCACAAGGAATACACACACGAAATACAAAGGACCTATAACTTACTTTTTTGAAAAAATTTGGATTATTCATAGCGTTGGTGTTTGTTTTTTCAAGACAAACAGTGCTTGATAGTGGGTAGAATTTCTAAGAAGAAAAGCAGGCATTATTTGCTCAAAAATGCAGTTAGAATTAACACCACCACCCCTTGTTGGTATAGATTGCGCTTCAGATAGTGAACATACATTCTGAGCTTCAAGTCAATGTAGTAGTGATACTAGTTATATTACAAAATCTCAAAGTTTTTTGGACAATGACAACGACCTGACCATGGCAATACCTCAGGATTTCTCCGGAAAACAGTCGAGCTAAAGATAAAAAAATATGGACAAAGTTTCTATGAAGTGGACTGTGACTAAAACATATTTAAGTTACCTAATCTTACAATACACCTTGCAACAGATACTTATTGACAAATAAATTTTCTATCAACTGCCTTGACCTTTGTCATGCTGAATTAAAATCCAATACAGAATTGCATTGAAATCATAAGACCAACAATACTGGAAAGCCTTATTGAGGTTCAATATTTCTTTTGAAAACTACTTTTTTTTTAAACAAATCTGGCTGCACTTATGAGCAGGCTTATCTTTGTCTAAACATCCTGCAAAAACAGGTTCAGCATGACAAAGGTTAATACTGGCACTTTGTATGAGGCAACAGAAAAAAATATTTTGACAATTTGAAGAAAAAAGTAAGCAAATAGTTGGTAGGTGACCTAAACTTCATAACTACAGCTTTACTAGAATGTAATTACAATGTTTGAGATGCACATCAACAAAACAGCTGTGTAATGAATGGATGATTTTGAAGAAAAAAGGAAGCAAATAGTTGGTAGGTGACCTAAACTTCATAACTACAGCTTTACTAGAATGTAATTACAATGTTTGAGATGCACATCAACAAAACAGCTGTGTAATGAATGGATGATTTTATTGTAATTTTACATGGACAGTAGTGATTTGTCTATTACACATTTTTGATAGAGATGACACAACAACACATAATGAAAGCTACCCCCTTCACAACTATAGAAAGAGATTATAAAACACAGATCAACATAACAGTTACATTTAAAAAAGACAACGTATCATGCATGATAAAGTTGAAAGTAAAACATAAAACTAGGGCTCAACACAACAATTAACCAATGATGTTATAAAGATAGCATGTTACTGCATTTGTAAAATAACCGTGTCTGTACACATGGCCCATTCCCACACAATAACGCCCCTAAGGAAAATAGCATTAGAAAACATTGTAGAAAATGAAGCAATGGCTTGCAACAAGCAGTTACTTCAATATCCACCAGGTTTTCTACCCAAAAAGACAAAGATTTTTTATGTTCCATAACACAAATTGTCGTCTGCTACTTCTTTGAATTAGGATAAGTCTAAAATTTTGTCACATAGTAATGGGTTGAATAGAGAAAGATCTTAACCCTTTCCTGTTTTTTTGAAATTTTAGACTGGTCCAAATTGAAAGGTTTTTCGGACAACAATTAAAGTCCTATTTTTATGATATGTAATCATTCAATAGGGTAGAAAATATTGTGGCAAAAGAAGAAATTGCTTGTTACAAGCAATTTCTTCTTTTTCCACAATGTTTTCTAAATCATTAAATCACAGGGATGTAAAAACCAGGGGTTTACCATGAAAGGGTTTTTATGTATAAAGGTTAAAGCATTATGTTACTTGGAAAGTTAAATAATATTCTTTGATTTCATGCAGATTGCGTTTCTTTAAATCAGGAAAAAATGGTTAAAAAGTTATCCTATTGAGCCCTAGTGACAATGAACTATTTCACTCCGTCTAATAATAATGTAATAATATACTTTAAGAAAACAAGACAGAAAGAATTCTAAACAAACCATCGATAAAAATTTAAAGCACTTTTGGATCTTGGAACATGCCATCAGACTTTAAGAAGATAAGACTTTGTTTCTCTAGCAGAGTTTCTACTTACTACAAATCTGACAACTAACAGAAACTTGTGCTCTTTATCTTAAACTTTGCTCATTCATTTTTTTTGCAAGTGTTTTATTTAACCTATTACCAGATGACAAATTTTTAGACAGGTCCAAATTCAAAGAAGTTGGAGACGACAATAACAAGTTGACTGAATTTGAAGTATCTCTGACATTATTGGAAGACAGTATTGTGGAAAATGTAGAAATTGCTTGTAAAAATCAATTTCTTCATTTTACACATTGTTTTCTTCAACTATTTTCCTGAGAGGCATAAAAAGGTAGGATTGTGAGGGAATGGAGTAAAATTGAAAGAACACAAGTTTGGCTCATTTAATTGACATATTGTGGCTGTCAATCAAGGAATCAATCAACCAATCAAATTGTTCATTTAGACCAAAAACAAACTTTGAAGTCCTGACATTGCCTGACATATATCTTAATTTTTTTTGGTATGGCGACTTAAACAGATTGAATCAGCTGTTGTTACAACCTTTAGGCTGCCAACCAACCATTGCACTATTCTGTTACATATTACTGGCCATAGATTTTCTAAAATAATGTTTAACCCATTCCCACACAATGACGCTTTTTGACACCCCTAAAGAAAAATAATTGGGAAAATATTTTGTAAAATGAATAAATTGCTTGCAGATAGTAGAAAAATATCTAAAATTTCACTTTTAATTCTCGCCTGCAACTCCTTTCAATTTGGGCCAGCCTAAATTTTTGCTGTGTGGTAATGGGTTAAAACCTTACTGGAACTTTCTGTCGGAGTCAGTGGGCGTGGCCGACAATCTGTCAATTTGCGGATACTTACACGACAGCAGGCTGGGTCAAGAAGAACACAGGTTGGTGGTTGACAGGTTGGGCAGAACTTTTGGACGAACTCTGCCCGGGGGTGGGAGTGGTATGCAGATAGTTTCGGAACCCACTGGTTGACCTTGACATTCCCTTGTCGTGTCTCCTATAGGGGATAGATAACACAACGGCTACACAACAAGTAATCACAAACTGAAACCAAACAACATCAGAGGTTGATCTTGTCTAACACAAAATGTCAACAGAGAGAGATAAGAGGGGAAAATTGCAATTATTTTTTTTTTTTCTCAATGATCCAAATGTTGTTGGATCGTATTGGAGTCATCTAAATAAGATGATTCCACTATGCACCAACAATAAAGGGTTTACATCATGATTATAATGGTTTGAAACCCAAGTTAACCCTTGTCACGCTTGTAACGAATATTCTGGTTTTGACAGGAGGTATAAAACAAGATAAGCCTGCACATAAGTGCAGTCTGATCTTGATCTACACCTCCTGCTTGTACTTTTCCTGCCAAAGTTGTTTGTGAAATTGATTTCTAAAAGAAATATTTTTTTTAACAAATTCTATCAGAGCATTCAGACCTTCGATTTAACTCTAATTCAGAAGGGTAATTTTTACAGCATGAAAAGGGTTAAAATCACCTCTTCTCTCTTTGGCTCTGCTTCAGAGCTCCAAAGATAAGGAAGGCATCACATTCATGGTCTATTACTTGTTCCAAGCCATATAGACATATTGTGGATATGTATTTATGATTCTATAGTACTGACAATATGTCAAGATTACACTTAATTTGTCATGAATACATAAAACAAATTCATTTTTCTACATCTGCCTTTTATTTGGAGCACTGAAAATTCTCATATAAAACTATCTAATAACTATTTTCAAATCCTTACTGCCAAGAACCAAAAGAAAGAAATGTTTTTAGAAAAGAAGGCTTCTTGAAAATAAAAAAAAATGTCTAGGGGAGAGTTTATTTGACGATTTTTACAAATCTTTTGGCCTATACTTACTAAATTTAAAATGTGTAAAGCTGTTTCAGTTAGGTTTTTTCGTTGTTGCTTTTTTCTTTAGAAATTCTTTGCTGTTCTCAGGGGAAACAAGCAAAGCAGCTATACTCAATAGCAGAAGAGATAACTATCACAGGTGAATATGAACTTAAGGTTAAATAACAAACCAACATGCTTGGGATCATGAAAAAGGTTCACTGATAACCCATTACCAGAAGGCAAAATATCAGACTGGTCCAAATTGAAAGGGGTTGCAGACGACAATTTAAAGTACATGAAATTTTAGATTTTTTCAACTTTCTTGATAGAAAACATTGTGTAAAAGGAATAAATTGCTTGTTACAAGCAATTTCTTCTTTTAACACAATGTTTTCCCAATTGTTTTTCTTGAGGGGCGTCCAAAAGTGTCACTGTGTGGGAATGGGCTAAAAACAGCACAGCATGCCAGTGCCAGGCTTAGCTGTAGGTTCTTGGAAGTGAAAAAAAGAGGGCTATATAAGGCTAACCTTAGAATTATTTCATGATTTCTCCAAATCTGATGAGCCAATCCCCAACCCCAACCCCCATTTTTTCACAAAATCAAGATTTTACAAAAATGTTTGCCAAGTTAGGTACTATTAAGTCAAGTGATTCAGGAGAGGATGATTTTCTAAAGAAGTATTCCATGATTTCTCTGTGCCTAAAAAGCCTGTTCTACCATGACCCATTTCTAAATTCCACGAACAAGTTTTGAAAAAGGTCATCTCAGGAAAATTCCAGTAATGTTTGGTCTAAATTTGCCTAGTGCTTTAGGAGGCAAGAGACTTTTAAAGAATTATTTCTGGATTAGCCCAAACCTGCCATGCCTCCATTGCTTAACAAATCAAAAGAAAATATTGAGGACGGATGGCAGAAGACAGTCACTGGGTTATCCTAAAAGCTACCTTGAGCATGTTTTGCTCAGTTAAGCTATAAATTGCGAAAAATGTAAATCAAACAAGAGTACTGCCTAGAATACCTGACCCAAAGCTGTTGGGTGCTGAATAGTGGATAAAAAATCAAGGCCATATTTCTTACAATTATTGATTTAAAGTTACCGCTCTTGAAAGCATAGGTTGCTCTTTTGATAAGTTAATAAATATTCCAAGTTTCAAATGAATGCCTTCGAAAATACCAGAGGAATCACAAAATGTCAAAAGTTTTAGCAAGGCAACACAGACGACATTGAAAATACCAGAGGTATCACAAAATGTCAAAAGTTTTAGCAAGGCAACACAGACGACATTGCTATGGTAATACCAAAAGTTTTCTCAGAAAAACAGTCAAGTTTAAAGAAGTGGCCTATTGAGGCTGGTAACCAAATTACCTTGCAGCTAAGCTTATTTCAGCTTTGTTATCAGGTTTTGTCAGCCAAACAACAATTCAAGAGATCAGAGAATGGAAGGGGAAAGAGGACGGAAAGGGGAAACATGCTAGTTACAAAGATTTCTACATTTTGTTCTTGTTAGAATATTAATTCAAAAAAAAAAAAAAGAAAAAGAAAACTGGAAAATGTATCTGATTAAAAAGCATTTTAGGAAAGAAAGTTATGAAGGAAATGTTAAACATGCAAACACATACAAAGACACCACAAACCACTAGAGTTGTATAAGTTACATGCTCTATGAGTAACAGCTAGATGAAACTCAAGGTTACCAAGAAGGCAAAATTTATGCCATTACTCAAATAATAACACTTTTCCCATTCAATCCCTGTTTTTTACTTCCCAGTTTTTTTATACTTGAGAAAACATTGTGGAAAAAGAAGAAATTGCTTGTAACAAGCAATTTCTTCTTTTTCTACAATATTTTTTACCCCACTGAATGCTTATTTTTTCAAATTAAATGCACTTTGATTTTTTGTCTGCAAATCCTTTGAATTTGGACAGGTCTAAAATTTTACCAACTAGGAAAGGGTTAAACAGTGTTTGTGAATAATGAATGCAGATAAAATGGCTAGTTTTACGTCTATATTTGCCTTTAGTCTCAAAGTGTGACTTGACCTTGGAGCAATAGACCTAACATTTGTACAAGATATGCAGCCTCACTGTTGCAAGGTCTTTTCAATTCCCCCTATGAATATCAGATTTATTGAAAGGGCACAAATATTTATAGAGCCAAGGCTAGATTAATACTGTTTCTTTTCTAGACTTGGTCAAGATGAGCTTGTTTCAATAAAATCTAAAGAAAGATTCTAAATTATCTTTTTTTTATTTGCTTAGAACTGGTTATGCCAAGGAAGCACATGAAACAAGAACACCGCCTACGGGTGCCAACGCTCAGCTGTTGGGTGCTAGATAGTGGACAAAATGCATCTAGAGTTATCCCCCTTGATAGTAAACAAGTGTGCCAAGTTTCAAGTGAATGCCATTAGTAGAACCAGATATATCACAATATGTCAAAGTCATTGTCATTGACTATAACAATGACGACAATGACACAAAGGCTATCACAATTTCTCAGGTTTTCTCCGAAAACAGCTGAGCTAAAGATGAACTATGCTTTTAGCTAATTGATAGATTGCTAAGAGCAGCATTTCATGCTGAATGAAATGCTATAAGGCATTGTATTAAAATCGAAGGGCTGACAATACTGGATGCAATAATTGTTGGCTAATGGTTCTCTTGAAAATTTATTTTATAGACAACTGTGGCTTAACGAGACAATCAGGTGGTGTAGACTTAGATCAGACTGCATATGTGTGCAGGCAAATCTTTGTCTATACCTCCTGCAAAAGCAGGAATATCCCGTCTAAGCATGACAAGGATTAAGCACAATACAATTAAACAAACAGTAAATATAATGCTCATTATAGCATGATAACAGATTCTGATCATTGTTTATAAGTTTTACTATTGAAATGTTTTCAACACTTTACTAATTTTCAAAAATTTCATACTTGTCCAAATTCAAAAGGGCAGTAAAAAGTATGTGCAGTTGAATAAACAACTATCCTGTATGATAGAAAATATTGTGAAAAAAGAACAAATTGCTTGTAACAAGCAATTTTCTTCTTATTCCACAATATTTTCACAAATATAATATCACAGGGACATTAAAATCAGGCAATGTATGGGAAAGGGTTAATAAATAACAAAGAAAGGCTGAACTGTGACAGAAACACTTTTTCGAGATAATAGCTTAACCCATTACAAGAAAGCAAAGTTTTAGACTGGTCAAATTTGAAAGAATTGCAGACAACAATTAAAAGTCAATGAAATTCTAGATTTTTTCAACTTTCTGGATAGAAAACATTGAGTAAAATGAAGAAATTGCTTGTAACAAGCAATTTCTTAATTTTTATAATGTTTTCTAGAGTGTTTTTCTTTGGGGGCGTTTAAAAGCGTCACTATGTGGGAATGGGTTAAAGCTTGACAGGTAAAACAAAAATTTCAACCTTTCAAATACCAAAATTTTTCACCACTTATATTTCAGATATATCATGGGGCCTGGTTTCCTGTCATTTTTCTCACAAGTGCAACACTGCATATTTTCCAAGGGGCTGCTCGTTAGGCAAACTACTTATCATTTGCCCATTGGTGAAAGAGAAATGAAGCACATCATGATGACTTTTATCAAATGTTGGAAAGAAAGTTTGCCAAGCCTGATTTTGAACTCATGACCCCAGGATCGAGAACACAGTGCATTTGTTTGAATGGGGTTTTACACAACTTTCAACAATCTTTCAGACACAGTGCATTACTGACTGAACTAACTCGCTTTTTGAAAGAATTAAATGCATGCACAGTCTGTTGTACTTAGACAAAGAAATTTGTTGAGAATGTCGAAAAAATGCTAACATGCAATACATATACAGAAACACGCACACATGCTATGTTAATAGACAATCAAATATTGCATAACAATTTCATCAGAATTTTACTTATTTCATTCTAGTAACTATATGAGCAAAAAACTAAGGTTATATCTCCTTACAGCTCATAAAGATATTCAAAATACTCTCAAAATCCTATAAAATAAAGGATAAGAATATTTTTCACCAGGGCACGAAATAGAAGCATAAGCTGAAAGACCACATTGAGACTAAATTGCAAAATGAGTAGAGTAGAAACCATCGTGGTAAAAAGAGAAACCATAACCCATTCCAATTCAATCCCTCCTTTTTACATTTCTGAAGAAAAAAGCTTTAGAAACCATCGTGGATAAGGAAGAAATTGTTTGTATCAAACAATTTCTTCATTATCCATAACGCTTTCTGTCCAAAAAGATGAAATTTTTGAAAATTTCATCCACTTGAAATTGTCATCTGTAACTTCTTTCAATTTGGACCAGTCTAAAATTTTGTGTAGGAATGGGTTAATATCTAAGAGCTGAGAAAACAGATAAAAGCAATAAGACAGTTACCTTGACATACTACAGATGTCTCCCTGAATGTTTACTTGGTGAGAATTACCCATAATCCAGTCTGTCAAGTACTCTACCAGCTTGTTCCGAAACTTCATTTCTTGTCGAAATGTGAGATCATCCCTCCGATGCATCATCTGAAATTGACGTGGAAATATTGAAATCCTGATTTACTGTGAAATAATTTAATTTTAGTTTTGTCCATCAAGATTCAAGTGTTTTGATTGATTAAATTTTTCTTTTCGTACCTCCATGAACAAAATTTTGAGCACGCAACTACTTTGTATGCTTGCACACAAAGTAGATCCATAAAATTTTACTCAAATCTGATAAAATGATTGTTTTAATATCTTGATGGCATTAAATTATTAGAAATAAAGAGAATTTTTCATTGAGGTATCAACCTAAAAACTTAATCCCACTAATATTTGAATCCGCTTTGAATATTCATGCAGAGTGATTATATTTTTAGGTTACTACCTCAGTGAAAACAAAAACTACTCTCTTCATTTCTTAAATCGTGAAACTCTGACCTATGGTTAAATTCTAATACCTTTGTTTATTGTGAAATATTGAACCCATGATTTTTCAATATGCCGCTGATATGCGGTGAAATATTGCATCACTTATATACATTTGGTGAAAAAATGAAACTTTGATTCAAGGTTAAATAATTTAACCTTTATTTGTGTTGAAATATTCTAACCTTGACTAATGTTAAGACATTGAAACCTAAACCCATTACCACCTGACAGAATTTAAGACTGGTCCAAATTCAAAGATGTTGCAGATAACAATTTCAAATTGATGAAATTTTAAAAAAAAATGTCCTTAGGGATAGAAAACATTGTGGATAATGAAGAAATTGCTTGTCATAAGCAATTTCTTCTTTTTCCCACACTGTTTTCTATAGTTTTTTTTCTCATGGGGTTTAAAAATGCTGTTGATGAAGGCAACTACGGAAAGATCTTATAATATGAGACTTGGCATAGCTTTCTACAGAGTACACAATGAAAACTTAAGTGACGACTTATCAGATACAGGTAAAACGCTGGCTGATTAGTCTTTAATAGATGCAAATGTTGAGGGTTAAATGCCAACTGTCCTAAGTGTCGAAACATTGTATAGATACGTAGAACATTATCACAATTAACTCTCAATAACTTTATGTTGGAAATGTCGAGTGCAAGCTCTGATCAAATACTAATATGAAATAAATCTTAAAGTACAATAGTCACAATAAGATTGATTGATTGATTGGGTTTTAACACAAATTTTAACAATATTTCAATCAAGTCGCAGCCTCTTGAGCATGTTACTATTCCTGGTTTTTCTCACACCAGTACTACCAATACATCCTTTCCTAGCCTCCAGCTGCTATCCCACTTAGGTATACAATTATCCACCCATTGGTGAGAGAAAAATGTAAGAAAGGATATGTGCCGCAGGGGATCAAACCATGACATCCCATGATTGAAGATTGGGAGTCTGATGCGCTACTGACTGTGCTATGACATAGCATATAATTAAAATATAGGCTGACACATATTTTTCCTTTTTTAAGGAGGTAGCTATAGAGCTATAAGGGCAAGAACTCATGGAAACAAATAGTCAGGACAAGAAATTTTACATTAAGCACCCTTTTTCTGAAAAAGTCCCTATTATATGGTCAGGTGACTAGGAACATTCTGTGAAAATTTCATTACAATTTGTTCCTAAATGTAGCAGATGTGTTGAAAAGAAATTTTGAATTTGCCCTCCTTTTCTGTTACGCAGCCTAAAATGGCAGAAACCAGACAATACGCCCAAGGTCTGGTGACTGGGGCAATTCTTGTACCAATATATATCTACCTTTTGCAGAGTATAATAAAATCAATCAAAACATGCACAATGTTAGAAGGGGGAGAAGGTTGCCTTCAAAATCGTGACATCTATCGATACTTGACTTTGAACTTGCTAGTTAGTACAAAGAAAGGGCTTATAAAAAGAAATACACATGACTTTTATGCAAGAATAACTTACCATTTAACCCTTTCCTGTTCAATTCCTGGTTTTTACCTCCCTGTGATTTTTTCACATGAAAAAAACATTGTGGAAAAAGAAATTGCTTGATACAAGCAATTTCTTCTTTTCCCACAATATTTTCTACCCTGCAGGTTGGTTACTTTTCAAATTGCACTCATTTTGAATTGTCGTCTGCAGGGTTAAAACTAAGCTCCAATGTTTATATATT
Organism: Fragum fragum; assembly: GCA_946902895.1. NCBI lineage: Eukaryota > Metazoa > Mollusca > Bivalvia > Cardiida > Cardiidae > Fragum > Fragum fragum. Next base: position 41,101,537 of record OX336376.1, on the reverse strand, counting down.
TGATGGGAAAGGTGCAGAAACAATGATTATAAATTCAGACTTTAATCTTGGTGAATGACATTGAACTTAGTATTAACTCTAAGTACTTAGTATAAAGATGTACAACAAAATTTTCCATTGCCCTTCAAATATACAGTGAAAAAATAAATGATAAAAACAATTCATTAGTGTCAGCAGTACCATATCCCACATTTTCTTCATAAGTCTTGAAGGAATACTCAGAGTGAAGGTCTGTGGGAAAAATACAATAACTTTTAAGCTATGTAGCTCAATTTACTCACCGCTTCCACCAATTGACACAGTTTGATCTTTATCTGTATAGCATGTACAGTGGAGTCTAGATGTCGAACATACCTGTAACATATATCGGTGTGTCAACCACTTTTTAACCCTTGTCCAATTCATTGACCCTTGTCATGCTGAACCCTGAATATTACTGTTTTGACAGGAGGTGTAGACAAAGATCAGTCTGCACAAATGTGCAGTCTGATCTCTGTCTAAACCACCTGTTTGTCCAACTCAGACCAGAATTGAGTATAAAATGAATTTCAAAGAAATACAGACCCATTTCTGGTGCTTTAAGCCCTTTGATTGTAACGCTTTTCTGCAAAGGTATTTTATTAGGCATGACAAGGGTTTGAGAATTGATTCAAAAGTGTTACAGCACATCAACAGCTGTAGTCACATAGCGCACAAGAAATTTAAAGATAGTTTAAGTTAATCCTTTCCTGTTTTAACCCTTTCCTGTATAAACACAGGATTTTACGTTGCTGTTATCTTATACTTGAGAAAACATTGTGGTAAAAGAAGAAATTGCTTGTAACAAGAAATTTCTTCTTTTTCAAAAATGTTTTCTACCCTATTGAATGGTTAGTATTCAAATTAAATCCACTTTAAAATATCGTCTACAAAACCTTTGATTTTGAACAGTTCTAAAATTTCCAAAACCAGGAAAGTGTTAAATTTCTTTAGACCTGTCGAAATCTAAAGGTTTTGCAGACGAAAATTTATACTGGATTTAATTTGAAAAATAACCATTCAGTAGTGTAGAAAATATTGTCGAAAAAGATGAAATTGCTTGTTACAATGAATTTCTTCTTTTCCCACAATGATTTCCCAATTATAAAATCACAAGGACGTAAAAACCAGTGATTGTGCGGTAAAGGGTTAAGATATATAGAACAAGACAGAGACAACCACAAGACAAATACAATGATAAGTGAAAAACTAGAAATATGTCACAGACAAGGATTCTCCCCCATTAAGTGCTTGTCACATGACCTTCAGCTGTAACCTTGAACTTTAAAGTATCTAACATAATTTCATGCATGACACTAGTACTCATCAAGAGGAACAACTGTGCAAAAATATTTTGAAATCCATCAATTAATGAAACATAAAATGAGCAATGTGGTCAGAGTTATCCCCTTTGTTGGTATACATTGCTCTTTTGAAAGTGAACATATATTCCGAGTTTAAAGTGAATGTGTCCAGTAATACCAGAGATATTACAAAATATCAAAGTTTTCAGACAACGATGTCACTTACCCAGATATCAACCTAGCCATATCAATACCTCAAGTTTTCTCCATAAAAAAGCTGAGCTCAATACTAGTGCCAAATAGGGGAGAAAATATTTTGAGAAAAAAGATACTTCTTTACACAAGCAATCTCTCATTTCTAACAATTGTCTCAAAATATGCATCAATGATAAGTTTCTCCATGCATTTCACCTTTGATAATTCTCAGGTTACTAGTAATTAAAATATTGAATAAGTATATCAAGTTTATATGATAAACAGACAATACTTAAACAATATGCTTCACTCTTATCCAGTCATTAAAAGTTTTAATTCCAGTCAAGTTATGTATTTTTAACAGTCTAACACTAGAAATAATTCCCTCAGTTTTTTTGAGAAAGTCCCATACCTTACAACTTGTAACATAAGAGATTCTATACTGGCCACTCCAAGATGTTCACATGGCTGATCTGATTTCATTTCTAGGATGTTCTTCATTATAAATATCACATTTTCTATGAACTGGGTACTCAAATCTGTAACTATCACCTGAAAATAATGATGAAAATTTACAAGGCTGATAGACATTTTCAATAGAAAGCTGCTATTCATATTCAACTTGAAAAGATATTAAAGGAAAGTAAAGAAAATTGGAAAACTCGGAAGTTTTATACCATTTTCCCACACCATGACACTTTCACCCAAGGAAAAGGCTTTGGAAAATATTGTGGAAAATGGAAGAAATTGCAAGTTACAAGAGATTGCTTATTAAAGGATACAGGACAGGTTTTATCACACTATTGCACAAGATCCATATCCTATCTGTCTAGATTGATCAAGTAACTGTCTCCACAGACTTTAATCTGGTCAGACAGTAAACAAGATAAATAGCCTTTGTTCAGATTGATCAAAGGAACTGTCCCCACAGACTTTAATCTGGTCTGACAGTATAAATCAGAGGGTAGGGTTTGTAACACCATTACACAAGATAAATAGCCATTCTATTCAGATTGATCAAAGTCCATATGCCCACAGACCTTAATCTGGTCAGACAGTATAAATTTGAGGACAGGGTTTATTACACTAGATCCACTGCCTACCATTCTAGAAGAATCAAAGTCCATGTCCCCACAGAATTCAATCTGGTCACACAGTCCTAATTATAGGACAGGGTTTATTACACTATTACACAAGATCCACAGCCTACCTGTCCAGATAAATTAAGTACTTGTCAACACAGACTTTACTATTTTCAAACATTATAGGACAGAGGATAGGGGTTAATACACTATTCCACAAGATCCACAGACTACAAGTTCAGATGGATCCACAGACTATTGACTATTCAAACAATAAACAAGGTGTGTTTGTGAAACACAATGCCCGTTTGACTTTGGTATGTGACCATGACCTTATCACATGATCTTGCCCTGAGAAGATGCGTATTATGCAGATGTATCATCATGCCAAATATGAGCACTGTATCTTGAAAAGGCTGGTAGTAATTGGCAATGTTAAGTTTTTTGGTTAAGTTTTGCAGACAGACAGACAGACAGATGACGGACAGACAGACGGACAACAGTAAAACAATATGCCCCCGTTCTTTCGATGTGGGGTCATAAAAATAGAAGACATGGTTTATTATACTACTACATAGTATCCACAACCTACCTGTCCAGACGGATCAAAGTACTTGTCCACACAGACTTTTATCTGGTCAAACAGTATAGGATAGAGGGCAGGGTTCAGTTCATGTCCCACTAGCTCCTTCACATGTTTCTGGATCTGAGCACCAAACTTTTCATTTTGACATACCAACAACTTTAACAGGTTACTGATAAACCTGAAGGGAAAGCAATTCATGTTTTACTATCGAGCAATTGACCAATCGCTGGCCCAGCCAACTTACTCGTTTGGCCCTACAAATCGACTCCGTCAGGAAGTTCAGCTTCCATCTTTAATGGTGTCATTTTGCAAAATTGATGGCTAGTAGCATGTAACAAATATATAACAAGAATGGTTGGTTGGCGACCTAAACATCGTGAACAAGCTGTATTTACAACGTTTAAGTAGCCAAACTAACAATAAAGGTAAACAAAAATGGCGGCCAATGTCGGTGTTGAAAGCTCAGGTCCAAGCTGAACAAATAATTTGATTCCTTGATTGACAGCTGCGAGTGGTCAAATAGCCAGGGTTTTAGAAATATTGAGCATTGTAGCTAATCCTGTATATCAATCTTCTGAAGTTATGTATTTTAACATCCAACATATGTAAAAGAAAAAGTGTTTTATCAGTAGATAACAACAATAACAATGAGGAATTGATTGTTTAAAGCATTTTGGACTTTCACCACAATGTTTCTTGTAAAAATGTCCCTGGATTGTATTAACTCTTGCTGTCTGATGTAGATATCATGGTTGGAGTCACAAGCTACAATAATTCAATATCCACCTTCATAATTGCTCTGGTGTTAACTTAACCCATTCCCACATAATGACCCTTTTAAAAGCCCCTCAACATGAAAGCATTGGAAAACATTGTGGAAAACGAAGAAATTGCTTGTTACAAGTCATTTCTTTATTATCCAGTCTTTTCTAACCAAAAGACAAAGATTTCACCAACTTCTTTGAATTTGGAATGGTCTTAATTGGGATGGCTTAAATTGCACAAATATATAAACCTGTAGTAGTATTAATTCTTAACAGTATCTTTATATAACAACAATTAAATAAATGTCTTTACAAAAAGATTTTGACCTTAAAATAAAAATAACAAAACTAAGCACTGTTATTGGCAATCTTTAAAAGGATTACTTGTTGATAGTTAAAGTAATAGATGGCAGCCATTTTGTTGGCTATCTTGGAAACAAGAAATCTCAAATTCATACTTGTCAAAAATAACGATAAGAAGTATAATCGCCAAAAAGAAATTGAAGATGATCCACCGAGAATAAAAGAAGCATTAGTGCATTCAAGACATATATGGGCAGACAAACAGACAGACAGATTGAGAGAGTTCTAAGGGGCTTCGGCCAACTCTTAGTGGGTTAATTAGCATTTGTAAGGTATATGATACTTACTGTGTAACTGGACAATACTGTGAATCTGTAGTGGCACAACTCTGCATTAAACTACTCTTTCTGGTATCTAAACCTGACAGACTGGTGCTGCTGTAAGGATAGAATATTTTACCTATTACCACACAACAAAATTTTGAAATGGTCCAATTTGAAAGAAGTTTCAAACAACAATCTATAGTGTGTATTTTTAAAAAAAAAAATGAAATAGAATAGAAAACATTGTGAGAAAAGAAGAAATTGCTTGTGACAAGCAATTTCTCCTTTTCTCACAGCGTTATCTTAAACTCTGTTTTCTTAATGCGTAAAAATACTGGATTGTATGGTAATGGGTGGTTGGGACATAAAGAGAGAATTTTTTGTTTTCACTTCGGCATATCTTTGACGGTGAAATGATGGGCAATGCAATTGTAAGTAAGTCTTTCAACATCACCTAATAATGTTTTTCAATAAATATTCCAGCTGAAAGGTCCAGACAGAATTTCAATTGATTATTGTTTAATGACGGCTGGAAATAACTGAATAACTAATCACGGATTGATACATAAGTGTGTGATTGGGTTTTTCTGTTCATACCTCCATGAAAACAAAAAGTAATTTCTTCATTTCTTAAAATTTAATAGCACTTAACGAAAAAAGCAAAAGCTTTACAAATTTCGACTTTTTTGTATGGAACTATTTTGTGTGGAAGCATTAAAAATGGTGCTCAAAACTTTATTCATGGAGTTACAAATCATTTTTTCGACCAATCAGAACGCCCTTTTTGGTAGATGAAATTAAAAATTGAATTAATTAAGTGTGAATCTTACCTTGCTCTGTGAACTTTACTCTGTAACCTTACACCTCCTAGTGCACACAGAAACCCTGTCATATTGGCCCATTCATTCAACTGATCCTGAAATACCCATCAACAAAACATGTGGTTACTCATTAAACACTCAGTATGTTTCTGTGACATAAAATGCAATCCAAATAGACTAATTTCATACAAGAGGACCATGATGGTCCTAGATCGCTCACCTGAACTATCTGCTGTTAAAAAAACGCAACTAGAGACAAATAACTATAATATATATATATAGTTTCATGAAGATTGAGGCAAAACTGTGACTTCTATTGTAAACAAAGAAATTGTCATTATGGCCCCTTTTCCTGTGTTATTCTATAGAACCATCCCATAATCTATAAGGATCATCTTTATGACCTAACAAGTATCCTGACCAAGTTACAGATCCAAAATGATGACCTCTAGAGCATTAACAAGAAATTGTCATTAAGGCCCCTTTTCCTGTGTTTTTCAAAAGTACCTTCCTATTACCAATAGGATTCTTCCTTGTGGTTAAACAATTATTCTGGCCAATTTTCATGAAAATAGAGCCAAAATTGTGGTCTCCAGGGTGTAAACGAAGAAATTGTCATTAAGGCCCCTTTTCCTGTGTTTTCCAAAAGAACCTTTCCATAATCAATTGGCTTCATCCTCAATCCCCTAATCATTATTCTGGCCTAGTTTCATGGAGATTGGGCCAAAATTGTGGCATTTAGACTGTAAACAAAGAAATTGTCATAAAGGCCCCTTTTCCTGTGTTTTCCTATAGAACCTTTGCATAATCAATAGGGTTCTTCCTTATGGCCTAAAAATTATTCTGACCAAGTTTCATGAAGATTGAGCAACAAATTGTGGCCTCTAGAGTGTAAACAAAGAAATGGTCATTAAGGCCCCTTTTCCTGTGTTTTCCAATGGAATCCTCCAATAATGGATAGGGTTCATCCTCAATGATAAAACAATTATTCTGACCATGTTTCATGACGATAAAGCCAAAGTTGTGGCCTCTAGAGTGTAAACAGAGAAATTGTCAATAAGGCCCCTTTCCTGTGTTTTCGGAAAGATCCTCCCAATAATTACTAGGGTTTATCTTGGTCAGAAAATTATTCTGACCAAGTTTCATGAAGATAGAACCATATTTGTGGCCTCTAGAGTGTAAACAAAGAAATTGTCATAAAGGCCCCTTTTCCTGTGTTTTCAAATAGAACCCTCCCATAATCAATAGGGTTCATCCTCATGACCTAACAATTATTCTGACCAAGTTTCATGAAGATTGGGTCAAAACTGTGGCCTATAGAGTGTAAACACTTCAATTGTTGACGCAGTATGACATTCAATGATCACAAAAGCTCACCATGAGTACTTTGTGCTCAGGTGAGCTAAAATTGTAGTATAACCGATTTTCGTGTGAAAATTGTATAACTATAAAACAATGAAGTCAAAGGTAATGGTAAGACTATTTATAGGAGCCTTACATCAATTTTTTTCATTTTTCTAATGTTTGGTGCTTTTAGTGAAACAAGTTGAGAATTGAACGATGAAAAACAAAACCTTTTTTCCCAAAATATAATGTAAGGCAACTATGATAAACATATTTACCACAACGAAATTGAAACTGCCATTTTTTTTTCCCTGGAATACACATGACCTTTTTAATCTTTTCTTTCATTAACGAAACAATAAGTGATCCTGGCTTCTGGCTTTTTTGAAGAAGATTATTATAAAGACATTGTGGGATAAGGAGAAATTGTTAGTTACAAAAAAATTCTCCTTTTCTCTAAATGTTTTATATCTTAAGTAGTCCACATTTTCAGTTTAGATGCACTTTGATATGTCATCTGCAACCTCATTCAATTTCGACAAGTCTTCAATATTGTCATGTTGTAATGGGTTAAGCAAAGAAAGAAACAGTGATGGCACTGAGATTATCCATTATACACTATTGTCTAATTGGTTTGAAGTAGGTTTTTTTTTTAGATTCTTGCCTCCAATTCATGTTCTGTGTTAGCGTGGTGGGGTGGTTTACGTTTCAATCTGATAGCGTCTCCCAATGCAACAGCATTATCCTCTATCTTCACTTTGTGATCTTTCGGGTAGGCCTCTAAATAACTGGTCACAACTCCCCAGTTTCTAAATGTGTCATCCCAAGCCTGTTATAAACAAGAGCGATCAACAGTGAAAAGACAAAACAGCAAGAAGCCCTTTCACCAAGGTCTTTGCTTGTAATTAAGAGATGAAGAGAATATTTTTTCTTTTCACGGAGGTATGATTGATTGATTGATTGAATGGGGTTTAACGCCGCTTTTAACAGTATTTCAGTCATATCGCGGCGGCTGGAGCACCTAACAATGGAATCCTGGTATTTCTCACACCAGTACTACCATTACATCCCTTCCTAGCCTCCAGCTGCTATTTCACATAGGTCTACGATTATCGACCCATTGGTGAGAGACAAATAGTCGGAAAGGATGAGCGCCGCCGTCGGGAATCGAACCCGGGACACGGAGGTATGAACCGAAAAAACTAATCACACTGTATGAATACGTGAAGCGGATTCATACATAAGTGTGATTAGTTTTTGGTTCATACCCCCATGAAAACAAAAAATATTCTCTTCATTTCTTATAATTTAATAGCATCGAGCGAAAAAAGCAAAAACTTCACAAATTTTGATACCTTTTTGTATGGGACTATTTTGTGCGGAACCATACAAAATCACTGCGTGCTCAAAATTTTGTTCATGGAGTATTGAATAATTTTTTCGACCAATCAGATCGCCCGTTTTTGATAGATGAAACTAAAAATTAAATTATTTAAAAATAACTCGAGTTTTTGCACAGATTTACATTTCAAAATTCCTTGTAAAAGTCAGATCATAAATATGCATGTAATTTACCTTTCTTTTGAGGTTTATTGCATTAGAGTGTGACAAGTATCCATGATGCCAATCAATATATCTTTACCAGGAAAGGTCCTAAAGGGTTTTGTATTCAATATGATTTCACTTTAAGGATAAACTTATGCAAGTATAGGAAAACACACTTAAGATTTGAGTAAAGTTTAATTGTAAATATAAAGCTAAAACATCAGGGAAAGTGGCCTTATTGCTCACCTGAGAGTGGCTCAATACCAACTAAGTAGCAAGAAGACTTTTTTTCATATACAATTTATGTTGCCATGGCAATCAAAGCTTTCAACAAATTTCAGATCTTTAAGTAATTTCTATATGGGGACAACCTAAGGATTATTGCTGCCAAATCAGGTTGAAATTGGCCCAGTAGTTTGGAAGAAGTCTTTTTTTCAAAATCCTTCTTTTTTTCTAGATAAGCCTAAAACCCACTCACCCTCCCCAACCCCCAGGATCCATCCCTGGGGATCCAAGGGTAATGATTTTTTTAATTCTAAAAAAGGTTGATGTACTGATGCTTCATGTATGTACGATATTAAGGCTCTACGCATTCTTGGTCAGGTGGAGATGATTTATCAAGAATTTTTTCATAATTAAAGTTTTGCTGGTTTTGTTGCATGGCAACCAGAGTTTTCAACAGATTTCAATTCTGCTGGTAATATTTGCAAAATTTTGGATAAAATTGGCCCAATGGTTTTGGAGAAGATATCATTAGAGGAATTGTGCAAGATGTATGACACACGCCAGACAGAAGGTGATCACAATTCCTCACCTTGAGCACTTCGAGCTCAGGTAGGCTAATATTAAGTAAATTTTGGTTATACAATTATCTTTTAGATGGTGTCGTAAATAAATCATTAAATCCCTTTCTTATGCGAATCATTACTTTCATGAATTTTGTGACTGTCACAACTATCTTTTAAGATTTCATAACAATCACACATTAACAATCTCTAGAAATATATTGCTTACTCGATTTGAACAATAAACTCTACTAAATTGATGAAACTTTAATCATTTTTTATCCCCCTCGAGGATAACACAATAAAGGGTGGAAAGACTCTTATTTGCATTGTGGTCCTATCTCATACAAGATCTATCATGCACATATAGAGAGAGGCAATGGATTCTAACCAATGCTACCCACTTTTACAGCTGGGTGGACTGGGGCTCTGTCTGTAAAGTGTCCTGCCCAAATACACTACCCGCCTCTGGTGGGGCTCGAACCCGCAACCACCAGATTACGAGTTGAGCACGCTAACCACTCGGCCAACGAGCCATAGTCCTAATAAAGGGAGTAAGCATGGAATAAAAAGAAATTACCTTCTTGCACTTATGTATTAATTCAAAAAGGTTTGTAAAAAGTAACAAATGTGGAATTCTGTTAATTGCAACCTTAATTTGTCAACAATTTTGGTTGCAATTAACCAACAAATGCTATTAAAAGAAGCTATCTTTTCTTTGTGCATTCAGTTGCAGTAAAGCAGTGAATTGCTTTTATCAGGGTTGCAATTAGGAGGATCCCACTGCATTCTGTAATTTACAGGTAATCACCAGATAAAGTTCAAATTCCACTGTTCAAATTATATACTGAATAATGTAGTATTTGACCCATTACCAAACAACACAATTTTAGACTTGTCCAAATTTCAAAGATGTTGCATACAACAACTCAAAGTTGTTTATATTTGTAAAATAAGCATCAAATTGGGTAGTATATAGGGTGAAAAAAGGAGAAGTTGCTTTTTTAATAAGCAATTTCTCCTATACTCATCACGTTTTTTCAAGGCCTTAACCCATTTCCATTTGATAGAATTTTAGACCAGACCAAATTCAAAGAATTTGCAGACAAAAATTTTAAGTTAATGAAATCTTTATCGTCTTTTTTTAATGGGACAGAAAACATTGTGGATAATGAAGAAATAACTTGTAACAAGCAATTTCTTCATTCTCTACAATGTTTTCCAAAGCTTTCATATTGAGGGGCGTTTAAAAGTGTCATTGTGTGGGAAAGGGTTAATTCATTAGTGCATAAAAATATGGAGTAGTGCAGTAATGGGTTGATTATATTGATTACCTGTGATGTACCTGGTGTAGAATTATCTATCTTTCTAAGGAGGGCCATGATTCTCTTCTGTAAAGCAGCTCTTCCTAGTTAATATATATACAATGAAATGATCCAGTATCCAAGAAAAAATATGCATAAGTGATGCTTCTTCAGAAATTCAAACATTTTGATGTCACAATTGATCATTGCTATGCTCCTCAAAAAAAAAGTCTTTAACAAACATTGTGAAAAATGAAGAAATTGCTTGTTACAAGCAATATCTTCATTATCAACTATGTTTGCTAGTTTATACTCAAAATATATTAGTCTTCATTTTCAATAATGTTTTTCAAAGCTTTATTTCTTTGGGGTGTCTAAAAGCGTCATTGAGTGGGAATAGGTTAACCCAGTCCAACATAGTGAGGCTTTTTGACACTCTTAAAGAAAAACAGTAGGGAAAACATTGCATAAAATGAAGAAATTACTTGCAACAAGCAATTTCTTCATTTTCCACAATGTTTTATACCCAGAAAGTTGAAACAAGAGCACTGCCTATTGGTGCCTATGATCGGCTGTTGGGTGCTGGATAGTGGACAAAATGCATCTAGAGTTATCCCCATTGATAGTATAGGTTGCTACAAGTGTGCCAAGTTTCAAGTGAATGCCTTTATTAGAACCAGAGATATCACAAAATGTCAAAGTTTTCACACAACAACAACAACAAGGACAAGGATACCAAGGCTATAGCAATACCTGGGGTTTTCTCTGAAAACAGCCGAGCTAAAAATCTACAATTTCATCAACTTAAAATTGTCAGCTGCAACTCCTTTCAATTTGGACCTGTCTAACATTTTGCCATCAGGTATTGGGTTAATATACATTTTGTGAATGCGTGTATGAATCAAAAAGATACTTTATTATAAAATCTAAAAAAATATATCTTCGTCATTTAGGCAGGTCTTGTTGAACAACAGATCAAATACAAAATAATGGAGCAAAACCAGCATGTCTCCGTTTCAGACATAGAAAACCAAACAAAACTGCCAGACTTTACCAGGTAGAATAATGTCATGCTAGTTTAAGTATATGTTTAACATCTGTTATGGATTTGTTTGATTTAATAAATTGTCTACAATTTTATTTGTTGCCTATCATAATAGTTTGCATGTTGTTTTAGATTACAGTATAATCACCAGAAAAGTTTCCTTAGTTAAGTGCTTAAGTGTTTTTTTCTACTCAAGCTCTTAAATGCCTTCCTGAAAGACATGTTGAGTTGATCACATCCTTGAGGATTTGGCTTAAAGGCGACCATAGTTCATAGGTCACATGGAAGTTTTGCATTATAAATCTGAAGCCATGAAGATTACAGCAAGGTGTTTATAACACTTTCAGTTATATCAATGAAGCTGCTGCAGCTAACCATAGCTTTCAATCATTTCTCACAACAGCATAGTCACAACACTCTATCCCAGTCACCAGCTGCCTTTCTCATATTGGTGCACTTCCCTTGAAAAATAAAGTTTCCTGGGTTTAAATAACAAGGGGAAAACAAAACTTTTTGCACGAAAGGAAATTGACAAGAAAATTTAACCTGTTGTAAGAACTGTACTGGCTGCAGCAAGCTCAGAGTACACATTATAGTTTGGTAACAGTTGGGTCACAGCCATCTCATCAGCACCACAACGGATTTCAGCCTCCTCACACAGTAGGTGAAAACAAGACATGGCCGTTAACACAGCATCAATATCAATACTCCATAAATACATGAAAAATACAACCTGAAATAAGACATATCATTTTGTTTAACCTGTTGCCAGGCAACAAAATTTAAGACTATTCAAAATGAAAGAGTTTGCAGACAGCAATCTAACATGTATACTGAAAAAAAATGACCATGTAGAGTAGAAAAGATTGTAAGAAAAGGACAAATTGCTTGTTTTTCAATTTTTCCTTTCCTTACAATATATTCCATAGCTAGATTCTTTTTTTTTCTGCATCAAAATACACAAATGTTTTGAAATGTGTTAAAACGTATAAATAAATGAAAAACTTGAACAAATTTAATTCCCTGCCTAAAGAAATCTTTAAATCCTGAGATGGCTGTTTAATATTTATAACAGGAAAACATTTTTTTCATATTTCTCACTGTTTTCTATCCTTTAAATACCCTTTATTTATTGCTTAATTGAGGCATTTGAACAGCCAGATATCATAGTCTTTTCCCATATACTGTTATACTAATAGCTGTTACTATTCATTTCACCTTTCTCAAAGGAAATGACAAATTAATTACTTTTTAAATGAACTGTCATACAATCAGATGATTTTTCATACTATCAATTTTCATAAAAAAACTGATGCTTGATATGTAAAGAAACATTGGGAAAATGATGAATGAAAGCATTTTTCCCCATATTATAAATTGCTTTATTAGGGACTATCTTAGGAAAGTGAAAAAAATATCTACCCTGGTCAGACTGCTTGGGCCTACCAGGAATAAAACTCATATTGTTAGAGTTTTTCATAACAACAGTCTTTCCTCCTTATTATGTTCACTTTTCAAAATACTCTCTTTTCCATGATGATATTTGTAAAGTGAAATGTCTCAAAGGCCACAATTGGCAAATTATTGGTCCCTCCAAAAATGACTCTGCTGGCCCTGCCCACTGAGCACTAACAGGAAGTTCCACTTAAATATTTAACAGCATTTTTTTCCAAATTTAATGGCAAGTATAGTAAAATGGTATGTTGGCGACCTAAACATTGTAACTGCAGCTCGAATAAGCTGCAGTTACAATGTTTAGGTCCAGAACCAACAAAAATACTTCAAATAAATGTTGGTCAATGTCTAAATGAATTGATTGGTTTATTGTTTCTTTGATAGACAGTCGTGATCTATCAATTAAATGTTGTTTGCGCACTGTATATGATGCCTACCTCCAGTTTTATATGAGCCTGTTTACAGACTGGTATATTACTGCCAACATTAGCGTTAGAGCTGTGTTTCTGTAAGAAGCTGTTTCGACACATCAGAATGTCTTGTAACCATTTCAATATTTCGGTGTAGTTGATAATCTGATGTTGAATTAACTTTTGTGATATGGAAAACAAAACCTGGGAGCTAAAATAGAAAAAGAGGTAAAATTTGATAGCAGCAAAAAATCACCTAAAATTTTTTTTCAAAAATTGTATTATAACAGAAACAATATTTGATTTTGATATATGAATGTACAATCCTGAGACAGAAATGCTTTTCTTCTTACTTTAAAAAATTATCAAACAGCATAATTTCAGACTGGTCCAAATTGAAAGCGGTTGCAGATGACAAATTAATTTTTTTACCTTTCTGGGTAGAAAACATTATGTAAAATAAAGAAATTGCTTGCAGTAAGCAATTTCTTCATTTTACACAATGTTTTCCCTAGAGTTTTTGTTGGGGCGTCCAAAAGCGATATTGTGTTGGAATGGGTTAAAAACTTCACAGAAATTTGCAAAAACACAACTTACTTAACATCCCAGAATGTGTTGATAGGTGATTCAGGGTTCCATAACTCTATATTAGATGGTTGATGGAGACATAATAATGCCTGAAAAATAGTTATATATCTTTAATTACTGTACTCAAATTATTCAATCTTCATTCTGAGGGAAACAAGAGCACAGCATGCCAGTACTCTGCTGTTCAAGTACTGATAACCTTCTGACTAGTAAAAGAGACATAATTCATTCAAAATGTAAATACAAGTTTGCAATTGTTTAATGAATTTGGTAAACATTAATTCACAGATAATTTTAGACAACTTGCATCAAGATTTGCTAGTTTAGGAAAAGACCGTAATTTAGAAATAGTGCACAACACAAGATAGACATACAATGCTTTATCACATAAGGGCACATTAAGTAAGCACTTTAAGCTCAGATGAGCTAAAAATCTAACTCGTAAGTAGGCTTCCAAATTATTGTAACAACAGTTGTAATAAGCAGTAACTACAAAGTTTTGGTCCCCCAAAGACATTATATATGGTTAAGAGGCAAAAAGTTGGATATGGACCTGAAAAATTGTAGCTACAAGCTATAGTTACAATGTTTAATTTGTCAAACTTGAAATGTTTAACCCTTTCCTAGTTAATCCCTGGATTTTACATCCCTGAGTTTTTATACTCAAGAAAATATTGAGGGATAAGAAGAAATTGCTTGTAACAAGTAATTTCTTCTCATCCCACAATATTTTCTACCCTATAGGTTGGTTACTTTTAAAATTGTGCTCATGTTTAATTGTTTTCTGCAACTTCTTTGAAATTGGACAGGTCTAAAAAAATTTAAAAACAGGAAAGGGTTAACAAAATTGTCATGGTCAGCATTCTCATCTTGTCTGAATGATTGCCTTGGTCAATCAATATTTTGATTGACAAAGGCAATCCATCAATTGACCAATCGCTGGCCCCGCCTACCAACTACACTGGCCCTGCCCATTGAGTTAAGTTTTGCAGCCAGACAGACAGACAGACGGACACTGGTAAAACAATATGCCCCCGATCTTATCGATGCAGGGACTTAAAAAGTAGAATGGTTGGTGACCGAAATGTCTTAACTACAGCTTGAATACACTTTAGTTACAATGTGTAAATCCCCAAACCAACAAAAATGTTAAACATGAATGGCGACCATTGTCTGAGTTCAAATTTCAATCCCAGTCTAAATGAATGATTTAATTGGTCGATTGTTTCTTTGATTGACAGCTGTGATTTGTCAATTCTCACTCTGTGTGATAGACATTGGACAATCGCCAATATATCCTGTCCTACCTCCATAGCCTCTTGTGCTACATCTTCTGGCATCCATTGTTGATGGACCAGGGACACCAAACCATTGATCAACTCTAATGTACTACTCTGTATCTCATGGCCTGGTTTACCTTGATTCTGGAATAACAAATTAAGATCTAATACTTCTTCTGTTTTGCTGGCCTGTCCAGATTCAAAGTTTTGTAGACAAAATCTCTAAGTGTATCTAATTTGAAAAATAAACATTCAGTAGGTTAGAAAACATTGTGGAAAAAGAAGAAATTGCTTGTTATTAGCAATTTCTTCTTTTTCTACAATGTTTTCTCAATTATAAAATCTCAGGGACATACAAAAACAGGAATTGAACAGGAAAGGGTTAAACAACATTTTGCCTTTTGGGGGTAAATATTTTAATATAGGAGACAAATAGTAATTTTTTTTTATACAGGTAATTTGGTGTCTATGATTTTTTCAATAAAATGCTGTCCAATATATCATATGACTAATAGAATATGAGCTTTTCAGCAACCAAATAAAGTATAAACCCATTACCAGACAACAAAATTTTAGACTGGTCCAAAGGGAAAGAAGTTGCGGGCGATATTTGAAATTCCACTAAAATAAGTGCTAACTAATGTATAAAACATTGTGAGAAATGGAGTATTGCTTGTTACAAGCCTTTTTCCACAATTTTTTTCAAATTTGTGTTTCTTCACGGGCATCAGAAAGTGCCATTGTGTGTTAATGTTTTAAATTGAAGAAGATATCATGACAGGATATCAACAAATACTTATTTGACATTTCTTTTATCTGATTACCTGGGGTTAAAATTCTAGACTGGTTCATATTGAAAGTGGTTGTAGATGGCAATTTAAAGTGTGTTTGAATTGAAAAAAAAATATGATATTAGGAAGAAAATATTGTGAGAAAATGGAAAAAACTCTCTTTTTATTACACTTTTTCTCTAAGCTGCATTTCTTCAGGCCACCAAAATGCAGAATTTTGTGGTAATAGGTTAACCAATCAAGTCTCACTGGATTGTGGTAACAACTTAAAGTTTTTGCAGACATATAGGAGAATGTGTGAATTTCAAGAAAACAATCAGGAAGTTGCAGACAACAATTTCAAACCTGTCCAAAATTGGAAAATGCATGTCAACACGGCCGCCGTCATAGCGCAGTTGGTAGCGCGTCGGACTGTCAATCTAGAGGTCCCTGGTTCGATCCCTGACGGCAGCACTCATCCTTTCCGACTACTTGTCTCTCACCAATGGGTCGATAATCGTAGACCTATGTGGGATAGCAGCTGGGGGCTAGGAAAGGATGTAATGGTAGTACTGGTGTGAGAAATACCAGGATTCCATTGTTAGGTGCTCCAGCAGCCGCGATATAACTGAAAGATTGTTGAAAGCAGCGTAAAACCCCATTCAAACAAACAAAAAGCATGTCAACATATTTTCTCCCTTTCCTACAGTTTGCAAAACTTCATTTTCAGGGCATCAAAAAGGACAGATAGTGGATTATGAGTTTAAAATTTCCTCCAGAAGGCGGTTGTAATTGCTATTGTAATTGATTGTAATTGTTATTGCAAATAACTGTAATTGTAAAAACATCTTTTTTCTTTACTTTTATAACCTTCAAATCTACAGCTGTATTTACAAGACTATAAAAGCAAAACAGAACACATCCACTTAGAAGTGTGTTAGTATTATTTACTTACATGTAACATGAGGTTTGGATCAGCATGGATAAGTCTAACAATCCATAATAACAGATATCTATAGGTGGTCATTGTTTCATCTGTATTCTTGTTTAACTTTCCAGCTACCCTGGATATACTCTGAAGTTTATTGAAATTAACATTTCAAATATGTACAGATTTGACCAATTGCTGGCCCTGCCCACAAGAAGTCTCGCTTCGATTTTAACCCTTTCCCATTTTTGGAAATTTTAGACCAGTCCAAATTGAAAAAGGTTGCAGACGACAATGAAAACTGGATGCCATTTGAAATGAAACCATACTATGTGGTAGGAAATATTGTGGAAAAAGTAGAAATTGCTTGTTACAAGCAATTTCTTCTTTTTCCACAATGTTTTCTTGAGTAAAAAATCACAGGAACGTAAAATCCCGTATTTGAACGGGAAAGGGTTAAACGGCTTAATTTTCAAAAAAACTTATGTCCAGTAGCATGTAACAAAAATGTAGAATAGCTAGTTGGCCACCTAAGCATCGTAACTACAGCTTAAATAAGCTGTATTTACTACCTTTAAGTCGCCAAACCTACAAAAAAGTTAAACGAAAATTGCGGCTAATGTCCAAGATCAAAACTCATGTCTGGTCTCATTAAATGATTTCTTTGGTCGACTGGTTATTTGATTGACACAGGGTTTTCCCTGACCCTCTCCTTCTTTGAATTTGGACCCCCATTTTTCAGAAATGACCCCATAAATAGCTAGACAGCCTTCTTTATCTTATTTAATGTGGCAAAATGACCCCCTGTTTTGAAAGTCGAGGGAAAACCCTGTTGACATCTGTGATTGGTCATTCGGCATAATAGCTTCTATACTGGACATTGTTATTCATTGTTTTGCAAAACTTAGGGTATATTCACTTATTAGTTTGGTCATGAAGAAAAACACACCCAGTCCTACTCCCAATCATTTTGGCAAGTAATATGCAAAGCTTCAGATAAAGGGGGTATGTTGATATTTTCATCAATACTTACTCAAATCCTGTGTTGTGGGTACCCATTTGAATAGTCTGGTCAAGTAGATTCAAATGAGTGCCAAAACAACAAAATGCTTCTTTTTTAAGTAGCATAAACCCCTTTTTTCTCTATGCTTCTGAGTAGTGACAACAAGAGCATGGCTTGTGTGTGCCTTAACCAATTCCCACACGATCCCCCTTTCTTACACTCCTCATGAAAATCATTGAAGAATTTAAGGCAAAAATGGTTGAAAATGAAGAACTTTCTTCATTTTCAACCTTGTTTTTTACCAAAAGAGAAGAAAAAAGATATTCAAAATTCTCTCAATTTGTTATTGTCAGCTGCAACTTCTTCGAATTGAAAAAGGTTAAAATTTTGTAAAGCTCAGCTTTTCAAGTGTGTCAAACTTTTAAGTAAAAAAAGTGGCATAATTCATTCAAAAATGCATTTAGAGTTATCCCCCTTGTTGTTATAGATATTTCTTTTGAAAGTGAAGTTACATTCATAGTCTCAAGTAAATGTGTTCAATAATACCAGAGATATTACAAAATGACAAAGTTTTCAAACATCGAAGCTAATGCAGATGGAGACACAGGCAATGACCTAGCCATAGCAATACCTAGGGTTATCTCAGAGAACAGCCATAACATCATGACGTTTTTTTTCCTTGGTTTTAGTAGATCTTTTATTTTAACATTTCTAACTTACAGACAATCCTCCGACTACGGTCTTTGTTGTAGCATGACTAGCCATTCCTTGGGTCACTTTGTTCAGAGTATCTGTAAACATATTGCGTAGTTCTCCGGCCTTTCCATATATGATACTGATCTGAGGCCACCAGGCTAGACGCCTCTGTAATTAGATAAAGAAGAATTCTGGGGAATTTCATGGTAATACTCAGTCCCTACCTGCCATAAAATTATTTTTTCTATGAAGTCTGATATCCCTATTTTTTCAATTAAGAGATGAAGAGAAAATTTTTGTTTTCATTGAGGTATGAACCAAAAAACCTAATCACACTGTATGAATACACAAAGCCTATCAGGTGTAATCAGGTTTTTTGGTTCATACCTCCATAAAAACAAAAAATATTCTCATCATTTCTTATAATTTAATAGCATCATTTGAAAAAAACAAAAGCTTTACAAATTTTGATACCTTTTTGTATGGGACTATTTTGTGCGGAAGCATATAAAATCGCTGCATGCTCAAAATTTTTTTCATGGAGTTAAGAATAATTTTTTTTGACCAATCAGAACACTCGTTTCTGATAGATGAAACAAAAAATTAAATTATAAGTCAATGGACTGGAAAGACACTTGATCCATAACCTATTATTGCCGACTCCCAAATCAACAGTCAACAATCAGCTCCATATGCACTTAGACATTTAGAAAAAAAAGTCCAGAAAAATTACCAGACAAATAGATGGAGACTCTTTGGCTTTGCCAGTTGGAGACTGACAAATTTAACCATTGTCATGCTGAATAAAATCTGATTTTAAAGAGACAAGCAGGTGGTGTAGACTAAGATCAGACAGCACAATATGTGCAGGCTGATCTTTTTATATACCTCCAGTCAAAACAGGAATCCAGGTTCAGCATGACAAGGGTTAAGACCTAAGAAAATGTTCCTAAAAAGCTTGAATACTAAGATTTTTCTAATAAGTATGGATAATTAGAAAAAAAATAGGTTCTACAAAGTTTTCTAAGTAACAACATCATTAAAGAGTTTTCATACTATATCTATTAAAGGGTAGAATTTTCTGGAGAATAAGATGGAAAACAGAATATTTGATGAATTCTCATGTCCATAAATCCATTACCATATGAGAAAATTTAAACTAGTCCGAATTCAAAGCAGTTGTAGATGACATTTCAAAGTGTACCTAAATTCGAAAATAGGTGCCATATAAGGTATTAAACATAATGAGAAAAGGAAAAATTCCTTGTTACAAGTATTATCTCCTTTTTCCCACAAGGTTTTCCAAAATAACATCTCTACAGGATTCTAAAATGTAGGATTGTGTCATAAAGGGAATGAATAATGTTAACATGATAAATTGTTCTATTTAATCAAAGGTTTCATTTTCCACAGTTTAACCGATTGCCACTCAATTTGATATCTTGGTGTGCTGAAAAATAATAACTGAAAAAATCATTGTGCAAAAGAGGAAAATGATCTTAAAAGACAATCCTTCCTTATGTCAAATGTTTTCTACCAAATATGACACTTATTAATTCAATTTATAAACCCTTTGAAATGTTGTCTGCAACTTCATACAACTTGGATTAATCTAGAAATGAGTTGTCTGGTAAAGGGTTAACCCTTTCCTGTTTTCTAAATTTAAAAGGTTTTCTTGAAGAAAGTATAAAGTGGACATAATAATATCCATTCAGTAGGGTAGAAAACTTTGTGGAAAAAGAAGAAATTGCATGTTACAACAATTTTTTCCTTTTCTACAATGTTTTCTCAATTATAGAATAACATGGACATAAAAATCAGGGATTATATAGGAAAGGTTTAATTTGTTGTCCGTAACTTCTCACAATTTGGTATTGACTTGAAATTGACCTGTCTGGTAAAGTAAACTTTCACTTACCTGTGTAATTATTCTGTGTAAAGCGTTGACCAATACAAAATGGTAGATAGGGGGTGAGTGTGGATTTAAGCAGACTTTTAATACATCATTGTTGTGAGGTGTAATTCTAAAGCAGGACACAAAACAGTCAATATATAGGTCTAGATCCTGACCTACAATGTTCTGACCTCTGGAGAAAGGCTTGCTATTTGGTGGTGGATTAAACAATAGAGACTGAAATATACAAAGAATACACAATGAGTGTTCATCAAACCAATCTTATTAACCTATTCTCATAAAACCATTCTTTTTAGACCCTCTAAAGAAAAAAAGTTTTGGAAAACATAGTGGAAAATGAAAAAATTGCTTGTCACAAGTAATTTCTTCACTATCAACACTGTTTTAAACCATAAACTTCAACTATGGGATGTCAAGGGTTCAATCCCAGGCGGCGGCACATATCCTTTCCAACATTTGTCTCTCACCAATGGGTGTATTATCGTAAACCTAAGTGGGATATCAGCTTGAGGCTAGGAAGGATGTAGTGGTAATACTGGTGTGAGAAATGCCAGGAATCCATTGCTGGTGCTCCAGTCGATATGACTGAAATACTGTTTAAAATGGCATTAAAACCCATTCAATCAATCCTTCAATTAAACCATAAAAGACTACCATTTTAAAAATTTCATCAAGCTGAAACTGTCGTCTGCAAAAGCTTTCGGTTTGGACTGATAAAATTTTGTTGTTTGGTAATAAACTAGTTAAGTCAACAGCTAAAAGCAAGATTTGCCAGGTTTAATCTGTTTTAGATCATGAGTTTGATGAATTTTGTATTTCGTGCATATAAAATTGATAACTGGTTTGTAATGTGACCTAAATCTAAGCTAAAAAGTTAAATATAATTTGTCAAACTTATCTTAAAACAAAGATACATCATTTACATATCTATATTACATGTTCATCCATTTTGAAAGGATGATTGATTAATCCATTAACACACAAGAAAATTTTAGACTGGTCGAAGTTGAAAAATGTTGCAGACAACAATTAAAACTTTATTAAATTTCAGATTTTTCGTCTTTTTTTTAAAGAAAACATTGTGGACAAAGAGGAAATTGCTTGTGACAAGCATTTTTTTCCATTTTCCACAATGTTTTCAAAAGCTTCTTTTCTTGGGATCGTCTAAAAGCATCACCGAGTGGGTATGGATTAACCCATTCCCTCAAAGTGATGCTTTTAGACTGGTCCAAATTGAAAGAAGCTGCAGAAGACGATTTCAAGTTGATTGAATTTTGAATTTCTTCGCCTTTTGGATACAAAACATTGTGGAAAATGAAGAAATTGCTTGATACAAGCAATTTCTTAATTTTCCCCAATGTTTTTCCAAGCGTTTTTCTTGAGGGGCTTCCAAAAGCATGACTGTGTGGGAATGGGTTAAGCAATAGAATACAGGAACCACTAAACAGAATGGAAAAGAGAGGCAACTCTTCCAGGCTAACAAGTGATTGTAATTCCTTTTTATGCCCCTTAGACTCATTCCTACACATCAAAATTTTAGACTCGTCCAAATTGAAAGAAGTAACAGACAACAATTTAAAGTGAATGGAATTTTACAATTTTGTCTTTTTGGATAAAAAAATATTGTGGATAATGAAGAAATTTCTTGATAAGAGCAATTTCTTCATTATCCACAATGTTTTTTTAAAGTTTTTTTAGAGGGGCGTAAAAAGGAGGGAACCATACCAACATAATGAAGAAAAACAATTGCGGAAGAAACTATTCTTCTTGAGGGGTGTCAAAAAGTGTCATTGTTTGGGAATGGGTCGAAATATAGCTTATGCTGTTCAATCCATGAAAGATGATATAATCTTACACTGAAACAAACAACTTTCCTCCAAGACTTTTCGATTTACAGCAAGTGTACAATAAATAACCAAACTATTCTTGTAATCTTACCTTAAGATCATTGATAACAGACTGGACGAGACTAAACAGGACATTCAGTCTATCATGAATACTGATATAGGTGGATGCTTTACACAGTCTAACACAGGTGACTGCAGCGCCCTCTGCCAGCTGTTTGTTACAACTGTGATGATTGGCTATTGTCTTCTTAATCTCATCGATAAAATGTTTCTGAAAAAGAAAATAAAGTGAAAAAAATATTTTGTGGTATACAGAAAATCAGAAATAGAAATATTTCACATTTATTCAGATAACTTAAATAATTAGATAAAGTTTTCGTGATTTAAAAGATTTTGAACAATTTAAGCAATGCTTCAGACTTTTGCCTAAACTTTTGGAAAACAATGAGTGAATTCTGATCAAAATTAACTCTGCTTTAATGTTTTTAAATCAATCATACCCATGCAAAATAAAGGTTTACCTAAATTAATTCTCTTTCTTCTTAATAACATAGGCTCATAAGAAAAATGTTAACTGTGTTCCAGGTTGGAACCATTATCCTATGATTTGTAGTCTAATGGGTAAAGATGCAAGATGTTGGTTGAAAGTTATTGTTATCAGTAAGAATCAATTTCTCTATCCCCCTCTCCCCCTCCCCCTAAAAAAACAATTTGACCCAAGAGCAATGGATTTAGTGAGTAACAGATTTAGTAATTTTGAAAGACGTCAATGCACTGACCATTCAAGCAAAGTATCAAGGGTCTAAGCATACTCGGTCTGGAGAAGATTTTTTAAAAAGATTTTCATATATTTCACTTTTAATTGCCATGGTAAAAGAGTATTCAAGGTACTTAAATTCTTTCTCTCTTTAAAAAGAGAACAACATACGGAACATTTTTACAAAATTTCATTCAAATTGGTCATGCTGATGTTGAGGAGATGTTGTATTAACCCTTTCCTGTTTTGCAAAATTTAAGACTGGTCCAAATTGAGAGAGGTTGCAGGCAACAATAAAAATTGGATGCACTTTGAAATAAAACCATCCTATGTGGTTGAAAATATTATGGGAAAAGGAGAAATTGCTTGTTACAAGCAATTTCATCTTTTTCCAAAATGTTTTCTCAAGTATAAAATCAAAGGGAGACAGAATCCTGTGTTTGTACAGGAAAGGGTTGACAGACCTACCTTTTTTAGATGTTGAGGAGAACAGGGGGCACCACCATCTGCATTGTTAATCTCTTCAAGAATTTTCTGAAATTGATTAAGATGAGGAAACATTCTACATGGAATATGAGGTTTGTATAGTTTATTGTCACAAGATACGCCCGTCACACTGTTTAATATTAACTGGGGGGTTGAATAGAACTGATGTTATTTTGAATGAATATTTTTTGTCAAACAAAGTATGAAAAACAACAAAGGACAATAACTCAAAATATACCCTAGGTAGAGTTATGGTTCTTGTACACTGCACTCCCACTTGGTGAGCTCTATCCATCCATGAAGTTTCTTGATTCTAGCTATTATACTTTTAGAGATATACTCCGGACAAGATTCAAGTATGAAAAACAACAAAGAGCAATAACTCAAAAAACAGGCCAGGTAGAGTTATGGCTCTTGTGCACTGCACTCCCCCTTGGTGAGATCTATACACCCATGAAGTTTCATGATCCTAGCTATAATACTTTTAGAGATATACTCCGGACAAGATTCAAGTATGAAAAACAACAAAGGGCAATAACTCAAAAAATAGGCCAGGTAGAGTTAAGGTTCTTGTGCACTGCACTCCCCCTTGGTGAGATTTATACACCCATGAAGTTTCATGATCCTAGCTTTTATACTTTTAGAGATATACTCCGGACAAGATTCAAGTATGAAAAACAACAAAGGGCAATAACTCAAAAAATAGGCCAGGTAGAGTTATGGTTCTTGTGCACTGCATTCCCCCTTGGCGAGATCTATACACCCATGAAGTTTCATGATCCTAGCTATAATACTTTTAGAGATATACTCCGGACAAGATTCAAGTATGAAAAACAACAAAGGGCAATAACTCAAAAAATAGGCCAGGTAGAGTTATGGTTCTTGTGCACTGCACTCCGTACTGATGAGAAGAAAATAACTGCCAAGTTTAAAGTCAATCGGACTTACGGTGACAGAGTTATGCTCCGGACAAAGAAGTGGACACCGCCCGGACACCACAGGTGATCCCATAATACGTCCTGTCTTCGACGGGCGTATAAAAAAGGGCATGATTTGCACAAAATGCATCTAGAGTTACAGTGTTCAATCTAGAGGGGGCCATTGCTAAAATGACCCTCAAAAATCAAAAATGACCCCCTTCAAAATGAAGACTGGGCCCAAATGGCACACTTCAATCATACATTCAATAAGACTTCTCTGAATGACATCATGGAAATAATGTCTTAACTTTTTCTAGTAGATTTATTTTGTTCAAAACAATATATCTATTATCAAATTGTTACTGTTTGTTACATTTAAAACTTTGTAATTCAATAGTTTGTCTATGTATTTGTATCACATGACCCCCTTGACCAAGAGCCATGGGCCCATTTGGCCCCCTTTGATACAAAGCTAGATTAAATGCTGGAGTTATCCCCCTTGATAGTATAGGTTCCTTTTTTGATAGTGAACATATGTGCCAAGTTTCAAGTGAATGCCTTCAGTAGAACCAGAGATATCACAAAATATGAAAGTTTTCACACGACAACAACAACAATAACAACACAGAGGCTATCACAATACCTCCAAAAAAAGCAGAGCTAACAAAAATCTGGCCCAGAACATGTTACAAATGGCACAAAATATTCATGTAAAGCTAAAGCAAACTTAAAACTCAGACATTGGCTCATATTTATGTGAAGCATTCTTGTTTGTTAGGTGACCTCAACATTTAGGTCCCCAACCAACCATTTTTCTGTTTTGTTAGACATTATTGGCCATAAATTCTGCAAATTAATGCAGTTTAATATCCAAGTGAAATTTTCGGGCGGAGCTCATTTGGCTGACCAGCCATAGGATGTCACAGAGAGAACTACATCTTGCTCCTTTTTTATGAGGAAGAAGGATCCTTTTCTCATGCCTTTTCCTGTACTTGTATGAAGCGACAATTTCCAATTTCCTTAACAAAATCCCACACAATTCCTCTTTTTTACACACCTCTTTTTTTCCACATTGCTTTCTCCCCATAAGGGCAGAATAATTAAAATTCCATCAACTCAAAACGGTTGTCTGCAACTTATTTGAATTTGGTTAAGTCTAAAATTCATTATGTGTCGGTTTAACACAAGTTATACTGTACTCTATTCTACACCCATCGAAGAAAAAAAATAGGGAAATTATTGTAGAAAATGAGGAAATTGCTTGTAACAAGCAATTTCCTCAATTTTCCAGTATATTTTCCACCCAGAAATTTGAAAAAATCTAAAAGTTCATAAATTTTAGAGTCTCGTCTGCAACTCCATTCAGTTTGGAGTGTCTGGCAATGGTTTAAACCTATCCATCTATAATGAATACTCACAGGGCACAGTATCAACAACATCATCTGAAATGGCCAAACAGACGCTTTCTTCCTTGTTGAGTTTTCCATATAAGCCAGATACTGTTCAAACAGTTTATCACAGCAGTCTGAAATGAATATAAAACCTGTAACAAATACAATGGAACACCTGAAATGTGCAGAAAGTGTTGGCCCTGATTAAATTGAGCATAATGTGAAAGCTGACTAGTGTCAATACATTTCAAACCTTGCAGATTTCCTGACACTGTTGTGGTCACTCTACCAAATAACAAACATTTGGGT
The DNA here is from genome assembly GCA_946902895.1 of Fragum fragum. Lineage (NCBI taxonomy): Eukaryota > Metazoa > Mollusca > Bivalvia > Cardiida > Cardiidae > Fragum > Fragum fragum. Next base: position 41,075,363 of record OX336376.1, on the reverse strand, counting down.
CTGACTGAAGTATACGGGGTACAATCTCTTTTTAACCTTTTCCTGTTCAATCCCTGGTTTTCAGTCCTTGTGATTTTATAATTGAGAAAACATTGTAGAAAAAAATGCTTGTAACAAGCAATTTCTTCTTTTTCCACAATATTTTCTACCGTACTGAATGGCTCTTTTCAAAATAAATCCACTTTAAATTTCCATCTGCAAAACTTTGAATATGGACAGGTCTAAAATTTTGCAAAACAGAAAAGGGTTAAAATATTAGTTTAATCTATTCCTAGACAACAAAGTTTTGGTCTGATCCAAAATTAACCCATTCCCACACAACAATATTTTAGACTGGTCAAAATTGAAAGGAGTTGCAGACGACAATTAAAAGTTTATGAAAATTTTAGATTTAATCAAATTTCTGGATAGAAACATTGTGTAAAATGAAGAAATTGCTTGTTACAAGCATTTTCTTCATTTTCCCCAATGTTTTCCTTAGGGGGCGTTCAAAAGCGTCACTGTGTGGGAATGGTTTACATGAAGTTGCAGAGGACAATTTTAAAATGATGAAACTCTAAAAATTCTTTGTCTTTAGGGGGGAAAATCATAATATCATTTTTCCTATTATTCTGTTTTTTTCCTGGAAGGGAGTAAAAAGGTGAAATTTCCTAAGAATCAATGAACTAATCACCAGACCATAGAATTCAATGCTCGTCCAAATTAAAAGAGTTACAGGCAACAATTGCAAGATGGTAAAATTCAACCAATCTTTGCCTTTTTGAATAGAAACAATGTGGATGATGAGGAAATTGCTTGAAAAAAGCAAATTCTTCTTTTTTCACAATGTTTTCCAATGCTTATTTTCTTGAAATGCATAAAAAAGCATATTCCTGTGGGAATGGAGTAATAGAATTCCAGGATGGTCATTTTATACGCTTAACCCAAATCAAAAGCAGTTACAGATGACAATTTTCAGTTAGTGGAATTTAAAGAATCTTTGTCTTTTTTTTGGGTAGAATACAAGCACTTTCTTCATTTTCCATAATGTTTATCAAAGCCTATTTCTTGATGGTGTAAACATGCGGGATTGTGTTAAAATAGGATAAACAAGTGGAAACTAATGTAAAAGAAACAGCAAATGTACAAACATCCAGGATCAATGGTAGCAGGTAGGTCATGAAGTCCTAGAAATGTGTTTCTTTACCTTGTAGTTCTTCATTTGGTCTTTTTTGGAGATCTGTGAATTCTTCAGGGTAATTGTCCATCCAATTCCATATAGCCTACAACAGATAGGGGAAATTTATAATGATATTCATTATAACAAACCTATAAATTTTTCTAGTAAAATATATACATTCCACACAGACAAAATCGGACTTGCCATAGAAAAATACTATCTGTCTGACAAATAGGTTGCAAATAGGTAGTTTAACCCTTGTCATGCTGAACTCGGAATATTCCGGTTTTGGCAGGAGATGTAGACAAAGATCAGACTGCACTTATGTGCAGGCTGATCTTATTCTACACCTCCTGCTCGTACTTTTCCAGCCAGAATTATTCATGAAGTTGATTTCTAAACGATATATTGATTTTTGAACAACAAGTTCTATCAGTGCTTTCAGCCCTCTGATTTGACAGCATTTCAGTAAGGTAATTTATACAGCATGACAAGGGTTAAGATGACGTCATTCTTATTCTGTCGATGACATCATGATGCGAATAATCATAATCAGAATGGTAAAGGAGAAGGGAAATACTTGTAGAAATACCAATTTTTTTGTTATTCCATCAAATTTCATTAAAAACAAGAGCCATGTCGGACATGGCCATCCCCCGCCGTAAAAGCTTGATAGTAAACTGAAGCCAGTTAGATTTAGGCTTCTTGTGCACGGCACTTCTTCTCAATGAGTTTGACAATAGCTATTATACTTTAATGCTCAGGACAAAATCTAAGTCCTTAAAACAACAAAGGGCAATAACTCCAAAATTATGCAAGCAAGTGTTGTGGTTCTTGTGCACTGCACTTCTCCTCAACGAGATCTATCGACCTATGAAGTTTCAAGTTAATAGCTATTATACTTTCAGAGATATGCCCTGGACAAAATCTTAGTCTTTAAAACAAAGGGTAATAACTCCAAAATTATGCAAGCAAGAGTTGTGGTTCTTGTGCACTGCACTTCTCCTCAACAAGATCTATCCACCTATGAAGTTTCAAGTTGATAGCAATTATACTTTCAGAGATATGCTCCGGACAAGTTTAGTGACAGAAGGACGGAATGAGGGAAGGACAGCAGAGACCAATACTATATCCCCTTCACTGAAACGGCAGGGGATAAAAAAAATAGGTATATAACAAATGGAATATTATGTTACAATAGTGAAACAACATCTTGTATTTACTTCTCACTGCAGAGGAAAATTTGGTATTCCATTTAACCTTCAGTGAAATTTCAAAATTTTACTTTGCAGTTAAAAATAGATACAAAATGCTGCATCTCTATCATAATATTCCCTATTCATTGAATGACCATATTTATTTGACTTTTTATTCTCAGTTATCATATCAGATAAACACTTGAATTGGTAAGGTATTGCAATGGTATCAAATTGCAAAAAAGTTAACCATTGCCACATGTTGACATTTTTGACGCCCCTCAAGACAATAAATGAGGAAACATTGTAAAAATGAAGAAATTGCTTGCAACAAGCAATTTCTTCATTTTCCACAATGTTTTCTACCCAGAAAATTGAAAACAAATCTAGTTTTTTAAAAACTTCAAATTGTCATCTGTAACTCCTTTCAATTTGGATCAATCTAAAATTTTGTTGTCTGGTAATATGCGAATAATTCAATAAAGATTTGTACAAATCAATACAGATTTGAATAAATGTCAACCACACTTTTTGATGGATTACAAAAATTTCACAGTGAATTATCACTTGATAAATTCATCTATCAAATGGTGAAATACTCAACATGATAACCACAGCAAAGATAGATTTAGCCCTGTTTTCATTTATTTTAGACTAATGGATGCCATCAACAAGGGGCCAAAGCTACTCATGATGTCATCATGCTGCCATATAATTCACCAGTCAAATCAGACGCTTTTAGAGATTTTGTCTGAAAATGATTAGATCTTTTCTTTTCATGAAAGATTTTTTTGTTTAAATGGGATTTAAGGCCACTTTTAACAGAATTTCAGTCACATAACTACAGCTGGAACACCTAGCCATGAATTCCTGGCATTTCTCACACCTATTACTACATCTTTTCCCAGCCTCTAGCTGCTCATCCAACTTCTGTTTACGATTATCATCCCATAGGTGGGATAAAATTGTCTGAAATGATGTTTGCTGTGACCGAATATCGAATTCTAGACCTCATGGTTGAGAGTCCAAAACACTATAAACTTCACTATGGCCGCGGCTTTTAATTAAAGAAATAGATTATTTATCAATTTATTTGTGTAAGATCAATATATCTTTCATTGAATTAAAAACAAAGGCTTTGATTTCACAAGTGACTGACACCAAAAATACAGCTTTTGTATTTCAATTAATGAAACAAGAACACAATGCCCCCACCTAAACGTTTGACCTTGGTATGTGAACTTGACCTTATAACATGACCTTGACCTTGATGAGAGGAGATGCGTATTATGTAGATGTATCATCATGCCAAATATGAGCATTGTATCTTGAATAGGGTGGTAGTAATTGGCAATGTTAAGTAATTTGGTTAAGTTTTGCTGAAAGACAGACAGACAGATGGCGGACAGACTGACAGATGGACAACAGTAGAACAATATGCCCAAACCTTTTCATGCGGGGGCCTAATAAGGAGATCTTGCTCAGCATAAAAACAAATGTCCTCTGTATCTTACCTTTTGGGCTTAAGATGATACAATTTAAAATGAAAGCCTTTACCCATTCCCACACAATGACACTTTTAGACGCTCCTCCAAAAACAAGAGGACCATGATGGTCCTAAATCGCTCACCTGAGGCATCTCCAAATTACAGTACTTTTTAGTATAAAAAAGGCACAACTTATAAAAGATATATAAGATTTTGGGCTTTGTACAAAACAATCCAGTAATGTTTTACAATAATGATGAATGCCTTTGGCTTGATAGTTTAATCCATTACCAAACTATCCCAGAATTTTTCACCCTCAGGGAAAATAGGTTTGAAAAATACATAGTGAGAAAGGGAGTGACAAGCAATTTATCCATTTCTCACAGTATTTACTACCTGAAATTCTTTGTATTTAGATTTCAGTCAAACTCTAATTACTGTCTGCAACTACAATGGATGTAATTTTAGCAACCTTGGTCGAGAACAATCTGGATGTACTATACATCAAAATATGAATGCATTACAACTTATACATGAGGAGTGGAAGATATTTGAACATGCTCTTATTGAGTGTTTTTCATATCTTTGGATGCCTTGGGAAGGGCCATGTTTGTTCAAAGGATATAAACATGGTAGAGAACAATTATGTTATCCTTTGTTTTTAATGTAAATGCTCTAGAGCCTATATTTAAGAAGAATTCTTTCAATGCAAATTACACAATTTTCTACCCTAGGAGCAAAGACATTTTTCATCCTAAGAGCATATTTTCCTGTTATATAGTGCAAAATTATTTAGTCATGCTACATACCAAATATGTATGCCCTTCACCTTATATTTCAGAAGGAGAAGACTTTTGATGTTGCTCTAATTGAGCGTTTTCAAAAATTTTTGACCTCTGGGGCAGTTCCATGTTTTATCCCAGGGCTAACATTTTAGCTAACATGGTAGAGAACAATCTGGTTATGCTATATACAAAATATGAATGCTTTAGACTTCTCCTTAAAATGAAGATTTTTTTTTTTTAACATACTCAAGTTTTGCGTTTTCCCCAATTTTTGACCCCTAGTGCAGGGCCGTTTTTGACCTGAGGAAGACAACTTTTAGTGATATAGTACAAAACCATCTAGTTATGCTCCATACCAAATATGAATATCCTAGACCTTATAGTTTAAGAGGAGAAGTCTTTTGAAATTGCTCTAAGTAAGCATTTTTCCAAACTTCGGACCTCTAGGGCGGGGCCATTTTAGACCCCAGAGATTAAATATTTAAAAACTTGGTAGAGAACCATATGATTAAGCTCTATATAAAATATAAATGCCTTTGGCCTTGTAGTCTGTGAGAAAACAACAACATAGATTTTCTAAAATTTCCCATTTTCATATGCCACAGTTACAAGAGTTTTTCACAGAATAAAATTCTTTTAACAACTTTTGAAGAGCTTCGACCAAGGAACATCCTTGCAAAGTTTCAACTTGATTGGCCTACTGGTTTAGGAGGAGAAGATTTTTAAAGATTTTAACAGATTTACTTAAGATTCCAATTTTCACATGCCGCTGCAACCAGAGTTTTTGACAGAATTAAATTCTTTTAACAACTTTTGTAGAACTTCACCCAAGGAACATCCCTGCAAAGTTTCAGCTTGATTGGCCTACTGGTTTAGGAGGAGAAGATTTTTAAAGAAATTGTGGACGGACGGACAGACGGACAGACGGACGGACGGACGACGGACAACGACCGATCACAAAAGCTCACCTCGCACTTTGTGCTCAGGTGAGCTAAAAAGCTAGGGAAAACATTTAGGAAAACGAAGAAATAGCTTGCAACAAGCAATTTCTTCATTATCCACAATGTTTTCTATCCAAAAAGACATAAATATTTGAAATTCATTCAAATTAAAATTGTTGTCTGCAGCTTCTTTCAATTTGGACCAGTCTAAAATTTTCTGATGTGGGAATGGGTTAAAACTTAAAACTGTGTCAAAACTTTCAACGCTCATTCAATCACGGTATTGTAATCACAGCGGTACTAATTTTTGTTTCAATTGTGATCAGATTAATGAAAGAGAAATGAGAATTGATGGATTGCAGGCCCTGCTCACCTACCCTGCCTACTGACTCCGACAGGAAGTTCCACTTCGATACTGAAGACAGTTATTTTGTAAAATTCACAGCCAGTAACACCTCACAAATAAGTAAATGGTATGTTGGTGACTTAAACATTGTAACTATAGCTTATTCAAGCTGTAGTTACAACGTAAAGTTGCCAAACCAACATAAATGTCGGCAAATGTGAGAGCTCAAAGTTCACTTCCAGTCTAAATGAATGATTTTATTGGTCAATTGATTCTATGATTGCCAGTAGCAGTCCATCAATTTTGAATAACTGCACAATTTACTAATATGGGTACAGAACAAAACATTACCTTTTCCAAGTTATGAGCCAAAGCAGAAATAACTTGTTTGGATCTCTGGACTCTGAATTTGGATACCACATCTGAATGTAAATAAGACATGATTATGGTAAATTTTCATGTAACTCATTAACACATTACCACAATAGAATTTTGGATCAGTCCAAATTTGAATAAGCAGACTTGATTCAAAATTCATTTGAATTTGTAAACTAAGGGCCAATTGGGCAAAAATATTGTTATGAAAGGTTTCAAGCAATTTGTCCTTTTCTCACAATGTTTTCTTTGTCCTATTTGAAAGGCATTGCAGATGATAAACAGGAGCTTAGCTGGGGGGCACATTAATACCCAAAAGGGCTAGTCAGTGGAATATATATTTTTCAATATTTTTTTTTCTTTATGGATCAGGGGTGGTGAATGAAACCCAAAACATTTCTTGCACATAATCTTTAAAAGCTAGCTTATAGATCTGAAGTGTATTGGATTCTTATACATAATAAAGATTTCTCTATGTCAAGGGCAGATAAATTTTAGGACCAAGTGACCTAATATAAAAAATCTCATACACAACAAGACCATATTTAGAATCAGTCTGGGTAATTTGAATCATTTCTGGTATGATCTGTAGGGTTAATGCAAAATCAGAAATTAAGTAATATTAAACTGTTTTGTTAAGTCAAGGGCAAATAAGTCCAAAACTCCTTGAGGAATCCAAATAACAATTGTCTAATAAACAACCAGACATCATACAGATTCAATATGGAAAGTTTCAGTTCATTCCAATGAAAATTGTACAAGTTGCACACACAAAAGGTGATTTTTAAGACATTATGCTAAGTCAAGGGCAAAAAAAAAAACCAAAACACTTGAAGGATCCAAAAGATACTGTTTTCATACACAACAAAACATCATAGGGATTCTTTGTGGAAAGTTTATAGAAATTGAAACTATAGGAGGAGTTGCCAACACACAAAAAAGTTCTTTTTGAGCTATTTGGCTGAGTCAAGAGCAGTTAACCCTTTCCTGTTCAAATACGGGATTTTACGTTCCTGTGATTTTATACTCAAGAAAACATTGTGGAAAAAGAAGAAATTGCTTGTAACAAGCAATTTCCCCTTTTTCCACAATATTGTCTACCAGATAGGATGGTTTCATTTCAAATGTCACCAAATTTTCATTGTGGTCTGCAACCTCTTTCAATTTGGACTAGTCTAAAATTTCTAAAAACGGGAAACATTAAACATTGTCATGCTGTATGAATTACCTTATTGAATAGCTGTAAAATCAAAGGGCTGAAGGCACTGATAGAACTATTTTGTTCAAAAATATATATTTCTTTTAAATATCGATTTCATAAACAACTCTTGCAGGAAAAGTACAAGCAGGGGGTGTAGACTAAGATCAGACTGCACTTATGTGCAGGCTGATCTTGGTCTACATCTCCTGCCAAAACAGGAATATTCCGGGTTCAGAATTTCAAGGGTTAAAATATCTTTAGGGATTCTAATAATGATCCCATGTAAAACTAAACATCATAGAGGTTTAGTGTGGAAAGTTTTAGTTCTTTCCAATTGAAACAATAGAAGGAGTTGCATACACAAAAATGTACTTTTTAAGATATTTGGCTAAGTCAAGGGAAGATAATTCCAAAATTCCTTGAAGGATGGCAATGATAAGTCTCGTGCACAACTCAAAAGGCTAAAGTCATAGAGAGTTTCAATTCAGTCCACAAAAATGTGATTGTTTAGGGTTTTTTACTTAGTCAAGGGCAGATAATACCCAAACCACTTGAGGTATCAAAAAAGTGGTCCTATGGACATAGAGATTCATTGTGAAAAGTTTCAGTTCATGGCGATTCAAACTGTAGGAGGAGTTGTGCACACGAAAAAGTGCAAAAAGATGGACAGAAGGACAGACAACCAGGGTCATAACATAATACAACCCTTCCGGCGTATAAAAATGTCCACATGAAAATGATAAATGTGCCTCTGTATGACCTTCAAACAGTTTCAGATATGCGCTGAGTAAAGACTCAGATTTAACTGAGCATCAACACAGTCTAATTTAACCCATTACAAGACTTTCACAAATTAGACTTGTCCGAATTGAAAGGAATTGCAAACCCTGTGATGACATTTTAAAAGTTCATGAAATTTTTATGGGCGGAGATCTTTAAGTAAAATAAATTGCTTATCAAAAACAATTTCTCCATTTTACACAATGTTTTCTCATTTTTTTTTTTTTTTTTTTTTTTGAGGGGCCTCTAAAAGTGTCATTGTTTTGGAATGGACTAACCCATTTCCACAAAATAAACTTATAGACCGGTCTAATTTGAAAGAAGCTGCAGACCATAATTTCAAGTAGATTGAATTTTTTTTTTTTTTTTTTTTTGATTGAAATCATTATGGAGAATGAAGAAATTGCTTGTAACAAGCAATTTCTTCATTTTCAATATGTTGTCCAAATTTTTTTCTAGAGGGATGTCAAAAGGCATCATTGTGTGGGAATGGATTAATGTCAGCAATGTGTGCACTTCATGCACATGTTATTTTGTTAGAAAGTGTGTCACACACAGGGATGGGTTCGGTTAATCAGTGGGTGTGAATACAGACTAGTAGGACATAATTTTTTATCAGAATTTAAGAAATGAACTTGTCAGGAAAACAAAATAGGAAAATTTTATAGAAGCATTGTTGATAATGAAGAAAAGCTCATAACGAAGCATTTTCTTCATTAAAATTAATATTTTCTACCCTTCATTCATCATTTTAATAGTCTTTGACATCTATTTTGTACCAAGCAATGATTTGCCCTGGTATATGCTTATCCCTGGACAAAAATGTATTTATCCACAAGTGGAAAAGCCCTTGTTGGACAAGTCGGGCATGAGAATTCCATATCCCTGGGTTACTATAACAAAAGATAGATTCACAATCATGTGTTTTATCTTTTTGTCTTCACATCAAATCAATAATTTTCATCTCTTGTCATCCTGAATATAATCCTCTAAAGAATAGCATTAAAATCATAGAGCTGAAAGCACTAGAAGCAACAATTGCGGGATAAATTATTTGAAAATTTATCCTATATCTGGCTTAATCCTTGTCATGCTTAACCTGGAATATTTCTGCTATGGCAGGTGGTGTAGCCTAAGATCATCCTGCACATTATGTGCAGTCTGATCGTAGTCTAAACCATCTGCTGAACATACTTTATGTCAGAGTTGTAAATAAAATTATTTAACAAAAAAATGACACATAGTATAAGGTGCTTCCAATGCTTTCAGTCCTTTGATTTGGAAAGAATTCTGAAGAGAGATCTTATTCAGCATGACAAGGGATAAAAGAGATATGCATAGGTGGTGTAGACAGAGATCTTTATGAGCAGGCAGATCTTTGTCTATACCACCTGGCAAAACAGATATATCCCAGCTTTAGCATGATAAGGGTTAAGCTAACTTATCTTTCTACCAGATGAAGAGTTATATTGATGAACGAACAAGACAATAAATTTGACAGGAAGATAAGAGTCAGATAAAGGAAATAGACATAATTATCAGAGGAAGTAGTGTCTACAGTAGTCATTCTATCCTATCCTCAGAGGAAACAAGATGGGTCTACACCCATTACAATAATTATCATTGAGGAATAAGTTCAAAAGTGTTGTAAGTGTTCATGTAAATGTAGACACTTGTCATAGTTTTGAACTTACTCTTCATTATCCTTAAACCCATTACCAAACAACAAAATTGTACACTAGTCAAAGTTGAAAGAAGTTGTAGACAACAGTCTCAAGTTGATGAAATTTTGTATTAAATCTAAATGTTCTTAAATAATGACTCAAGACTAGGATTCAATTCAGCTTCCATATTCTCCTTATACTAATCCCCAAATAACATAATCGAACAAACCAACTAAAGTTTAGTCAACTCCAGGGTTAGACCAATAATATAAAAAATCAAAATCTTTACCTTCGGGGATAGATAACATTTTTGGAAAATAAAAAAACGCAAATTAGAGGAAATATTTTCATTTCTCACAATCTTCATTTTTCACAATGTTTTCCTAAGCCGCTTCCTTGAGGGACATCAAAAAGCATGATTGTATGGGAATGAGTTAATACTCCATGAATTTAAAAGATAAGGCTTAAATAGTAAATCTAATGCAGAAATGGACATGCTCTCCTAAATTTGTACTCAATCTTGCCCCAGTCTAGATTTGTTATCTGGCAAATGGTTATGCTAACAAAAGTACCACATTGGGGTGCTAGCTCTCAGCTGTTAAAGTGCCAAAGTGGGTAAAAGTTTGAAAAGGGGTTTCCTTCAAAAATGCATTTACAGTTATCCTCCTTGTTGGGGAAAGATTTCTTGTTTGATAGTGGACATAATGTTCCAAGTTTCAAGAGAATGTGTTTAGTAATGTCAAGGTTCTTCTTTTTTATGTCAAAAAAGTGGCATAGTTCTTTTTAAAATGCATTTAGAGTTATCCCCTTGTTGATATAGATTTCTCTTTTGATAGCAAACATGTATTCCGACTTTCAAGCAAATATGTCATACCTGAGATATTACAAAATGCCAATGTTTTTAGAGGCTAATGCTCACCCAGACATGTGTGCTGACAATGACCTAGCCAAAGCAATACCTTGAGTTTTCTCCGAAAACAGCCGAGCTCAAATGATAAAAGCATAGCCTATGCAATGACCTGTACAAATGAATTACAGACTATACTCACCACTGAGTGAGTTCAAATCTAAATTTAGATCTTGAGTCAGCTCAAAACAAGACAGGTCAGGCTGATGGCAACTACAGCTTGACACGTTCACAGTTCTTGAACCCCTTCCCACATGATACCTCTTTTTGATGCCCAGTTTGATGAAAGCTTTAGAAAACATGGTAAATTAAAATTTAGTTGTTACAGTAATTTGTTCATTATCCACAATGTTTTCTACCATAAAAGACAAAGATTTTTGAAATTCTACTAACAACAAATAGGCATTTGCATCTTTTTTTCAATTTGGACCAGACAAAAAAATTGTTGAATGGTAATGGGTTAAAATAATTTAAAAGTGATTACCTCTACAAAGAGTCAAAACCTACCGCTAAGTAGCTTTGTCAGTCTATTCACATCAACATTGAGATGTTGTATCAGCTCTAAATCAGACAAATCAGATTGATCTTCACTGCAGTTCGACAAGGTCACCAGTCTAAAACGAAACATTTTCTACAAACATTGTGTTTCATAATTTCAAACATTCAGAATTTCAAACAAACTCTACTTGATTATGTTGTTTTAAGATTCCTTTCTCTAAGTAGTCTGTTAACATTCCAAACAGTTTCAAATCTTTTATTTCAAACCAAGCAGGAAGGTCTTTCCATCTTGCTAAATATATACCTTGCTTTATTAGCATTTTGTCAGTGTATCAAAAATTAGCTTTATTAAAAGGGTTTCTTCTTTTTCCATTTCATTTTCTTCTCCTTTTCTGGTATTAAGTTTTACCATATATAATTATTTCTACTAAAAACAAACATTCATTGCATGTAGAAAGTCCTTCTATGTCATTATTACACAATCTTCTTTTTTCTTTTTCCTTGACATTTTGAAGGATTAATCCATTCCCAGACAATATGGCTATTTTTACACTCCTCAAGCAAATATGTATTGAAAAAATATTGAAATTTAAAAAAATTTCTTGAAATAAATAACATTTCCAACAAAACCTTCTATTGCAAAAGACTTTTTTTTCATTAATTTTTTTCGTCAAATTTCTTCAACTTAAAATTGTTGTCTTAAACAGTCTAAAATATTGTCCTCTGCAATGGCTTAAAACTGTATATAAACATTGTTGAAAGGGGAAAATGACTTGTTACATTTCTCACAATTTTCTCCTCCCAATATGATAATCATTTTTACTAGTCAGGATCGATTTTTGAGGGTCATTTGTGACCCCCTGTCGTTATTTCTGTGGGCCATTTAGAATTGTATAGGGTCAATTTTGTAAATGACTAAATCAAACTTTTACACAATTTTTATGAAAGAGTTACAATATGGACATAATAATCAAATTACTTTGAATTATTGTTTGTGTGAATGGGGTTTTACGCCGCTTTTAACAATCTTTCAGTCATATCGCGGCGGCTGGAGCACCTAACAATGGATTCCTGGTATTTCTCACACCAGTACTACCATTACATCCTTTCCTAGCCTCCAGCTGCTATCCCACATAGGTCTACGATTATCGACCCATTGGTGAGAGACAAATAGTTGGAAAGGATGAGTGCCACCGTCGGGAATCGAACCCGGGTACTTGGAATTAAAGAAATAAACATAACAGTTGACACATCTTTACTAGTGCTAGGACTTTCAATAGATTTGGGGACAGCAAAAACTGCTAGTCTTTTTTTCTTTTTGGATTGTCTTTCATCAAGGCCACCCAGACGAAATTGTTTGGTTTGAAAGATTATATGTAGAAGGAAAAGTATTGATGGTGCAGTTTTAACGTTAAAATCAACTCAACTTGAATTTTATTCAAAATGATTGCTTCCATTAACATGAGTAAACAAGAGAACCATGATGGTCCTAAATCGCTCCCCTGAGTATGATGGCTCATATATACAAATAAGCAAAGCTGTCTGTCTAATTATTTTGGAGATGATGTTTAAGGATTTTCTTTTAATCCTAGGTATATTGATGAGCCAACCGAATAGCGCTAAATTCCTGAATACGGTAATTCTTTGAAGTATTTTGTTAGAGGGTCAATAGACATCAATACATACCAAATATCAGAAATCTAGGCCTAATGGTTTGGGAGAAAAAGGTTTTCAAAGATATCATTCTTTATTCCTATCTAAAATTAGTGATCCCACAGAAAATGGCTAATTATCGGAATACGGTAATTCTTTGAAGTATTTTGGTACAGGGTCAATAGCTGATGATATGCACCATATATCAAAGCTCTAGGCCCATTCCTTTCGGAGAAGATGACTTTGAAAGATTTCCTTCATTATTCCTTTTTAAAATCAGGAGTCGCACAGAAAAGGGCTAATTTTCAGAATACGGTAATTCTTTGAAGAATTTTGGTAGAGGGTCAATAGCTGATTATATGTACCAAATATTAAAGCTCTAGACCTCATGGTTTACTTCATTATTCCTTTTTAAAATCAGGAATCGCACAGAGAAGGGCTAATTTTCAGAGTACTGTAATTCTTTGAAGAATTTTGGTAGAGGGTCAATAGCTGATGATATGTACCAAATATCAAAGCTCTAGACCTTATGGTTTGGGAAAAGAAGATTTTCAAAGATTTCCTTCTTTATTCCTTTGAAAATTTAGGGATAGAACAAAAAAAGGCTAATTTTCAGAATACTGTAATTTTTTGAAGTTTTTTGGTAGAGGGTCAATAACTGATGATATGCACCATATATCAAAGCTATAGGCCTATTTGTTTAGGAGAAGATTTTAAAAGATTTCTTTCTTTATTCCTTTGTAAAATCAGGGATTGCAGAGAAAAGGGCTAATTTTCAGAATACAGTAATCAGGGCTCTGCAGACTTCCAGAATTTTGGGAGAAGTCACTTCTCACTAGTCTGAGAATTGGGAGAAGTTTTTCAAAATGGGGAGAAGTGGTGAGACTTTCAGGAGAAGTGGATCGCGTTAAAAATTAAGTTTTTGCGCGTATTCCTCATTTCTATCAGAAAATAAAATAGCTTTACAACCAAGTAGTTGCATTTTATATTATGCATCATGCAATAAACATAGAAAATACTGCTTATCCTTTCAGTCCTCAATAAAGATCTTATTCCTGTGAACAAATACTTTTGTATTTTTCTCTTTTTAGGTTTGAGAATTCAAGAGTTGATTCTGATTTTTTTTTTTAATATTTCATGATAGATTCATATATGATAAAAAAAGTCAACTAATAAAAAAAATGCAAATAGTGTATAGGAAGTCTGAATGAAATGAGTAGTGCTTCTATTTGAAGCAGAAAATGAGAAAAGATTTTATTGTAACAACATGTATTTAATCAAACTATTACCAGAAGAAAAAATTCAGACTGGTACAAATTGAAAGAAGCTAAATTAGACATTTCATAGTGAGCTTAAATGAGAAAGAAGGTGCCAAAGAGGGTAGAAACATGTGGGGAAAGGATAAATTGCTTGCTGCAAACATTTCCTCCTTTTTCCACAGTTTCCCATAAAAACATTTCAAGATGTCAAAAATTGTCATTAATTGGTAAAAAAGGTCCTCTGTGATTAAGTCAGTTATAGTGTGTAAAGGGTAAGGGTTGCTGCTCAGTACACAAAACCAGACTCTGTACATGCAGAGGTTTAAAGTTAACACAGGATAATTTGCTCCATTTTATAGGATTACATGTTATTTAAAGGAATTATTACCAACACAAGTAAGTGAAATTTAGTTTTTGGATAGAATGTATCATAACAAGAATCTAAGGAAAAGATCGTAGCAGCCTTTAAATTGTTTGCCATAATTTTCTTCACTTGTTACAATTAAAGCAGATAACTCAAATTGAAGGATTCTAATGAAAAATGAATTTACTCTACGTATATTTTCGGCAGAATTATTTTTCATCAAGATTTCAAATTTTTTTAAAAAAATTTGACTTCTGGTAAATGACACGGCGTCCGTAAATGTCGGCCATTATTCTCATTATGTGAAAGTAAGCAACAAATTTCGTAGACTGATTATAACTTAATTTACAGAAATAATTTAAACTTAAGAAGGGAAAGGATTTTAAATAAAGATTTCTAGTGCCGAGAGTATACACAGCATTGCCGAAACCAATCAGCGTAGGTGTGAATGAAGCAAGCATGTTGACTATTAGCTGCCAGAACATACCCCTATTTCTGATAATCTGCTGGCCTCGCGACTACAGTATCGATACACGCTTGGTTTACAATCAAATGGCTTCCGACGGACAGTTGTATAATTGCACACTGTCACCTACTTTTATAGCCACTGGGCCAGATTTGGTTATCACCTATCGTATCCAGGCGACTTCCCGAAAATTCCAGGCGACTTCGACTTCGCTTTGATCATCAAATCAGGCGAAGTTTTATGAAACCAGGCGACTTTTTCGCCTGAGTCGCCCACTCTGCAGAGCTCTGCAGTAATTCTTTGAAGTATTTTGGTAGACGTTCAAAAGATGATTATATGTACCAAATATCAAAGCTCTAGGCCTTTTGGTTTGGGAGAAAAAGATTTTCAAAAATTTCCTTCTTTATTCCTTTGAAAAATCAGAATACCGTAATTTTTTGAAGTATTTTGGTAAAGGGTCAATAGGTGATGATACATACCAAATATCAAAGCTCTAGGCCGTATCATTCGGGAGAAGATTTTCAAAGATTTCCTGCTTTTTTCCTTTGTTAAATCAGGGATCACACAGAAAAGGGCTTATTTTCAGATTACTGTGATTCTTTGAAGTATTTTGGTAGGGGTCATTAAGTGATGATTTCTTACTAATATCAAAGCTCTCGGCCTTATGGTTTAGGAGGAGAAGATTTTCAAAGATTTCCTTTGTAAAATCAGGAATCGCACAGAAAAGGGTTAATTTTAAGAGTACAGTAATTCTTTGAAGTATATTGGTAGAGGGTGAATAGGTGATAATAAGTACCAAATATCAAAGCTCCAGGCCTTACGGTTTAGGAGATGATTTTTTAAATAATTGTTTACAGATGGACAGACGGACGCCGGACAATTACCGGTCACAATAGTTCACCATGAGCACATTGTGCTCAGGTGAACTAAAAAATAATATAATCCCCTTTAAAGTTTTTTTCCAGGCATTTCTACGTATCTTAATTCTGGGCTAGGGAAGCTGTAGAATAAACCACCTGATTTCTGCGAAATCTCAATTTAAGCCAATACCTGGTAGTATACTGAAATTTTTTCGTACAACTGAGCCCTAAGATAGTTTAATGCCATCAAATACATCATACAAAATTTGTATTTCAAGTCAATTTAGGTTGTGTCACAAAAAACACACTTAGTGAACTTTGTTGTGTTGCCGGATATTTATTTGCGTCAAAAACGCAGTAAAACATGCTATGGTGGAAACAGTTTTCACAATTTATGCACACTGTGAATAGTCGGCTGCATCCTTTTTAATTCAACCCATTCCACCTTGACAAAATTTCAGACTGGTCCAAATTGGAAGGAGCTACAGACGACACATCAAGATGATGGAATTTTAAATTTGATTCAAGCAATTTCTTCATTTTCCAAATTGTTTTCCAAAGCTTTTATCTTAAAGGGCGTAAAAAGGAGGGCTTGTGCGGGAATGGGTTAAGCAAAAAGAATTTGTCATCTGAAATTTGGTCGATTAATCAAAGTCCAACCTCTTTTAATCCTTTCCCATTTTTCAAAATTTTAGACCTATCCAAATTCAAAGGTTTTGCAGACGAAAATTTAAAGTGGTTTAATTTGAAAAAAAAAATCAGTATGGTAGAAAATATTGCAGAAAAAGAAGAAATTGCTTGCTATATACAATGTTTTCTCAATTATAAAATCACAGGGACTTAAAAACCAGGGATTAAACAGGAAAGGGTTGAGCAAGCACTAACAGGGAAGTCAAAGATACTTACTTATTGCAGGTGCTTGCTTAATACAGGTTAATTTTTTTTATCAATTTTCCCTTTTTCAGAACTCAATAAATTCTTGCTTAACCCATTCCCACTCAATCCCTCCTTTTTACGCCCCTCAACGAAAAGGCTTTGGAAAACATTGTGGAAAATGAAGAAATTGCTTGGATCAAGCAATTTCTTCATTATCCACAATGTTTTCTATCCAAAACGACGAAAAAATGTAAAATTCCATCAACTTGAAATTGTCGTCTGCAGCTCCTTTCAATTTGGACAGGTCTAAAATTCCACTGTGTTGGAATGGGTTAAACCTTTTCAAGCTGAATAAAATCCTCTTTAGAATTGCATTAAAATCAAAGGGCTGACAGTACAGGAAGCAATCATTGTTGGTTAATAATTCTTTAGAAAATGCATCTTGTAAACAAGTCATGCTTAAAAGGGATAAGTAGGAGGTGTAGACTACGATCAGACTGCATTTATGTGCAGGCTGATCTTTATCTATATCTCCTGTCAAAACAGGAATATTCCAGGTTAAGCATGACAAGGGTTAATACAGGTGGCCTCTACGACAGGTTTAAAGTTTAAATGCACTTACTTTGCAGATATCCGCCCAAATACAGAATTAAAGGCATTCAGGCTGAGGGCAAACAACACTTTGGATGCAAGACTCTTCAATTGTAGGACATATGGAGTGTCTAACTGCTGATTCAACAACTGAAAATCAAAATAAAGTCATTCTTAATCCCTTAACAGACAAAAACATTTTAAACTGGTCCAAATTGAAATGAGTTGATGACAATAATTTAAAGTTTATGAATTTTTTTTTTCAACTTTCTGGGTAGAAAACATTCTGGAAAATGAAGAAATTGCTATTAACAAGCAATTTCTTCATTTTACACAATGTTTTTTTTTTCATTTATTTATCTTGAGGGGCATCCGAAAGCGTTTTTGTGTGGGAATGGATTAATAGATTGCCAACCTAAACCATTCCCAAATGATGAAAATTTAAAGGAGTTGCAGTCAACAATTTAGAGTTGGTACAATTTCAAATATCTCTGTTTTACTGGGTAGAATACAAAGTGGGAAATGAAGGAATTACTTGTTACAAGCAATTACTACGTTTTCCACATTGTTTTCCTGAACATTCTTCCTTGAGGGACGTCAGAAAGTGGAAGAGTGTCATAACAGGTTATTTCTTTATAAATAGCTACAATTCCATACAGTTAGCTTGATCTGCCATTTCACTACCTTTTTCCAAGAAGAATCAGGGTTTTCCCCTGAATTTCAAAACAGGGGGTCATTTTGCCACATTATGACCCTTATCAAATAAGATAAAGAAGGCTGTTTAGCTATTTTTGGGGTCATTTCTGAAAAATGGGGGTCCAAATTCAAAGAAGGAGAGGGTCAGGGAAAACCCTGAAGAATCAACATCCCAACACAAGCAGAAACCTATCAGTCAATCGTTTTCTTTTATTTGTATAAATTTACATGTATTGTTAACCCTTTCCCGTTTTTCGAAATTTTAGACCGGTCCAAATTGAAAGAGGTTGCAGACGACAATAAAAACTGGATGCCATTTAAATAGAAACCATCCTGTGTGGTAGTGAATATTGTGGAAAAAGGAGATATTGCTTGTTACAAGCAATTTCTTCTTTTTCCACAATGTTTTCTTGAGTATAAAATCAAAATCACAGGAAAGTAAAATCCAATATTTGAACGGGAAAGGGTTAATTGATGACTAAACTTTATGGTTTAATATCCTATTACCAGACAGGGAACTTGTCGGCCGATCTAAATTCAAAAAAGTTGCTGACAACGAAATTCAGTTGATGAATTTAAAAAACAATAACATTTATTTACAAGGGGTAGAAAACATTGTAGATAATGAAGAAATTTTCTTTAATCAAACAATTTCTTCATTTTCCAGTAATTTCTAAAGCTTTTTTCCTGTGGGGCATAAAGAAGCAAAAATTGGTTGGAAACAGGTTAGATATTATACCTTTTTGTATCATCAATGGACTGAATTTAAGATACAACTATACTCAACAAAACTTATCAATGGAAACCGGACTTGAAAATTCCTAAATTTTTTAATTGTCCTGCTCAATTAGAATAAATAGTCTTACATTAATTCATGTATTCAAGTCTTTCAGATTCTACTTATCCTGCATATATAGACAAAGAAGCAAAAATTTGTGCAGCCCAAGTGGACAAGTAGAATTTTAGAATTTTTAAGTCCTTGGACATGTTCTTATGATATGCAATCACTAATTGGTTCTGTTTTTTAAATGACAAGTCTTTGGTGTATATTACAACCACCCAAGATGCAGCATAACCTATTCCTACACAGTGGTGCTTTTGGACGCCCCTTGAGAAAAACAATTGGGGAAACATTGTGTAAAATGAAGAAATTGCTTATAAAAAGCAACTTCTTCATTTTGCACAGTGTTTTCTACCAAGAAAGTTGAAAAAATCTAAAATGTCATTAACTTTAAATTACCTTCTGCAACTCCTTTAAATTTGGACCAGTCTAAAATTTTGGCATCTGGTAATGGGTTAAATGACAATTGCATTGAAGATGCAGTGGATTAATATACCTTTCGACATTCATGAATAAGAAATATCTTCAAAGTTGTAGTTAGGCAAGTATCAAATGACTTGAAATTCAAGAGCAGAGCCATTACCATGATTTTTTTAGCCCATTACCAGAGGATAAAACTTCAGACTGATTCTAAATGAAAGAAGTCACAACTTTTCAAAGTGTTGTTCTTGTTAATCCTTTCTTGTTTTGCCTAATTTCAGACCTATTCAAATTCAAAGGTTTTGCAAACAAAAATTCAAAATAGATTTCATTCATTCATCAGCCGGTTCATGACAAGAAGATTTTTTAAAAAGTACCCTTTTTTGCCCCCAGGGTAGATAACTCCATGATGTGTACAAATCTGAAGCACCTTCCCATGAGGATGCTTTCTGCCAAATTTGGTTGAAATCCGTCAAAGGGTTCTTAAGAAGAAGTCAAAAATGTACAAAGATTTAAAGCACAGAACACAATTGAAATAGGACACTATGACCTTTGGTCAGGTGACCCAAAAATTTTCCTTGTTTATTTGTGACAGAAAAAATAGTTTAAGATATGTGATAAGAAGAAGGACTCACCTTACAGATGTCTGGTAATAACAGTTTAACATAGATAGCTTCATCTAGTCTAGAGGTATCTTTTGGTTGCTGAAAAAGATAATAAAACTTACATAAGACTCTTTTTCCTCTTTTACAAGAGTTTCGGATGAATCTGGCCTACATACCAGCAACAAGATGTGTTAGTGAAATACCATGCCCCCATAAAAAGCATTTTTTGGAAATGTGACCTTGATTAGTACCCTTGGCCTTCATGGATGACCTTGATCTTCCAAAATCTGATGACTATCAATGCTAGGAACCTACATCCCAAATACAAACCAAGTGTTCAAGTAAGAGCGAAATGTTAAGTTTTGCATTAAGTTTACAAATTCAGAACCTTGATAAGTGACCTTGACCTTCACGGATTCCTATCAATACAAAAACCTATATCTCAAATATAAGCCATGTATTTGTCATGATATTTGAATAAGTGCAAAATATCAAGTTTTGTGCTAAATTACCAACTCACAGACATACAAATATGTAGACAGATAGGCAATGATTAAACAACATGCACCAGATCCTATTGTACTAAGGGCATAATCAAAATTGTTTTTTTGAACAGGCTTGAAGAATAAGGAAAATGTTGTTTCATAGTCAAAAGTACACAACAGTTTAACAAATAGCTTAACATATCTGGTTAAATTGTACATTCAATTTTGAGCAAATGAAATCATTCTAGATTTCTTGAACATATCTTTAACACAACTATAAGTATGTCTGATGTGTACCAAAAGAGCGAAATTACACTGAATTGGCCTTATCCACTTGAGAGATTTTTACCTTGAATACATAAGAAAGGTTTAACCTACTCCAAGATGATAAAAATAGTCCAAATATCAAAGAACTTAAAGACATCAATTTCAAGCTTAAAAAGTTTTAAAAGTCTTTGAAAACATTCTGGGAAATGAAGGTATTGTTTGCTATAAGTAACTTTGTCGTTTTCCACAATATTTTTAAAAAGAAAATTTTATCGTGTAAAAAAGCATGGTTGTAGTGGAATGGGTTAATTATGTTTTAAGCAATTGAAATTTTGCTTCTAGCACATCAGGGGCTGATACTGAACATGCCTATCATGAAGTTAATATACCAATATTTTTATAGAAATTGGCCAGACAAGAACAAGATGTCTTTGTTATACACAAATTATGAAATTACCCAAATTCATTTCTTCATATATAGTGACCATGGTATTTGACCTTGAGATATGAGCTTCAGCTTGGCAAGCAGAGGGCCATGCCTTGATATTTTGTGAATAATGAAACTCTTTTTTTGCCATTTAAAATCTATAAGAACAAGAGCCATGTGGGACATGCCCATCCACTGCTGTATGTGCTTGATAGTAAACTGAAGCCAGTTAGATTTAGGCTTATTGTGCACTGCATTTCTTGTCAATAAGTTTGATAATAGCTATCATACTTTCGGAATATACTCTGGACAAAATATAAGTCTGAAAAGCAACAATGGGCAATAACTCAAAAATTATGCAAGCGAGAGTTGTGGGTCTTGTGTACTGCACTTCTCCTCTACGAGATCTATCCACCTATGAAGTTTCAAGTTAATACTTATTATAGAGATATGCTCTGGAAAAAATCTTAGTCTTTAAAACAACAAAGGGCAATAACTCAAAAATTACGTAAGCAAGAGTTGTGGTTTTAGTGCACTGCACTTCTCCTTAATGAGATCTATCCACCTATGAAATTTCAAGTTGATAGCATTTATACTTTAGGAGATATGCTACGGACAAGCTTAATGACAGAATGACGGAATGACAGACGTAGACCATTACTATATCCCCTTCGCCTAAATGGTGGGAGATAAAAACAATTAGGAAAAGATTGTGTGAAATAAGGAAATTGCTTGTGACAAGCAATTTCTTCATTGTACACAATTTTTTTCTATAAAGAAAGATAAAAAAAATCTTAAATTTCATAGACTTCAAATTGTTGTCTGCAATGCCTTTCAATTTGGACCAATCTAAACTTTTACCGTCTGCTTATGGGTTAAAGTCACTGTGAAACTGAGTCTGTGTTAACATGACCTTGACAGACTGATGACCTTGTACTCGGTTACAAAATAATCACCTTCCCATCAAATATCCATCTGAAATATTAACCCATTCCCAAACAGCAAAATATGAGACTGGTCAAAATTGGAAGGAGTTGCAGACGACAATTTGAAGTATATGAAATTTTAGATTTATCAACTTTCTGAATAGAAAATATTGCATAAACTGAAGAAATTGCTTGTTACAAGCAATTTCTTCATTTGACACAATGTTTTCCAAATTGCTTTACCTGAGCGGCTCGAGAAAAGAGAATGGGTTAAGTCACTGACATTTACCATTCAAAGTAAAAGTTATTAATAAAGTTGTTATTCTGAATAAAGTTTGACCATTTAATGTGACCTGGATAATAGTAGATGACCTAGAGCCATTCCAACACAATGATGTTTTTTATGCTCCCACGAAAAAAGCTTTGGAAAACATTGTGGAAAATGAAAAAATTGCTTGTCACAAGCAAATTCTTCATCATCCTCAATGTTTTCCACCACACAGGTCAAAATTTTATAAAAAATTCAAGGATTTAAAATTATCGTCTGCATTTCCTTTTAATTTGGACCAGTCTAAAATTTGGAATCCAGAAGAAAGGTTTCCTCAAAACAAACATGTGAAATATGAAACCTTATCTATTACTATCAAAAGGTCATGACCAATATGGAAATATTTATTCTAAATTGAATTGACCTTTAAAAGTGACACTGTTCCTTACAGATGGCCTTGAAGATGGTTTCAACAACAATATCTTTTTTATAAGGAAATCAAATGTGAAATCACTTACTATTCATAATTTATGATCAATGTTAAAAGCTCTCTTTGAATGAACATGACCTATAAAAGTGACCATGACCTAGTCAGACAACCTTTTAATCACATAAACAGAAAGGTATTCCCATTTGGGCTTTGCGAATGAAACAGGACATTTCCATCACTTACCATTCAAAATTTATGGTCATGTTAATGGTTGTTGAAGACAAATTGACAGATGATTGATTGATTGATTAAACAGCTCTATTAACAGTATTTATTTATATTCTAGCAGCTGGAGCACTTACCCTGGTTTTTCCTTGTATTTCTCACAGAAAAAACAAACAGGTTAAAAACTACATACAACAGATATATAGATGTTCCAACACAAAAAACAAACTGACAGAGAGCAGTATGTCCCTGAAAGGAAGAAATTGTTTTCTTTATCTTATTCAATATGATTTCAACCATTTTATATTTTATGTCTCAAGGCTTTTCTTACTTAATATTGCAGAGGGGCAATAATCAGGGAAGAATCTTTTATTAGAAGAAATACATACTATAGACCTTTTTGTCACACAAATATCTGTCTTTTTTTTTTTCTATTAACCTAACATGCTGAATTAAAATCCTATGCAGAATTGCTTTAAAATCAAAGGGCTGACAGCACTGGAAGGTCTAAATAAGGGTAAATATTTATATTTGAAAATTGATTATTTAAACAAGTCTGGCTGAAAGGGGCAAGCAGGAGATGTAGATCAAGATCAGGCTGCACTTATGTACAGGCTGATTTTTGTCTATACCTCCTGCCAAAACAGGCATATTCCGGGTTCAGCATGACATGGGTTAGTATCATTTATCTCTTACATTAGTAATACAATATTACATTACTAATAAGTAGTTTAACATACAGTACTTACAGAATTCAAAACTTTGACCAATGTGTCCAAAATGATGAGCTGAGATTCATAGGAGTTCCTTTCTGCCTCTTGTCCAATTATCCTCTGAAAACATAGATGAAATGGAGTGAATTAAAATTTACAATGTACTTATATTCTTAAATATTTATCGTTTACTTTAAAACATTCCCACTCGTTAAAATTTTAGACCAGTCCATATTCAAAGAAGTTGCAGACAACAATTTAGAGTTGATGAAATGTTAAAAATATTTGCCTTTCAGGATAGAAAACATTGTGGGAAATGAAGAAATTGCTTGTAACAAGCAATTTCTTCTGTCTTCCAAATGTTTTCCAAAGCTTTCATATAAAAGGTTGTTTAAATCTTCATATTGTGGGAATGGGTAACAAGACCACTGCATGTAGATGCCAGCACTCAGCTGTTCAAGTGCTTGAAAGTAGGTAAAGATTCTGAGTACATTAGATGGTTGTCCCTGGACAACTGCTGTCGAGCCTGCAAAGTTTTGACCATCAACTAGACCTTGACCATCAATTTTAGAGTTTGACCTTGAGCTCTGACCTTGAACTTGAAGCTATCAAAAAAAATTTGATGGAGAATAATTGTGCCAATTAAGTTTGAAATCCATCGATGATTGTAGGAGAAATGCTCTTGACAATCCAGGGCTCTGCAGACTCCCAGAATTTGGGGAGAAGTCACTTCTCACTAGTCTGAGAATTGAGAGAAGTTTTTCAAAATGGGGAGAAGTGGTGAGACTTTCAGGAGAAGTGGATCGCGTTAAAAATTAAGTTTTTGCGCGTATTCCTCAATTCTATCAGAAAATAAAAAAGCTTTACAACCAAGTAGTTGCATTTTATATTATGTATCATGCAATAAACATTGAAAATACTGCTTATCCTTTCAGTCCTCAATAAAGATCTTATTCCTCTGAACAAATACTTTTGTATTTTCTTTTTTTTTGTGTGTAGAATTCAAGAGTTTGATTCTGAATTTATTTTTTTTAAATATTTCATAATATAATCATATATGATTAAAAAAAGTCAAATAATAAAAAAAATGCAAATAGTGTAAAGGCAGTCTGAATGAAATGAGTAGTGCTTCTATTTGAAGCAGAAAATGAGAACAGATTTTATTGTAACAACATGTATTTAATCAAACTATTACCAGAAGAAAAAATTCAGATTGGTACAAATTGAAAGAATCTAAATAAGACATTGCACAGTAAGTTTAAATAAGAAAGAAGGTGCCAAAGAGGATAGAAACATGTGGGGAAAGGATAAAATGCTTGCTGCAAACATTTCCTCCTTTTTCCACAGTTTCCCATAAAAACATTTCCAGATGTCAAAATGGGGGATTGTGTGGTAATGAGTTAAAGTCTGTGCACTTTACCTGATAACATATAAATGGATAAAATTGTCATTAATTGGTCAAAAAAGGTCCTCTGTGATTAAGTCAGTTATAGTGTGTAAAGGGTAAGGGTTACTGCTCAGTACACAAAACCAGACTCTGTACATGCAAAGGTTTAAAGTTAACACAGGATATTTTGCTCCATTTTATAGGATTACATGTTATTTAAAGGAATTATTACCAACACAAGTAAGTGAAATTTAGTTTTTGGATAGAATGTATCATAACAAAAATCTCAGGAAAAGACCGTAGAGGCCTTTAGATTGTTTGCCATAATTTTCTTCACTTGTTACAATTAAAGCAGATAACTCAAATTGAAGGAATTGATGAAAAATGAATTTATTCTACGTAGATTTTCGGCAGAATTATTATTCATCAAGATTTCAAATTTTTAAAAATATTTTGACTTCTGGTAAATGACACAGCGTCCGTAAATGTCGGCCATTATTCTCATTATGTGAAAGTAAGCAACAAATCTCGTAGATAACTTAATTTACAGAAATAATTAAAACTTAAGAAGGGAAAGGATTTTAAATAAAGATTACTAGTGCCGAGAGTATACACAGCAATGCCTAAATCAGTCAGCGTAGGTGAGAATGAAGTAAGCATGTTGACTATTAGTTGCCAGAACATACCCCTCTTTCTGATAATCTGCTGGCCTCGCGACTACAGTATCGATACACGCTTGATTTACGATAAAAGGGCTTCCGACGGACAGTTGTATAATTGCACACTGTCCCCTACTTTTATAGCCACTGGGCCAGATTTGGTTATCACCTATCGTATCCAGGCGACTTCCCGAAAATTCCAGGCGACTTTGACTTCGCTTTGATCAGCAAATCAGGCGAAGTTTTATGAAACCAGGCGACTTTTTCGCCTGAGTCGCCCACTCTGCAGAGCCCTGCAATCACAATTTTAATTCTTTTTTTAAAATTCTTGCAAATGACACATCAACTCATGATGGAGAATAATTGTGCCAAGTTATCCATAAATGTAGGAGTAATTGTCCGGACAAACACCATTGTAGTGTTTGACCTTGAGCTGTGACCTTGACATTAGAACTATCCAAAAAATTCTTTCAAATGGCACATCTACTCATGATGGAGAATGATTGTGCCAAGTTATTTTGAAATCCATCCATAAATGTAGGAGTAATGCTCCAGACAAATTAGGACAGACTAACACACTAATGCACTAACGCATATACACCAACTTGTCATAGTAACAACTATGTCTCGCACACCGCAAGCCGGCTCGACAAAAATGTTAACATTTTTTGGAAGGCAAAGATGCTGACAGAGATACTAGATTTTGCGGAAATCGGTTAGACTGTTCCTTCACAGTTCTGCTTTTTACACCCATCAACAAAAAACTTAGAAAAACATTGCGGAAAATGAACAAATTGTATGTAACTCACATATTTCCCACAATGCTTTCTTCCAAAAAAGACAAAGACTTTATACATTTCAACCAATTCAGATTTTCATCTGCAACTTCTTTCAATTTGAATGGTCCAGTCTTAAATTTTTTACATCTGATAATTGATTAACCCTTTCCTGTTTTGCAAAATATTAGACCTGCTGAAATTCAAAGGTTTTGCAGACAAAAATTTAACCCATTACCACATAGCAAAATTTTAGACTGGTCCAAATAGAAAAGACTTGCAGACGACAATAGAAAGTTTATGAAAATTTACATTTTTTCAACTTTTAAGATAGAAAACATTGTGTAAATGAAGAAATTGCTTGTTACAAGCAATTTCTTCATTTTACACAATGTTTTCCCAATTGTTTTTCTTGAGGGGTGTCCAAAAGCGTCACTGTGTGGGTCTGGGTAAAAGTGGAATTACTTTTGAAAAATAATCATGCAGCATGGTAGAAAATATTGTGGAAAAAGAAGAAATTGCTTTTTACAAGCAATTTCTTCTTTTTCTACAATATTTTCTCTATTATAAAATCACAGGGATGTAAAAGCAAGGGATTGAACAGGTAAGGGTTAAGCAGAGCTGTAGAAAGATTGCATATTTTTTTTATTATACATTCAGTTATTTCAATATTCTTGCACACACCCTCCTTCGTTGTAGGTACTCAAAATAATTATCTCTTGGAGACAATTTAAATAAGTACCCACAATGCAATGTTTCATTTACAACTAAAGATAACTCTGAAGAGAAAGCAAAATTTGATTAGATTTTCAATAGCATCTCGTAAGTCATACTTAACCATTTCACCTTGTCAGAATATACCCGTTTATGGTAGATGGTATAGAAAACAACCACTCTGCATGTATGTGCAGTCTGATCTTAGTCTATACCACCTATGTGTCCCTTTTGGTAAGAGCTTTTTATGAAATCAGTTTTCAAAAGAAATATCAACCCAATATAAGGCCTTCCAGGACTTTCAATTCTTCAATTTTAACCCTTCCTGTTTATTGAAATTTTAGACAGGTCGAAATTGAAAGAGGTTGCAGACATTAATGAAAATTGGATGCAATTTCAAATGAAACCATCCTGTGTGGTAGAAAATATTGTGGGAAAAGGAAAAATTGTTCGTTACAAGTATTTTCTTATTTTTTCAAAATGTTTTCTCAAATGAAAATTTCAGTGACATGAAATCCCTGTATTGTACAGGAAAGGGTTAATGATACATATATTAAGAAACAAGGATTTTGATCAGCACATCAAGGGTTAAAATACATGTTATAGGTTAAGATTCAAGCTTTGACAAGATTTCTTATTTGTCACAAGTTAGTGTTTGACTTGGACCAACTAATCTATAGCTATCTAAACCATCTTGTATCAGGTTTACATAAACCTGGAGGCCCTTCTCCCGTTTTTATTGATAATCTTGTATAACATTGACTTTATTTCTTTGCATTCTTAATCAGTAAACTGTCCATTCATGGTAAATCAGGGCTCTGCAGACTCCCAGAATTTGGGGAGAAGTCACTTCTCACTAGTCTGAGAATTGGGAGAAGTTTTTCAAAATGGGGAGAAGTGGTGAGACTTTCAGGAGAAGTGGATCGCGTTAAAAATTAAGTTTTTGCGCATATTCCTCATTTCTATCAGAAAATGATATAGCTTTACAACCAAGTACGGTAGTTGCACTTAATATTATGTATTATGCAATAAACGAGAAAATACTGCTTATCCTTTCAGTCCTCAATAAAGATCTTATTCCTGTGAACAAATATTTTTGTATTTTTCATTTTTTAGGTTTGAGAATTCAAGAGTTTGATTCTGATTTTTTTTTTTTTTTAATATTTCATAATAGATTCATATATGATAAAAAGTCAATAGATTCATATATGATAAAACAGTCAACTAATAAAAAAATGCAAATGGTGTATAGGCGGTCTGAATGAAATGAGCAGTATTCCTATTTGAAGCAGAAAATGAGAAAAGATTTTATTGTAACAACATGTATTTAATCAAACCATTACCAGAAGATTTGTTTGTTTGAATGGGGTTTTACGCCGCTTTCAACAGTCTTTCAGTTATATCGCGGCGGCTGGAGCACCTAACCATGGAATCCTGGTATTTCTCACACCAGTACTACCATTACATCCTTTCCTAGCCTCCAGCTGCTATCCCACATAGGTCTACGATTATCGACCCATTGGTGAGAGACAAATAGTCGGAAAGGATGAGTGCCGCCGTCGGGGATCGAACCCGGGACCTCTAGATTGACAGGCTGACGCGCTACCAACCGCGCTATGACGGCGGCTCCCATTACCAGAAGAAAAAATTCAGACTGGTACAAATTGAAAGAAGCTAAGTAAGACATTTCAAAGTAAGCTTAAATAAGAAAGAATGTGCCAAAGAGGGTAGAAACATGTGGGGAAAGGATAAATTGCTTGCTGCAATCATTTCCTCCTTTTTCCACAGTTTCCCATAAAAACATTTCAAGATGTCAAAATAGGGGATTGTGTGGTAATGAGTTAGTCTCTGCACTTTACCTGATCATAACATATAAATGGATAAAAATTGTCATTAATTGGTCAAAAAAGGTCCTCTGTGATTAAGTCAGTTACAGTGTGTAAAAGGTAAGGGTTACTGCTCAGTACACAAAACCAGCCTCTGTACATGCAGAGGTTTAAAGTTAACACAGGATAATTTGCTCAAGTTTATAGGATTACATGTTATTTAAAGGAATTATTACCAACAAAAGTAAGTGAAATTTAGTTTTTGGGTAGAATGTATCATAACAGGAATCTCAGGAAAAGATCGTAGCAGCCTTTAAATTGTTTGCCATAATTTTCTTCACTTGTTACAATAAAAGCAGATGACTCAAATTGAAGGATTCTAATGAAAAATGATTTTACTCTACGTAGATTTTCAGCAGAATTATTTTTCATCAAGATTTCAAATTTTTAACAAATTTTTGACTTCTGGTAAATGACATGTTCTCATTATGTGAAAGTAAGCAACACATCTCGTAGACTGATGATAACTCAATTTACAGAAAAAATTAAAACTTAAGAAGGGAAAGGATTTTAAATAAAGATTTCTGGTGCCGATAGTATACAAAGCATTGCCAAAACCAATCAGCGTAGGTGTGAATGAAGCGAGCATGTTGAATATTAGCTATTACCCCTCTTTCTGATAATCTGCTGGCCTCGCGACTATCGATACAAGCTTGAATTACGATCAAAGGGCTTCCGACCAACAGTTGTATAATTGCTCACTGTCCCCTTCTTTTATAGTCACTGGGCCAGATTAGGTTATCACCTATGTATCCAGGTGACTTCCCGCAAATTCCAGGCGACTTCGACTTCGCTTTGATCAGCAAATCAGGCGAAGTTTTATGAAACCAGGCGACTTTTTCGCCTGAGTCGCCCACTCTGCAGAGCCCTGTAAATATTGATTTCATAAGTGTCTTCATTCTGAATTTCCACTAATTCTAAGATCTGAAAAGAGATATGTTCCCTTCAGAAGTAGAGCATTTTCTAAATACTCAAAATATAATCAAATCATTAAATAATTCAAATTTTCAAAAGTATTACTTTGAAATGTTTCAGATTGGATTTTTCCATACAAAGTGTAGCCCAATCCGAACAGTTTACTTCAAAAGAAATTTTGAAATTCTAGAAACTAGAAAAAAATCATATCTTTACAATCAACCAATTTAAACAAAATTTGGCCTAAAGATTCTTTTTAGCTTGGCTGTTTTTGGAGAAAACCTGAGGTATTGTGATAGCCTTGTTGTCGCCATCGTTGTTGTTGTCTTTGTCTTGCAAAAACTTTGACATATTGTGATATCTCTGGTTCTACTGAAGGCGTTTGCCTGAAACTTGGCACACATGTACACTACCAAAAGAGGAACCTATACTATTAAGGGGGATAACTCTAGATGCATTTTGTGCGAATGCCCTTTTTATATTTTTTATCCACTATCCAGCACCCAACAGCCAAGCGTAGGCACCCGTAGGCGGTGCTCTTGTTATATTTAATATTAGCTCTTGTGAATCATTTAAAATAAAGAAACAAATTATTAAATTCATTTTAAAGATGTAATCTTTTCATGTTTAACCAATTTATCTTAGTAGGATTAAATGACTGATTGATTGATTGTATGGGGTTTAACACCACTTTTAACAGTATTTCAGTCGTATCCCGGTGCCTGGAACTCCTTAACATCGGTTCCTGGTATCTATCACACCAGTGCTACCACTACATCCTTTCTGGGCCTCCAGCTACCCATCACAATTAACACTTGTCATGCTGAACCCGGAATATTCCGGTTTTGGCAGGAGGTGTGGACTAAGATCAGTTTGTTTGTTTGTTTGAATGGGGTTTTACGCCGCTTTCAACAATCTTTCAGTTATATTGCGGCGGCTGGAGCACCTAACAATGGAATCCTGGTATTTCTCACACCAGTACTACCATCACATCCCTTCCTAGCCTCCAGCTGCTATCTTACATAGGTCTACGATTATCGACCCATTGGTGAGAGACAAATAGTCGGAAAGAATGAGTGCCGCCGTCGGGGATCGAACCCGGGACCTCTAGATTGACAGTCCAACGCGCTACCAACTGCGCTATGACGGCGGCCCAGGACTAAGATCAGACTGCACTTATGTGCAGGCTGATCTTAGTCTATACCTCTTGCTGGTACTTATCCTGCAAGAGTTGTTTATAAAGCTGATTTCTAAAACAAATATTGATTTTTGAACAACAAGTTCTATCAGTGCTTTCAGCCCTTTGATTTGACAGCAAGTCAGTAAGGTAATTTATACAGCATGACAAGGGTTAAAGTTACCTTTATTCACCTATCTGAAGGGTATATATGTCAGAAAGGATATTTGCCACAATAAGGGATCAAATCCTGGACCTCATGATTGATTGTCTGATATGCTACCAACTGCGCTATGGCCCTGGCTTATCTTAGCAGGTTGATTGAATAAAATATAAATTTAGACATGAACAGACTATATTGAATGGACATTCAAAGAAAATGAAAAGTTCTGTTGCAGGGATCAGAACCAATTATCTGATGAGTGATGACAATATTTTTAACTTGCCTGTATTGAAAGATGTTGCAGACACCATTTCAAAGTGCTTTAACCCTTGTCATGCTGAACCCAAAATATTCCTGTTTTGGCAGGAGTTATAGACAAAGTTCAGCCTGCACATATGTGCAGTCTTATCATGGCTGTTTCCACCTGCTTGTCTCTTTTAAACAAGTTGTTTACAAATTAAATTTTCAAAATTACAATTGACCTACAATGAGTGCATTCAATGCTGACAGGCCTTTGAATTTAATGCAATTCTGTTGAAGATTTATTAAGCATAACAAGAGTTTTAAGGTTTAAACCTATTTATTATACATCGATTGGGAAACAAGTTCTTCCATCTTAGATTAATCCCTCTCGATTCTGCATCCTGGAAAAGGCACCAGTACTCGTGCCGAAAGTGTGGGCCAATTGCAGAACCAAGATCGATAGCCGCTCCTCAGGACCTCTTAAAATGGAAACCGGCGCTCTAACTCTATACCACCGACACAACAAGGGTTAAAATTGCAGCAAATGAAAAATTGCTTGTTACAAACAATTTCTTCTATTCCCTTAATGTTTTCCTTAATCCATCACCACAAAGTCCCACCTTTTGAAGCCCTGATGATACATACAGTTAATAAAAACTTTGCGGGTAAAGGAGAAATTACTTGTGAAAAGTAATTTCACCTATTCTCACAATGTCTTCTACCTTATTTGGCATTCATTTCACAACTGAATCACAATTCGAAATGTGGTCTGAAACCTTTTCCAGTTAGGACTAGTCTTAAAATTTTGTCGCCTGGTAATGGGGTCAAATTAATTCAAAGAGGGTAGGGATTGGGTAGTAATTGGTAAAGCTTTGCTTTATTCATCTGTTGGGCCTCAGATATGATGTAATCTGGATAGTACATTGTCATGTACAATATCCAGAGCTAGAGATACAGTCCCCATAAGCTGTAGCCATAGCACAGTCATAAAGAATAGGACTCCTAGTCATGTGTTGCGGCAAATATCCTTTCAAACATGTCTCCCAAATATGGTAGATAATCGTAAACCTAAGTGGGAAGAGTATCTGGAGGCTTGGAAAGGATGAAGTGATAGTACTGGTATGAGAAATACCAGGAATCTATGGTTAGGTGCTAAAGAGGCCACAATATAATTGAATACTGTTTAAAGTGGTGTTAAAGTTTATGCAATCAATTAATCAGTCCCCAAAAGCTATGTTACAGTCACTGCCATGTTACATTGATAAATATTATCTGTTACAGCAATCAAATGCACCAACACTATGGTAATTGACCAATTGCAGCTGCCAATCAAGGAATCAATCGACCAATGAAATCATTCATTCAGCCAAGAACTAAAATTTGATCTCTGACGTTTAGCCACCATATATTTGAAACATCTTTGTTGGTTTCGCGACCTAAACGTCGTACCCAAAGCCTATTTCACTTTCTTTATACATGATCCTGGCTATGAATTTGGAAAAATAACATCCCTCATGATTGTAGCGGAACTACCTGTCGCAGTCAATGGCGGGGGCCAATGGCGTAAGTGGGCCAGACCAGCGATTGGTCAATTGACAGCTCACCATTGTCACCAGATAAATAGACCAATCAAATCAATCAGTTAGACCAGAAGTGAACTTTGAAATCCAACATTGCCTGATAATTATGTTAAGACTTTTCGTTGGTTTGGTTATCTTAAATGTTGTAACTATAGCTTATACAAGCTGTAGTAAGAATGTTAATTATTAACCATCTCATGTTTTTTTTACATGTAAATGACCATGATTTAAAAACAAGAGGAACCAGAAATCCTATATCGCTCCCCTGAGTATGATGACCTAAGGCTTTATGATATATACGAAAAATCAAAGCTCTACACCAAATCATTTTGGAGAATAAGATTTTGGAAGATGTTCTCCAAGGTATATATTTGATCCCACAATATAGAGTATTCCATTCTTATGACAATATCAACCCATTCTATCCCCAATTATTACCCCATTACTAGACAAAAAATTTTAGACTGGTCTAAATTTAAATGAGTAACAAACAACACTTAAATTTCATGAATTTCTAGATTTTTTTTTTAAATTTCTCAATAATCATTGTGGAAAATGAAGAAATAGCTTGTTGCAAGCAATCTCTTCATTTTCCACAATGTTTCTAACACTTCTCTCTTTGAGGGCGTCAAAAGGCACCACTGTGTGGGAATCGGTTAAGAAATAGGGTATGAAAAATATCTCGAACAATTATCTACAATATTTTCTACCTCAAAGAAAAGAATTCAAAACTTTCATCAGTATGAAATTGTCATCAACTTTGTTCAAGTAAAAAATATTGTAGTCTGATATAGGGTTAAAAAAATCAAGTCTAAAACAGAACTAACAGAATTCAATACCCATTTAGGGGGAATGATTAGGGATTTTTCTTTATTCATTTACTCTTAAAGGCACAAAAATTAAGGTTATCAGTATATGGGGAGGTCAAACTGATAACATGATTTTGGGATGGTGTGATCAAGTTCCATTTTTGGATAAAGTTGTGTGATTTTCTGTGATACATTAAAATTAACTGCAAGGGTTTTTTTTTTATATATACATGTGCTATATATACAGTTTGTGTTAATATTTAGTGCCCTATCTTTAAAAAATTATATTTCAAAACACCGAAAAAAAAAGTGTTACTGTTTCCTTAATTTGGTATAATACATATAACATTTTTTTCTATTCATAAAGTGAAATACTTGTACAATATATTTTCATCTCCTACATGATATTCACAAAGATGCTTGGGAATTTTTTTCTCAATAAAGAAAACATTGCAATAGATTGTTTTTTAATTTTATCATTTTATGGAAACAATCTGGGTCCCATAAATATCTGAGCGATCCTGTTTTGTTTTACTGCAAAGTCATACAGTATACAGAGCTTAAGATGATTTAGCTTAACCCATTCCTGCACAGCAAAATTTAAGACTGGTCCAAGTTTAACTTGCAGAAGACAATTCTTATTTAACGAAATTTTAAAAATCTTTGTACTTTGGGGTTGAAAACATTGTTGATAATGAAGAAATTGCTTGTTACAAACAGCTCTTCATCATCCATGATGTTCTCCAAAGCACTTTAACCCATTCCAACACAAGAAAATTTTAGACTGGTCCAAATTGAAAGAAGCTGCAGACGATAATTTAAATTTGATGGAATTTTAAATTTGCCAGTATTTTGGGGTAGAAAACATTGTGGATAATGAAGAAATTGCTTGATACAAGCAATTTCTTCATTTTCCACAATGTTTTCCAAAGCTTTTTCATTATAAAAGAGGGGCGCAAAAAAACAGGATTGTGTTGGAATGGGTTAGGACAGGAGTGGACAATTTTGTAGTGTAAAATCAAACCATTTGTGTTGGGTTCTCTTGTCAATACAATTCTAATGGTTAGCACAGGGGTGTGGAATTCCCATGCCCGACTTGTCCGATATGGGCTTTTCTACCTGCGGGCAAGTACATTTTTCGAGGCTACTTGTCCGTGGACAAGTAAATATCAGAGCATATCTTGGAATGGTACTAAATAGATAGAAGAGATTTATGAGTGTAATGTTTGTATCTAAGGCTAGAAAATATTGTTTTAATGAAGAAAATGCTGAGTTTCAGCATTTTCTTTTTTAGAAATAATGTTTTATCAAAACTTATCTGTTCTTGATCTTTTCACGGGCAAGTCCATTTTGATCATGGACAAGTAGAAAATTACATTTTACTTGTCCATGGACAAGTAGAGAAAATCTTTATTTCCACATCCCTGGTTACCATCAACACAGAGCTTGGACAAGAAAAATATTTCAACCCATTCCTACACACCTCAGGAAAAAGCTTAGGAAAACATTGTGGAAAATAAAGAAATTGTTTGTGTGAACCAATTTTTTCATTACCACAAATGGCTTCTATCCTAGCAGACACACATTTTTAAATCTCTACCAATTTAAAATTGTCTTTAGAAACTTCTTAGATTTTGGACCAGTCTTAACCTTTCTAATTCTTAATTAAAAATCCTATACAGAATTGCTTTAAAATCAAAGGACTGACAGCACTGGAAGGTCTTAATGAATGTCAAATTTTCTTTTGAAAATTGATTATTTAACCCATTCCCACACAACAAAATTTTAGACTGGTGAAAATTGAGAGGAGTTGCAGACAAACATTTAAAGTTTATGAAATTTTGAAAAAAAATTACCTTTTGGGGTAGAAAACATTGTGGGTAATGAAGAAATCGCTAGTCACATGCAATTTCTTCATTTTCCATAATGTTTTCGAAGCTTTTTTTCTTTGGGGTGTCTAAAAGCGTCACCGAGTGGGAATGGGTTAAACAACTCTGGCTGAAAGGGGACAAGCAGGATGTATAGACCAAGATCAGACTGCACTTATGTGCAGGCTGATCTTTGTCTATACCCCTGCCAAAACAGGAATATTCCAGGTTCAGCATGACAAGGGTTAAATTTTCAAGTTAGGGAATGTGTTAAATGCCTTTACCCCAATTATCTAAAACATAAATATAATTCTAACCCAAGAACAAATACGCACTTGCACCAATGAAAATTTCAACTGCTCTTTCTGTGAGATAAAACTTGATTTTGTACAAATTTGTAATTATAATGGATAACAATGAAGAAAAGCAATCAAAGTATGTGGAATTAACAACAGTAACAACTACCAAAGAGAGTAAGTAGACATACTATTTTTAAACATTTTACTGACTAGGTCAGCTAAGTCAGCATTCTAAAATTGTTATCTATAATTATCAACCAGATCCCATGTTGTTGGTACACTTTTATATTTTCTCGGCGAGACTATTCCAATGATTACCCTCAACACTGGCTTTAATGAAACACAACATTGTGGGTTTTCATTTAACCCTTTCCTGTTAAATTCCTGGTTTTTACGTCCCTTTGACTTTATATTTAAGACAACATTGTGGAAAGAGAAGAAATTGCTTGTAACAAGCAATTTCTTCTTTTTCCACAATATTTTCTACCCTACTGAATGGTTATTTTTCAAATTAAATCCACTTTAAATTTTCGTCTTCGACAATCTTTGAATATGGACAGGTCTAAAATTTGTAAAACAGGAAAGGGTTAAATCTTATCAATGAGGCCATTCCAATGAATATCCACAAACCTAGGTTAAACTCTTTCCTGAATAATAACTGCTTTTTATGTGCTTGTGTTTTTATACATGAGAAAATATTGTGGAAAAAGACGGAATTGCTTTTAACAAGCAAATTTGTCTATTTCCACAATTTTTTCTACCCTTCTTAATGATTATTTTTCAAATGAAATTGACTTTGAATTGTCATCTGCAAAACCTTTGAAGTTAGACAGGTCTACAGTTTTGCAATACAGTAAAGGGTTAAGGATTTAGTGTTTGACCTTGAGCTGTGACCTTGACATTAGAACTATCCAAAAAATTCTTTCAAATGGCATATCTACTCATGTGCGAAGTTATTTTTAAATCAATCCATAAATGTAGGAGTAATAGTCCAGACGAATTCGGACGGAGGGATGCACGGACAGACTAACGCACATACACCAACTTGTCATAGTGACAACTATGTCTTGTTCACCGCAAGCGGGCTCGACAAAAACAGCGATGGCAAACATCTTTGTGATAAACCGTGCCTGTTATCTAAGGTTATGCCTAAGATTTGCCAATAACGACCATTTTCGACCTTGTTTCTCAACTTGCTTAAATGCCATGGCATGTGTTAGTTTTTCAAACTCGCGATATATGGAAATTAGCCCTAACCGTAAGAGCCACATATTTCAATTGATCAAGAAAGAGAATCACTCAAGAAGCATTTCTGTGAAATTTGATTGAATTCTGTTCAATACTTTCTGAGGAGAAGTTTACAGACACATAGACAAACAACTGACACAATGCCATGACAATAGCTGGTAACTTTCAACAGGAGGAGCTAAAACTTACAGACCTAAATAAGCTGCAAACTAAGAGCCACTGATTAGATTATGGGTCATGAGTCCAGTGGCATGTACAGTTGACCTCTACCTTGGTTGACACTATAGACAATGGTTTTGGAGTATGTTCTACTTGTACTTACTGTGTTATTGACTGACTGCAGTGTTTTTGTTAATCCATTTATAACCTCTCTGAACTTGTATTTCGATACATTGATCAGACACTCTTTATTCTGTTCCACATTTTGAATGGCTTGGGTAGTGTGTAAACCTGTCTTTATGGGTAACTGAAAGGAGAGAAAAACAATCATGACACAAACCAATCATCTGTCTGGGTAACTATAAGGAGAAAAAGGAAATCATGTTACGTAGCAACTGTCTTTATCCCATTCCCACACAGTGACACTTTTGTACGCTCCTCCAGAAAATCAACTGGGAAAATGTTGTGTTAAATGAAGAAATTGCTTGTGACTAGCAATTTCTTCATTTTGCACAATTTTCTCTACCCAAAAAACTGAAAAAATCTAAAATTTGGTAAACTTTAAACTGTCGTCTGCAACTTCTTTCAGTTTGGACTAGTCTTAAAAAAGATTCCGTCTGGTTATGGCTTAAGGGTAACAAAAAGACAGAGACTATATTATGTTTATAGCCAGTTGTCTTTATGGGTCGCTGAGAAGATAAATAATTGTTGGCTTATATGACCTGATAAGTGGTGACCTATTACCATCTCAGGTTTAGGTTTAAACCTAGGTTTAAACCTATTTATTTTACATCGATTGGGAAACAAGTTCTTCCAACTTAGATTAATCCCTCTCGATTCTGCTTCCTGAAAAATGCACCAATACCATCTCAGACTGCACAAAGCAGCATTAATGATAAAAGGGGTAATTGTTGTGGGTCTTTTTTAGATTTAACCCACTGCAAGCTGAAACAAGAGCCATGTCAGACATGGCCATCCCCCGCCATAAAAGCTTGATAGTAAACTGAAGCAAGTTAGATTCAGGCTTCTTGTGCACTGCATTTCTTCTCAATGAGTTCTATAATAGCTTTTATACTTTCATAGATATGCTCAGGACAAAATCTAAGTCTTTAAAACAACAAAGGGCAATAATTCAAAAATTATGCAAGCAAGAGTTGTGGTTCTTGTGCACTGAACTTCTCCTCAATGAGATCTATCCACCTAAGAAGTTTCAAGTTAATAGCTATTATACTTTCAGAGATATGCTCTGGACAAGTTTAGTGACAGAAGAACGGAATGACGGAATGACAGGACAGAATGACGGACGGAGACCATTACTATATCCCCTTCGCCAAAACAGCGGGGATAAAAAATTAGATAGATCCAAGCTAAAAGAAATTCCAGAGATAATTTTGTATTTTGGAAAATAGGTGCCAAATGTGGAAGAAATACTCATACAAGCATTCTATTTCTTCTTTTCCCACAATGTTTTTCCAGCTATTTTTTCTAAAGAGTGAAAAGAATGTGAGGAAATAGGTTAAATATTTCATGAAAACTGCCCTAGACAGTGATCTGCTGAGGATGTGTTATTGCACCTTTGTCTCAAAAAAATCATAAATGTCCCAAGTGTTTGTGGCCAGAATTGTTAGGTGCTCCAGCAACGGCGATATGACTGAAAAATTGTTAGAAGTGGTTTAAACTCCATTCAAGCAAACTAAATCATAAGTATAGTTTGAAATGTTTTTAAGTTACTTCCATTCAAGCAAACTAAATCATAAGTATAGTTTGAAATGTTTTTAAGTTACTTAAAGTTTTTTGTGAGGGTTTTGGGGGGGGGGGGGGGTTTTAAGAAGGGTTGTGTGTGTGTGCGTTCAATGTCACTTTTAAAAGTGTTTCTGTCATATTGCAACTGCTGGAGCACTTAACCATGGATTCATGGTAGTTCTCACACCAGCACAAAATCCTTTCTGAACCACCAGCTGCTCATCCCACTTAGGTTTACAATTATCCAACATTGATGCGTGACAAATGTTGGATAGGATATTTGTCACATCCAGGGATCGGACCTAGACCCAATGATTAGGAGTCCTATGCACTACCAACTGTGCTACGGCCTGAAGCTACTTTGTACAATTCACCAGGCTTGGACGGGGCTCTGAAATTATTGCACAAGGAAATGACAGGGACTCTTCTTCAATAAAATGAAACTGTATTTCTATTTAAAGCTGTGTTAAATGGGTCTGGAAACAGTAAGGATAAAAAATCTGTATAATATGTACAATATCCCTTAGTTCTTGTGATCAAAAGTCCGTGAAAATACAGAATATTGGAAAGAAAGATGGCAAAATTAATATTTCATATGTTTAAGCCCTTGTATAACAATGAAATTAAAAACATTAAGATACTTTTATTACAAACAGGCCCTATGGTCAATTTCATTAGATGCAAAGCAACATGGCAAGTATAATGTATGGACATAAGGGATTGACAACTGACCTACATTTTCCTACACACAATTTATGAATGAACACAGGCCATAATTTGGCAGTTGGCTTGAGTCCAAGTCAAATCAAGTGGTCCTTGAATGGGTCAAGTATTGGTTGACAGGGAGTGCGCTCGTGCGGAACGGACCAAATACCCTTTATGTCCAACCGCAACCAACAGCTGATGGCCGCCCACGCTACCCAATAAAATATGCACGAATATGATAATACACATTGACACTTGTTGCATAGTTATGCATGTTACAAGGAAATGAAGACAACACATAAACGTGAGTCCTTATAATTTTGACAATACGGTTTATGACGACACATAGCCAAACTCTAATTATAGCTCTTCCCACGCTTCAAAATATCGAGCTCTAACGATTTCATTCATAAATTTGCGACCTATCCCTGGCCCAATTTTCAGACTTCAAGCGTTCTGTATGTATGTCCTGATTCATTAATATAATACTTAAAAACAAACCTGAGCATCAAAACGATTGATAAGCGACTGTACCCACTCGCCAGGTTTCTGTGTGGCCATCATGGAGTTGAATTATATAGCAAGACATTAGCCGTCTTCGTCTACCGCCGCCATTTTTCTTATTTCTTATTTTGATAATCTACGCGCAGGCGCAGTGTGGTTTTTAAATTAACCTATATTTCCATAAATGGAACTTCTGCTGTAAACTTTAAGAATATCGAATTGAAAACTTTAAAAAAGAATGATAGCCATTGAGGATCGATTGATCGATATTTCCATTTATTATTTCGATCAGAATGAATTGATTGATTGATTGATTGATTGATTGATTGATTGATTGATTGATTGATTGATTGATTGATTGATTGGTTGGTTGGTTGGTTGGTTGGTTGGTTTGTTGATTGATTGAATTCGATTTGTTTAGTGATTTCGATAGATTGATTGATTTCGATATATTGATTGATTTCGATTGGTCAATTTCGATGATGTTGATTATTTAATCGATCGATTCATTCGTTCCTTTGTTCGTCCATTCATCCCCCGGCGGCAAATATCCTATCCGACATTTGTCTCTCATAATTGTAAACCTACGTGGGATAGCAGCTGGAGGCTAGGAAAGGATGTAGTGGTAGGACTGGTGTTAAAAATACCAGGAATCCATTGTTAGGTGCTCAGCCTCCACGATATGACTAAAATACTGTTAAAAGTGGCGTTAAACCCCATTCGATCAATCAATCAATCGTTCATTCATCCGTTCGTTCATTCATTCATTTATTCATTCATTCATTCTTTTATTTAATCATTCATTCATTCATTCATTCATTCTTAGCAGATTCTTGGGACCTAATTGTGGTTTAAAAGTATATATTATAACGCCTATAATTGTCGTTAATATTATTACGTTATTCATATAACCAGACATGATTATTTATTTAGGAGACAGTTCAGTTTAGAACAAATTCAGATTGCTTGCAGACCGTGGTTTTATGAAAGCAAGGAATGAAATATTTTTATCTGCCCGCACAGGGAGGAAGGGAAAGTGTTACCATTTCACGGCCTCAATGATTTTCAAGAATAATATTGCGGTCACAGAAACAGTTGCTATGCTCAACAGGATAGGTGGAGTTATTAGAGATAATTCGATATATCGTAGGCCCGGCATGGCCGCTGAGTAAGCTGACTAGGCGGTTCCGTGACCCGCCGTCGGGTACAAAGCCTTCACTGAGCAGACTACATTTCAATGTGATTGTAAATTGAAGAATACTGTGTCAAATGGGGCTGGGAACACAGTGGGGAAACGGGTAAAATTTGCGGCCTGTGACGCGCAATTTAATTTTTTGGCACAATGTTCCCTTCGGGATCTATCATCGATTCATGATAACCGACAAACCGTGAGGTGAAATCATCACCGATTGTCAGTATTGTGTAAAAGCAGTGAGAGATGTAGAGAGAGGGCGAAATTCGAAAATTATTCAAGCTGTATTTACGACATTTTGTTCGCCCGCCGACGTTATTTGAGTTGATCATTTTCAGCTCGACTTTTCCTAAGAACAGGGGGCTATTCCAGTCGCCCAGGCGTCGGCTTAGGCGTCGGCGTAATGCTTTTGGTGAAAGTCTTTTTATGTGCAAGTCTCACTTCTCTGTTTCTACTATAATGCTATTGATCTGAAACACTGCATATGCCTTTGTGACTATCATATCACCCCTTAGGCTTAGGCAAAGTTCATTTTTCTGACATTCACAAGTTTTAGTAGAATGTTGACCTTTATCGTCTTAGGGGTTCTTGGATAAACTTTAACGTGCAACTGTCATAGGCTCTGGTATATTTCTGTTACCCGTAGAAATTCTTGGCTAACCATTTACGTGCAACTGTCGTATCTCTGTTTCTACTAATGCTACAGCTCTGAAACGTTGCACATGCCTTTATGACCGTCATATAATCCCTAGGCAAAAACTTTCATGTAGTTGAATTTTGATCCATTTTTATTTAGATCTTTTTGGTTTAGCTAACACGTGTAAGTCGTGTACGTATGCGCGTAAGTATGCAAAGATTCGTTACATTGGCATTCATTTTAGTGGAATTTTTACACCTTTTTACACTTTGTTAAAGTTTTCCGTTCAACTGTCAAATCTCTATTCGAACTATCATCATTTCTCTGAAACAATGCACACGTCTCTTTGACCTGTTGGCAAATATTAAGTACTTTGACACTCATTTTACGGGAGTTTTTAGCATTTTCGACTTACAATTGTAAGTATACGGGATTTTTTTCACCTCTGTTTCTACTTAAGATAATGGTTACATCCCGGGTTTGTACAGGAAAGGGTTAAAACGCGACGGTTTTATCTAAACTTCCAATTCTACAATGTTTTCTCAATCATAAAATCATAGGGACGTAAAAAACATGGATTGAACAGGATACGGCTGTATAGCGTTATTTATAAAAAAAAAAAATATGGCCAGTAATATTTAAAAAACATAAAATGATTGGTTTGCGACCTAAAACATCGTAACTACAGCTTGGGTTAACTGTAGCTACGACGTTTAAGTTGACAAGCCAACAAAGATACGTCACATTAAAGTCGGTGAAGGTTGGAGTTCAAAGTTTACTTCCGATCTAAATGAAAGATTCGATTGGTCGATTGGTTCTTTGATTTACAGCCGCGATAGGTCCGTTCGAGCTCAGCCATTGTCCAGTCGTTGTGTCACTCGTTCGTGCGTCTTATTCTGTAAACATCTTCTGATCTCCTCAAAATCAACCTCGAAAAATCAATCAATCAATGTCTGCCTCGAAGGCCGAATTGTATAGGTACTTGACTTGTGATCT
Source organism: Fragum fragum (assembly GCA_946902895.1). Classification (NCBI taxonomy): domain Eukaryota; kingdom Metazoa; phylum Mollusca; class Bivalvia; order Cardiida; family Cardiidae; genus Fragum; species Fragum fragum. The sequence continues at coordinate 41,031,992 of OX336376.1, read as the reverse complement.
GAAGGTCATGAGCTCGAGCCCCACCGTCACCGAGGTGTGTTCATGGGCTTGTGATCTGAAGGTCATGAGTTCGAGCCCCACCGTCACCGAGTTGTGTTCATGGGCAAGACACTTAATAGCCAGCCTCAGTCTACCCAGCTGTAGAAGTGGGTAGCAGCGGGGATAAGCCACTGCCTCTCTTTCAGGGATGTGAAAACATCTGGTTTGTGTGTTCGAAAGCGACTCTATAAGCTTAAAGCTTTCGTCGCAATCGAACTAAAATAAATTAGTATAAACTAAAATCATTGAAAAAAGGGTAATCACTTAGTTGTTGGAACTTAGACCTATTTAAAGATAAACACATAAATAGATAACAATTCCATGCGGTGAGCTCTTCCAAATGATAATAATAAATCCCGTCTTCAGGAATTAAGAATTAAAAGAACAACAACAAAAAAACAACAACAAAAAAAAACGGAAGGTACTTCATGCGAACGGCGTCATTACGTGGCCCCATGTAAGCTTGCACACCTTCAAACGCACTGATTTGGATGACCGATCTCCGCTGTCAATTTGAAAAATCGATTAACCAATATAATCATTCATTTATGCAGGAAGTAAACGTTGAATTCCGACAATTAATTTAAGTACTTCTGTTTGTTTCGCAAAATGATGCGTCGTACTTACAGTTTACTCAAGCTGCAGTCACGACGTTCCGGTCGCCAAGCAACGATATGCCGCTTATTCGATTTCTCTGACCACCTCGGTCTAACTGCCATTTAAGAGGTCATTGGCATGCATGGCCAGTGATTCACCGTAATTGAAAAGCAGAGTTCCTCCAATGAGAAGCAATACAGTTAATTCTAAACGTATCAGATTCACTTGTATACGTGGATTTTTAAAGTTGCATTACTCCAATTTTTTTTTAAAAAAAGTCTTTATTTTTTTCAACATGTTCTAGAGATCGTGCCATAACCCTTTCCTGTTTTGCAAAAATTTAGACCTGTCCAAATTCAAAGGTTTTGCAGACGAAAATTTAAAGTGGATTTTATTTGGAACATAACCATTTAGTAGGGTAGAAAATATTGTGGAAAAGGAAGAAATTGCTTGTAACAAGCAATTTCTACTTTTTCCACAATGTTTTCTCAATTACAAAATCACAGGGACGTAAAAACCAGGGATTAACCAGGAAAGGGTTAAATTAGAATCAAAGTACTGATAGTCCCGAGAGAAGTTAGATAAATAAGCTAGTGACATAGTTTTTGAGCCGATTAGACGGTATTTCTTTGTCTTTTTTCAACATGTTCTAAAGAAAGTGCCTAAAATTAGAATCAAAGTACTGATAGTCCCGAGAGAAGCTAGATAAATACGCTAGTTAAAATTTTTGAACCGATTAGACGGTATTTATTTGTTTGAATGAGGTTTAACGCCGCTTTTAACCATTTTTTTTCAGTCATATCGCGGCGGCTGGAGCACCGAACAATGAACTCCTGGTATATCTCGCACCAGAACCACCAGTACATCCGTTTCCTAGCCTCCAGCTGCTATCCGTCTTAGGTTTACGATTACTCACCCATTGGTGAGAGACAAATGTCGGAAAGGATATGTGCCTGGGTAGACAGTATTTAAAATTCTGACAAAATTTCGGGATATTTCAGCCCCATGAAGACACAATATACTTTCTACGATTTACAGCGGTACTATAGGTAATTCAAAGCATAATTTTGTACAAGGTATGTCTGAGTGAGGTAAAAACTCAAGTTTCAGGACCTAAGAATCAAATATTTTGCATCTAGATTGCTCACATTGTAGTGTTAAATTAACTTAGTGCCGCAATTAACCCATATTAAAAAATTGTCTGAGATGTTAAATAATTAAATATCGAACTTATCCGTGGTGGCATAGAAATTAGTTTTAATGTCGTCACTTAGTTTGAACCTAAACCGAAGGCTTTACATTGCGCAGACAAGAATTTTCTATGATTTGTTATTGCGACCAGCTTTTGACCCAGCTTGACTCATTATGGAACTTTGCTGATATAACAGTGATAAATGTTGTGACCAATTTTCAATACAAAGAAAAAAGTCTAGCCTCTAGTCGACGGTCGACACATGATGGACGACTGACGATGATAGAGTACAAAAGCTGACATTCGGCACAGAGCAAAACATTTATGATGAAATTAGAAAGAGTTTGAATTGAAAAAAAATGGCTGATATAATGTCACCGATACCAATTTGTGTTAATTCATTTGAACATAGGGCTTAAAAACTCAATGTGAGAGATACATGTTTTCGATATAGTCAAAGGCCTATCACGCACCCTTGAAATTAAAGTATTCAGGGTACTAAAGGTGGAAATCTAACCATTTTGCCTTTGTATAATACTGATTTCATTGACAAAACACAATGTAGACAAGGTACAAAATGATAATTATAGTTTTTTGGGTTTTTTTAAATGACTTTTTGAATGGGTTTGTAGAGGGGGGGGCATAAAGCAAAAATCATTGTCGGAGCGAATCCAGCTATACTTATGTTAGATTTGAATTAATTTTTCACTGAATCTTTGACACATTACCTTTTTTCACATTCTGATGTGTCACAGGAAAAAGGGACTTCGTGTGGATTTTCATGTAAACCAGTATCTCTTGCATTTCTATCAAGATTTGGTTGAAATTTGAGTGTCATTGGTCATTATATCATTAGCAGTTTGTTACATAATGTTTTATCGGGCATCATAAATTTAAGGCCGAAATTGCAAAGATCTTATGACTGCTATTTCTGCTTGACATCATTTTTATAATGTACACAACACTATGTTTTCTGAACAAATTTCATATTTTGTAGCCTGGTAACAATTAAGGGAAATGACCAATTTTTTATTGCAATGCTAATCTTAAGATTTGTCTCTCTTTCATAAAAATGATGGCCTACATTCTAACATAATAACTGCTGCGTATTATCTAACCAATGATTTTGTGTAAATCAAAGCACTGAAAGTACTGTAGTTAAGTAATCCTCTTTGTCTTAGACTGTCTCAAATTGAATGAAGTTGCAGACGGAAATTTCAAGTTGGTGGAATTTAGAAATTATTTGCCCGGTGGGGTAGAAAACATTGAGGGCAATGAAGAAATTGGTTGTTACAATTCCTCCATTGTTAAGGATGTTTTCCAAAGTTTTTTTCTTGAGATGCATATAAAAGCAGGAATGGGTGGGACTGAGTTAAAAAAAATACTGAGTTAAATAGCATGCTTTTGAAGGAGTTCTCAACACGATATGCTCTAGTGAGGTAAAAATGCCTAGGAGATGATCTTGTAGACATATTTAGCAATATTCCTTAAATACATAAGAACCTCTTTTTATGCCGTAGGCATTCAATGGTTTTAGTGATTAAGCCTCCAGTGTCAGTTTGCACTCATTGAATTCTGAGAAGACCTCAAAATTATGTCTGTTAACTTAAGCTATCAAAGCTGAGACTTTGCTAGCTAAAAACACTAATGCAAGTAGGATTTTTTGTCCTCGAGAGGAATCTTCATGCCTCATATAGATACAAAAAATCCTTTGGTTGCCCTTTTTATTTGGAAAGCTGGTACCTTGAGAAAAGCGGAACTGGGAACCGATAAATTGAGCTCAATTGGGCACTAACAGCCGCCGTCATAACGCAGTTGGTAGCGTGTCGGACTGTCGATCAAGAGGCCCCGGGTTCGATCCCCGACGGCGGCACTCATCCTTCCGACTATTTGTCTCCCACCAATGGGTCGATAATCGTAGACCTATGTGGGATAGCAGCTGGAGGCTAGGAAAGGATGTGATGGCGGTACTAGTGTGAGAAATGCCATGGAATCCAATGTTAGGTGCTCCAGCCGCCTCGATATAACTGAAAGGTCATTGAAAGCGGCGTGAAACCCCATTCAAACAAACAAATCAATTGGACACTACTTTGAAGTTATAGACTATAGTAAGCATAATACAGGATTCTCAAACTGTACATGTTTTCTTAACAATGAAGGGCAAAGAAAATTCATTGTTCCCCCAAAAAGATGACGACATAAGATACGAAAATCTGAAGTAAAACGCAGTGAAGTTCTTTAATTTATAAATCGTACCTCATTGCTGAAGGGAAAATCACTTAAAATGCCAAAGCTTTTACTATTCTTCAAACGAGATTCTTAACCTCAACTAATGGCATTGGACTCGACATCAAAGTATGGCACCACCATTCATCAGTCAAAAGGCCGATGTAATTGTTTATTTGATTTTTAGCTTCAGCGAGCTCTTGTCATGGCGTTGTGTCCGTCGATGCACACATGCATTTTTACTTTAAAAATCTTATCCACAAACTTCAACCAAATTTCACAGTAATGATCCTTAGGTGACCCTTTATGATCAAATTCATTCAAAACATTTGATTGGGTGAAAAAACGTGGATTTTGGAGGAGCTAATTTTGATATATGCTGTATAGTGGAAACTTTGAAAATCTTCTTCTCTGAAACAAGTCAATGGATTTCAATAAAAGTTCACAGGAAAGATCATTGGGTTTTCCGTCAAAGAACTTTGATTGGATAAATATCATGGTTTTTAATATGCCGGGAGAAAATTCATTTATGGTAAGCTTTGAAATTATTCTTCTCGTCGGATGGATTTAGACCAAATATCATATAAATGATCCTTTGATGACCATTTATCATGCTTTTTGGACAAATTTAAATATGATATTGCTGTAGAGGATTGACCAGAATTTAGGTAAAGATTACAATGCAAGGGAAATTACTGTTACTGTGTGACTGAAAATATTTGTTGCATAAAAGAAAATTGTCTACCTTAATGTAAATTTACATAGAACTGATTTTTTTCTTAAATACGACTTGTGGTAAGGAATAATAATTTACCTGTATGGTAATTAAATTCAGGCCGGTGAAGCGAATCAGGGGATCTAGCCCTTCTAGTACATATATTTGACCGTGAAAAGTGGCATTAAAGTTGTCAAATGTTCACAAACTATTACAAGGAATACAGGTGCAATGCTTAGACCACAATTTAAGAATGGTTCAAACTCAAAGAAGTTGCAGACGATATTTCTTAAATGTATACTAGGATAGAAGACATTGTGGATATAAAGTTTGGGTTTACATTGGCAGTAACAAACGCATTCGTTCTTTTAAATACGGGGTTATATGTTCTAGTTTGAAGAAACATATTTGCATAAATACAGCAAAATTGGAATTCGTATTATATTCTGTAGTAAAGATAATTTAAACGTTTTATTGCAATGTATATTTAAAAACCGTGTTTAAATTGAAATTATAGCTTGAGATATCATCTGAAAATTGCCACAGCCAAAGCGCAGAGGTAGCTCGTAGGACTCCTAGTCATGGGGACCCGGGTTCGATACCCAACCGCTGCGAATATTCTTTCTAACATCTGTCTCCCACCAATGGGTAGACAATCGTAAACCAAAGTGGGATGAGCAGCTGGAGGCTCGAAAAGGATGCACTGGTAGCACTGGTGTGAGAAATAACAGGAATCTATGGCTAGGTGCCCCAGCCTCTGCGGTATGACTGAAATACTGTTAAAAGTGGCGTTAAACCCCATTCAGTCAATAAATCAATCATCTGAAACTTCTTTCAGTTTGGACCAGTTGAAATTTTGTCATCGGGCGACGAATTAAGCACACAATTAATCCGAAATTCTGTAATAAGTTGATTACCAAACGTATACTTGGCTACGTCGTCGTTCTTTTAGCGACAAGCATCAAATTGCGGCTAGACATTTCCTCCCATTACCAAGTAAATTTTACGACTGGATCATTGGGTTTTTACGAATGTCTTAGCTATGATTCGATAAAATAATACTGAAATGGCACGTTATTATTTATCTATGCTGTGTATTACAAAGCGAGAGTTATAAAAAATCAAAGTACTGAAATTACTGTAAGCTAGCAAAGCATGGTTGAATTTAGAAAATCTTTCCCTTGTTGGGTAGAAAACATTGTGGACATTGAAGAAATTGCTTGTACAAGCAATTTCTTCATTGTCCACAATGTTTTCCATAGCCTTTTCCCAAAGCGTAATTCATTGGGAAGGGGTTAGATAGTGTACTTTTGACAGAGTTCTATACAATATGAATAGAGTTTGCAATATTCCTGAAATACATGAGAACTACTTTTAATGGCGTAGGCATTCCTTGGATTTAGTGGTTAAGCCTCCGGCGGCAGTTTGCACTCGTTGAACTTTGAGAAGACCTCAAAATTTCGTCTGTTATCTTAAGCTATCAAAGCTGTCGCTTTGCTAGCTAAAAAGTAAGCATAGTCTAACGGCGATGATGTGTGACTTGACAAGGACCGATATGGGTCTATATTTAAAAATCAAAGTACTGAAAGTACTGTAAGCTAGCAAAGATGGTTGAATTTAGAAATTATTTCCCTTGTTTGGTATAAAAAAACATTGTGGTCATTGAAGAAATTGCTTGTTACAAGCAATTTCTTCATTGTCCACAATGTTTTCCAAAGTTCCAATGTTTTCTCTTGAGATGCTTAAACAGCGGAATTGAGTGGGAATGGATTGAATAGTATCCTTTTGACAGAATATTCCTGAAATACATAAGAACTATTTTTTATGGCGTAGGCATTCTATGGATTTGGTGGTTAAGCCTTCAGTGGCAGTTTGCACTCATTGAACTTTGAGAAGACCTCAAAATTTTGTCTATTAACTTAAGCTATCAAAACTGACGCTTTGCTAGCTAAAAATGAGAGTCAAGAATGAACGTTTTAAATCTTACACAGCGATAACACATTATACGTGACCATAAGACGCTCAGTGGTTAGAACAAGGTAGCCGCCTGTGTTGTATTTTATTAGTTTTTGTATTTAAACAAGTGACATTTATCGTATGTGAGGTATATCATGTCTAATATTTTTACATTATACATGCATATTTTGTTGTGTTATTTCTACCTCAGTCCGCAAATATATTTACACGAGCAAAATATTGAGCCATGCGGAGCAGTCGTAATATGGATGGCTGTTGAAAGATTAGGGTTATTCCACCACAAAGGAATCCAAAACAAATCTCGTTTTAATTATCAGTCACGTTTAGATTGGAAGGGTTACGACAGCGCTTCTACCATCGACCTTTTCATATCATGAACGACCGATTTTGAGATCGGTTGCTATATAGGCCTGTTATCGACAATCTTATCAAAGACATTTTGAGATATCGCAGTGGTTTAAATTTGAGGTCAGGATAAAGCTGGTCACAGGGAGAATTGACTACAAATCATTGTTTATTACTGTTGATATTCATTTTAAAATGAATTATTCCACTGAAACATAGGTAAATGATTTTAGTTTTACTCGGCACTAAAAAAATTCTGCACAAGAGTTTCAAAGTTACTGCCCGTAAACCGAGCTGCTTTAAAAACCGCGCTACACTAGGACCCCGGAGTGTCGAATACAATGAAAAAAATATTATTTAGAAAACAGATGCGGTTTCATCACGTTATGTTAACACACTATCGAAATGTAAAATTACATTCATTCACGAACTGTTCGACAGTCAACTTATATGGCTCTGATATTTAGCAAAGCATTACGGCAATTGCCTATTTAAAGTCGGATTAGGCAAATCTAGCTAAAATCACTAACATTGATTGCAGTCCACAAAACCATATCCTTGAACAAAACCAATGAATGATTAAGACACTGCTCCAATTGTGTATTTAATAAGCAGTTGCCTTTTAAACCGATAATAAGAATCCTTTTCTGGCAGGCTCGTTAGACTTTTTCAAAGTAAAACAGTTTTTCCTGTAAAAACTAAGAAATCAGTATAAAGTGTGCGAACAAGAGTAATCTATCTATCTATCTATCTATCTATCTATCTATCTATCTATCTATCTATCTATCTATCTATCTATCTATCTATCTATCTATCTATCTATCTATCTATCTATCTATCTATCTATCTATCTATCTATCTATCTATCTATCTATCTATCTATCTATCTATCTATCTATCTATATATATACTGCCCTTTCGGGTATTACTAGCAGGTGTGCGTCTGTGCTTGAATAAAATCTGTTAGTCATTGGTTAGTGTGCAAAATTTTAAAAGTATTGTGAGTGATAGATTAAAAGAGCTGATAAAACATATTTTGGTCATTCAGGGACGGCTCACTATCTGAAAAGAATCGAGACTCTTTTTGAACGCTGCAATATCAGGCTGCTGTACAATTGTTTCCGGTAGGCTGTTCCATAGTATCACTGTGTAGGGAAAAAAAGAATATTTAAAGTAGGCTGCATTTGTGTGGATCTGTCTGAAAGATGCTGTGTGCATATGTCGGGTGGTCCTCACTGGTCTTTCGAGATAAGCTGGTACTGGCACTGCAACAAAATTATTAACAATTTTATAAAACATGGTGACTCTGGAAATGTCTCGTCTGCATTGAAGAGTTTCCCAACCAAGCTCCTTCTGCATGCAGGTAACACTGTCATAATAAGAGAAATTATTTTGAACCCATCTTGCCGCTTTACGTTGTACTTTTTCCATTTTGTTGATATAGATTTTTGTGTAGGGGCTCCAAACTCTTGATGCGTATTCTACCTGGGGTCCCACTAAAGTTTTATACGCTATTTCTCTGATCTTCTTATTTTTGGTCTGGATGTTTCTGCGGAGAAAACCTAAGGTTTTATTAGCATTTGATGTTATATTGTCAAAGTGTTTGTTCCAGGAAAGATCTCCAGATATTGTAACTCCTAGGTATTTGGCATTGTCCACAGTCTCTAGTACTTGACCATGTAACATGTAATCAAAGGAAATTTTTTTCTTCTTTTTAGTTATATTTAGGACAATGCATTTGCCAAGTACAGATCCCTGAGGTACTCCAGACATGACTGGTACTTCTGATGAACATCCACTTTCTAAGACTACTTTTTGCGTTCTGCCTATAAGAAAAGATTTTATCCACAAAAGGGTAGCATTGTTAACACCCTATTCTTGCAATTTATACAACAGTTTTAAGTGGCTAACTTTGTCAAAAGCCTTTCTGAAGTCTAATAAAACTAGATCAGTTTGTTTTCCCTCAGTCAGGTTTCTGGCAAGATGGTCGGTCAGTTGAAGTTGCCGGGTTTCGCATGAACGCCTTTCTCTAAAACCATGCTGCAAGTCATAAAGGATATTATTGTTGTCAAAATGTTCAGTTAGATTTGAGGCCACAATATGTTCTATAACTTAACACAATATACGTGTTAAAGAAATAGGTCTGTAATTTGCAGGATCTTCTTTGCTTCCTTTCTTGAAGAGTGGAGTCACGTTTGCTTTTGTCCAAACCAGGGGGAGAGTGCCTGTGTCTAGGGATTTCTGAAAGAGAATTTGTAAGATCGGGGAAATTTGATAACATAAGTTTTTTAGTACAAGAGGTTTGATGTTGTCTGGTCCTGCTGCTTTGTCTGGTTTCAGGTTGAAAATAAGTTTTTGTACACCAATAGTACAAATAGTAATGTTCGGCATAACTGGGTATTTGCTGAAAGAGGAAGAAAATACATTTTGTCTTATAGATGAAAGGCGTCATTGGAGTGATGACTGACTGGAACTGTTGATTTAGGATATCCGCCTTTTCTGTGTTGTCCGATTTATGGAACCTGAAATTTTATCGAGAAGGGGGGCTAAAGGTTGCGTCTTGCTTGGCATTCTTTATCAGACAGAAAGGTTTCTTATTGTTAAATCTTGTGGCTTTCTCTTTTACTTCAGTGGTTACCTCTGGGCCTAAAATATATTCAATATAACTATTATAGGAAACTTTTTTTTTATTTTTGATGTTTCTTTTTAGAGTCTTGAGAGCAGTCTCCATCTTGTTGTTTCCTTCTTTCTTCAATCTGAAATAAACTTGATCCCTTTTTCTGGTTAGGCGTTTATTAGGCTGTGTAATCCATGGAAGTGAACTCTTGTGGCCAAATCGTTTTGTTGGAACATATTTCTCGATACCTGTGGAGATTGCATCTGAAAATTTTAACCAAATTTCTTCAACAGATTTAGGGTGATGATCTTTCAGCATTTCATTTTTAACTTGCTCCATGTAGATTTTAAAGCTACCCCAGTCAGATTTTTTGTACAGATGAACCTGTCTAGGTTGTTGTTTTGTCATCTGTAGCTTTGTATCTGCAAAAATAGAGACAATACTATGGTCCGATATACCTGGAAGACATTTTACATTTTTAACCCTTTCCTGTACAATCACTGGTTTTTACGTCCTTGTGATCTTATACTTGAGAAAACATTGTGGGAAAAGAAGAAATTGCTTGTAACAAGCAATTTCTTCTTTTTCCACAATATTTTCTACCTTACTGAATGGTTATTTTTCAAATTAAATCCACTATAAATTGTCGTCTGCAAAACATTTGAATTTGGACAGGTCTAAAAATATTTAAAACAGGAAAGGGTTTATTTATGTGTGATTTGATGTTAGGAAAAGGTTCAGTGTATTTTCTCCTCTGGTGTTTTCTGTTACCATCTGATTGAGGTTGAAATCTGAAAGCAAGTCATTAAATTCTTCATACAAGTTGGTATAACTGCATCATGACTTTAATACTGGTATATGATCACAACTCCATGAGCATTTTGGGAAGTTAAAATCACCTAGCACCCAAAAAGATCCTTTAAGGTTTCTTGTCAGGTCTAAGGACATTTTGAACCCGTTAAAGCTGTGGATGTCTGATTCTTTCGGTCTGTAGTAGGCTGCGATATAAAGAGGTTTACATGTTTTGACCTGTAATTTAATCCAAATGATTTCATAATCAGCCTTTAGTTGATTCTGCTCTGTTGCAATGAAAGTATGAATACTCCCCCACCTTTGGTTGACCTATCTGATCTAAATGGTGTATATCCTAAAGATTTTGGAAAGAATTCACAAACTGCATGATGCCTATTTAACCAGGATTCTGTACCTACAACTATATCAGGTTTATGTTGATCTATCATACAAAGAAATTCTGCTTTTTTTGTTGACAATGGACTGGCAATTAACTGAAATTACTTTAAGCTGAAAAGGAATATTATTTTGTTTAGATCTCTGTCTCTATACTGTACTTGGATGTTGCAAGTCGGACTGCTCACTCAAAACACTGTAGCTATTCTTTGATGAAAAAGAAGAAGTTTGATACAAATTATTTATTTTCTTCTCGGAAACTTCTATATATAAGCATGCGTTGCAAGCATTGGGTGATTTAAAGATCTTGCCATTTCTTTGAAAAGTGACAGCCTTCAAATAATGTGACCTTAGGGTAAATTTGTTGCCAAAATTCTGGGTATTTTCTATAATCAAAATTACCAGTTTGTTTCACAAGCATATAAATAGAAGTATATACAACTGCAGAAATTTTGAAAACAAATGACAAATAAAAATTTTATTCAGGTTGTAGTTGAACGTATTTTATTATGCTCCCCGAAGTGTGAGTACATAGTCGCCGCTTCGTCTGTTCATCCGTATGGAGTGATTACTCCAAAACTCTCCGGCCAAATTTGATGAAACTCCTTGTTATATTGAGCCAACATGTTTTTCTCGTGTTCTTTGATTCGATGCCTCACAATTCTTTTTTCCTTTTTTAAATAGAAGAAACATGACAACTTTTGTGCATCTCTACTACGAAATTCGACATTTTCATGTTTTTTAAATACTAGTTATATATCTTTGTTATCTATCAATTTGTAACTTTAACTATAAGTAAAGCTCAGTGAGGAGAACTGCTGTACAATGAAAAGAGCTGTAACTTTAATAGAAAAAATAAGTAAAATCTGCTTCATTCTAATTTCAATCTTTTTCATCATTGTTTTTTGAGTGAATATAAATCATGTTTTTTGTGAAAAGCACTTCCATGGGAGAATAATCTGTGCCTGACGGCTCATGGTTTCAGATTGATAGAACTCAACCAACGTGTACTTCAGACTACTCTACAACAATATTTTGGAAACTATGCAAAAATATAATTACAAAAGAAAAAGAGAAGAAAAAATGGAATAATTAATAAACGATAAAATCCCATATAGATTTTTTTTAACTCAACATAATGTCTATTCAGCAGATATAAGGCCACCGGCCCAAAATACAAAATACATTACATAGGCCTATATAATACGACAAGAGTGACATATTTACATTATAACTTAATGAAGAGAAGAATGCGTATGTTCTATGATTTATATATCTCGGTACTATTCTTTAATTCGGAGGAGTTTGAAATAATTGACATGGCATTCCTTCATAAAATAAGAGTTAATGAGTAATGAATATGATATTGTAAAAGTTGGTACTCATTTTGTTTGTTTATCAGTTTGCAGAAAGACATTAAACTTTAAAAGGGAACGAGAAGCTTGCATATAAAATGGCTTCCTAAATCGGCAACATAGAAACAACAAATGATATGTAGATTGTCGTAACATCATAAAGAACATTTGATTTAAAAAATGATTAGGGTCAATTTTTTACTTTTAGCTGTAGAATTGAAACAAACGGAGGTAGGTAGGCATAAATCACATTATTATTGTATTACTTATTATCATTTTTGTCACAATTGTTATTCTTGTTTAAGAAGAGAGCTAGTTGCTTCCCTCAAATTTAGCAATTTTGCCCCCCCCCCTTCTAAACAGAGCAGACGCATTAGAGATAGAGCTGCGTAGATGGTTGACTGGCGAGCCAGTCCTAATCTGACGATACAATTTCAGATTATAATATCCGATATCCAATATCGGAGAGCAGCGCAAATGGGACAGGCTTACCAGTCTTTACGTAGATGGGACAGGTATTCCACTCTAGACCATCTACCGATCATCCCTCCAAGACGCTTTTTGGCTACAAATCAGGTCTTCTTTTAACCATGAATTGAGATTACTTCCGGGTTAAATTGGATGATTCGATGTTATGTGACAATTAGAAAAACAATGTTTGTTATGGAAATACCAAATATGTAATTACCGTTTCTTGACTTAGATAATGTCAAGAGACCAATATTCCAATCCACCTTTTGATGACACCGTGCAACTTTCTGATATGCAAGTTGATATTTCAGACGAGCTGCCCATTGTTGGGAATGGAGCAGGATACGAGGTAGAGCCTACACCGCCTGAAGTAGTCATGAGGACCAATTCTGGAGAACCCATCAGCAAAAAACGGGCCTATGCCATAGTGGCGATTCTATTCTTTATCAATCTCCTCAACTACATGGACAGATTCACCATAGCAGGTATGGTGTGATCTTCCTCATAACAGGAACATAAATTTCTGAGCACTAAACTAACTCCATATTGCTCCTATTTCCCCAGTTGTACAAATGGGTACAAGTGAGGGTACCCTCTATCCAAGGTTTGCTCCAATGTTGTTTTTTTTTCAACTTGGCTTAGCCAATTTTACTTTGAGGGTTGTAAGCTAGTGTGCTTTGGTTGCCAGGTGCACAGTATTTTGAAAGCTGACTAGTAATTTAGTTACTGAAAGGGTTAAAGTGCAAAAGTGTAGGAACACTATAAATCAATAACTTGGTTGTCAAAAATTCAGATTATTAGCACATGATAATTCTGAGACATTTTGTAGTCACAATGCAGGATGTAACTTTAAAGTTTTGAACAATCATCTCGGTTTGAATAGTAAATCTCTCTTACTTTTATCTCTATTACAGAAACCATTTTTTGGTTTTTCCTTTATTCAACGGCAAATAATACATTTCAATATTCAAAAATGCAAGTTTTGTAAAAATTAGGTAAATCACTGAGCAGAAAGTTATAAATGATCTACTGGAAAGCATAAAAGAAAACTTCATAATTTGTCATTTAACGCATTACTACACAATCCCGAAGAAATATAGAAAAAACAAACTTTATTTTGCCCCCGCATGGATTAGATAGGGGGCATATTGTTTTACCAGTGTCTGTCTGTCCATCTGTCTGTCTGTCTGCAAAACTTAATCTGCCAACTAAACATTTTCCTATAACTTCAACCCTGATTAAGTTACAATGCTAATATTTGGTATGTAGATAGGTCTCAACAAGGCGCTATTGGGGAAGGTCATTTCATCAAGGTCAAGGTCAAAATTTCAACCGTTTACCCGTTTCTTAAGAATTCCTGTTTCGGGGGCATGGTGTTTCACAAACACATCTTGTTTTATTGTCTAAAATCACTTCAAATGTTGACCTGTCTAAAATTAATTTGTTTGGTAATGGGTTAACCATTTCTAGTTTTTAGGTCACCTGACCGAATGGTCATGGTGACCTATTGCAATCATCGTTTGTCCGTCGTTGTGCGTCGTCCGTCGTCCGTTAACTTTTAAACATTTTCATCTTCTTCTCAAGAACTACTGGGCGGATTTCAATCAAACTTGGTAGAAAGCATCATTTGGGGATGCCAATTCAAGTTTGTGAAAATAGGGGTTCTGGGGGTCAAAGGGGCCCAAATAGGGGCCAAAAAGGGGTAATTTTTGGTACTTCTTTAAAAATCTTCTTCTAATAAACCGTTAATGCCAGAGCTTAAATATTTTGTGTGCATGACAACTAGGACAGGTATATTATAAATTGTGAAATTCATGCCCCTGGGGTCATGTATGGGGCCACACCCAGAGGTCAAAGTTCATCATGTTAAAAAATTCACATTTTCATCTTCTTCTGATGAAGTACAAAGCCAATTTCAAACAAACTTGGTGAAAAGCATCATTTGGTAATGGTTATTCAGATTTGTTAAAATAAAAAGGCTGTGGGGTCAGGGGGCCCTAAAATGGTGACCAAAAGGGGGTAATTTTTGGTAACTTTTGAATATTTCATCTTCTTCTCAAGAACTACTGGGTGGATTTCAACCAAACTTGGTAGAAAGCATCATTGGGGGATGCCAATTCAAGTTTGTGAAAATAGGGGTTCTGAGGGTCATAGGGGCCCAAATAGGGGCCAAAAAGGGGTAATTTTTGGTACTTTTTTAAAAATCTTCTTCTAATAAACCGTTAATGCCAGAGCTTAAATATTTTGTGTGCATGACAACTAGGACAGGTATATTATAAATTGTGAAAGTCATGCCCCTGGGGTCATGTATGGGGCCACACCAAGAGGTCAAAGTTCATCATGTTAAAAAATTCACATTTTCATCTTCTTCTGATGAAGTACAAAGCCAATTTCAAACAAACTTGGTGAAAATCATCATTTGGTAATGGTTATTCGGATTTGTGAAAATAAAAAGGCTGGGGGGTCAGGGGGCCCTAAAATGGGGACCAAAAGGGGGTAATTTTTGGTAACTTTAAAATATTTCATCTTATTCTCAAGAACTACTGGGCGGATTTCAACCAAACTTGGTAGAAAGCATCATTGGGGGATGCCAATTCAAGTTTGTGAAAATCGGGGTTCTGAGGGTCATAGGGGCCCAAATAGGGGCCAAAAAGGGGTAATTTTTGGTACTTTTTTAAAAATCTTCTTCTAATAAACCGTTAATGCCAGGGCTTAAATATTCTGTGTGCATGACAACTAGGACAGGTATATTATAAATTGTTAAATTCATGCCCCTGGGGTAATGTATGGGGCCACACCCAGAGGTCAAAGTTCATCATGTTAAAAAATTCACATTTTCACCTTCTTCTGATGAAGTACTAAGCCAATTTCAAACTAACTTGGTGAAAAGCATCATTGGGTACTGATTATACAGATTTGTGAAAATTAAAAGGCTGGAGGTCAGGGGTGCCTAAAATGGGGATCAAAAGGGGGTAATTTTTGGTAACTTTTAAACATTTTCATCTTCTTCTCAAGAACTACTGAGGGGATTTCAACCAAACCTTTTTCTAATTCTTTCAAACAAAATCACTTGTCTTGGTGCTCTTTTACTCAGGTGACCGTTAGGGCCCACTGGGCCTCTTGTTTGTATTGAAATTTGAAGGAGGTTGCAGACGACAATAAAAATTGGATGCAATTTGAAATTAAACCATCCTAGGGGTATAAGATATTGTGGGAAAAGGAGAAATTGCTTATCACACTCAATTTCTTCTTTTTTCATGTTTTCTCAACTACAAAATCACAGGGACATAAAATCCTGGGTTTGTACAGTTAAGAGTCAAACCCTATCTTTCTAACTAGAATTGTCTTGTTAAGAACCAACAATGTAGGTTTGGAAGAGGAATACTTACACTATATTTGGATTATCAATAAACCATCTTACCCAGACCTCATACTTATAGTTCCTGTCCTTTTTAGGTGTCCTTCAGTCAATACAAGGTTATTACAACATCAGCAATGCAGAAGATGGACTCTTGCAAACCTCATTTATCTCATTCTATATGGTATTCTCTCCTGTGTTTGGTTACCTTGGTGACAGATATGTCAGAAAAGTTATTATGGCGGTCGGGATTCTATTTTGGGCCGGAGTAACTTTTGCAGGCAGCTTCATACCAGCAGATGTAAGTTTAAAATATATACATGTACATGTACTTCATATGTGACACAGGTCAGTGGCTAAGGCTAAGACCCTCATTTTAATTTGGACCAGTCTAAAAATTTGTCATCTGGTAATGGATTAAAATCTACACAGTTGAAAAATATTTGGTATTTGATTGCATGAAAACAAGGCTTTTATGGTTGTGTCTATATATGGTATACAATGAAAATTGTGTTCATCTCTTTTCATGACTTAGTAAATAAATTTTACTTAACTTGACTCTTGTAAAACATTGAAAAGTTAAGAAATGCTTCTCGGGAACTTTTTAAAAGAATTCAGTGAAAATATTCATTTCAAATTATTTGCGAGACGTGTGGAATATGATTCAGTGTATATTGAATTCCTGAAAACACCATGTGCTTAATCAGTACATTCAGGAGCAATATTATCGATACAGGCACTCGAGCGCCTCTAGTGATGATGACCAGTCAGAAGAAAAATTCTTCCTGTCTCGTGCAAAGAGACCATGGTCAAACTGTTGGATATATATATTTCGGGATGTGAAAACATCTGGATTGTGAGTGTTCAAGAGCAACTCTGTAAGCTAATACAGCTTTGGGTGCAATCAAACTGAAATAAATTGGTTTAAACTAAAATATGACGGCTTACAAGTATTGAAATTTTAACCTCTTGTAGATTTTCTGATTCAGAATTGGTCATTTTACCTTCTTAAATATACATGTGCTCTGGTCAACAGTTGCTGGGTCCTTTCTTTTTTTTCCCAAATACTTTGAGGCTTGAATGTAATACTGTTCTAAGTGTATTTACAATGTCTAGTCCAGATACTGTATTGCAATTAACCTTCAATTTGTTTTACAGAACCCTGGGAGATAAATTTTTGCATGTCAGGTCACTATGGTTTTTGAATCAATAAACTAATTACCAGACAACAAAATTTTTGACTGATCCTCAATCAAAAGATTTGCAGACGAAAATAAAAGTTTAAAATTACCAATACATATTTTTTCAACTTTGGGGGGGGGGGGGGGGATTTGTGTAAAATGAAGAAATTGCTTTTTACAAGCTCTTCACTTTAGACAATGTTTTCCCAATTGTTTTTCTTGAAGGGCATCATTGTGTGGCAAGTGGTTAAAATAGCAGTACATGACAAAAGGCCATATTAATCTTAAAAGAAGCAAGTAAAGATACACATTTCTACTTGTTCAAGTCAATTACAAGAACTTGAAACATCATCTTGATTTATGGTTGGAATGAGTTAAATCTGAGCAGGTCTTTATATTGTACTATTTTTTTCCTTCAGTCATTCTGGGCTTTCATTTTACTGAGAGGTTTAGTTGGTGTTGGAGAAGCAAGCTATTCCACCATTGCACCAACAATTATAGCAGATTTGTTTAGTAAAGATGCACGAACGACCATGTTGATGATATTCTATTTTGCTATTCCAGTTGGGAGGTAAATGTTGTGAAATTTCTTGATCTTCAAAATGCGCAAAATTTCCACCTTGGTCAGTCTTCATCTAGTCCTCACTAGTATGATGATGATTCATTCATTCTGCGCTACCATGGGGGGGAGCTTTTTTAATCTGACAGGTCACAAACTGGTGTCATGAGATTCATATATAGCAATTGACCTATTGCTGGCCCCGCCCATTAACACCGACAGGAAGTTTCGCTTTGATTTTTAACCCTTGTCAAGCTGTATAGATTACCTTTCTGAAATGCTCCCAAATCAAAGGGCTGAAAGCATGGATAGAACTTGTTGTTCAAAAATCAATATTTCTTTAAGAAATCAACTTCATTAACAACTCTGGCAGGAAAATTACAAGCAGGAGGTGTAGACTAAGATCAGCCTGCACATAAGTGCAGTCTGATCTTAGACTACACCTCCTGCCAAAACCAGAATATTCCGGGTTCAGCATGACAAGGGTTAAGATTTATTTTGCAAAATTTATTGCCAATAGCATGTAACAAAAAAGTAAATGTTAGAGGTCAACAGTCACTCCCAGTCTTGATAATTGATTCGATTGGTCATCTAATTTTAGAGATCTCTCATTCAGTAGAATGACAAGCTTCAACCTCGTGTCATAACTTTTCTGCTGAAGATATTTTACCGATTGTATATCACACAGGGGGCCAGCATTCACTCCCAGCCGAAATAATTGAATTGATTGGGTACTTAATTTTTTGATTGGCAGCTAGGATCATTCAATCAGCAGAATTAAAAGCTTTAATCTTGTGTCATAACTATTTTGCTGAAGATTTTAAACTCTTCCCTGTTTAATCCCTAGTTTTTACGTCCCTGTGATTTTATAATTTAGAAAATATTGTAGAAAAAGGAGAAATTACTTGTAACAAGGAATTTCATCTTTTTCCACAATATTTTCTACCCTACTGAATGGTTATTTTTCAAATCAAATCTAATTTAATATTCCTCTGCAAAACCTTTGAATTTGGAAAGGTCTAAAATTTTGTAAAACAGAAAAGTGTTAACTGATATGTATATGTGATATTGAAGTGTACAGTTAGTCTCCATGTAACCTCTTACATAAAGTGACTTTGAATAATGTTAAGTGCTATTCTGTAAATGTATATTTCCTATCCTTTTATGGTTATAAGTCCAAAGGGTTGTACTATGTTATGGACAAGCTTGTCAGTCTATGTAAGGGTTAGCTGTTTTGTGTGTACGCAGCTCCACCTTCAGTTTCAATAAGAATAGTTGAAACTTGCCACAATGATTCTCTATGCTGTCAAGCTATGGGTGCGACAAAAATTCTTAATCTCTCAAATCGTTTTGGAATTATCTTCCCTGACTTTGCAAAGTGGTCTAAAGTAGCAGTGTTTGTGTGTGTTTTTAATTCCTGCATTTAAACGAACTGAAACTTGTCACAATGAATTTGCATGTTGTCTAGTTGCTACAAAAAATGCGTTGAACCCTCAAGCCATGTGCTGTGGACTTTCTAAAATAGAAAAGATTTACAGTGTTTTTACTGTCAAATCCCTTCTGGAATATATGTGTCACTTTGCAAAGGTTTTGTTTCATAGTATTTAGATTTTTACTGTGCTCTTTTGCCAAAGTCTCTTTGATTTGAAAATGATCAATTCAAACTTATTCATACTAGTATTTTGTCCCCTGAAATTCTCTTATACCCCAAAACTTATACACCCTTTTCTCCTTATTACAGTGGACTGGGATATATAGTTGGTGCTAATGTTGCAGAAGCCTTTGGACAATGGCAGTATGCACTCAGGGTAACAGTATTATTCTTTGCTTTTTATTAGCTTCACTGATTGAAAGCCAGTGGGCTATTGTCATATTATTTTGGACTTTGACATTGAAATCACAAAGTGTTACATAATTATCCTTATCTTTATTAATCATACAATCAAACATAGTTTTTCAGGGATATGTAAGACTCATCTGTCACTTGTTCCTGTATTAACCCTTTCCTGGTCAATCTTAGTTTCTATCAATTTCTTCATTTTACACAATGTTTTCTACCCATAAAGTTAAAAAAGCTAAAATTTCATAAAGTTTAATTTGTCGTCTGCAACTACTTGCAATTTGGACCACTCTAAAATTTTGCCCTCTGGTAATGGGTTAAGTAAATGACTGCTTAGGGTCAAGGTCATGATTGAGACACAAAATTGACTTGGCGCAGGACACAACTTTAACTGCTATTGATACGTTTAAAATAAAATTTGCATGCCTTTTCTGGCTCAATTTATGTTCCTTGCCATAATATTTTCCATACTAAAGTCGTTTGATATAATTCTTGCAGGTTACTCCATTTCTCGGTGTCATTTGTGTTGTACTGATCCTGATAATTGTACAGGAACCAGCACGAGGTGGAGCTGACGGAGGAGAACATCTAACTAACACCTCATTCTGTACAGATCTGAAATCACTTGCTAAAAAGTAGGTTGACACTTGCTAAAAAGTAGGTTGAGTGTACTGTCTGTCATTTTGTAGATAACAATTCTAAAGGTTCTGAACTCTTACTGTTCTAAACTTTCAGGTAATATTCATCCTTCACCAGATAACACAATTTTATACTGGTCCAAATTGAAAGTTTTAGGCAATAATTTTTAGTATGTCAAATTCAAAGAATTTTTATCTCCTATAGAAAACACTGTGGTCAATGAAGAATTTGCCCAAAACAAGCAATTTCTTCATTTCCCACAATGTTTTTTCAAGCTTTTGTATCAGGGAGGGATTGTGTGGGAATGGGTTAAAGATCTTGATATGAATTGGCTCTATACCTGTCATTTGGCTATTTAACCCTTTCTCGTTTTGGAAATTTTAGATTGATCCAAATGGAAAAAAGTTGGAGACGACAATAAAAATTGTATGCAATTTGAAATGAATCCATCATATGAGCTAGAAAATATTGTGGAAAAAGGAGAAATTGCTTGTAACAAGCAATCTCTTCTTTTTCCACAATGTTTTCTCAAGTATTAAATCACAGCAAAGTAAAATCCCGGGCTTGTACAGGAAAAGGTTAATTTCATGCAACTGTGATCAATCCCTGTTGATTCTGCACCTTAGAGAATACACCAGTACTGGCCCTGAATGAGTGGGATAATAAAAGAACAAAGATTAATACAAGTAGTTGCTCTGAGTAATCGAGACCTCTTGACTATAATGCTTTAGTCTCCTCTTTGACCACTTGTAATTTTAACAATTGTCGTCAAAAGTCTTTAACTTCAGCTGACAAAAATGCTGGTTTCCTACAATTTTTTTCCATACAGATTCTTTCTAATTATCATAAATGTCATATGATAAAGACAGAGAAGCAGTTATTTCAATTTTGAACAATTCTTAAATGTTTCCATCTTGTAAGAGTTCAAGCTTCATGACAAATTCTTTTTCAGCAAAAGTTTTGTATTTTCCTCCATTGGTTTCACTTGCGTAGCCTTCACTACAGGAGCATTGGCTCTGTGGGCCCCAATATTTATGAGAGATTCCATTTTGATACAAGGAAAGGATATTTCAGAATCTTCGTAAGTAGGGAAGGCTTTCATTTTCTGACTTAGCTATTTTTGTTTCTTTTAGTGAACAGCAGTCCTGAACATCCTTGTCTTGCACTTATGTAGAATGACTCGTTCAACAATGTTATTATTAAGTCATTTAATCCTTTCCTAGATGACAAAATTTAGTATGGGCTTAATCTTAAAGATGATGCAGATGACAAATTAAACTGATCTAAATTGTAAAATTACCATTGTATAGGGTTGAAAACATAGTAGAGAAAAAAGAAATTTCTGGTTTTGAGCAATTACTTATTTTCCTGCAACATTTTCTCAAATATAAAATCCTGCAACTGTGAAGATTAAGTTATTGTTTGGGAAAGGCTTAGGCACATGTTGTTGTTACATTTATTTTGTCCTGAGATTCAAAGAATTGGTTTAAAAATAAACAGTGAGCTATTGTTTATGTAAGAAAACAGGTCTTTCATGAGATTTTAGAGAAAAGCACATCTTGTATATTAAAGAAAAGTTATCAAGCTCACCATGGCTCACTTATAGAACCCCCAAGCCAAGGAAGTAGAACGGAGGTATATATATACCATAAATTCGAAAGAACATTTGGATCTTCACATCGTTTTATATTTCTTAGAAATAAACCTGCAAATTCAATATAAATCTCATGTCTGTTATCTTCGATGAAACAAATTATCAATGATAAAATTGAGCATTTATACATTTGATACTTGAAACACAACGTATGAGTGATATGGACTGTACTGCTTCCTATATATTAAATGGGTTGGTAGGGAATTGTATAGACGCTATTAACTTATTTTGGTATTTTTAAGTATGAAATGCTATAATCTGCCATTTATGCTAACATCAATGTATTAAATATTGATTTTGTGGAGTTATTTGTGATTTCAAATAGAGTGGGTGAGACTTAACAGCCACATATAACCTACTGAATGCAAATTATTACCAAAAATTTTAATAGGTTTGATAATACTGCTTTATTGCCTTAGAGGGTTTGCCTAATTTCGTGTGAAGGTCACATAAATGCAAGATAAATAATCGATACTGCTTGACTGATAATATTTGTTGTACACAAGAAAGTTGCTTCCCTTGAAAATTGCAAAAAATAATTTATTCTTACATGAGCTACTCCCTGTGAGAAAGAAAACTATATTACATTTATGATAGGTCAAAGCAGGCCTTTGTAATAATTTAGGCTCTCTAAAGGCTCTGTTTATGAAGTGTTTCAGTTAAATTGTCAATGAAACATTTTGAAACCTTTTCATTTATTTACAGGGTTGCCCTTACATTTGGTATAATAACAGTCATTGCTGGGTTTTTGGGTGTAGCGATTGGGGCAGAATCCTCAAGAAGATACAAAAAGATCAACCCTAGAGCTGATCCTCTGATATGTGCCCTAGGCCTTCTAGTGTGTACGCCATTCCTGTACTTTGCTCTAGTTTTATCCAGTAGTCAAACTGTAGTCACTTGGGTTAGTAATATTTGTATTCAAGCTACTGTTGTGTTATCATCATTGACAGATTGTGACTGTCAATAAAAGGATAAATTGACCAATGAAATGGTTTAAGCTTACTGAAAGTGAAGTTTGACATTTATGTTGGTTTTGTAAAACACATAACACAGCTTATTCAAGCTGTAGTTTTGATGTTCATGGAGCCAGCCAACCAACAATCTGCACTTTACTGTCTCATTTTACATATTATTTATTACCTCTGTCAAACTGCAATGTTACAGCCCAGTGGGTGTGGCCACCAATCTGTCAATTGCCCAATCTCGGCTGTCAATCAAGGAATCAACCAACCAATCAAATCTTTTATTCAGCCCGGACCTGAGCTTTCAACTCTGATATTGGCCGCCATTTTTGTTAACCTTTTTTGTTGGTTTGGTGACTTGAACGTAGTAACAACAGCTTATTCAAGCTGTAATTACGACATTTCTACTATTCTACTTTTTTGTTTAATGCTACTGGACTTAAATTTTTCAAAATAATGCCATTTATAATCAAAGCAGGACTTCCTGTCAGAGTCAATGGGAGGGGCCAAAGTAGTTAGTGGGTAATTGGTCAATTGTCCCTTCAGTATGGTATGGAAAAATTGACCAAGTGTTGGTTGTTAGATGCTGGAAAATAAAGAAAAAGAGGCATATTTTACAAAATTATTTTAAAATTAACCCCCCCTCCTAAATAGTAAATATTGCTCCTAATAGTGATGATAATTATGTTCTAAGATTCCTGTGTGTAGCTTCATGCTTAAACCATTATCCCTGGCAGCAGCACATATCCTTTCTGACATTTGTCTCTCACCAATGGATAGATAATCATAATTCTAAGTGGGATCGCAGATGGAGGTTAGGAAAGAATATAATGGTGGTACTGATGTGAGAAATACAGGAATCCATTGTTAGGTGTTCCAGCTGCAGCGATATGACTGAAAAATTGTCAAAAGTGGCGTTAAACCACATTCAAACAACCAAAACAAAGCTTAACCCATTCCGTCCTGCTTAACAAAAGAAGCCTGGCAAAACAATGTGGAAAATGATTTCTATTCAGATAGACAAATTTTTCAGATTTCATTAACTTGAAATTGTTGTATCTTCTTTCAATTTGGATCAGTCTTAAACTTTGTTGTCTGGTAATGGATTAAATAAGCAACCCTAAGCTTAAATGGTAGTGTTTAGATAATTGTGAAAACTGTTTGAATATTGTAAATGCAATCATTTTCTAATATCTTTGATATTCTTTATTTCTTAAGTCAATTTCTATAGATCATTTAGTCAGAAATGCCTTGAACATAAGCTTAGAATTGAGATATTTGAAAAAAGCTCAAATAATGTTTAGTTGTTATAAAGTAAAGAAATCAAGTACCATTACCTTGAAAAGATATTGTGAAAGTTCAAGTTCTGACATATTTTTTATTTTCAGATTCTCATATTTTTAGGGGAAACAGCTCTTTGTTTAAACTGGGCTATTATAGCTGATATTTTATTGGTAAGTATTCCACCTTAACACAAGCACCCATTATCCAATTTACACATAGTACTGCTTTAACACTAAACAATAAAGAACCTGCTTGTTTTCCCCATTGTTTTCTACCCTTAAAGAGAAAGATTTTTGAAAATTCTATCAACTCAAAATTGTCATCTGCTACTGATTTTTAGCTCCACTGGTTGAAAGCCAGCAAGCTATTGTCATGATGTTGTGTCCATTGTGTGTCCGTCCTCCCCAGAAAGTACTGAACAAAATTCAACAAAATTTCACGGACTAATCATTTGGTGACCCTTTTTCAGATTCCTTCAAAGAATTTAGATTGGATGAAATAAATGGCTAAAATTAAAGGGGCTAATTTCCATATGCCGCCGTCATAGCACAGTTGATAGCGCGTAGGAGTGTCAATCTAGAGGTCCTGGGTTCGATCCCCGATGGCGGCACTCATCCTTGTTAACTATTTGTCTCTCACCAATGGGTCCATAATTGTAGACCTATGTTGGATAGCAGCTGGAGGCTAGGATAGGATGTAATGGTAGTACTGGTGTGAGAAATACCAGGATTCCATTGTTAGGTGCTTCAGCCGCCGCGATATAACTGAAAGATTGTTGAAAGTGGCGTAAAACCCCATTAAATAAACAAACTAATTTCCATATATGCTGAAAGCTTTAAAAATCTGTTCTCAGAAACTATTGGATGGATTTCAACCAAATTATACATGAATGATCATTGCATGACCCTTTATCAGATTCCATCAAAAATTTTAATCAGATGAAATACATAGGTTTGATAGGCGGAATTAATTTCCATAGATGGTAATAGCTTTTAAAAATTTTCCTCTCAGAAACCAGTTAATGGATTCAACTTAATTATACAGGAATGATCATTAGGTGACCCTTTATCAGATTCTTTCAAAGAATTTTGATGGGATGATAAACATTTCTTAAATGGGCTCTTTATTGCAGGATAACCAGCCACTCCCCTTACAAAGTGGGATCACGGCAAAACATTTCAACAAGGCAGTTTGTCTGAAACACCAAATAATATTTCTTAACAAGGCAGTAGATTGCTGCAAAACACCTTAACAAGCCAATGTGTCAGTTATACATGACAATATTTGTTTGTAGTGTTTGGCTGTAAAACACCTCATCTAGGCAGAATATGAGAAGCACTAGACAATATTTCTTAGCAAGGCAGTATATTGCTGCAAAACACCTTAACAAGGCAATGTGTCAGATATACATGACACTATTTGTTTGTAGTATTTGGCTGTAAAACACCTCATCTAGGCAGAATATAAAATCACTAGACAATATTTCTTTGCAGTATAAAAACTAATGGGCAATCTTTGTTTCTTAGGTCAAATGGGTTTTCAATTAAAGCATTGGATGAAAAAGTCAATAGACAGATGGATTGGTTGACAGACAAAATATATATAATACTGAATCGTAATAAGTTTTACTTGACTTTGATCACACTCATGTGATATCTCTGTGCAATATTTTCCTGACTTTTGATGTTTTTTCTACTAAATATGATAACTCCTTATTTGTTTTTTTTGTAATCCATATTTGATGTAAATACAATGTGGACATATTGTTATATGACTTATTTTTATTTTTATATCCTATTGAGATTTCTACTAGAAGCCTCTTTATACTTGTTTATGGACATGGACAGAACTAAAATTTTGTCACCTTGTAAAGGTCTGAGAAATTTATTCTAATCTTTTATCTAGAAATAAAGGGCTGATACTAGTGAATGAATCGATTAACCCTTTAACAGACAGCAAAATTTTAGATTTCGAGTTGATTAAATTTCAGATTTTTTTCAACCTTCCAGGAAGAAAACATTGTGGAAAATGAAGAAATTGCTTGTTACAAGCAATTTCTTCATTTTCCACAAAGTTTCCTAAATTGTTTTTCCAGAGGGGCATCCAAAATTGTCACAGTGTTGGAATGGGTTAAATTATAGATTTAGAATATAAAGATAGTTGCCAGTAAAATTGCTGTATCTTTTTCTTTATTCAGTATGTTGTAATTCCCACCAGAAGGTCTGCAGCTGAAGCTGTACAAATATTAATGTCTCACCTGTTTGGTGATGCAGGAAGTCCATATCTTATAGGACAGGTAAGGAGTATTAACATTATACATTATGAAAATTTGTTCAATGGGTTTTCTCTTACCACTCATGTTGTTGTTCAGCTATTAGGTTTTTAAGTTATGTTGCATATTAGTATATTTTCAGAGAATTTGTATATTTTTTTCCCAAAATTGAACGAAGCACCATGATATTGTTTCTTTCTAAACTTTTGCCCTGCTCAAACCAGTATATTTTGTTTGCCTTATGCTATGTTATGTTCAAGCAAATGCTACACAACAGTATTGTTAACCTAGTTTGTAAAGTAAGGGAGTATAAGCACCCCTTATTAACCCTTGTCATGCTGTATAAAGTACCTTACTGAATTGCTGTCAAATCAAAGGGCTGAAAGCACTGATAGAACTTGTTGTTCAAAATTCAATTTTTTTTTTTAGAAATCAACTACATAAACAACTGTGGCAGGAAAAGCACAAGCAGGAGGTATGGACTAAGATCAGCCTGCATGTTAGTGCAGTCTTATCACAGTCTACACCTCCTGCCAAAACTGGAATATTCCGGGTTCAGCATGACAAGGGTTAACTACCCTGCCACAATACCTGTGGTATTGAAATACAGATTTGTCCCAGGATAAGTAATATTTTCTACTTGTCCAGAATTAAAATGAACTCATCTGTAAGAAAAAGTGAAGAGATTTATTTTTAGGAAACATTGGTGTTGTAAAGAGAATACTGGAATCCAGCATTTTTTAACAATATTTTCTACCTTCAATACAATCACTTTCCTAGTATTTACTTATTCATGGAAAAATGGCCTTGAGCAATGTTCCTCGATGGTTCAGTGCGAAGCAGTTGTAACTGCCTATATGTTTATACGCAGTTACAACTGTTTAGTGCTTAACCATCAACATGTCCCCAAGTGAAAAAGCCTGTGTGAGACAAGTTGGACATGAGAATTCCTCTCAGTTGATTACTCTTATTTCGATTTCCAGATAGCTGATTTATTGTCAAAGAATTACGACGGAGATCCGAAAAGTCCATCAATCCAGTTTGTAACGTTACAGCAGTCTCTGTATCTCACAACATTTATCTGTGTTATTGGCGGAGGATTCTTTCTAGCCACAGCTTTATTTATAGAGAAGGACAGAAAAGATGCGGAACGATTGACGAAAGGTCGGTGGAATCTTTTAACCTTACCCCATTCTGTAGAATCCTTGATATTTATGTCCCTGTGATGTTTTGTACTTGAGAAAATATTGTGGGAAAAGAAATAATTTCTTGTAACAAGCAATTTCTTCTTTTACCACAATATTTTCAATCTTTAACAATGGTTACTTTTCTAATTGTAATGACTTTACTATGTTGTTTGTTACCCCTTTAAATTTGGACAAGTCTTAAAAATTTTGAAATACAGTAAAGGTTTAATAACTTATTTCCTATGTTAATCAGATGATGGTTATTTTAACCCTTTCCGGTACAACAAAATTTTAGACTGCTCCAATTTTGAAGAGGCTGCAGACAACAAATCAAAGTGCATTTCAATTGAAAAATAACCACTGTAAAGTGTAGAAAACATTGTAGGGAAAGAAGAATTGCTAGTATGGGTCCTATGGTTCTTGAAAATAAGTGATTGTACAGGAAAGGGTTAATGAGACCTACTAATAAAACACAAACACAAAAAGGTGATTAACAATTGGAATTAAGAATAAAATTCAAGTAATGGAGAGAAACAATTAACCCATTCCCACATAATGACGCTTTTTGACAACCCTCAATTTCTTCATTTTCCACAATGTTTTCTACCAAGAAAGATGAAAAATCTAATATTTAATTGACTTTATATTGTTGCCAGCAACTGCTTTCAATTTGGACTTGTCCAAAAATTTGTCGTCTGGTAATGGGTTAATAGATACCACTGTCAGTGAAACTTGATCTTGACCAAACTAATGATTCATATGCAATACTGGCCACTGATGTTTATATCAAACATTTTCTCTTTAGGGTCTCTTAACCCATTACCACTGAACAATATTTTAGATTTGTCCAAACTAAAAGAAGTTGCACACAACAATTTCAATTTGGTGGAATGTAGAAAACCTTTGCCTTCAGTTCCAAGTTTTATAATGAATATAAGAGGGATGTCTAATGTTTCATGTTTTTCATGTTAATAGATAATGTTAAAAGTGGTATTAAGCCTGTATGTTTTCTACCTCAAAGTACAAGAATTTCATAATTTCAAGTTTTCATCAATATCCTCTTTGAATTTGGACCACTCAAAATCCTTATTGTGTGTGAATGAGGTGGTGTATTAATATCTTATGGTATGACTTTTGTCTTCCAAAATCAAGGATAACTTATATTTCAATGTGACAGGAATATTTAATGTTTTTCTTGTTTCAATGTCAGGGTTATCTGTTGCTGTAATTCAATTTCACAGTAGTATCTTATATCATGTTTTAACCCATTCCCACACAAAAACACTTTTTGACACCCCTGAAGTGAAAAAGGCTTTGGAAAACATTGTGGACAATGAAGAAATTGTTTATCATAAGTAATTTCTTCCTTATTCTCAATGTTATCTTCTCAAAAGAACAAAAGATTCAAGAATTTCAGCAACCTCAAATTGTTGTATACACATTCTTTCTATTTGGACCAGTCCCAAATTTTGTAACCTAGTAATGGGTTAATCATTGTTACAGGGATATCTAATGTTTGTCTTGGGTTACATTGTCTAGAGGAATATATTCTGTTTCAATATCACAGAGATATCTTCTGTATTGTTATAACAGAGCTATCTTATGTATTAATATCACAGAGATATCTTATGCATCAATATCACAGTGATGTCTTCTGTTTCAATATCACAGATATATCTTATGTATCAAAATCACAGAGATATCTTCTGTTTCATTATCACAGGGACATCTTCTGTTTCAATATCACAGAGATATCTTATGTATCAATATCACAGAGATGTCTTATGTATCAATATCACAGAGATGTCTTATGTATCAAAATCACAGAGATATCTTCTGTTTCATTATCACAGTGACATCTTCTGTTTCAATATCACAGAGATATCTTATGTATCAATATCACAAAGATATCTTTTGCATCAATTTCACAGAGATATCTTCTGTTTCAATATCACAGAACTATCTTATGTATCAATATCACATAGATATCTTCTGTTTCATTATCTCAGGGACATCTTCTGTATCAATATTTCAGAGATTATCATCTGTTTCAATATCACAGAAAAATCTTATGTATCAATATCACAGAGGTATCTTTTGTATCAATTTCAGAGATATATCCTGTTTCAATATCACAAAAATAAGAATTTCACATGAGTTTCTTGTTATGTTTCAATATCTCAGGGATCAATAACAGTAATGATGAAGATGATGACCTTCCAATCTCCTTCACAGATAACGATCATAACATTCTTATTTGATCAAGTATTGAGTGTAAATAGTCTTTCAATATTGCTCTGAGAAATGGGAATATTATATACATCTTTGTGTTTGAACTTTTAGACAATGGGCATATTTTACATATTTGTGTTTGGCCTTTTAGAAAACAGGAATATTATACATATTTGCATTTGACCTTTTAGAAATTGGGAATATTATACATATTGGTGTTGTCCTTTCCAAAAATAAGAAAGGTATACATTTTTAGCTCGGCTGTTTTTGGAGAAAACCTGAGGTATTGCTTTAGCCTTATCATCATCTTTGTTGTCAACGTCGTTGTGTGAAAACTTTGACATTTTGTGATTCCTCTGGTTCTACTAAAGGCATTCACTTGAAACTTGGCACACATGTTCAGTATCAAGAGAGCAACCTAAACTATCAAGGGGGATAACTCTAGATGCATTTTGTCTACTATCAAGCAACTAACAGCCGAGCGTAGGCACCTATAGGCAGTGCTATTGTTGTGTTGTCCTTTATGAAAATGTGAAAAGTATACATCTTTGTTTTGGCCGAGGAGAAGATGGGATATTATACACCCCCTAGCTATGGCTTTAAAATTATAATTCAACTTTATGAAGATGTATTGAATTCCCAAGTAACAGAGCAAATCTTGCATATTCTTTTTACAAGCATAATAATTTGTTGTAGCATGTTTTAGCTTTTTAACACATTTATATTTTGGGAATTGTTTTATTGTCACCAAAGTTAATTGTAGTTTCACATTTTGTTGTTGAAATGTAACATGTATTTAACCCATTCCCACATAATTATGTTATTTGACACCCCTAAAAAAGGCTTTGGAAAACATTGTGGAAAATGAAAAAATTGCAATTTCTTCATAGTCCACAATGTTTTCTGCCCCAAAAGCCACAGATTTTTAAACTTTCATCAACTTTAAATCGTTGTCTGCAACTTCTTTCTATTTGGACCAGTCTAAAATTTTTGTCGTGTGGTGATGGGTTAATCAAATATGCTCTAATTCAAATTTTCTATTCAGAATATTTGACCAAATTAAACTCAAAGTGAATTATTTTATCCTGTGTATCTTGTCTTATTCACAACGAGTGAAAAGGGAAAAATAGGTGGTGTAGATTAAGATCAGACTGCATGTATGTGAATGCTTTTCTTTTTGACTATGCCTCCTGCCAAAATTTGAATACAAATTTAGCATAACACAATTTCCTAATTCAAAAATTAATTTTTGTTATGAGTTCATCTTAAGATTTGATGACAGAAAGATATATATTTTACTGAAAAAAGTTTGGAAACATTTATGAAAATTTGAAGCAGTGCGGTTTTTACAAACACTATAACTTTGTAGTTCAATATCAAATTTATATCAATTACTTATTTCTTAATATGAGTATTCTTTATAGAATAGCTTTATATGATATTAAATTTAATTTATTTTTGTTGAAAAAAGAAGTTAGCATTCTGGCGTAAAGTAGAAAGATAATTCAAGAAGTGAAAACAAGAGCTGTCAGAGATGGATTATGCTCCATGAATATAGCCCTTTCAAAAGAAGTATTATATAAACAAAGAAAAGGGTTTTGGATGGACCCATAGACGCAGATACGGGCTAGTCATGCTAAATATAAAAGTACATCCTTGAGCTGTGACCTTGCCCTTTGAGCTATCTGAAAATTTGTATAAAGTTATTCCGAATTTAATAATTTTCATAGCTTTGCTCCAGACATGCTTAATTTTAATCTTTGACCCTAAGCTGTGACCTTTACCTTTCAGCTAAGTCATTTTATTTTATGGAAATGCTAAATTTTCGTGTTCAACCTTGAGCTTTGTCTTCACCTTGGAGTTATCTGAAGACTTGTTTCAAATTGCACATCTACTGATTTTAGAGAGCAATTGTATAAAGTTATTTTGAATCCATTCCATAATTTTAGAAGCTAGGCTCCAGACATGACTATTTTTAACATTTGACCTTGACTTCTGACCTTGACCTTGGAGCTATCTGATTTTTCCGAATGACATATTTTCTCATGACTGAGAAAAAACTGTGCCAAATTATATTGAAATCCTTCTATAATTGAAGGAGCTATGCTCTGAACATGCTTTATTTTAACTCTCAACCTTTGGATGTGACCTTTGTTTCAAATTGCATATCTACCCATGCTAGAGTTTAATTATGATTATTCATTTCGAAACCCACTGATAATTAAAGGAGCTATCTGACCTTGACCTTAGAGCTATCCAAAAACTAGGAAAAGCACCTCTGCCCAATATCATAAGGAATTCACATGTGAAGTTTCATCCAATTCGGCCAAAGGGTTGTGGAGATAACAGGACAGAAGGACAGGTGGACAGACATTCCAAGTGGCAGGTATATGCTTTCTTTTAGGGAGTCTAAAATATGAACCTTTTGAGACTGCACATAGACCAGAGACAAACTGATTGCTTCGTGTACATTTTCTGTTAGCTAGAAGTTCTTTCTGACCTCTTACATACTAATTTTTTAAGGGACCATTTCTGATTAATCTATGCTAAGTCAGATTTGTGGAATACCAGGGTTGTCCTGTTTTTCAAGACAGTTCACTTAAAGAAACCTTAACCCTTTCCTGTACAATCCCTGATCTTTTATGTCCGTGTGAGTCTATAATTCAGAAAATATTGTGGAAAATGAAGAAATTGCCTGTAACAAGCAATTCCTTCTTTTTCAACAATATTTTCTATCATACATCATATAGGTTACTCATTGATGTCTAAATTCTTCATGTTGCTTGCTACTTCTTTAAATTTGGACAAGTCCAAAATTTAAAAAAAACAGTAAAGGGTTTAGAAATCTCACTAATTTCATAGAAAAATGAGTCAGCTATTATCATCAGAGTGCATAGTGAAGACTCTGGTAAGACTGTGTGGATGCACAGGCTGATCTGAGGCTATACTGTGTGTACTTAAGTAATTGTGGAAATTCATCAAACAGGCTCACTTACAAGTTATTTGAAATTTTATAAGTCTTCATTCTGTGGTTGGTTTAAACCTATTTATTTTACAATAATTTGGAAAAAAGTTCTTCCTTCTTGGATAAATTCCTCTTAATTCTGCTTCCTGGAGTATACACCATAGTCCCAGAATAAAAAGCTTTTTTGTACTCAATTTAGAATATAATCGAAGTTCAATTTGAAATTAAAGAATTTATATTACGCTTGAATTCTTCATCAAGTGTGTGAAAAGGAAACATCATATTGGTTAAATATAATTTATAACACAAATTCTACAATTAACATTGAACCACAACATTTATTTAACCCATTCCCACTCAATCCCTCCTTTTTACGCCCCTCAAGAAAAAAGCTTTGGAAAACATTGTGGAAAATGAAGAAATTGCTTGTATCAAGCAATTTCTTCATTATCCACAATGTTTTCTATCCAAAAAGACAAAGAAAATTTAAATTCCACCAACTTGAAAATATCGTCTGCAGCTTCTTTCAATTTGGACCAGTCTAAAATTTTGTTGAGTTGGAATGGGTTAAGCTTGAACTTCGAGTAAATTCTCAACTGAGTACGAAGAAAGTTTTATAATCTTAAACACAGAACTAGTACCAATTATGTGGGCCAATGAATGAACCAAGATTGATAGGCACTCCCAGGAATTGAACTCAGGGTCTCTTGATCAGGAAGCTGACGGTCTAGCTCTTGACCTGGGACACCATACTTGCATTCTATAAATTCAGATAGATATCGTTAATAAAAGACTAAAGATGGACATTTTACTTAAAAGAAAGAAATAAACAACAAAAGTGCTTAATGACTGCCATATAAAGTTATTATGGCAGCATATCTGTCCTTTTTGACAATGAGTCGATAATTTCTGATATAGGTTGTAAAGAAAGGCTATCTTCATTGATCTTAACCCTTGCCATGCAGTATAAAATCCATTTTCAGAATTTGGTTAATATCAAAGGCCTGAAAGCACTGCTAGTCCTTTTTGTTCAATATTTTTAATATTTCTTTTGAAAATTAATTTCATAAACAACAGGACAAGTACAAACAAGAGGTGTAGACTAAGATCAGACTGCTGATAAATATTCCGGGTACAGCATGACATGGGTTAAGAACCGTAGATAGAAGGTGTTATTTCAATTTCAAAATGTAAATTCAAAATGTAAATTTATTAAAAGTCTATAAAACCCTTTCATTGATAGATTGCAACTATCACTCAAAGAAACAATCCTCCATTATTCATTTAGATCGTAAGGAAATTTTGAATTCCGACATTGGCTGATATTTTTATGAAGCATTTTTTGTTGGATTAGTAAGCCTGGCCCGAGATCAGTAACTTCATGTACCGATTGACATAAATGGATTGTTGTCCTGTCCACTTACTCAAACAGGGAGTTTGACTCTGATATTGGAACAAAATTGCAAAATTGATGAGTAGTAACATGGAGCAAAAAATGAATTTGTTGGTTTGCTATCTAAACATCATAAACATCCTGGGTACCAAACCTACAAAAATGCTAAACATACATGTCAAACTTCAAGATTCATTTTTTGATAAACCATTTCCTCTTTTTAGCTCACCTGAGCACAAAAGGCTCATGGTGAGGTATTTTGATCGTCCTCTGTCCATGGTCTGTTGTGTGTCAACAATCTTAAAATGGCATCTCCTCCCAAACCCCTGGGCAGATTTCAACAAAATTTGGCAGAAGTGTTCCTTGGGTGGTGCCCTTTTTAAAAATTGCTAAAAGAATTGAAATCCGTTAAAAATTCTGGTTGCCATGGCAACAAAACTGAAATTTTAATAAAAACTTAAAAAATTATCTCCTCCTGACCCAGAAGGCGTAGAGCCTTGATATTTTGCATGAAGCATCATTACATTAACCTCTTTTAGAATTGCTAAAATCATCACCCTGGGGTACCCAGGGGCGGAGCCCCAGCAGGGGTGGGGCTTATATCGAAATAAAGAAGGATTTTTAACCCGTAACCACACTGCAATATTTTAGACTGGTCCAAATTGAAAAGAGTTGCATAAGCAATTCTTTTAGCAATTCTTAAAAGGGCACCACCCAGGGAACATTCCTACAAAATTTGGTTGAAATCCGCCCAGCGGTTTGGGAGGAGATGTCATTTAACCCATTCCCACTCAGTGACGCTTTTAGATTAAAGTTTTGGATTTTTTTACCTATGGGTTAGTAAACATTGTGGATAATGAAGAAATTGCCTGTAACAAGCAATTTCTTCATTTTCTGCAATTATTTCCTCAAGCTTTTTTTCATTGGGTGTCTAAAAGCGTCACTGAGTGGGAATGGGTTAAATGACATCTCCTCCCAAACCGCTGGGCGGATTTCAACCAAATTTTGTAGGAATGTTCCCTGGGTGGTGCCCTTTTAAAAATTGCTAAAAGAATTGAAATTCGTTAAAAACTCTGGTTGCCATGGCAACAAAACTGAAATTTTAATGAAATCAAAATTAACATCTCCTCCAAATTGCTGGGCCTAGAGTCTTTATATTTTGCATGAAGCATCAGTACATTGATCTCTTTCAGAATTGCTCAAATAACCAACCTCTGGCCACCAGGGGCGGAGCCCCAGGGGGAGTGGGGCTTATATAGAAATAAAGAAGGATTTTTAAAACGACATCTCCTCCAAAACCACTTGGCTGATTTCAACCAAAGAATTTGATCAGTTGAAAACTCTGGTTGCTATGACAACAAAATTTACATAAAAAATTGAAAAAAAAAAAACACATCACTTTCTGACCCAGAAGTTGAAGAATCTTGAATTTTGCATGAAGCATCAGTATATTGACCTCTTTCAAAATTGATGAAATTTTAGAGCCACAAGGTGAATAGGCTTAAAAAGAAAAAAAGAATGCAACCCTTTCAAAACTATTTGGCCAATTCAAACCAAATTGAGCTTGTTGATTTTAGTTAAATGTTAAAGGAGGTCTTCTCCCGACCCAATTTGTATTAGGCCTTGAAGAAAAAAAGAGCCTAATCTCAGATGAGCACCAGGGCCACTGGCCCTCTTGTACTTTTTGAAATTTTAGACTGGTCCAAATTGAAAGAGGTTGCAGATGATAATGAAAAATTTATGTAATTTGAGATGAAACCATCCAATGTGGTAGAAAATATTTTGGGAAAAGGAGATATTCCATGTTTCAAGTAATTTCATCTTTTTTTACAATGTTTTCTCTGGTACGAAATTAAAGTGATGTAAAGTCCCAGGTTTGTACAGTAAAGGTTTAAATGATCAATTTTTTGATTTACAGACATGATCTGTCAAGTGTCAATTGTCTTGAAGACACAATTACATGATAGAGTTTGGAATGAAAATAACCGATTAAGATTGTTGTCTTTCTGCCTTAATCCTTTCCCGCTTTTTGAAATTTTAGACTGGTCCAAATTGAAAGAGGCTGCAGACGACAATAAAAATTAGGTGCAATTTGAAATGAAACCATTCTTTGTGGTAGAAAATATTGTGGGAAAAGGAGAAATTGCTTGTTACAAGCAATTTCTTCTTTTTTTCACAATATTTTCTCAAGTATAAAAACACAGAGACGTAAAATCACGTGTTTGTACAGGAAAGGGTTACCTGAAGGTATTGGTCTCAACTGTCAATCAAAAGAAGTCAAAACATGTATTGGAAACTGCCAGCTTTGTCAAACTTCACAGCTACAATCTTTTCATCTGTACTAACCCTTTCTTGATCTTTTGCTTGGTTTTGGTTTTTGCTTTTGATTTTTTTTAGATATGAATACTATCTACTGATTTATGGTACTTGCACAAATGAGAATTATACTAACCATTCCCGTGAAATCCCTTGTTTTTAGGTCCCTGAGAATTTATACTTCAGAAAAAATTGTTGAAAAAAGAAATTGCTTCTCACAAGCAATTTCTTCTTTTTCCACAGTATTTTCTCACCTGTAGGGTCGTTACTTTTCAAATTGCTTCCACTTTTGATTGTTGTCTGCAACTCCTTTCAAATTGGACTGGTCTAAAATTTTGAAAAATGGGAAAGGGTTAACCATTCCTGTGCAATCCTTCTTTTTAAGAGCCGGCATAAATGAAATAATGGGAGATATTGTGGAAAATGAAGAAATTGCTTGTTACAAGCAATTTCTTTTTTATCCAATATGTTTTCTGCCCAAAAGATGAAAAATTTAGAATATAACAAACTTTAATTGTCTTTTACAAGTTCTTTGAATTTGTAAAAGTCTAAAATTTTGTCATCTGGTAATGGGTTAACAACAAAATTTATAGAAAATTGTACCTGTTTTGTAACTGATAATAGTCACAGATGCCTCGCACGGAAATCTGTTAGATATCTGACTGATCAAACCATTTCCATACAAAGAAAAGATTTCAGAAAGCTAAGGAAAAATATGTTGTAAGAAGCTAATTCTGCTTATTCTACAATGTTTTCTACAATGGAAAGATTTGTTTGAAACTATTCAATTCAGTATGTTATCACCAACGCCTTTAAATTTTTGGACCTTTCTGAAAGATTTTTCAACTGGTTAGGCATTAAAGGATAAAAGAAGCTTATTAGTTGATCAAGGTAATCTAGGAGAATCAAGATACTGCAAATTCACAGAAGTTAAAAAATACAGTTTTACACTTACATTTTTGATACATCTTCTATGATTTTAGCTCACATGAGCACAAAGTGATCAAGTGAGCTATTGTGATCACCCTCCCTCTGTTGTCTGAAACATCAGTATATTGACCTTTTTCAAAATAGCTAAAATCAACATTGTTTGGTTTCCCAGGGGCGTATTCCAAGGGGGGAAGGGGTGGGGGTGGCGGTTATATAGAAACAAAAAAGGATTTTTAAATGGCATCACCTGCACAACCCTTGGGCCAATTTCAATTCCTTAGGTGGCCCCCTTCAAAAATAGCTAAAAGAATCGAAAATAGCTGAAAACTCCAGTATCATAATCCTAACCTTAACGTTGAATTTCACTATTGAAAGAATAAGAACCTTTATCTGAGCACACCAGGGCCAATGGCCCTCTTGTTCATAAAGTTTCATTTATTTGACACATGAATATTTTTTAAATTTAGACTGTAAACTAAATTCCAGATGAAGGTGATGAGGATGATTTTATGTACAGTAATAGAAATAATGAGTTGATTGATGAATGGGTGTTAACACCACTATTAACAATATTTCATATCGCAGCGGCTGGAGCACCTAACCGTCGATTCCTGGTATTTCTCACACCAGTACTACCACAACAGCCTCCAGCTACACATACCTTTTTGGTTTATGATCATCCACCCATTGGTTGGAGACATGTTGAAAAGTATATTTGTCCATCCAGGGATTGAACCTTGGATCCCATGGTTAGGAGTCCTAAGCACTACCAGTGCACTATGGTAGCATCCTGTCTTTAGAGAAGAAAATATGATGAACAATGAAAAAGTTGCTTGTTTCTACCAATATTTTTGTACTATTTGCAGCTTAATTTTCAAGTCAAAAATACTCCTAGCTTATATCTGCAACCTCTGTCAGTTTGGACCAGTTAAAAATTTTGTCCTCATGTAATAGGGTTATTACATCATATCTTGGTCTCTTTTCAGAAGTGAGCATTGGAGTTTTGGGTGAATCTAATCCAGCATTCGATGACTTTGTGAACAGTTCTAACACAGTTGATACACCAACAGAGCGGTCTCGTGTGAAAGTGTAGAAAAGTGTTGAGAAAACTCTGTCTTCTCTTCAGATCTC
This sequence comes from Fragum fragum, assembly GCA_946902895.1. Classification (NCBI taxonomy): domain Eukaryota; kingdom Metazoa; phylum Mollusca; class Bivalvia; order Cardiida; family Cardiidae; genus Fragum; species Fragum fragum. The sequence goes on along the minus strand of OX336376.1, from coordinate 40,993,367 downwards.
AGATCATATATATATATCCCCTTGTTGGAAAAGACCCTGTCAACTTGGCATGAACGAAAAGTTTAGGATTTGTAAATGTGCATTAACCCATTAACAACAGCAAAATTTCAGACTGGTCTAAATTTAACCCTTTCCTATTTTGCAAAGTTTTGGACCTGTCAAATTCAAAGGTTTTGCAGACAAAAATCAAAAGTGGATTTAATTTGAAAAATAACCATCTAATAGGGTAGAAAATATGGTGAAAAAAGAAGAAGTTGCTTGTAACAAGAAATATCTTCTTTTTCTACAATTTTTTCTCAATCATAAAATCACAGGGACGTTAATACCAGGGATTGTACAGGAAGGGGTTAAAGAGGTTACAGTCAAAAATTTTTGTTGATTAAATCTTAAAAATCTTTTTTTTGCAGGGAAAAAAACATGGTTAATGAAGAATTTGCTTGACACAAGTAATTATCTTCATTTTACAAAATATTTTCCTAAGTTTTTTTGGTTTTTTTGAGAGGTGTAATAAAATCTGGGATTGTGCAAGAATGATTGAAAATGGGTATTAGAGCGCTTCTGTGTACCAGGATTGTTTATGGGACTGGAATTATGAAATATTGTACATCCTTTGAATTCAATATTAAAGATGCTTTTCTGCTTAAAATGCTATGGTAAGTGCATGAAATTCAAAGATTATGTTGGCAATTGTACTCATTATGCTTGCCTATTCCTTCACGACCAGATTTATGACTGGTACAAATTGAAAGAAGTTGCATATGATATTTCAAAGTCTTAGTAATTTGGAAAATGATGACTGAATATGGTTGAAAACAATGTGGCAAAGGGAGAAATGGCTTGTGACAAGCCATTTCTCCTGTCCCCCACAATGTTTTCAGAGTACTTGTATTAATTTAAATGAGCATTAAAATGTGTTGCTGAGTGTTAGTGGGTATCTATAAATTCACATATTAATCCCTTCCAACACAATCACATATTTTGACGCCATGAAGAAGAATGGTAATGGAGAACACTGTGAGAAAAGAAAAGAAAATGCAATTTCTCTTTAACTCTTAATGTTTTCTATCTCATTCGGCACTTATTTCCAAATTTTGCTAACTTAAAAGATGTTGTGAGCAACTTATTTGAGCTTTGACCATTCTAAATTTTATCTCGTCTGCCAATGGGTTAACTCTTCAAATTTGATGTTTGGAGAAATTCTCAATTGAGCCATAAAGACATTTTGTAATTCTGTTCTCTTTTTCATGTATTTATTAACCCATTCCCGCACAAGCCCTCCTTTTTACGCCCCTCAAGAAAAAAGCTTTAGAAAACATTGTGGAAAATGAAGAAATTGCTTGTATCAAGCAATTTCTTCATTATCCACAATGTTTTCTACCCAAATTGAAGAAAAAGTTTAATTTTCTATCAACTTGAAATTGTCGTCTGCAGCTTCTTTCAATTTGGACCAGTCTAAAATGGGTTAAAGGGGTATCTGGGATGACTCCCTTTACAATGATTAATCACAAATATATTTTTGTAGGATGTATAGGAATCTAAGGCTAAACTGATAAAACAAATGTTACATTAAAAGTGGCCATTAGAATAAGGGCTTGAAAAGTACAAATTGGCTCCTATATTATTATTCTCCCACAAAACAAATGTGTTTTGGGAGGTGTACTGGCTGTCTATAAAATACTATCAAAGGCTGCAGTCATATCAGCGCAGTTGGTAGCACTGCTAATCTTGGGGTGGGTAGCTTGAGGCCTGGAAAGGATGTTGTGGTAGTACTAGTGTGAGAAATACCAGGAATTCATGGTTTGGTGCTTCTCTCAACTGTTAAAAAGGGAATTAATCCTCATTCATCAACCAACAAAATACCATCAATTTTGTGTCTTAAACTCTTTCACTTTTGCTAGACATTTTTTTCTTTTGTTAATTATAATTGCCTAACTATGAAATACCAGGCGGAAGTATTAGGTCGTTTTCATTGACAAGCCATGGTTTTGTACTATTCTTATTTGAATTCTAATGCTTCTTAAGAGAAAATTTTGAAAAAGCTGCAATTTCGAACAAATTACTTTGATGTTGACTGATTTCTGGCACCGCCCACTGATCTCCAGCAGGAAGTTCCTGTTCAATATTAAACATCGTTATTTTGCAAAATTTATGGCTAGTAACATAGACAAAATGTGAAGTGGTTTTGTTGGCAATCTAACTGTCATAAATACAGCTTGAAGAAAAATACTTAAAATGAATGTTGGACAAATGTCGGATTTGAAAAGATCTCTTCAGGTCTAGATCAATGATTCGATTGGTTTATCATTTTCTTTATTGACAGCTGCAATTGGTCATTTGTTAGATTATTAAAAGATTTTATAACATGTAAATAAATAATATGGCCTTGCAGAATTCTTTACTTCTGAAGAACTTCACTTATTATACCCCCCACAACGAAGTTATGGGGGGGGGGTATACTGGAATCAGGTTGTCCGTCCGTCCGTCCATCCGTGGACATAATTTTGTGTCCTCTTCTCCTACCACATTTTTTGACCAATTTTGCTGAATTTTATCAGGTTGTTTCCTATCATATGAAGTTGTGCACCTGCAATTTTCATCTTGATCCAGTCGTTAGTTTCAGAGTTATGCCATTTTGAACTTTTTAATGGGGGGGGAGTAGTCAAAATTTGAAATTGCAAAACTCAGTAACCATAAGGGGAGTTACCAAATTTGGTAAGTAACATCATCTTGTTGACCTTTACAAAATATCGAACGGTTTATTTCCTGAGGCCAAATTTGATCCCGCCCCCCCGGGGGTCAAAAATTTAACATAGGCTCATATTGACTTTACGTGGATATAATTTTGAGTCATCATCTCCTCACACAGTTTTCTTTAACATAGGCTAATATTGACCAACCTTTCCTAATCAGTCAACTCTAGCAACAAACACAAAATCAGAAAGAGGTGGAGGGTTGGCAATGTTCATCCACCGTGACATGCATGTGATTAAACAGCTTCAAATTCCACTCCTTCATAGAAAAGCCTTTTTAGAGGTGTGGGGGGTATTCTCGTCAGCCCTTGAGGGCGACAGCTCTAGTTATAACTATTTTTTATACCCTTCACACATACCTACGAAGTAAAGGTGGGTTTATTTGTTCCACCATGCTTGCCTGTCAGTTCGTCCATCCTTAGAATTTTTTTGTTTCTGTGCTCTAACTCAAGAACCAATAGACCTACAACCTTATAACTTCATACAATTGTTCCTAATGACCCAAGGAAGTGCCCTATTGTTTTTGGGCAACGGGTGTCAAAGGTGAAGGTCGCAATTGAACTTTGCTAGAAAACAGTTTCTGGGCTCTAACTCATAAGCCATGTGACCTATGACATTGAAACTTCATTCATGTCCATGACCCAAGGAGGGTCACAAAGGTCTAAAGCTTCAATTGAAAACGGTTTCTGTTTTGGGGTAAAGAAAGTAAAAGGGCAACTGTTCTACTTAACCCGTTCCCACTCAATCCCTCTTTTTTACGCCCCTCAAGAAAAAAGCATTTGAAAACATTGTGGAAAATGAAGAAATTGCTTGTTTCAAGCAATTTCTTCTTAATCCACGATGTTTTCTATCCAAAAAGAGGGAAAAAGTTGAAATTTTATAAACTTGAATTTGTCGTCTGCAGCTTTCAGTTTGGACCAGTCTAAATGGTTTGACCAGTTGGAATGGGTTAAGTGACAAAGTGGGGGGTGGGGTATTTGTCCGCTATGCAACGATTCTATTTTCAATTTGATCGCATATTCTCAATCTTTTAGATTTAAATCCGATGTTATCACATCCCTGAGAAAGGAATCACTGTTACCTTTTGGTCCATTATCAAACAAACGAATTTTGGACTGGTCCAAATTCAAAGAAGTTGCAGACGACATTATGAGCTTGTGATATTTTAAAAATGTTGGGGCTTTAGGATAGAAAACAATATGGATAATGAAGAAATTATAAGTAGCAGTTTCTTCGTGTCTCACAATGTTTTCAAAAGCTTCATTAATGAAGGGCATAAAAAACTATTCACAGCATTTCTACTTTAGCACAATACATACTAGCATTAGAAATTTAACCCTTTCCTGTACAAACCCACTATTTCAGTTTGCAGTGATTTTATATATGAGAAACATTGTGGAAAAAGCAATTGCCTCTTTTTCCACAATATTTTCTACCCCATTGAATGGTGATTTTTACAATAAAATCAACTTTGAATTGGCGTCTGAAAAACAATTGAATTTAGACCGGTCTAAAATTTTGAAAAAAGGAACGGTTTAAACCCATTCATTCAATAAATCGATTCTTCATGGCTAGCTTTATGCAACATTTGCGTGCGTTATCATTGAAAAGTTTTGACCGGCTATGCACAATCCGCGCTGTCTGACTTGGGTCTGCCCTTTTAGCACTTTTCAGGAGATCTGACGATTTACATGTTATTGGCTCTCTCAATAAGGTCCCTAAATTGGCGAATAGAAAGAAGTGTAGGTATATAAAGGGACGAATAGATAAATATATGTAGAAATTCAAATATAAAATATACGAAGAACAAGATTTTATCTCTAAATATTAGACCAGTCAAATTTCAAAGGTTTGCAGAAATTTAAAGATGATTTCCAAGCAATTTCTTTCTTTTCCTCAATATTTTCACAAGTATACAAACACGTGGACATAAAACCCAGGATTTGAACTGGAGAGAGTTAATATGTATCGTTGAAAATGAAAATTCGTCCGTACAATTATCTGAGCTTGGTCGTTTAGGAATCAAACAGGGGGCCCAATAGGAAAATCTTGTCAACACACTAGGTAACAAATTTCTTTTCTATAACATATCGACAAATGAAATAAATCATTTAGACAGAAAGTTAACTTTGAACTCCGACAGTGGCCGCGATTTATGTGAAACGTTTTCGTTGGTTTGACGACTTAAACCAACCATTCTACATTTTTTGTAACATGCAACAGGCATAAATTTGCACATTAACCCCGTTTAAATCGAAGTGGAACATCCTGTTGGAGTCGACGAGGAGGGCCAAAGGAGTGAGAGGAGGGGTCCAGCGATTGGTCAGTTAGGTCCACCTTAACAGTAACAACAAAGAAACTTTGCCATATCTCTTACCCATTCCCACACAATGACGCTTTTGGACCCCCCCCCCCCATTGAGAAATTGCTAGTAACAAGCAAATTCTTCATTTTTCTCAAAGTTTTCTACCCAGAAACTTGAAAAAAAAATAATAATAAGATTTCAGAAACTTTTGATTGTCCTGTAATGGGTTAATGCCGTGTTGATATGCTGAAACTGAATGCTCGGTGGACCTGTATACTGTTAATAATATCTATTCTTGTGGATTATCGGACATTAACACTGGCCTCAATTTTTGTCTGATTATTCATTCGGAGAACGTGTTTCCCAATCGATGTTCAATAATAGGGTTACCCCTCAAGTTCCTGTTTTGCAAAATTTTTAGACTTCTCCAAATTCAAAGGTTTTGCAGACGAAGATTAAAAGTTGATTTAATTTGGAAAATAATCATTCAGTGGGGTTGAAAATATTGTTGAAAAAGAAGAAATTGCTTGTTACAAGCAATTTCTTCTTTTTCTACAATGTTTTCACGGGGACGTAAAAAACAGGGATTGAACAGGAAAGGGTTTAACCTAGATTTATATTTTCTTCGTTGCGAGAAAATACGGAGTCGTGTTGTAATAAGTTTATATCACAGCTTCAGGACCAGTAAAGAATAAAAGTGAAGAATAAAACATATTTTTTACAATTATTTTCGACGTTTATTGTGTATATGTCACATATTTCAATAATCTAAATCATCAACCATTATCAAAACCATTTCATATCAAGGGTATGTTTGATTAAAATTGATTTTCAATCAGTTGATTTTTAAACATGAAACAAAAGCATGCACCCGGATACAAAATATACTAGCAGTTTGTGATTAGATAGATTTTTGCGAGATATTGAGAGTCAAAAACTAGCAGCAGCAATAATCTACAATCTTTTCTTATTTGACATCAAAGTATTTTTTATCTTTCCCTCTCTCTTTTCGTTTATTTAATCCATTTCCACACAATACCGCTTTTCGACGCCCGCAAAGAAAAGGGGCTCCAGAAAACTGTGTGGAAAATGGAACAAGCTTGTAACAGGCAATTTCTTCATTATCCACAATGTTTTTTACCCAAAAGGCAACGATTTTTCTCATTTCATCAACTTTGAATTATTGTCTTCAATTTCTTTCAATTTGGAATAATATAATATTTAGTCTTCTGTAAATAGGTTAATACATAGGTTAAAATCGCGAAAGGGACCTTAAAGGCCCGGTTTGCTTGAAAGGGGTTTAACGCCCCTTTTTTCAGAACATTAGTCATACCATGGCGGCTGGATCACCTAACCACGGATTCCTGATATATATCACTCCTGTACAAGCACTACATCCTTTCCGAGCCTCCGAGAGCAGACGACATTGTAAAGTAAGTACAATTGAAAAAAAGTAACCATCCTATATAGAAGAGAAAAAAATGTGGGAAAAGAAGAAATTGCTTGTGAAAAGCAATTTATTCTTTTTCCACAATGTTTTTCTCGAGTTTAATATCAAAGGGACGTAGAAATCAAGGAATCTCTTTGAAAGGTATAATGTTGTCGAGACGTAAAATATCGAGGTCGTTCTAAAACGTCGTAACTACAGCTTTATTCAAGCTGTAGTTACGACGTTTTAGAACGACAACGACTATATGAAGTTCTTTGACCCTTTTATATTTTTCACCTATTACCAGACGACAGAATTTTAGACTGTTCCAAATTGAAAGGAGCTGCAGACGATTATCTAGATTTGTTCGATTTTACAGAGGTCTAGATAAAAGGGGGAAACAGCATTCTAAAATACTAATTTTCAACGAAACTCTATGTTTTTGTATTCATTTGAATCGTCTTGTTGCGACTATTTAAATGAATGCCTACAACATGTGGCTTATGGCAGTATTGGTGAAATATTTAAATCTAAAATACGAATTGCGCCCTCTATTTGTAGCTCTGATTTTATATTTTTCAATTTTCTGTGTAGAAAACATCTTGGAAAGTGAAGAAATTGCTTATTACAGTCAATTTCTTCATTTTGCACCTTATTTTCTCGATTGTTTTTCTTGAGGTGCGTCCAAAAGAATCATTGTGTGAGAATGGGCTTTGATGATTCTGTCAGAGACAAGAAGTACTGGGGCTTTAAATGAAAAATATGTTTATTCTACGGAGTCCTCTATCCAGGAGTTCTCGATAAACTTCTTAACAGTTTTATTCTTAGTATACATTTATATGCCTGTGGCATCGTGATTGTCGATGCTGTTTCAATGCTCCAGTTTTTATGCATGACTGAATAGTTTAATCAGTTTAACCCATCCCCAAAAGATGAAATTTTAGACTGGTCAAAATTGAAAAGAAGTCGCAGACGACGATTTAAGTTGGTGGAATCTGAATTTTCTTCGTCTTTTTGGATAGAAAAACATTTTGGAAAATTGCTTGATACGAACACTTTTTTTCCATTTCCCATGGTGTTTTCTAAAACTCTTTTCTTCGGGGACGTAAAAAGGAGGGATAGTGTGGGAATTGGTTAAATTTTTACTATGATTTCGCTGACCAAGTTTATGGCGATTGTTTTGGGTAGAAGAAAGTCAGGGGAAAAGGACATATAATCAATCTGAGCATGACTTGCCCAACAATAGACGGATCGACATTGTCAAACAATTTACTGACTATATCCTTTAACCCATTCCCACACGTTGAAATTTTGGACCAGTCCAAATTCAAAGAACTTGCAGATGACAATTTTAAGTTGATGAAATCTTTAAAATCTTTGTCTACTAGGGTAGAAAACATTGTGGATAATGAAGAAATTGCTTGTAACAAGCAATTTCTTCATTCTCCACAATGTTTTCCAAAGCTTTCATATTGAGGAGCGTCTAAAAGCGTCATTATGTGGGAATGGGTTAAAAATAATACCGTTTAATATCAAGTCGAACTTGCATGGCGGAGGCTAATAGGCGTGACCAGCGATCCGCCAGTTTCACATGTGCGTGAAGCCTTACACTGAGTAACCTGGATACTCACTCAGAGAGAATAGTTGCTGACCGTCTATAGAAGATTTTTTCCGTGCATATCTACAGTGGCTGTAAGATGTGACAGGCTGATCCGAATCTTTACTCGACTCACATGTGTTAATTGTTAGACATTTTACTCGCCTCCTCAAATGTTGTACAGATAATGATTGAAATTTTGAATCCATATTTCATTAATTTTACATCATACGTCGATCGAAATATATTACTCTTTACTACAGAAATAAATATTTATGAAAAAATAATATGAAATGGATAAGTATATAAATGAAAGTGAAAAAAAAAAAAAAGAATTCCGTCTTGGAATTCTTTTCCAGATTTAAAAAAAGGAATAAATTTCCAGATTTAAAAAAAGGAATAAAGGGCTTTTATAACATAGCTGAATAAAAATGTTACTCTTTACTACCGAAATTCAAAAAACACTTAATAGTTATGACAATAATATACTCATTACTATTAAGTGTTTTGGAATTTCGTTATTACTCCTTACTACCGAAATTTCCAACTCTTGAAAGTAATCATAATATTGATGACAATGATTCATCTTTAACCCATTCCAACTCAACAAAATTTTAGACTGGTCCAAATTGAAAGGAGCTGCAGACGATATTTTGAAGTTGATGGAATTTAAATTTTCTTTGTCTTTTTGGATAGAAAACATTGTGGATAATGAAGAAATTGCTTGATACAAGCAATTTCTTCATTTTCCACAATGTTTTCCAAAGCGTTTTTATTGAGGTGCGTAAAAAGGAGGGCTTGTGTTGGAATGGGTTAAAAAAATCCATTCTCCAGCTAAACTAGGAAGAAATGGCATTTCAAGCAGATTTAAGTTATCTAATTATTAAAGATTTTTTAATGGCAATATGTATTTCGTATCGTCAGAGTTAGCAGTATAGAAAATATTAACTTCTACAGTCATAAAATATGCCCACCGAGAGTTATTTTCAAGCATTTGTAGTCGATGACAAACAACTTGTTATACTTTTTACTCAGTCCGTTTATGTTTGGATATTAGCTTTGCAAGGTTCTTATTATTGTTATTATCCTTCTATTATTCCGATGTGATAAGAAATGTATGAAAGGTACATTTAACCTATTCCTTCACACACGCACATATATACTTTTTATGCTCCCGAAAAATAGTTCTTGAAAACAATGTTGAAAATGGAAAAGCGCTTGTTACAAGCAACTTCTGCATTATCTAAATTGTTTTCTACCCCAAAAAGACAAAGATAAGAGAAATTCAACAATTTGTAATTATTCGTCTAAAACTTTTTTCAATTTCGACCAGTCTAAAATTTTCTTGTGTGGCAATAGGTTAATTATGGAGCTAAACGCATCTATATTTTACAACAAGCAGCTTTACGTCCCGGATGTTACACGAGGGCATTGGTACGTTCTCTTCAATTGGACAGGACACCGTCACCTCGAACGATTTACTGTCTCCGTCGTATGTCGCAAATCCATGTCGTAAATAAGCCATCGAAAATCGCCGTCCCCTTCTGACCTCGTTCTGCAGGTTAACGAAACCAGAAATTTCTCCATCACTCGTCAGTGTCAAGTCTACGGAAGCAGTCTTTTCATTATGTGTCAGATCCACTCGGCACTCGTAGGTCCCATCTGTAAAATGAGAAAGAAATTGCGAAGGTAAATATCGCAAGGATAAATTATTAAATATATTTCTAGCTCCACTGGCTAAAAGCCATGGGGCTACTGTCATTGCGTGGTGTCCGCCAGTAAAGTTTTACTTTAAAAATCTTCTTCTCAGAAAGAACTGAACAGAATTCAACCAAATTTGACCGAAAGGATCCTTGCATGACCGTCCATCAGATTCCTTAAAAATGTGATCGAATGATAAACATGGCTTTTATGGGCGGGGCTAATTTACATATATTGTGAGAGCTTTAAAAATCTTCTTAGAACCAGTTGATGGGTTTCAACTGAGTTTTCAGGAATGATCCTTGTGTGACCCTTTATCAGATACCTTCTCAGAATGTTGGTCGGACGAAAAACATGGCTGTAATGGGCGGGGTTATTTTTCCATATATTGTTAAAGCTTTGAAAATCTTTTACTCAGCAACCAGTCGATGAATTTCAATCAAATTTCACCGGGACGATCCTTTGGTGACTTTTTATCAGACCATTTAAAAGAATTTAGATTGGATGAAAAGCATGACTTCAATAGGCGAGGCTTATTTCCATATATGGTGCAAAGTGAAAACTTTAGATATCTGTTATCTTAGAAACAAGTAGGGCCCTACTATAAATTGATTTCAACCAAATTTCAAAGGAATCATCCTTTGGAGGCTCTTTATCAGATTTCTTTAACGAGTCTGAATGGATGAAAAACATGGCTATTTGATGGGCTTGGGGGACTAATTTCCATGTATGGAATATATTCTGAAAACATTGAAAATCTTCAAAGAATTTTGTAGATGGAATTCAACCGAATTTCACAGGAATGATCCTCAAGCAACTCTTTGTCAGATTCCTTTATACCATTTTGATTAGTTGTGAACGGTTATGTCCATATATAGTAAGCACTGAAAATTTTGAAAATTTTGTAGATATCTGACTTAGTAAAAGAATTTTATATAAGTCGACTTGACTGTTATAAAATAGTGAAAAGCTTAAAATGCTTCTCTAGAAATATTTAAAAGATTTCAGTGACCAGATTTATTGCAAAGATAATTCAGTTTATGTTGAATTCCTGAAAATAACATTTGAGCGCATGCGGGACATTTCAAACCAGTATACATGTGCGCCAAGTAAAGACTCGAATCAGCCTATGCATCCGCACAGTCGGATCAGAGTCTTTACTCTGCATTCTGTAGATAGATACTGACCCAAAGCTTCTTTAAATAATCAGCGAATATTCTAATTGCCCCGAATAGCTGTCCAGGGTGCTCAATGTGCGCGAGTCACGAACATGCGAATTTGTTGGAAATGTCACGCATAGGCTCATTTGCCTTTCAGTACATTCAGGCCTGTGGAGCGATGCAGTCGCTCAAGCGCCACTCTTTCATTGATTGTTGCTTATATATATTGAGTATTGTACTCGGTAGATTGAATTTCGACATATTGCGCATACGTTTCTAACTTAAATGCTTAATACATATTTAAGATGTCAGAAAAAGCTATGATAATTGACCTCTCTACTTTTACTTGTCGAAGTCTATGTGTAAACCACAGGACTCAAATCTGCTGAAAAGCATGACGATTCTTCCTTTTCGCGGTATGGTCAAAATGCGGCCCATTGCCAGGGACGAAAGCTATGAAAAACAAACATACGGTAGAAAAAGCAATAAAATCCCATGAAAATACGCTTGAATGCACAAACGACGGCGGCATCAACAGAAACTCGATTGGCCAATAAAATCTTTTATTCATAAGCTGCATTTGATTCGAAGCAGCATGTTAATCTTCTCATAAACGAAACGTCGTTAATTAATAACATTTGTGAATCTTCGAGAAATTCGACAAAATGCTAAGGGACCATAGTCGGAGTAACTGTCAAAGCGAAGTTCAACTCTGATATGATGGTCACGCCATCATTAAGAGCGAGTTATTTAGAAAACTACAAAGAAGTTTTGGGGCTCATTTTAGTCTCGTTTTACATTGCAAGTTCTTCTTTTTCCACAATATTTTCTATAGTATAGGATAGTTATTTCTTGAGTTATTCTTTATTTATAATGTTGTCTGCTATCCCTTTGAATTTGGCAATGTCCAGAATTTTGTAATACAGTAAAAGAATAAACGTCGTAATTAAGGCTTAAATAAGCTGTAGTCACAACGTTTTCTTCCCCCCGCGGACGTTTTGCCCTTTGTTTTATTTCTCTGGTCACGAATTCTACAGCATAGAGTCGTATATTACCTCGGTCGAACAGCCCTATCGTGGGTCATTGGGCTCGGCGAGCGGTTTGTGAATTGACCAATCGCAGCTGTCAATCAAATAATCAGTCGAGCAATGAAATCATTCATTTAGACCAGAAGTAAGTGTTGAGCTCCGACATTGGTCCCCATTTTTGTTAAGTTCTGTTGTTGTTGGTGGTGTTTTGGCGACTTAAACGTCGTAACTACAGCTGATTCAAGCTGTAGTTACGACGTTTAGGTCACCAACCAACAATTCTGCTTATTTGTTACATGCTACCGGCCTTAAATTTCACAAAGTAACGCCGTTGAATATCGTGGCGGAACTTCCTGTTGGAGTCGATGGGCGAGGCCAAAGTAGTTCGTGGGCGGGGTAAGCGATTGGTCGACAGCTGGAAACTATTCAGCACATGCTTATATATCAATGGCGTTATGAGCTACATACCCTCACGGGTTCGAGCCCTGGGCCGACCATATCAACCAACAAAACTAATTGTCTTTCGGATGAGACGTTAAACCGAGGCCCCGTGTGACGATGCTATCCATCGTTAACGAACCAGGCGGAGCCCTCAGCAGTTTCGTCCTGTATCCTTGCACTATCCCCCGTAACAACTAACCGTCTTCTGGGGGGCGTCGCTCATATGGGCATGTGCTACGGTAGCGACGATAAATAAACGGAAATACACACACAGCTACATACCTTCTGGTTTCAATAGACAAGGTGCGATTTCACTTCTAAATATCCTATTGTCGAGTCTCGGGTTCTCAAATGGGGCGTTTATTTGTAGTCTAGGAATTCGCTCGTTACACGTATCTGTTAGATTGTGATTTCGAAGGTTCCAGGCTACACACGGCCAACATTGACTTGTCCCCGGGTATGGGTGCTGACATGGCTCTGTGGATTATAGGAAAGAGGAGTTCAAAACGGAATCACGGTATAAAGAAAGAGATATGCAATTTTTTTCTTATTCACAATGTTTTCCTTCCCCCAAAGTACAAAGAAAAGAAAAAAAATCTTCAACATAAAATTGTTGTCTGTAACTTCTTTGAATTTGGACCGATCTAAAATTCTGTCGTCTTGTAATGGGTTTAAAGTCACCCGAAGTTTTACCTGTATAGGCAATTTGACCGATCGCGACTGTCAATCAAAGAATCATTCGACCAAGCAAATCATTCATTTAGAACGGAAATGAACTCAGACATTTGCCGACACTATTGAGATTTGATGGTTGTTAATTTGGTGACTTAAAACTATAGATTTGTATAGCTGTGTAGTTACAGAATTTAGGTCGTCAACCAACAATTTTACTTTTTTGTTACGAATTTAAATTTCTGTAAAAAAAAAATCCTGTTACATGTTACTGGCCATATATTTTGAACAATATCGCCTTTCAAAATCGAATTGGAACTTTCTGTCGGAGTCAGTGGGCGGGGTCAGCGATCGGTCAATTTAACTTTGAGGTTTAACCCTTTCCCACACAATAAAATTTTGGACCAGTCCAAATTCAAAGAAGTTTCAGACGACAATTTTAAGTTGACAAAATCTGCAAAGTCTTTGTCTTTTCGGGTAGAAAACATTGTGGATAATGAAGAAATTGCTTGTAACAAGCAATTTCTTCATTCTCCATAATATTTTCCAAAGCTTTCATATTGAGGGGCGTTTAAAAGCGTCACTGTGTGGGAATGGGTTAAACCTATTTATTTTACATCGATTTGGAAACAAGTTCTTCCAACTAAGACTACCCCTCGATTCTGCTTCTAGTTAAATACACCAGTATGCCGAAAGTGTGGGCCAATGACAGAACCAAGATCGATAGACCCAATTTAACTTTGAGCATACAATGTCGACAGACAAACAGGATGTCCTAAATGACCAATCAACGCCGTCAATCATGGGAAATGTCGACCAATCAAATCATTCAATCAGTCCGGAAAAAAGATTTGAACTCCAACATTGGTCGCCATTTTTGTTAAGCTTTTTTGTGGGTTTGACGACTTAAACGTCGTAACTACAGCTTTTCAGGTTAGTTACGGTATTTAGGTCGCCAACCAAATATTCTAACTTTTTGTTACATTCTACTTGCCGTAAATTTTGCAAAATAACGCCGTTAAAAATCGGAGCGGGACTTCCTGTAGAAGTCGATGGGCATGGCAAAAGGAGTCGATGGGCGTGGCCACCGATTGGTCAATCAGTCCATCCCTACGGCTATTCCGCCTTTAACCCATTACCAGACGGCAAAATTTTAGGCTTGTCCTAATTGAAAGGAGTTACAGAAGACAATTAAAAGTTTATGAAATTTTAGATTTTTTTCTAATTTCTGGGTAGAAAACATCGTGTAGAATGAAGAAATTGCTTGTTACAAGCAATATCTTCATTTTAACACAATGTTTTCCCAGTTGTTTTTCTTAAGGGGCGTCAAAAAACTTCATTGCGTTAGTATGGATTAAGAAAAGGCTGTAAACTTCGACAACACAAGGAAAAAAATGAAGTGATTGTTTGATCTCCATTCTGCTAATTGTTTTCGTTTGTGCGAGAGAAGAATGTCGTAACTACAGCTAACGCACCGACGACTAGAAATACCACTGTCTTTCGATTTTTTCGGAATAGAGCATCTAAATGGAATTAGATAGGTGCCAAATAAGCTCTTGGTTACTTGACACTCTATCCACTTGAAAACAGAAATACAAATCGTCGTTTGCGAGATATATACCAGGTACCCATTGTCAGTTCCAGCCGCCGCGATATGATTGAAAAATTGTCAAAAACGGCTTTAAACCACATTCAAACAAACAAACAAATAAATCGGCGGTGGGCATGCAAAATCACGTAACTGCAGCTCTATTGAGAATGAAAAAGGTGGTAACTGCAGCTTTATTCAAGCTGTAGTTACGACATTTTGCACAACCCATTCCAACTCAGTGAAGCTTTTGAACGCCCCCAAAGAAAAAAATCATTCGGAAAACATTGTGCAAAATGAAGAAACTGCTTGTTACAAGCATTTTCTTCATTTTACAAATTGTTTTCTATCCAGAAAAGTGAAAAAATATAAAATTTCATAGAATTTAAAATGTTGTCTGCAACTCCTTTCAAATTGGACCAGTCTAAAATTTTGCCGTCTGTTAATGGGTTAATTCTATTTCAAACATCTTTAAACGTTAGGCAAAACCGGGAATCCTACGTGGGGTGAAAAGAATCAATCTTAGTCAGCCTGTGCTGGCTGACCAGAGTCGAAACTTTTAGGTTTTCTTGCTATTTTCGAAACCCAGAACGACCATTCTACCCTACTATATAATTAAAATTTCTCAATGCAACCAATGGTTTGATATTGCTATATTCGATTTCTTACTGCGACCACGTATTTGTACGGAATACCCGGGAGATCTATTTTACGTTTACGTCAATAAAGTATATCTATCTATCTATCTATTTGTCGGGCGGGATACATAACAAACCGACTTGTCATATATTTTTTATCCATTTTGGTCCATGAAATTCTGTTTGAAAAAAAAAAAGATTATTCCCTGGAGAAGAGGGACTCTAGAAATAAATCTCAGGAGTCTCCAACTCACATTAACGAATAAAAATGGTCTAAATGTATGTCAGGGAAAAAATCTCTTCGGGAATGGTAAACCACAAATATATTTAGAAGGCGTTAAATTTTTACCTTGTCTCATATCTGCTGGGGATGTAAATATCACAGTGCCTCGTATAGTCTCACTGTGGTAGGCTTCGCTGGATGTCATACAGCAAATCCACAAATAGGCGGTAAATAGTGGCTTCCACATTCTGAACACAAATCGATGATGGTTTCTAGTTTAAAATATTTATATAGATGGTTGTTGGATACATGATTTTCAAAAGAGCACACAAAATACCAAATTCATTTTGAAATGGTGATCCTAACATTAAAAATATGTTCATGATTATTTTTATCGTTTCTTTTTTCATTCTTGAACTTTCTGGAATGGTTTGCCAAAGACGGAATAAGGACTTTTTTCCAGCACGAATTTAGAAAAGGGATTGATTTCATTAATGTCAGATGATTTCATATCTGCGTCTTTAATTGAGCACGCTTGTATTTCATCCATGTTTGAGACACGGACGAGTCCACCTGTTTTGGAGGACGATTCAAGTTCCATCCCAGGTATAGTGTAAATCGAAAATCGCTTTCCATCTGACACTGCCCTGTAGATATGTACATACGCTATAAAATGTAGTGCAAATACAACGTCTTTTGGTGTAAGTTTGTTTGTTTAAATGGGGTTTTACGCCGCTTGCAACAATCTTTTAGTTATATCGCGGCGGCTGGAGCACCTAACAATGGATTCCTGGTATTTGTCACACCAGTACTACCATTACATCCTTTCCTAGCCTCCAGCTGCTATCCCACATAGGTCTACGATTATCGACCCATTGGTGAGAGACAAATAGTCGGAAAGGATGAGTGCCGCCGTCGGGGATCGAACCCGGGACCTCTAGATTGACAGTCCGTCGCGCTACCAACTGCGCTATGACGGCGGCTTTTGGTGTAAGTTACCTAGTTGTGTGTAGTAATTTACATAACTCAACAACCATATCTTAACCCATTACCAGTCTACAAACTTTTAAAGGGTTTCAAATTGAAAGAAGTAGCAGACAACATTTCAAATTGCTCTAAAATTAGAAAACAATAGCCAAGCATGTTAGAAACAATGCGAGAAAAGGAGAATTTCTTTATGACAAGCACGTCGAAACTACAACTTTAATAAGCTGTAACTACTTCGTTCAAGTCGCCCAAACAACAAAAAATGCATAACACAAGTCTCGTCGGAGTTCAAAATTCAGTTCCAGTCTAAATAAATTATTTGATTGGTCAATCGACTTATTTTGACAGACAGCGGCGAGTCGTCAATTACAAGGCAACATTTCGGGATGGTGCAATATAGTGTGCCACATTCCAACACAACAAATTTTTTATATTGGTCCAAATTGAAAGAAGTTCCAGACGACATTATACAGTTGATGGAATTTTACAATTATTTGTATTTTCGGATAGAAAACATTATGGATAACGGAGAACTGGCAAAATGGAAAATTTCATTATCAACGATGTTTTCAATAGTTTGTTTCTTTGAAAGACGTAAAGAGAGGGGTAGGGGGTTGGAAATTGGTTAAATCTGTCCAATGCGAGTTTCGATTCCTTGTTTCCTGTAAACTAGAATTGATTGGTGTGAAAAGAACACTAGTTTGTAGGGAATATCAAAAAGCTGAACCACCTATTCAAATATACATTCATTTGTAGTATTCATATATATTTATTGGGGTTGGTGTGTGTGTATGTCTGTGTGAGTAATTAACAAGCCATTTTAAATGAATGATTCATTCTTAGAAGCTCAGTTGTCTTAACGCCCTCCTGACCCGTCCCTAGTTTTAACGTCCCTGTGTTTTTATATTTGAGGAAACATTGTGAAAAAAAGAGAAGAAATTGCTTGTAACAAGTAGTTTCTTCTTTTTCCACAACTTTTTCTACCCTAAAAAATGATATTTTTTCGAATGAAATCGAGTTTGAATTGTCGTCTGCAAATCTTTGAATTTGGACAGGTCAAAAATTTTGAAAAACAGGAAACAGTTAATAAGTTATCTCCTGTCAATGAGCTTTGTCGAGCTGCTATCTGTGTGCTATCCGGGGTTTAGAATGAGAGCGCCGGCTTCACGATCAAAGGTCCCAGGTTCGATCTCTGGGGGTTTCTATCGATCTTGATTCTTTAAGTGGTCATCGCGCTGGTGCAATCCAAACAACCCCCACCCCCAAAAATACAAACACAAACAACAGAAACGAGAGGGATTTATCTAGGTATGAAGAACTTGTCGAAGTTAAATCAAGTTATCATATATTTTAAAAACTTGTTTGAAACAGAGGAGTCTTTAATATAAATTTCTAAACTTATTTTAACCCATTACAACACAATGACGCTTTTTGACGCCCCTTAAGTAAAATGGTTTTTGAAAACATTGTGGAAAATGAAGAAATTGCTTGTTACAAGCAATTTCTTTCATTATCCACAATGTTTTCTACCCCAAAAAGACAAAGAATTCATCAACTTAAAATTGTCGTCTGCAACTTCTCTCAATTTCGGCTGGTCTAAAATTTCAGCGTGTGGGAATGGAGTAAAGGGGTCAGAACAACAAAAAGAGTAAATCATGAGTGTAGAAGACCAAACTGACCTTTTTCTTGTAAAGATTTGAAATAAGAGTTAACCCATTCCCACGCAGTGACACTTTTTCACGCCCCTCAAGAAAAGCGATTGGGGGAACATTGTGTATAATGAAGAAATTGCTTGTTACAAGCAATTTCTTCATTTTACACAATGTTTTTCATTCTACTCAGAAAAGTGAAAAAATCTAAAATTTCATAGACTTTAAATTGGCGTCTGCAACTCCTTTCAGTTTGGTCAAGTTTAAAATTTTGTCATTGGGTAATGGGTTAAAGATGGGAAAAAAAGCAATGGTACATACGATGCATCATTGAAATATCGAGGAATCAAAAATACTATTTTGACCCTTCGAAATTTCTCTCAAGGGGGTCAAAATTAGCCCCTTGGGAGAAATTTCTAAGGGTCAAAATAGGATGTTTACAAACGCATGAAGACGTTTGTAAAATGACGCTAGTACATGCATAGTGGTGTCACGAAAAGACATAACGTCGTTGGGCCTGCGAAATGGCGTCAAGCTGTATTTACTACAATTTGCTCGCCCAACGACGATAAAACTTCGGTTCACTTCCATGGTTAAATCAAAGTATTGAATGTACTGTAAGGTAGCAAAGCGTGATTTTGTTTATTATGTTCTTTGTCAAAGGTTATCATGATAAATAAACGAGGTTGAAGTAACCCAGGGGGTTACCCTTTACAACATGACAAAATCTTAGACGGGTTCCAATTGAAAGAAGTTGCAGACGACAATTTCAAGTTGGTGGAGCACCTAACAATGGCTTCCTTGTATTTCTCACACCAGTACCACCATCACACCCTTTCCTAGCCTCTAGCTGCTATCCCACATATGTCTACGATTATCGACCCATTGGTGGGAGACAAATAGTCGGAAAAGATGCCGGAGTGCCGCCGTCGGGGATCGAACCCGGGACCTCTAGACTGACAGTCCGACGCGCTACTAACGGCGCTATGACGGCGGCCAATTTGTATTGGAAATCTTTAAACGAAGTGGAATGTCGGAAGGTGGCTCACCTAGGTAGGTTGAACTCTTAAATAGATTAATTATATAGTACTTTGGCATGGGGATGTTTGAAGGTGGCTCAAATTGATAGGTTGAACTGTTATAAAGGTTCATTATATAGTACTTTGGTATGGAGATGTTTGAAGGTGGCTCAAATAACTAGGTTGAACTATTATAAAGGTTCATTATATAGTACTCTGATATGGGGATGTTTGAAGGTGGCTCAAATTGCTAGGTTGAACTGTTATAAAGGTTCATTATATAGTTCTTTTGTATGGGGATGTTTGAAGGAGGTTCAAGTTGATAGGTTGAACTTTATAAAGGTTCATTATAGAGTACTATGGTATGGGGATGTTTGAAGGAGGTTTTAATTGGTATGTTGAACTCTTATAAAGGTTCATTATTGAGTACTCTGGCATGGGGATGTTTGAAGGTGGTTCAAATCGGCAGGTTGAATTCCTATAAAGGTTCATTATATAGTGCTTTGGCATTTTTTGGTTAGGAGTTGTCGGACATTGACAGGTTGGATTCTGATAAAGGTTGAAGAGTACTTTGAAATCGGTCGTAGGAACACGAATTACATATTTGGCTCTAATAAAGGTTTATTTCATATTGCTTTGCCATGGATTTTTATGAAATTAAGGTTGATTTATACAGGTTCATAACATAGTACTTTGCCATGGGGATGTTAGAATGTATTTCATCATGGCAGATTGAGCTCTAATATAGGTTTATTACATTCTACCTTGGCACGGGATTGTTAAAAGGTGGTGGCTGACTACATTGTACTTTGACATGGGGTTGTTAAAAGGTATTTTACTATGGCAGATCGAGGTCTAATATAGGATGATTACATTGTAGCCTTGGCACAGGATTGTTAAAAGATGGTGGCTTACTTAGGCAGGTGGAAACGTAACAAAGGTTTATTACATTGTACTTTGACATGGGGTTGTTAGAAGATGACTCATTAGGGATATAAATAATCATTAACCCTTTCCTGTTTTATGAAATTTTGGAATGGTCGAATTTCAAAGGTTTTGCAGACGACAATTGAAGGTGGAACATATTTGAAAAATAATCATTCAGTAGGGTAGAAAATATTGTGGAAGAAGAAGAAATTGCTTGTTACAAGCAATTTCTTCTTTTTTCACAATGTTTTCTCAATTATAAAAACACAGGGACGTAAAAACCAGGGGTTAAACAGGAAAGGGTTAAATTATTGTTTGCAGTAGATTGTTGGGAGTCTGATTACCTGGGACAATAATCAATGATTTTTAGAGATTCGTAAACCCGTCACAAGACGGCAAATTTTACTTGTCTTAGTTCAAAGTGACTGACAAATGAATTCAAGTCGATTTAATTTTAGGACCACGTTTTTAATAGCTTTATGTTTCAGTTTTAAAAATGTTTACCCAACCTTCTTTTCTAAGGGTCGTAGAAGGGGGGTGTTATTTTGAAACGGGTTATATACCTCTAACGTTTGCGAACTCATCAAGAGATCCGAGCGGAGTTTTTGTTGTACAAATACTGTTTAACCCTTTCCTGTTCTTTTTTTTTTTTTTTTAAATTTTAGACTGGTCCAAATTCAAAAGCTTTGTATATGACAATTCAAAGTCGAATTCATTTGAAAAATAAACATTCAATAGGGTGGAAAATATTGTGGAAAAAGAAGAAATTGCTTGTGACAAGCAATTTCTTCTTTTTCCACAATGTTTTCTTTAGTATAAAAGCACAGGGACGTAAAAAGCAGTGATTAAACAGGAAAGGGTTAAAGATGTTCGGCTGTTGAAAGCGAAGAAACAGACCTCTGTGTGTCTAGAAAGCACTGAGCTGAAACATTTCACCGATTGCGGCTGTCAGTCAAATAATCGATCGATCAATCAAATTTTTATCCCATCGGAAATGAACTTTGAACTCCAACTTGTGTCGACATTTATGTTAGGCAGTTTTGTTGGTTTGCCGACTAATGCGTCATAACCTCAGCTTATTTAACGAACCATTTGACATTTTTGTATCGAGTAACTAGCTCGTAATTTGCAAAATAGCGCCCTCCAATATCTATTAAATGGAACTTCCTGTTGGAGGTTAGTTGACGTGGTCAGCGATCCATTAATGATAAAAAGCGTTCTTCTGTTAGACGCATCAATCATATGACATCTTTTGCGGACGATTTTCACCTTAAAAAATGACAAGAGATTAATAAAATATCATGATCCATTCTGGTTAATAAAAAAGTTAAATTATACGTGTTTGTTTCCTGTGTTGTCTGCATGTCTCAGTATGGTGTGCGTGTTTAAAGGTTTGGCTTTCGTTTTTCCTGTGGTAATTACTCGCCATTAATTATACCAAAAACATAGAGGGAAGGTCTAGACGACCATACACCGTTTTTGATGAACTCCGTATACCTCCATCAGTGTTACCCAGTTTGGAAAATCCAGTAGGATGTTACTAAGAAGAGAAGTAGTGCCCAGTTAGGTTCGATTTATCATTTCAAAACCTGCCCCCCCCAACAACTGTATATTTTAAAAATGGCGTAATACGAGGATTCTATATAATTCATAGAATGCGTAAATACTCCTCTTAGATACGAAAACGCTTACCAATAACCCGCTTAGGGTAGATGCGGTCACGGTTCCGGAAAAAAAAAATAAAATAAAAAAAATAAAAAATTAAAAAAAAACACGGAGTCTTTCAATTACTTGTATGTGGTTAGTAAATTGCATTCTATTTTGATGACTCGGCATACCAGCTGTATACCGCGGGAGTGATACTGATGTTTATTATCATTTTGAATTAGCCTTTTCAATCCATTACCAAACGACAAAATTTTGGACTTGTTACAGGCGACAATTCAAATCGCTTTGAGATTGAAAACTAAGGCCCAGATAGGATAGAAAACATTGCGAAACAAACAATTTCTCTTTTTTCACAATGTTTTCTTTAATTCAATAATCCAGAGCCGTAAAAAGGCGTGATTGTGTGGGAATGGGTTAAGCTTCTACTGGATCACGGAAGGATTAAAAGATGTATAAAATCTCTTACGAAATACTGTTTCGTGCTTACGAGATACTATTTCGTAATCACGAAATACAGGTTCGTTATAACGAAATACTCTTCAAAATGTTTCGTAATTACGAAATAGATTGAACAGTATTTCGTTGTTACGAATAAGTATATCGCAATCACGAAATTTGGATGACTTACATATAAAAAAGTCTGGAATGTCACTTTAGGGGTTCCGAACATTCATGTACTCATTTTTAGCTAGCAAAGCGTCAGCTTTGATAGCTTATATTTAACAGACAAAATTTTGAGGTCTTCTCAAAATTCAACGAAGGCAAGCTGCCACTGCCACCGTAAAGAGTAGTTCTTATGTTTTCAGGAATATTGCAAACTCTATTCAAATTGTAGATCTCTCTATAGAGAGTATGCTATTTAACCCATTCCCGCTAAATTTCGCTTTTTACGCATCTTCAGTAAAAAAGCTTTGGAAAACATTGTTGACAATGAAGAAATTGCTTTTAACAAGCAATTTCTTCATTGTCCATAGTGTTTAGTACCCAATAAGAAAAAGGTTTTCTTTCTTTAAAAATCGGGATTGGGTGGGAATGGGTTAAATAGCACGACTTTGAAAGAGTTCTCTACAATTTGAATAAAGTTTGCAATATTCCTGAAATACATAAAAATTACTTTTTATAGTGTATGTTTGCAATAGATTTAGTGGTAAAGCCTCCGATGGCAATTTGTAATCGTTGAACTTTGAGAAGACCTCAAAATTGTGTCTGTTAACCCAACCCTACACGATAAAATTGTAGACCAGTCCAAATTCAAAGAAGCTGCAAACGACAATTAAAAATTGGTGAAACCTTTAAAGCCTTTGCCTTTTTGGGTAGAAAATATTGTGGATAATGAAGAAATTGCTTGTGACAAGTAATTTCTTCATTTTCCACAATGTTTTCCAAAGCTTTCGTGTTGAGGGGCGTTTAAAAGCGGCATTGTGTGGGAATAGTTTAACTTTAGCTATCAAAGCTGACGCTTTGCTTGCTAAAACATAGTATTATTCTTAGTTGGTTATATGGCTTCGATCCCCGGCGGCGGCACATTTTCTTTCCGACATTTGTCTCTCACCACTGGATGGATAATCGTAAACCTAAGTGGGATAGCAGATGGAGGCTAGGAAAGGATGTAGTGGTAGTACTGGTTTGAGAAATACCAGGAATACATTGTTAGGTGCTCCATGACTAAAATACTGTTAAAAGCGGCATTAAACCACATTCAATCAATCAATAAATAGTTGATTATAACTTGTTATTTAATGCTTTCCTGTCGTACAGCGATCCATCATTGATAAGAATTCTGTGATGGTGTATCGAGATTTTCTTCAGATTTTCACAAAAATCCAATTAAAATATGAAACCGACTGTTTTAAATTTTAGCCTGTTTTTCGTTCATTTCGAGCTACTGAACTTCACCCAAGCGGGACCCAAGTCATCTTATTGCCATGTAATTCACGTGCGATACGACGCTTTAAGAGATTTTGGATGAGAATATCCATTATTTGTCTCTTTTTTGTATTCAAGAAATACATTGGCCGTTTGTTTTTGTGTGTGATCAATTTATGTTCCATTTCGAAATCAACATAAGCTTTATTTTCAAATCGATCTTTCATGGAACAAACGTTTATCCATGATATCATTGACCAATCGCTGGCACCGCCCACTTACTCGGTTGGCAACACTAACTGACTCCGACAGGAAGTCCCGCTTCGATTTTAAACGCTTCAGTTTGCAAAATTGAGGACAGTAGCATGAACTAAAACCGAGAATAGTTGGTTGGCGACCTAAAAATCGTAACTACAGCTTGAAAAGGCTATATTACGACATTTAAGTCGACAAACCAACAAATCAGGTTAACAAAAATGGCGGCCAGTTTTGGAGTTCAAAAGTCATATCTGGTCTTAATGAACGTTTTTTCATTGGTCGACTGGTTTTTTGATTGACAGCCGCAATAGGTCGATTACACACACGCGCGACAGCTTTGCGATCATGTAACTAGTGTGGTCGGGAACCGTTGTCTTCGCATGTCATATTCTCCGAAGATTGACCTGTCTTCGGGACCGTATCACTTATCCATATTGGGATAAATATTACTACGTCGTACGCATAAATCCATATTATATCACCAAAAAGAAGCAAGTTGATTATTGCAATAAAAACTACAATTGTAGAGAAATCAAACTTAACTGTCGCCCAAATTGATTATTTTAAATTGTGAAAGGATTTATGTTTTACCTGTGCTCCAAGAAGAGGCATCAATAATTGGAAGCATGCTTTTCATGGGCGCTGACATTTTGAATGTAGTTCGACGGAATCGGCCGAGTTGTCGCAAATGAAACTACCCAGAATGCTCAAATTAGATAGGTCAGTATTTGGAAAATGCCACCTATCTGAAGATAACGGGTCGGGAACACAAGAATGGAAAGCTTCGGTTGGTGACTTAAACGTCATAAGATCTTTAATAAGCTGCTGTTACGTCCTTTGATACGCCAAATTAACAGAAAAAAAGTCTGAGGTCAACATTGGCTTCTGGTCTAAATTATGTGTAATTGGTTAGTTAACCCATTACAACTCAATCCCTCCTTTTTACACCCCTCGAGAAAAAAGCTTTGGAAAACATTGTGGAAAATGAAGAAATTGCTTGTATCAAGCAATTTCTTCATTATCCACAATGTTTCTATCCAAAAAGACAAAAAAAATCAAAATTCCATCAACTTGAAATTGTCGTCTGCAGCTTCTTTCAATTTGGACCAGTCTAAAATTTTGCTGAGTTGGAATGGGTTAATTTTTGATTGACAGCGGCGATCCGTCAGCTGAAGGCGAAAAGTAAAATCTATATTTAACACGCTTTTACAAAGCTTTTGTGATTTAGATAATTTATTTCTACAGAATTTGTTACAGGTTTCATGAATTGCTGTCGATAAAAAGGTTGCTCCCATTCAGTCGGTAGCGCGCCAGACTCCTAATCTTCAATCATAGGTGTCATGGGTTCGATCCCCGGCGGCGGCAAATATTCTTTCCGACAATTGTCTCTCACCAATGGGTTGATAATCGTAAACCTAAGTGGGATAGCAGCTGGAGGCTAGGAAAGGATGTCGTGGTAGTACTTGTGTGAGAAATACCAGGAATCCATTGTTAGGTGCTCCAGCCGCCGCGATATGACTGAAATACTGTTAAAAGCGGCGTTAAACCCCATTCAATCAATCAACCCATTGACTTAACGAGGCGCAACTCGATCCAGCAAGGTTACCGACAATTCTTAGCTCCACTGACCGAAGGCCAGCGGGGCTTTTGTCATGATGTTGTTTACGTCGTGAGTCGGTCCGTCCATCCGTAAACTTCTACTTTAAAAATCTTGGGAATGTACTGTACAGAATTCAACTAGATTTCACAGAAATGATCCTTTAGTGACCCTTAATCAGATTCCTTCAAAGAATTTTGATTGAATGTAAAAATCTTCTTCTCAAATACTAGTTGATAGATTTCAACAAAAAACTCACAGGAATGATCCTTTTGTGACCCTTTATCAGATTCATTCAAAAAGTTTTAATTGGGTAAAAAACGTTACTTTAATAGGCAGGGTCAATTTCCATCTTTGGTAAATACTTAAAAACCTTCTGCTCATCAACCAGTGGATGTATTTCAACCAAAATTTACAGAAATGATCCTTCGGTGACCCTTTATCAGATTCCTTCAAAGAATTTTGATCAGATGAAAAACATGGCGTTAATGGACGGGACTGATTTATATATATGGAGAAAGGTTTGAAAATTCTCCTTTCAGAAACAAGTCGATGGATTCTAACCAAATTTCTCAGGAATGGTCCTTGGGCGACTCTTTATAAAACTACATAAAAGAATTTTGAGCGAATGAAAATCATGTCTTTAATAGGCGGGACATAATTCCATATATGGTATATATCGTGAAAAAAAAATAAATACTTTTCTCGTGACTTTAATAGGCGGGACATAATTCTATATATGGTATATATTGAAAAAAGATATATTTTTCTCTGAAACTAGTAGATTCTTCTCAACCAAATGTAATGATCTTTTGGACACCTTTCATTAGATTTCTTTAACGAGTTTGACTGGATGAAAACGCTGCTTTATTTTGTTTCTTTCTTTCTTTTTTTTTTGGGGGGGGGGGGCATTTCCATAGTTATTTGGTATATACTGAAAACTTTAAAATTCTTCTTAGAAACCTGTTGGTGGATTTAAACCACAAGCATGATCCTCGGGTCATTCTTTGTCAGATTTTTTCAAATAATTTCAATTGGTTGAAAATTGGTTGATTAGCTTTTATTGTCTTGTCTTAGGTCATTATATGGTATACAGTGAAAATTTTGTTAATACTATTTTATCTTACCTAGCAAATGAATTTAACATAACTTGACATTTTTAAAGCAGCGAAACGTTTGAAATGCTTCTATAGAACTATTTCAAAGATTGCACTGACTAGATTTATTTGTCAGATATGGCAGGCATGATTCAGTTTATGATCTGCTTAATCAGTACATTCAGGCCTGTAGGTCAATACAGGCCCTGAAGCGCCACTAGTTAAGTTGGTGAAATCTTTAAATTCTTGTCTTTTGGGATAGAAAGAATTGTGGATTGACAAGAAATTACTTGTTAAAAGCAATTTCTTCATTTCCACAATATTTCCAAAAGCTTATATATTGAGGGTTGTTTAAATGTGTTATTGTATGGGAATGGGTATATCCCCCCCCCCGCCAAAAAAAACGCTTTGGAAAACATTGTGTACAATGATAAAATCTCTTGTTATTTCTTACAATTTCTTCATAAGCTAAAAAATGTCGACCTCAAATGACAAGAAAAGAAATTAATAATACGATTTCATAAACTAAAATTGTTGTCTGCATTTTTTTCCTAAATTTTGACCAGTCTAAAAGTTCTTGGATTTGGAATTCGAAAATACTAGAATACTAGAATAAAAATCATTCATAGGACATTTAGGTAAACTTTTATTAAATAAACTAGACAACTTCTATGGAGAAATTGTTCACTGTATACGGAATTGACCAATCGCTGGCCCCGCCCCTTACTCCCTTAGCCACGCTCACTGACTCCAACAAGAAGTCCCGCTTCGATTTCCAACGGCGTTATTTTACAAAAATTATGGCCAGTAGCATGTTTCAAATAAGTAGAATGATTAGTTGGCGACCTGAACGTCGTAACTACAGCTGAAATAAGCTGTAGTTACGACGTTTGAGTCGCAAAACCAACAATAATGATTCACCAAAATGGCCGCAAATGTTGGAGTTCAAACTGTACTTCCAGCCTAAATGAATTATTTCATTGGTCGACTGATTATTTGATTGACAGCCGCGATTAGGCAATTAAGACTTTCTCCTTAAACCCACATATATGTTTTTTTTTTCCTTAAACCCCTACATACAAACTTGTTTTTATCTGATCAGAATGTTTTTAATAAATTGATAAATGATAATACAAAAGACAATTCCTATGAAATTTGGTCAAAGTTGATATAACAGAGAAGACTTCCATTTTTTTAAATGGTACGGGCCTAAAAAAAATCATTCAAAGGAAATTCGGTTTAATCGTAGCGACTAGTTTCTGGCGAGAAGAAAAGGTGGACGAACAGAAGGACACATGAAGGGAGGCTCACGCGGCGGACACAACGCCATAACGATAGCTTGCCGGCTTTTGGTCTGTTGAGCTTCAAATTAAAAGGCCATCATTTTCAAAAACACTCTAAAAATTAGAAAGAAGGGTATGTCTCATTTTTGGAAAAGAGTACCAATATTGTGATTTATATCGTTTTAAGTGAGTGCTGTTTTCATATTGACATCTCATTTGGAAGATAATGTGAACTTTTGATTGGTTGTAGAATTGACCAATCGCGACTGTCAGTCAAAGAAAAAAAACAGCCAATCAAATTATTCGTACTGATCGGAGGTCGAATTTTAAATCCAACATTTTCCGCCATTATGTTGAGCATTTTCATTCGTTTGGCGACTTATACGTCGTAACTACAGCTTATTCAAGCTGTAGTTTCGCTGTTCAGATCGCCAAACAACCATTCTACTAATTTGTTACATACCGCTGGCCATAAATTTCGTAAAGATAATGAATGCCGACGAAATTCGATGAGAAACTTCCTGTCGGGGTTTATGGGCGGGGCCAGCGATTGGTCATCATTGAAAACATCTGTGACGACTTCTATCACAATAAACGCGACTTAACCCTTTCCTGTTTTTTTTTCTTCTTTTCTTTTTTAATTTTAGACTAGTCCAAATTGAAGGAGGTTGCAGACGACAATTGAAATTGCAATTTCTTCTTTTCCCACAATGTTCCTGTTTTTTTTAATTTTAGACTGGTCCAAATTCAAAGGCTTTGCATATGACAATTCAAAGTCAATTCATTTGAAAAATAACCATTCAGTAGGGTAGAAAATTTTGTGGTAAAAGAAGGAATTGCTTGTTACAAGCAATTTCTTCTTTTCCCACAATGTTTTCTCAAGTATAAAATCACAGCAACGTAAAGTCCCGGGTTTGAACAGTAAAGGGTTGAACATATGTTTGACTCAATAAATACTCGCATCCAATAGAGACAAGGACCCGTCTCAGAAGCCTGTGGTTGTCGCGGCATCCGTGCTATCCATCAATACATTCTTGTTCTTTTTTTACATTCAAAGGCTGAGACTGATTACTTTCTAATAGGCGCGCTTTGACCTTTTTGAATTATGTTTTAACTCGTTACAAGGCGGCAAAATTTTTATACTGGTCAAAATTGAAAGAAGTTGCAGACGTAAATGAAATTTGATGAGATTTTAGATTTTTTTTTCAACTTTCTGGGTAGAAAACATTGTGGAAAATGAAGAAATCGCTTGTTTTCCTAATCGTTTTTCTAGAGGGGCGCTAAAAAGCACCATTGATTCGGAATGGGTTAAGTAGGAATACTTTGTCGCTATCCTATTGCGTAATTTTCGGGGAGAGGAACCAATTTAGTACTTTAACCTATGGTTTTACTAGACCGGTACCGCAGTCGACTTTATTACAGTCGACAGTGGTACCAGTCTAGAAAAAAACCTAACGGACCAGGCTTTCCGTGTATGAACCGAAAACAGTTGTACCAGTCTATGGTTTTACCTATCACAAGACATCAACATTTTAGACTTATCCAAATTAAAGAAAGTTGCAG
This sequence comes from Fragum fragum, assembly GCA_946902895.1. Taxonomy (NCBI): domain Eukaryota; kingdom Metazoa; phylum Mollusca; class Bivalvia; order Cardiida; family Cardiidae; genus Fragum; species Fragum fragum. The sequence continues at coordinate 40,963,921 of OX336376.1, read as the reverse complement.
ACGACGTTTCAGTTTTTTCCCAAAAATTGGAAAATAAGTGTCAAATAGGGTAGATATATTGTGAGAAAAGGAGAACTTGATTATTTCTCCTTATCCGACATAGTTTTCCATTATTTTATTTCAGCGGAGTGTAAGGTAGTAAAGGGTTGACTCATTCCCACACAGTGACGCTTTTTGATACCCCTCAAAAAAGAAAGAAAAAAAAAATGGGGAAAACATTGTGTAAAAGGAAGAAATTGCTTGAAACAAGCAATTTCTTCATTTTCCACAATGTTTTCTGTCCAGAAAAGTGAAAAAATCTAAATTTCATGAAGTTTAAATTGTCTTCTGCAACTTATTTCATTGTGGACCAGTCTAAATTTTCTCGTGTGGGAACAGGTTAAGGGGATATGGGTCTCGAACCGTCATGTCTCCCTGTTGTCCCTTACTATGTTAAGAAGGCTTTAACTCATTACCAGACGACATAAAATAGGCCAGTATAAGAGATACAGACGGGAAAAATTAGTTGAAATTGTGATCTGTAGAGTGGTAATTCTGTTTAATCTTTTACCAGACGACAAACTTTTAGACTGGTACATATTGAAAGGTGTTGCAGACGACAGTTTATAGTTTATGAAAATTCAGTATTTTTTTTTCAACTTTCTGGTTAAAAAACTTTGTGTTAAATGAAGAAATTGCTTTTTATAAGCAATTTCTTCATTTTATACAATAATTTCCGAAGTGTTTTTTCTTGAGGGGCGTCAAAAATCGTCACTGTGTGGGAAATTGGTTAAGACCAATTTTCCAATAATATTGTTTAGGATGCCACCACATCAAAATATTCTCCCTTTGTGACAAAACCATCACTTACAGCAAGTTTGAGATATAGGGGGTCAAAATTATTACTTAACCGATCACCAGACGAGAAAATTCTAAAGTGGTCCAAATTGAAAGAAGTTGCAGACGACAATTTCGTGTTGATGAAATTGTAAAAATATTTTTCTTTTGGGTAGAAAACGGTGTGGATGATGAAGAAATTGCTTGTTACAAGCAAATTCTTCATTTTACACAATGTTTCCCAATGCCTTTTTCATAAGGGGCGCCAAAAAGCGTCATTGTGTCGGCCTGGGTTAAAGAGTGGTAACACTGATATAGGCTTATAACGACGCACGGCGGACAATCAAGTATCACAAAAGCTAACCACGACCTAGCTTGTCATTATTCAACACAATAAAACCATCCGTGGAATTTTTTGGATATTCGTGCCAGATTCTTATTCTGCGTCCGCTTGTCTAGGGAGTGTTGTAGCAGGAGTGCTTTGGTAGTATACAAGGATGTGGGTTTACTCAAACTTAACGACCTTTTTACAGGTTGAAAAAAGACCGTGCCTCTACTCTTACTAAAGAGAATAGAAAAAAATCATCATTTATGATCTTTTAATTGACCAATCGCTGGTCCCGCCAACAAACGCCGTTGTCCCCGTGCATTGACTCCAACGGGAAGTTCAGCTTCGATTTTAACCCATTCCCACACAACAAAATTTCAGAATGGTCCAAATTGAAAGAAACTGAAGACGACAATTTCAAATTGATGTAATTTTAATTTTTTCGTCTTTTGTGGTAGAAAACATTGTGGATAATGAAGAAATTGCTTGATACAAGCAATTTATTCGTTATCCACAATGTTTTACAAAGCACTTTAATTGCGGGGCGTAAAAAAGAGGGCTTGAGTTGGAATGGGTTAAACGGCCGCTATTTGGCAAGATTCATAGCCAGTAGCAATTAACAAGAATGTGAAATATTTGGTTGGCGACTTGAATGTCGTAACTACAGCTTGATCAAGCTGTTGTTACGACATTTAGGTCGCAAAACAAGAAAGTCTTTCACATCAATGGCGGAAAAAGGTCGGAGTTAAATTCTGAATTCCAGGCTGAATGAAATGATTTCATTAGTAGAATGTTTCCTTTATTGACAGTAGCTGTGAATGAGGATGAAGCGCTAAAGAGTTCATTTGTCAATGAATGTTGAGGAATCTACCACAGGATGTAAACATGTAGAATACATGTAGAACAAAGAAGGCCGAAAATCCAGTGGGGACTGATCATTACTTTCCAAAGCGAGTAAATGGATTTAAGACACGATTGGAAAATTTGAAGAAAACCGCTTTCCCCCTTTAATCCGAACAAAAGTGATCACCGCACATCTACGGATGATTAAAATTGAAAAGGAATGATGGAACAGAAAATCAGAATAGATTAAATCAAGTTTAAATTAAAGAGACCGCTATTTTGCGCATTCCAAGTGTATTTAATGTTCAACACATACACATGATAAAAATATCATCTAAAAACATTTTTAATGTTTCTAAGTCAATATCAAAATATAACACCTTTAAAAAGTTTGAATGCTTATACGGTCATTCAAGATTTTTTTTGTTTGAAATCAGTGTCCTCTTATTCAAAACCTCTTGTTTGTCCGCTCTCTTTTATAGACACCTGTACTTGACCACGAGGAGGCGAATATCACGGCCACCGCACCCGTTTCTCCTACATCGTACACCCACAGAGAATGGTTGTGCTTCCCTGATCCTCATCAGCGCAGACATCAAAGGGACGAACTCCAGACCTCTCCTCGATCGTCGATGCTCGCCCAGAAGGTTTGACCAAGTACAGAGATCTGCCTCAGTGGTAGAACGCTTCAGGTCAATAGTATAGATCCATTGATCTGTCCTGTCGATCTCACAGTCATACTCTCCTTCACCTGGAACCAAAAGACAAGCCGGGTAGAAGTAAAAAAATCAAAATTCTGAAAAGTGCTATAAACTAGCAAGCAATTTCTTCATTTTTCACAATTTTTTCGACATAAAGAGATTAATATTTTAGAATTTCCAACAATTTGAAACTGTCGCCTGCAACTTCATTGAAGACACTGATCAGAGTTATTTGGAACACGATGTGCTCAAGTGAGCTAAAACACCTACGAAATGAACTTGCATGCAGAGTTTTGCAATATTCCTGAAATACATAAGAACTACTTTTTATGGCGAAGGCATTTAACGGATGTAGTGGATAAGCCTCCAGTGGCAGTTTGCACTCGTTGAACTTTGAGGCAATTTCTCCTTTTCCCACAATATTTTCTACCACATAGGATGGTCAGATTTCAAATAGCATGCATTTTTCATTGTCGTCTGCAACCTCTTTAAAATTGGACCAGTCTAAAATTTCATAAAACAGGAAACACGAAAACAACTACCAATATCCCGCTCAACGTAGATACGGTCACGGTTTCAATAACGCGCACCAGTACTTTCAGAGCCTTGATTACTTTATTCATATGTGATAGGCCTATTGTTGGAAATTCGCTTGCAGGGACGTCCATCACCAGTACTTTCAGAGCCTTGATTACTTTATTCATATGTGATAGGCCTATTGTTGGAAATTTGCTCGCAGGCGTATATACTTTACAAACAACTCACTGTTATAAGAGCACTGGACGATTTCGGATGCAAGTTGTGCTCCAGTGTAGTTACAAGTTGTTATCACTCCTTCATTGCGAAGATCCTCGACAATATACGGCAAACATCTCTGGGAATAGGTTCCTCTGTGTCTTAGTGCATTCGGGTAACAATCCACTGAAATATAAATGGTAAGAATTGTCGCATGCCTCCAACGATAAGCGGGCATAATAGTTAAGGCCCTGAGGGCCATTTAACCCATTACCAGACGAAATTTTTTTAGACCGGTCCAAATTGAAAGGAGTTGCAGACGACAATTTAAAGTTGTGGAATTTTAGCTTTTTGTTTTAACTTTCTGGATAGAAAACATTATGTGAAATGAAGAAATTGCTTGTTACAAGCAATTTCTTCATTTTACACAATGTTTTCCCAATAGATTTTCTTGGTGTGCGTGCAAAAGCGTCATTGTGTGGGAAAGGGTTTAATTGTAGTGCAACGTCATATATCTTACGCATCAGACTTTTTTCATAGGACCAAGGGGTGTGGAAGTTCCATGCCTGACTAGTCCGACATGGGCCCTTTTTTACACAATGTTTTCCCAATACATTTTCTTGGTGTGCGTGCAAAAGCGTCATTGTGTGGGAACGGGTTTAATTGTAGTGCAACGTCATAACTTACGCATCAGACTTATTTCATAGGACCAAGGGGTGTGGAAGTTCCATGCCCGACTAGTCCGACATGGGCACTTTTTTACACAATGTTTTCCCAATAAGTTTTCTTGGTGTGCGTGCAAAAGCGTCATTGTGTGGGAACGGGTTTAATTGTAGTGCAACGTCATATATCTTACGCATCAGACTTATTTTATAGGACCCAAGGGGTGTGGAAGTTCCATGCCCGACTAGTCCGACATGGGCCCTTTTTTACAAAATGTTTTCCCAATAAGTTTTCTTGGTGTGCGTGCAAAAGCGTCATTGTGTGGGAACGGGTTTAATTGTAGAGCAACGTCATATATCTTACGCATCAGACTTATTTTATAGGACCCAAGGGGTGTGGAAGTTCCATGCCCGAATAGTCCGACATGGGCCCTTTTTTACTTGTGGACAAGGACAATCTATAAGACTGAGCCAAAATTGTGACCTCTAGAGTGGTAACAAGGAAATTGACATCGGGGCCCCATTTCCTTGATATTTGTCAAAATATCATTATATTTTAAAGGGTTCTTCTTTATGACTTGGACAAGGACATTTTATAAGACTGAGCCAAAATTGTGACCTCTAGAGTGGTAACAAGGAAATTGACATTGGGGCCCCATTTCCTTGATGTTTGTCAAAATATCATTATATTTTAAAGGGTTCTTCTTCATGACTCTACAAACATTGTCAGCAAGTTTCAGAAAGATTGTGCCAAAATGGGCCATATACCAATCTTTGGCCTGGAACAATAAGAATATCCAGAGATCTTTTCATCTCTGGATTTCAATTTCGGTAAAATGGTATCACCCTTACTTCTTGCAGTACTAGAGCCAGTGGAGGCAAGTGTTTGAAATAACATCGCTACACAACTAGTTTCAACTCATTACCAGACGGAAAAAATAGCCTATGATTTGTCCAATTTGAAATATTGCAGACGACAATTAAAACCATATGCAAATTAAAATTAGGTGCATGATTGTTTGGTAAACAATGTGAGAAAAGAAGAAAATGAGTGTCCTCTATCTCACGGCTTTTTAAAATCCTTTTCCCTTTAGAGTAGTCTTTGCAAAAAATCTAGCCTGGTGGGATAAAGCAAGTGTCTCAGAAAAAAATCTCGTCGGGGTTCAAACTACTGACCTATGGCTTATAATCCGGCTTTTAACATCTACTCTTTCGAAATGCCGCATTGTGTGTGTGTATTTCCGTTTATTTATGGTCGCTATCGTATTACATGCCCATGTGAGCGACGTCCCAAGAAGACGGTTACTGTTACGGGGATAGTGCAAGGATAGAGGACGAAACTGCTGTGAGCTCCATCTGATTCTTTAACGTGTTCGATGGATAACACCCTCACACGGGGCCTCGGTCCGAAAGACAATTCGTTTGTTAGTTGATATGGTCAGCGCAGGGCTCGAACCCGTAATCTTGAGGTTGGAAGGTAAGTGCTCTACCGCAGTAAATGTTTTTAATTATTCTTGAGGAAAAAAAGTAAAATGGAAATGATGAAATGATAAATACCTGTATTCGGGGATTGTCCTACAAAACGTACAGTCCCGGCGATAGTTTGATCTACTCGACAGCCATTGTTTGGTCTACCAGTCCACAGAAAACAGCAGGTTGTACCAAAAAGAGCCCAGAAATAAAGAGAAGTAACCGCAATCGACATGATTGGAACTTTCATTGAACGAGTCGGTTCATATAATTCAGAAACTTGGCAAATTGTTGACTTTATATACAAAATGAAGAACACGTGCTTTCGCTCGCTTTGGTTTTTATGATTCGAACGTTTACGGGTACAAATTAAAAATCTGGTTAAAAACAGTAGTTTTGCTTTTTGTTCGAAACTTTAGGCAACATAAACTCTGCATAAATTGTTTTTACGAAACCACAATGCTGATGCGAATCTCCGTATTTCATGAAATAAATGTTACAGAAGCTAAAATAGTCACGCATTTGGGACGAAACCTTATCATTTTCCAATCCCTGTTTCAAATTAAACCATAACTAGTTAGACAAGAATCAAGTCTGAAAACGAATCTGATCCGAATTGATATGAACAATGACCCCTAAAACTAATAATGTAATGGAAGATTATGTCTCATTAAGGTTTTTTGCTGCATCAAATAAAGCAACACAGGTCATTAACTCATTTGCACACAATATTGCTTTTTGACGCAACTCAAGAAAAATATCTTTTGAAAACATTATGGAAAATGAAGAAATTGCTTGTAACATGTATAACAGGCCTATATTAATCCATTACCAGCCTGCAAAATTTTAGACCGGTCCAATTTAAAGGAGTTAAAGACAATAATTTTCAAGTCTAAGAATTTTTAGATTTTTTTTAACTTTCTGGGTAGAAAACGTTGTAAAAAAATGAAGAAATTGCTTGATATAAGGAATTTCTTCATTTTACATAATGTTTTCCAAAGTCTTTCTCTTGAGGGGCGTCAAAAAGCGTCATTCTGTTGGGTGGATTAATATTAATGCCATAATATTTTCAAGTTCGGAAACCCATTTGAATTCAATGATAGCCTTAAGGGTAGGGCCGTTCACGTTAACTATTTTCCTCAACACCCTGCATTAAAACGCCTCTGAAGAACCATATTGAGGGGAAAAATGCTGAAGTGGAAAAACGCTTGTATCAAACAAATTCTCAATTTCTCATAATGTTTTAAATGCAGATTTACTTTTTTTTCTTTTTGAAATGCATGTTTCACTTGTTTTTTACTGCTTTCTTTTTCAATGACTATGAAATGTTTGCCTGCAACTGCTTTTAATTTAGACCAGTCTATAATTTTGTCGTCAGGTAAAGGGCCAATTAATGAACATTCTGGTGTTAGTTAATGCAATATTTCGCCGATGCGTGAGTAAAATGTCGTCACTACAACTTTATTTAATCTGTAGCTACCACACATTTTACTCCAGCACCGAAGATTTGTCACTTGTTACCAAATTTAATTTATATGCGGAACTCATTATGTTGACAACTCATAATGTTCCATATTGGACGGCTAATATGGCATGGTTTTAACTCTTGTCATATTGATCCCGGAATATTCCTGCTTTGACAGGAGGCATAGACAAAGATCAGCCTGCACATACGAGCAGTCTGATCTTAGTCTGCACCGTCGCGTGTCCTATTTATGCCAGATTTGTCTATAAAATCAAGTTCCAAACCAAATATTGACTCTGACAACCGGACCTACAGTGCCATCAGTCCTTTGATTTGAATGCAATTCTGAACAAGGATTTTATTCGGCATGACAACGGTTGGGACATCCAACCTGCTTAGACGAACCACAGTTTTGTATTTATGAAGTTATCGAATCTCTAGATAGACGTATAGTATCAAGGTGTTAGATATACGCACTTTAACTTTTCACCGTACAATCCCCGATTCCAACGTCCCTGTGATGCTATACGTGAGAAATCATTGTGGTAAAAGAAGGAATTACTTGTAACAAGCAATTGATTATTTTTCCACAATATTCTTTAACTACTTTTTATCGGAGTTCAGTGGGCGGGGCCAGAGATACGTCAATTTCTACTTCTAATTAAGAGATGAAGAGAATATTTTTTGTTCATGGAGGTATGAACCGAAAAAAATAATCACACTGTATGAATACGCGAAGCGGATTCATACATAAGTGTGATTAGTTTTTTGTGTTCATACCTCCATGAAAACAAAAAATATTCTCTTCATTTCTTATAATTTATTAGCATCGCGCGAAAAAAAATTTACAAAGTATGATACTTTTTTGTGTGGGACTATTTTGTGCGGAAGCATACAAAATCGCTGCGTGGTCAAAATTTTGTTCATGGAGTAATGAATAATTTTTTTCGACCAATCAGAACGCTCGTTTTTGATAGACGAAACTAAAAATCAAATTATAAAAGTTTGAAAATGGCACTGTCATAAGGATCATGCTCTACGGATCGAGATTAAGAATCAAGTCCGTTCTCAATACAATTTTGTCTGACATTTGCGCAATCGCAAATTAAGTTTCGTGATGCTGCGCAGAATTGCGTGCTATCAGTCTTTGAAAAGAAAGACAGGTATGACATTTCAGAAACAAAAACGTTGCGATTATGAAATGCATTCTGGAAACACAAAGAAGAATCTACCGCGTTCAGAGTTTTTCAACGAGGGCTGTGATTTGCAGAGATATATTTTTGTGTCCAATAAAAACCCTTGTTATAAAATCATAATTGGACTCGTAAATTAGACTGATGCGTCTGTACGAACCAAGACAGATCAGCAAATGACAAAAAGTGAAATATAATTATGGTGGTCTTTAGTCATATACTGGCCCCTCCAAGCAACGGCTCTTTGGCCTTAAAATACAGATCGTAAGGTTCAAACCACACCAAAATGCCAAAATGATAGACTGGTCGATATTTAAAGAAGATGAAGACGGTGGGAGAATTTTCAGCATCTCTCTATTTTGGGGTAAGAATGATGAAAATGAAGATATTGCTTGTGCGAGGCAATTTCTTAATTTTAATCCTGTTTTTTCAAGTCTTTTCTTGAGATTGTGGGGACCAAGATAATGGATTTGAGGCTGCATATCTTCGCTGGTTACATTTAGTGCCCGCCGTTGGAAAACCACATGAGACATAGCTGTGTAATTACTAACATAGGCACAAGGATGTAAGAGAGAATATAATGGCGACCAGGTTGTATCATAAACCATCGTAAGAGAGGATATAATGGCGATAAGGTTGTATCATAATCCATTATAAGGATAATAATGGCGATCAGGTTGTATCATAATCCATCGTAAGACAGGATATAATGGCGATCAGGTTGTATCATAATCCATTTTAATAAAGATATAATGACGATCAGGTTGTATCATAATCCATCGTAAGACATGATATAATGGCGATCAGGTTGTATCAAAATCCATCGTAAAACAGGATATAATGGCGATCAGGTTGTATCATAATCCATCGTAAGAGAGGATATAATGGCGATAAGGTTGTATCATAATCCATTATAAGGATAATAATGGCGATCAGGTTGTATCATAATCCATCGTAAGACAGGATATAATGGCGATCAGGTTGTATCATAATCCATTTTATTAAAGATATAATGACGATCAGGTTGTATCATAATCCATCATAAGACATGATATAATGGCGATCAGGTTGTATCATAATCCATCGTAAAACAGGATATAATGGCGATCAGGTTGTATCATAATCCATCGTAAGAGAGGATATAATGGCGATAAGTTTGTATCATAATCCATTATAAGGATAATAATGGCGATCAGGTTGTATCATAATCCATCGTAAGACAGGATATAATGGCGATAAGGTTGTATCATAATCCATCGTAAGAGAGGATATAATGGCGATAAGGTTGTATCATAATCCATCGTAAAACAGGATATAATGGCGATCAGGTTGTATCATAATCCATCGTAAGACATGATATAATGGCGATTAGGTTGTATCATAATCCATCGTAAGAGAGGATATAATGGCGATAAGGTTGTATCTTAATCCATCATTTGACATTATATAATGGCAATCAGTTTGTTTATCATAATCCATCGTAAGACAGGATATAATGGCGCTCAGGTTGTACATGTATCATATTCCATTATAAGAAAGATATAATGGCGATCAGGATGTATCATAATCCATCGTAAGACAGGATATAATGGCGATAAGGTTGTTTCATAATCCATCAAGAGAGGGGATACAATTGCGATAAGGTTGTATCATAATCTATCGTGAGAAAGGATATAATAGCGATAAGCTTGTATTATTATCAATCGTAAGACAGGATATAATGGCGATAAGGTTGTATCATAATCCATCGAGAGAGGGGATACAATTGCGATAAGGTTGTATCATAATCTATCGTAAGAAAGGATATAATAGCGATAAGCTTGTATTATTATCAATCGTAAGACAGGATATAATGGTGATAAGGTTGTATCATAATCCATCGTAAGACAGGATAAAATGGCTTTGTTTGTTTGTTTGAATTTGGTTTTACACCGCTTTCAACAATATTTCAGTCATATCCCGGCGGCTGGAGCACCTAACAAAGGATTCCTGGTATTTCATACACCAGTACCACCATCACAACCTTTCCTAGCCCCTAGCTGCTATCCCACATAGGTCTACGATTATCGACCCATTGGTAGGAGACAAATAGTCTGAAAGGATGAGTGCCCCCGACAGGGAGGATATAATGGCGATAAGGTTGTATCATAATCCATCGTAAGAGAGGATATAATGGCCATAAAGTTGTATCATAATCCATCGTAAGACAGGAATAAATGGCGATCAAGTTGCGACAACGTTGTATAATAATCCATCGTAAGACAGGATAAAATTGCTATCAAGTTGTTTCATAATCCATCGTAAGAGAGTTTATAATGGTGATCAAGTTTCATCATAATCCCTTTTAGAGAATATAATATCGATATACCATAATCATTCATAGAGGATATAATGGCGAACAGGTTGTATCATAAATTTAAGCCATCATAAGACAGGATATAAAGGCGATAAGATGTATCATAATCTTTCGTAAGAGATAATACAATTGCGATCAGGTTGTTCATAATCCATCGTAAGAGAGGATATAATGGGGATCAGGTTGTATCATAATTAATCGTAAGAGAGAATATAATGGGGATCAGGTTGTATCATAATCAATCGTTAGAGAGGATATAATGGCGATCAGGTTGTATCATAATCCATCGTAAGACACGATATAATGGCGATAAGGTTGTATCATAATCCACCGAGAGAGGGGATACAATTGCGATCAGGTTGTTTCATAATCCATCGTAAGACAGGATACAATTGCGATCAGTTTGTTTTGTAATCCATCGTAAGAAAGGATATAATAGCGGTAAGGTTGTATCATATCTATCGAAAGAGCGGATATAATGGCGACCAGATTGCATCATATTCCATCGTAAGACAGTATATAATGGCGATTAATTCTAAAACAAGCTCGGCTTAAAATTTTCCCTACATTTCATCGTGTACCATTTGTTCCCCCTACGATTTAGAAATTGATGGATCGCCGCTGCCATTCAGAAATTCTATTGACAAATCAAATCACTTATATAGACCCTAGTTAATTTTGACTGGGATATTCATGTCAAGTATTTTCATTGTTTTGGACGCAGTATGGGACGACAACAAGCCATTCAACTTTTTTCAGCAGGCAAAGCGCTTAAGTTAACAGACAAATTTGAGGTCTTCTCAGAGTTAAACGAGTGCAAACTGCCACTGGAGGCTTAACCACTAAATTCATTGAATGCCTACACCATAAACAGTAGTTCTCTTTTCAGGAATATTGCAAACTCTGTCACTGCTTGTCATGACCACACTTTATACGAATTGTAGACAACTCCTTCAAAAGCATGATGTTCAACTCCTAGTCAATCACGCTTTTGAGGCATCTGAAGAAAATGGCCTTGGAAAACATTGTGGACAATGAAGAAATTGCTTGTTACAAGCACTTTCTTTATTGTCCACAATGTCTTCTACCCTACAAGGCAAAGGTTTGTAAAGTCCATAAGTATGATAAACTTTGACAAAGGAAATTTACTTCACAAAATCATGCTTTGCTAGCTTACAGTACTTTGATTGCTTTATGCAAATGGCCATATATTTTTCAAACTAAAGTTGATTGATATCTCAAGTTCTCAACCATATTGTCATGTCGGAGATTAGTACTGGAGGCCAGGCATCCATCAATTTTCAAGATAAGTAGTGCACATTAGGTTTTAAGCAGCAGAATTGAATATTGAGGTTGTATTGTTGTGATCTTGACATGAAACCGCGGTTATCTGCACCTATATATATATATATATATATATATATATATATATATATATATATAAATATTTAAAATTGTTTGTTTGTTTGAATTGGGTTTTACGCCGCTTTCAGCAATCTTTCAGTTATATCGCGGCGGCTTGAGTACCTAACAATGGAATCCTGGTATTTCTCACACCAGTACTATCATTACATCCTTTCCTAGCCTCCAGCTGCTATCCCACATAGGACTATGATTATCGACCCATTGGTGAGAGACAAATAGTCGGAAAGGGTGAGTGCCGCCGTCTTCAAAATTGTCCAAGCACTTATTCCATACAGACCCAAACCAAGTTCTGATGCTACCCAGCAAGCACATGAATAAGTGAACCTAGCCGTGATATAAGTGACAGATTGTTCGAAGCAGTGTTAGGACCCATTCAGTAAATCAATTGACCAATCAGGACTGTCAATCAAGGAATATATCATCCAATCAATTCATTCATTTGACCCCGAATTAAGGTTTGAACTCCGACATTGCAAACCTATTGGGTGAAAGATTTTTGTTGCTTTGGCGACTTAAACGTCGTACCTACAGCTTATTAAAGCTATAGTTACGAGGTTTAGGTCACCAACCAACTATACTACCTTTTTGGTTCATACTACTGGCTATAAATTTTTCAACATAATGCCATTTAAAACCAAAGCGGGACTTCCTGTCGGAGGCAATGGGCGGGACAAACATGTAGGATTTCTAAGTCTGAAGAGATAAGCATCTTCAAGCTCAAAGGTAAAAAAGAATGAGAGTTAATTTTAAAACCCATTACCTGAAGACCTGACTAGTCCAAATTCGAAGATTATCCTGTTTAGCAAAATTTAATTTGAAAAATAAGCATTCAGTAGGGTAGAAAACATTGTGGAAAAAGAAAAAAAATGCTTTTCAAAAGAAATTTCTTCTTTTTCCACAATGTTTTCTTCAGTATAAAATCACTAGGATGTATAAGCCAGGGAATGAACAGGAAAGGGTTCAGGTGAAAAATCTTAAATTTTGTTTTACCTGTTGAGGTAAACACAATTGTGAATAATTAAGAAATTTCCTGTAACAAGCAATTTCTTCACTTTCCACAATGCTTTCTAAACACTTTTTTTGGGGGGGGTCGTAAAAAAAATTGGATTGTGTGGGAATGGGTTAATAAGCTTTATAAACAGAACAAGAATATCAAAACGAAAGATATATTTTCCAAGTAAAATATGTAGAAGAAAACATCTTGATAAAGTAAATACAGAGTGTATATAAGATGGAGAGGTTAGCAAAATATAGTTGTTTTTACAAAAGCCATGCAACTGATAAAGCAATGCGGTTTTTCTAAAGAAGGCACATACATTCATACCATAACGGCCCGCGCAGGAGTGAATGACAGCTGTACATTGCCTTAGATTCAGTGTGTGACATTTGTGATAATTTCACATATGAGCATAGTAAAGATTCCGATCAGCCTGTGCATCTGAACAATCTGATCAAAGTCATTACGATGCATTCTGTATTATTTTGTAAATATAGGTTTCTTAGATGGCAAGAATTCTATATGTTTTTTGTGCTCAGTTTTTGTTTCCTCGTTTCAATAGGATTTAACACCTTTTTTAACAGTATTTCAGTCATATTACAATGGCTGGGGCACCTAACCGTGAAATCTAAGTATTTCTCACACCAGTGCTTCCACTAAATCCAAGGCTCTAGCTGCACATCCCACTAAGTTTATAATTATCCACCTATTGGTAGGACTCAGTTTTTGTGCTTCACGCACATAAGAAATTGTTGGAAATGTCAAACGAAGGCTCCTTTGTTATTTTCACAACCAGAGACTATTTTACTTAGATTTCATCAACTTGAAATCGTTGCCTGCAACTTCTTTCAATTTGGACAAGTCTAAAAATTTGTTGTCTGGTAATGGGTAACACAATAAAAAAAACCCATTTGAACACATATAGTATAAATGAGATATCACCATTGTAGTCATTTCTTTAAATAACTTTCATCTATCTCTTCCTTTAACAAATTTCAACACAATCTTGCTTTTTGAAACCCCCAAGAATAGAAACTTGTGAAAAACATTGAGAAAAATGAAGCAATTTCTTCATTATCCACATTATTTAACTCCACAAAAGTCTAAAGAAATTTAATTTCCATCATCTATAGATTTTCATCCGCAACATCTTTGATTTGAGACCAGTCTAAAATTTCATCAGCTAATAATGAAAGTGATAACAAAGGAACAAAGTGGTCCTGAAGCATTCACCTGAGAAATACTGAATTTTTACAATACACCGTGGAAATGAAGGCAGACAGACGACCCCTGAATGATCACAAAAGCTATACATAATCATGGTGTGTTTATATTTAAAATCGCAAAAGACTAAATAAATCAAATTTCCATCAACTATAGATTTTCCTCTGCAATATCTTTGATTTTAGACCAGTCTAAAATTTTGACAGCTTATAATGAAAGTTAGAACAAAGGAACAAAGTGGTCCTGAAGCATTCATCTGAGAAATGGTAGAGTGGTAATACTGAATTTTTACAATGCACCATGGAAATCAGGGCAGACAGACGATAGCTAAATGATCACAAAAGCTATACATAATCATGGTGTGTTTATATTCAACATTGCAAAAGACTAAAGAAATTAAATTTTTACCAACTACAATGTATAGATTTTCGTCTGCACTATCTATGATTTTAGACCAGTCTTAGATTTTGTCAGCTGGTAATGAAGCGATAACAAAGGAACAACATGGTCCTGAAGCATTCACCTGAGAAATACTGAATTTTTACAATACACCATGGAAATGTGGGCAGACAGACAACTGCTGAATGATCACAAAAGCTATACATAATCATGGTGTGCTTATATGAGCTAACAAGAGTGCCAGTCACAATATAGGCCGCCACTTTGCTGGTGTTTCATGAAAATAATTGTAGACACTACTTATTTTGACAGAGCCAAATTCAAAACATTTGCAGACTACCTTTTTAAATTGTCAAGTTCAAACTGTTTGTTATGATTGATTGATTGAATGGGCCAAGAAACTAAGTGTCAAGGTGTATAACTCTTGCAAAAATCAATGAACCATAAAGTCCTTGATCCATGTACACCTACAAGTTATGGTGATGACATTGACCAAATTTCATTTAAATCAAGACAAAAAGTAAGGAGGAGTTGCATTCACAAGGCTGCAATTTCAATAAGCCCCAGATACTAAGTTTTAAAGGGGCATAACTGAGGCAAAAATCAATGAACCATAAAATTCTTACTTCATGCACATCTACCAATTAAGGTGATAACATCCACCAAGTTTCATTTAGATCCAGCCTAAAACTTAGGAGGAGTTGCATTCACAAGGCTGCAATTTCAATAAGCCCCAGATACTAAGTTTTCAGGGGGCAAAACTGAGGCAAAAATCAATGAACCATAAAATTCTTACTTCATGCACATCTACCAATTAAGGTGATAACATTGACCAAGTTTCATTTAGATCCAGCCAGAAACTTAGGAGGAGTTGCATTCACAAGGCTGAAATTTCAATAAGCCGCAGAGACTAAGTTTAAAGGGGGCATAACTGAGGCAAAAATAAATAAACTATAAAATCCTTACTTCATGCACATCTACCAGTTAAGGTGATAACAATAACCAAGTTTCATGAAGATCCGTCCAAAAACTTAGGAGAAGTTGGGCTCACAAAAAAAGTGGACCTACGTACAGACAGACGGATGGACGGATGGACAGACGGAGAAGATGACGCTAATATAGGACTGCCTCCGGCAGCATATAAAATCAATGAACCATAAAATCCTTACTTCATGCACATCTACCAATTAGGCGATAACATTGACCAAGTTTCATAAAGATCCAGCCAGAAACTTAGGAGGAGTTGCGCTCACGAAAAAAGTGGACGTGCGTAGGTACGTACGGACGGACAGACGGAGAAGATGACGCCAATATACGACCGCCTCTGGCGGGGTATAAAAAGTAAACAATTAAGACAAATGCAATTTTGGCAAGGCTTAACCTTATCCCGTTTTGCAAAATTTTAGACCAATCCAAAATCAGTTGATTTAATTTGAAAAATAACCATGAAATAGGATAGAAAATATTTTGGAAAATGAAGAAAGTGCTTGTTACAAGCAATTTCTTCTTTTTCCTTAATGTTTTCTCTATCATAAAATCACATGGATGTTAAAAACCAGTGACTGAATAGGAAAGGCTTAAGTAATATACAACATAATGACTAGAACACATTCACCGAAAATACAATACTGGTATCAAAAATACAAGAGTCTTTGTTCAACATTTCCTTTCATTTCACATGTGTACATAGCGCAGACACAGAGCTGCCTGGACATCGACTTTGCGCATGTAGAATATTGGCTTATCATCAACAGATACTTTGAAACTATCTATAGAGTCTTTAATTGCAGTTTAGATTCTGATAAGACCGTGCAGATGCAATGGCTGATCTGAATCTTTGCCTGGTACAAAAATTAAATTTTTGGAAATGTATACAAAGGCTCACATTTGTAATCTGTCACAAAAAAGACCATTTCTTAACTCTTACTCATTACAAGATAGCAAAAATTTAGAAAAATCCAAATTCAAAGTTGTTACAGATGACAGTTTTATATTGATAGAATTCTAAGTACATCTGTTTTTCTGGGAAGAAAGCAATGTGGGAAAGAAAAAATTCATGCACTGTTTACCTTTTTATGTTCAAAAGGGTCATAAAAAACGGGATTCTGTGGGAATTGGTTAGGTATGAAAAAGTAAAGACCCCTTTCAGATTTTGTAGGGTCCATGACTTTTGGCAGAACTGGCCTTCTATTTTTCTCTATGTTCATTTTTCAAATATCAACCCTGGGTGACTTTTGCTGGTTCCGATTTCTTTTTTCACAAAATTATTTTTTCAATTTCTATGTGGTCCCTTTTTCTGTGAAGGATTGAGTTAACATTACAATAAGTATGCTGGTGTTTTTTTTATGAGAAAAATATGGACTTTTGAGCCTGGCAATTAACCCATTACCAATCAACAAAACTTTAGACTGGAAAGTAGTTTTTTCACTAGCCACAATACTCTCAAAACAAGATGCCCCCAAAATAGGAATTCTTTAGAAACGGGTGATTTTTATTGTTTTTTTCCATTGTTTTAGGGAAAAGGCTTAAAATTTTGACCTTGATGAAATAACCTTCCCCAGTTGCGCCTTGTTGAAACCTACCCACATACCAAATATTAGCATTGTAACTTAATCAGGGTTGAAGTTATAGGAAAATGTTTAGTTGGCAGGTTAAGGTTTGCAGACAGACAGATGGACGGACGGACAGACAGACAGACAGACATGGTAAAGCAATATGCCCCCGATCTTATCTAGACGGGGTCATAAAAATCATGAATTAAAAATTCTCATCTGCAGCATTTAGAGTAATCTAAAATAGTGTTGTCTGGAATTTTTTTTTCAGATCTAACCCATATATATCAACAGAATTCTTCCTCTGACTGGTGTGTTAATGGAATGTTATCAAGAGATGAGTCCACTTCATCTAGTAACCATGGTGACTCCTCTATAACAAGGGAGATCAATCTGTCTAGATACCATTTCTGTTTACTTGCCTCCTTAACAATGTCCTTCAGTGAATCAACTATCTGTTCCTAGAAAAAAAGAATGGTAATATTAACCCTTGTCATGCTGAACCCCGGAATATTCCGGTTTTGGCAGGAGGTGTAGACTAAGATCAGACTGCACTTATGTGCAGGCTGATCTTAGTCTACACCTCCTGCTTGTACTTTTCCTGCCAGAGTTGTTTATGAAGTTGATTTCTAAAAGAAATATTGATTTTTGAACAAAAAGTTCTATCGGTGCTTTCAGCCCTTTGATTTGACAGCATTTCAGTAAGGTAATTTATACAGCATGACAAGGGTTAAGGGGGAATAGTCATTCACTAAATGGGGGTTGTCTGACACTTTCTATTCCTAGAGAAAGAGGATGAAGGAATTAAAGGGGAATAATTGTTCACTCAGGTGGAGGTGACTTTTAAAAATAGTCTTGCAAACTCAACCAATCCCTATTAACCCATTCCCACTCATTGACGCCTTTAGCCCCCAAGAAAAAAAAGCTTTGGAAAAAATTGTGGAAAATAAAGAAACTGCTAATAACAAGCAATTTCTTCATTATCTACAATGTTTTCTGACCAGAATGTTAAAAATCTAAAATTTCATAAACTTTAAATTGTTGGCTGCAACTCCTTTCAATTTGGACCAGTCTGAAATCTTGTTGTGTGGGAATGGATTAGTATCTACAAATGTTCAATACAAAAGCTATAAAAGATGATGTAGTTTGTGACAAAATCAAGGTAAAATATCCCCTTTTGACATATTTTTCCTTGACCCATTTCCACATGGTAAGATTTTAGACTGGTCCAAATTCAAAGAAATAGACATTTTAAAAATCATGAAACTTTGAAACTTTTTTTTTTTGTTTTTGTCTTTTTGGTAGAAAAAAGTTGTGGGAAATGAAGAAATTGCTTGTTACAAGCAATTTCTTTATTTTCCACAATGTTTTCCCAACCTTCTGTTCTTGAGGTGCGTCAGTAAGCGTCATTGTGTAGGATTGGGTTGAAATGAAAAATTATATGGTAATATGTTAGGTTATGTCTTTTAACCCGTTACCACACAATGACGTATTCTGACACCCTATCTTGGAAAATTTTGTGAAAATAGAAGTTGTTTTCAACATGCAATTTCTCCTTTTCTCTCAATGTTTCTTACCCAACTTGGAGCTTTTTTCCAATTTTAAGGCAGTTTGAAATGCTGTCTGCAACTTCCTTTGATTGCATCCAGTCTAAAATTTTGTTGTTTTGGAATGAGGGACATTCTTGGGTTATCTCTCTTGAATACTCTTAAGAAATACATTGGTCCCTATCAGTGTTTTACTTGGACTTTATCCTAGGTTTCTTTGCACTGTATGGTTTTAAGATAAGCTGTATAATGCAAACTTTAGAGCTGGAAAATTCGATCCATCTTGAAAATACATTTCTATGTTATTTCTGAACCATAAACTAACACCATCGAGAGATTTATACTTTTAATAAAACTAGAACAGGCAAATAAAAAATCGCAACTTCCTCATACTGAACAGGGATAAAAACAAAAGCGAAAGGACCAATGTACATTTTGGCACACCTCTTATTTAATGGTCACAGGACAAAGGGAAGATAACACAGGAATGTCCCTCATTAGATACAATATTTTTTTAATGCTCAACTATTTCCCTGACCATTACACTGGTTTCATAACATTGCTTAGGGAAGTACAAAAGTTATTGTGTGATAAGGGTTAACCCATTACCACATAATGCCACTTTTTGACATCCTGAAGTGATATGATCATGGAAAAACTTTGTGGAAAAAGGAGAAACTGCTTGTAACACTCAATTTCACCTTTTCTCACATGTTTTTCTACCCTACTGGGCACTTTTTTCCATTCTTAACCCAGTTAGAAATGTTCTTTGCAACTTCTCTTCATTTAGACCTGTCTAAAAATTTTAACCCATTGCTTTAACCAATTCCCACACAGTGATGCTGTTTGACACCCCTAAATAAAAACAACCGGGAAAACATTGTGTAATATAAAGAAATTGCTTGTAACAAGCAATTTCTTCATTTTAAACAATGTGTTCTATCCAGAAAGTTGAAAAAATCTAAAATTTGATAAACTTTCAATTGTCGTCTGCAACTCCTTTCAATTTGGACCAGTCTAAAATTTTGTTGTTGTGTTATGGGTTTTTTATACATGATTGTTACACGATGAATTGATCAACTTACTCTAGAAGACTGTTCCACACTCAGAGAATGCATGGTCATATTGTAATACTCTTGGCCACCCACACTTTCTTTGGAATCTGAAACGGAAATGATCAAAGAAATTGATTTAACCCATTCCAACACAATCTGTTTTTTTATGCCTCCACCCCCACAAGAAAAAAAGCTTTGGAAAACATGTTGGAAAATGAAGATATTGCTTGTAATATTTTTTTTTCATTATCAATGTTTTTTACCCTAAAAGTCAAAGGTTTTTATATTTCCAGCCACTTGAATCTGTTGTCTGCAACTTCTTTCAATTTTTACCAGTCTGAAATTTTGTAGGGTGGTAATGTGAAAATCTTATCTAAACAGACCTCTGTGAAATTCTGAAATAAAAAAAAATGTTTGAATCTGCAACTCCTTTCAATGTGGACAAGTCTAAAATTTTGCCATCAGGTAGTGGGTTAAGGAAAGACACCATAGTTGACAATGAAGAAATTACTTTCTACATGCAATGTCTTCATTTTCCACAATTCTATTTTTTGGGGGTTTTGTTGTTGAGTTGTGAAAAAGCACGATTGAATGGGAATTGGTTTAATAGGGAAGTGTGAAAGAATACCTATTTATCAACTGGTAATCAGATTAAGGATGTATTACACAGACAGACTGACAGACATAGAGGCAAGTGCTGCCTGTGAGCTACCAAAATTTTCTTTTGGGAGAAATAAATATCTGTCTCTCTCTCTTACATACTTTGTCAGTCTTTTTAAATTTCAAATCTATCTGTATGTCTGTCTCTACCCTTCTCTCCTTCTGAATTTCTCTCTCCGTGCCTTCTCCATCCCCCTTTCTCTCTCTCTCTTGTGCACTCTCTCTCTCTCTCCCACCTCCATTGCCAGACAATCAAAATTTCAGACTGGTCCATATTGAAAGAAGTCGCAGATTCAGACAACAGTTCTTAATTGAAGTATTTCAAATATCTTTGTCTTTTTGAAAAGTAAACATTATGGATAATGAAGAAATTGCTCGTAACTTGCTTGTAACAAGCAATTTCTTCAATTCAACAATGTTTTTCAAAGCCTTTTCTTGAGGAGGTGTATGAAAACTTTCTTGTAAGGGAATGGGTTAAGTTTGATTTGATTTGAATTGGGTTTTACGCCGCTTTCAACAATCTTTCAGTTATATCGCGGCGGCTGGAGCACCTAACAATGGAATCCTGGTATTTCTCACACCAGTACTACCATTACATCCTTTCCTAGCCTCCAGCTGCTATCCCACATAGGTCTACGATTATCAACCCATTGGTGAGAGACAAATAGTCGGAAAGGATGAGTGCTGCCGTCGGGGTTCGAACCCGGGACCTCTAGATTGACAGTCCGACGCGCTACCAACTGCGCTCTGACGGCGGCTCGGAATGGGTTAAGAACATAAGTTTAGTACATTAATGTACATGTAACTTCAGAGTCAGCACCTCAAAATATCATTTTCAAAAGCAAAATTTCGGAACAAAGATATTTTTTTTTTTCCTTTTTGTCTGTAATGTTCCTGAATGTAGAAACCTTCTTATAAATACATATTTACCACTCCTTCCTGGACTTAATATATGCTGTATCTTAGACAAAAAATTTAATTTGTATGAAAATCCTATAGGCCAAATAGAAAATAGAATCATTATATCATATATTAATGAAAATAATGTGAGGAGTAGCACAGCAGTGGCAGGCATGATAACATTTCATGACAAACTTCTGAAGGAATAATGGCAGACAGTGAAATATCATCCTCAAGCCATTTGTCAAAAATGTTGTATGAAAATTGCAATCTTATTTTCTAAAAGATTCATATTCATTATGGTTTTATTCTTTTGGATTTTCTGGCACGAACATTTATTTTTGTATCAAACAAAGATGTCATTTGTTTCTTCTTTAAGAATAATTGTTGCTATGTGTTTATTCTTTTGATATTCATAATGAGAATGATTTTTATATACCTCCTTATACTACCAACCTTATTCATGCATCTTTCATGCACAAAAATTATTTAGCACTTCAAATTGATGCAGCTTGCCACTCCCACAGACCTCTATCAAGAGAGTTTGATGAGATATCAAAATTGAACCTACCGGGTATTACCAGACGGCAACATTTAAGACTGATCCAAATTGAAAGGAGTTGCAGACAACAATTGAAAGTTTATTAAGTTATAGAATTTTTCAACTTTTTGGGTAGAAATCATTGTGGAAATGAGGAACTTGCTTGTAATAAGCAATTTCTTCATTTTCCATAATGGTAACCCAATGGCTTTTCTCAAGAGGCATCAAAATGTATCACTGTGTGGGAATGGGTTAATGACATTAGCTCGCAAAATATATGGTTTGGAAAATAAAACAAGAGGACCATGATGGTCCTATATCGCTCCCCTGAGTATGATGGCTCAAGGCGTAATGATATAATATACAAAATAGCAAAACCCTACACCTAATCATTCTGGAGGAGAAGAATTTTCTTCTTTAATCCTAGGTAAATAGAAGAACCAACCATATTGAGCCAATTCCAAGAGTGCGGTAATTCTTTGAAGTACTTAAGTATAGGATCAATAGGCATTAATACATATCAGATATCAAAGTTCTAGGCCTAATGGTTTAGAATGAAAACATTTTCTATGATATCCTTAATAACTCCTTTCTGGGATTGAACAGAAAAGGGCTTATTTTCAGGATACAGTAATTCTATGAAGTATTGCCGTAGAGGGTCAATAGGTATTATTACACACTAACTATTAAAGCCCTTGACCTAATGGTTTGGGAGAAGAAGATTTTTAAAGATTTCCTTATTTATTTCTATGTAAAATCAGGGATCAAAGAGAAAAAGGATAATTTCAGAGTATGGTAATTCTATGAAGTACATGTATTTTGAGAGGGTCAATAGATGATGATTTATACATAATATCAAAGCTCTAGGGCTTATGATTTGGGAGAAGAAGATTTTTTAAGATTTCCTTCTTTTATTCTTTGTAAAATCAGAGATCACCCAGAAAAGGGCTAATTTTCAGAATACAGTAATTCTTTGAAGTATTTTGAAAGAGGGTCAATAGATGATGATTTGTACCAAATATCAAAGCTCAAGGCCTTATGGTTTGGGAGAAGAAGATTTTTAAAGATTTCCTTCTTATTTCTATGTAAAATCAGGGATCGCACAGAAAAGGGCTAATTTTCAGAATATGGTAATTCTTTGAAGTGTTTTGGTAGAGGGTCAATAGATGATGATGTATACCTAATATGAAAGCTCTAGGCCTTATGGTTTGGGAGAAGAAGATTTTTAAAGATTTCCTTCTTTTTTATTTCTATTTAAATCAGGGATCCCACAGAAAAGGGCTAATTTTCAGAATATGGTTATTCTTTGAAGTATTTTGGTAAAGGGTCCATAGATGATGATTTGTACCAAATATCAAAGCTCTAGGCCTTACCCCTTGGGAGGAGAAGATTTTTTAAGTTTTTACACTCCGTTGCCATGGCAACCAGAGTTCTTCATGGATTTCAATTCTTTGAAGTATTTTGAAAGAGCATGACATAAGGATCATTTCTGTGAAGTTTTATTAAAATTCCATGGTTAGATTAGGAGGAGAAGATTTTTTTGTAATTGTGAACGGACTGACGGACTGACGACGGACGATGACCAATCACAATAGCTCACCCAGAGCAATTCGTGCTCTGGTGAGCCAACAAAAAGCAAATCCTTGGTTTGCAATCTAAATTAAGTTAAGTTTATTTTCTAGTCTGTTTGCAAACCAAAGTTGGCTCAATGGCTTTACAATATTTAATCTATGATCATCGAATTCTAAGTCGGCTGTTAAAAATAGCAGTAGTGTAGCCACAGCACATTGGTTTATAACCCTCACATGTACCCATTTATACACCTGGGTGAAGAGGAGCAACATCCGGTCTTATGGCACTAGTGGGATTTGAACCTGGGACCCTCTGATCCAGAGTCCTGCATTTTACAATTTAAGACATGAAGAGAATATTTTTTAGTTTCATGGAGGTATGAACCCAAAAACTTAATTACACCGTATGAATACGCGAAGCAGATTCATGCATAAGTGTGATTAGGATTTTGGTTCATACCTCCATGAAAACAGAAAGCATTCTCTTCATGTCTTATAATTTAATAACATTGAGCGAAAAAAAGCAAAAACTTTACAATTTTTTTTATACTTTTTTGTATGGGACTATATTGTGCAGAATCATTTAAAATAGCTGGGGGCTCAAGATTTTGTTCATGGAGATATGAATATTTTTTTTTTCGACCAACCAGAATCCCCATTTTTGAAAGACAAAACTAAAGATAACATTATTACATCATGGACTCCATAAGGCCATAACAACAACCTGACTGAGCAGTGGTAAAGGCGTTTAACCCACAACAAGACGACAAAATTTTACACTTGTTCTAATTCAATAATGTTTAAGAAGCCAATTTAAATCTGATAAAATTGTTAATATTGTTCATCCTTTGAAGTAGAAAATATTGTGGACAAGTTGTCAAAATGTCACAAGATATACCTGTCACACTGCTTGATGCTAGCAAGCAATTTCTTCATTTTCCACAATGTTAACCAAGGCTTTTTTTATTGCAGGCGTTTAAAAGTTTCATTGTGTAGGATGAGTTAACCCATTTGCACACAGTGACAGTTTTGGATGCCCCTCAAGAACTAGAGGCGTTTGAGCTCCTGATTAACTCCACCAGCCTGAATTTACTGATCATTTCTGAGAAGTTTGGTTAAAAACCATCCTGCAGTTTGTAAGAGTAAGATTTTCAAAATCTAACTATATACCATACATGGCCACAAGGATCATTCTAGTGAGTTTGGTTCAAATTCATCTAATGTTTTCTGAAAATATCAAAATTCTTCGAACAAATCTGATAAAGAGTTGACCGAGGATCAATTCAGTGAAATTTGGTTGAAATTCATCAATTGGTTTCTTAGAAAAAGATTTTTGAAGATTTCACCTTATATGGAATAAGCCCAGCCCATTTAAACCATGTTTTCAACTGAGCTTAATTGTTTAAAGGAATCTGATAAAGAGTAACCCAATGAACATTCCTGTAAAATTTAGTTGAAATTCTAAGAGGAAGATTTTTAAAGATTTCACCATACATGGAAATAAGCCCCACCCATTAAGGCCACGTTTTTCTTCCTATCAAAATTCTTTGAAGGAATCTGATAAAAGGCCACCCAAAGATCATTCCTCTAAAATTTGATTGAAATGCATCATTTGGTTTCTGAGAAGAAGATTTTTGAAGGTTTCACCATATATGGAAATTGTCCCTGCCCATTAAAGCCATGTTTTTCATCCGATCAAAATTCTTTGAAGGAATCTGATAAAGGGTCACAAAAGGATCAATTCTGTTAAATTTTGTTGAAATCTGTTCAATACTTTTTAGGAGAAGATTTTTAAAGTTAAAGTTTACAGACGGAAGGACGCACAGTCGCATGCACTCACACATGGACGCACGACTGACACAATGCCATGACAATAGCTCACTGGCTTTCAGCCAGTGGAGCTAAAAATAATTGGTAAAACATTGTGTAAAATGAAGAAATTGCTTGTTTTCTACCCAGAAAGTTAAAAAATCTAAAATTTCATAAACTTTAAAATGTCGTCTGCAACTCCTTTCAATTTAGACCAGTCTAAAATTTTGCCATCTAGTACATGTAATTGGTTAAGTGACCAAATCAAAAACTATTTGATGTAAATGTCAAGGGTCAATATTTACTTCTATCCTAAATGATTACTTGTAATTTAATTGGTTAATATAATATTTTCTAAAAGCTACAGCATGTCAATTGAAAGATGCTGCTAGCACTATTTAAAAGTTGGTTTCAATATATTCCCAATTGTTTTTCTGTCCAAAAAGTTTCACTGTGTGGAATTTGGTTAACAATAACACTTTTAAAAACCCCTCAATGTGAAAGCTTTGGAAAACATTTTGGAAAATGAAGAAGTTGCTTGTTACAAGCAATTTCTTCATTATCCACAATGTTTTCCACCCTAAAAGACAATAATTCTAATGGTTTCACAAACTTTAAATTCTGGTCTGCAAACTTCTTTGACTTTGGACCAGTCTCAATTTTTGCCGAATGAGACTGGGTTATTACAAAATATGAGCACTTCTATTCTCAAGTAGTTTTAAAGTCACTTGGAATAGTTAAGTTGAAGGGGTAATTTTTCATCTTTATTTTTGCAATAAGGGTTAGCAACTTGACCTTGACCTCAGTCATAAGGTGCCTACTGACAGAGGCTACCAGCATACCAACTATGAGCATTGTTACATGGATATGTTAAGTTGAGGTAATTTTTCATTACATGATTTAGAAGAAGGTTAAGATTTGACCTTGACCTTCATAACAGCAGGAATGGCAATAATTGATGGCCTTAAACAAAAGCTACTGGATAAGAGTAATGTGGCTGAAAAAAAATGAAGTCACACAGAAACATTTAGGTTCAAGACAGAAAGACGGGCAGTCAGATGGACAACAGTGTAAATATATGCCCAAATGTATCTATGCTGAGAAATAAAAACTGCGGATGTAAAGAAAAGTCCATTTCAGTAAATGATTCAAATTTATGTTAAATCAAGTAGAAGTTGGCTTAAACAGAACCAGTGACAATCATGTACTTACTTTTTAATCGAACCTTTCCTCTTGTCTCTTTTAATTTCTCAATTGCCTTGTCTCTGGAAAGTTCAAGGTCATGCATTCTAGCTTCCTAAATGAAAGAAAAAAAGATATAGCAATATATTTTGTATAGGAGAATTTCATTCAGGACCCTTTTCCATGCTTTTGGAAAGTTTTTTTCAAACAGTAGAAGAAAAATTTCTAGCAATCATTAAATAATTCTGTGAAAGTTGGATTATTCTTTTTATATTGTGAAGTTTTAACCCTTGAACTCAGAATATTCCTGTTTTGGCAGGAGGTAGAGACAAAGATCAGCCTGCACTGATGTATAAAGTATGGTATGATCTTGGTCTACACCTCGTGTTTTTCCCCTTTAAGCCAGAGTTGTTTAAATAATCAATTTTCAAAGGAAATATTGACCATCATTAACACTTCCCAGAGCTGTCAGTCCTTTGATTTGAAAGCAAATCTGTATAGAATTTTAATTCAGCAGGACAAGGTTTTAAATAACAAGAATACATTGTGAGTCCTCTTCAAGAAATCTAGAAAATCATGAGGAAAAGGAGTAAGACTAATGCAATAAGGCGCATATACCATATGTCATTACAATAAAAATTTCTTACTCATCCTTAGATGGCTCTGCAAACAACAGTGTTTCCGGAGGAGAATTTGATACTAGCAATTAATTTCAATTTCACCACATTCTTTACTATAATATTTGATCAAGAAACTCAAAAAATGGTGACTGTGATATTGAAGTAAAAAGTAACCAAGACGTAAATGCAACGGATAGTTTTCATATATTAACAAATCAAAGAATTAATTGACCAACCAAATAATTTACTTATACTCCAAGTGAACTTTAAATTCCAACATTGACCGACATTTATCTGCAGCATTTTTGTTGGTTTTGTGACTTAAATGGCATAACTACAGCTTGTCCAAAATGTAGCTTACAATACTTAGGTCACAAACCAAACATTTTACTTTTTGTTACATGCTAGTGTCCATAAATTTTGCAAAATAACACTGTTTCACCCTTTATATAAAAAAAAACTATCTTGTCAGAGTCAGTGAGTATGGGCAGCAAAGTCATTTGGTTTGGGCAAGTGATTCATCAATTGTTGACTGAAATTTCTGCGAGTTTGTTCTTGCCAAAAATGTTATTGCATAAAATTAAGACAAGTCTTACGAAAAGATTCCAGTCTACCAACCTTATCTTCCACCTCTAGCTGTAACTTTTCAATTTCTTTCTGCTGCTGGATAACTTTTTCTTCTAGTTTCTTGTTCTGTTCCTACAAGATATTCATAACGGACAACTTCAAAGTTTTGACCAGTTGACTAATCGATGGCCCAACAATTAACTACTTTGGCCCCAACCACTGTCTAGAACAGAAAGTCTTGCTTCGATTTCAAACGTAGTTATTTTGCAAAGTTTATGGCAAGTTACAATAAAAAAAAAGGTAGATTAGTTGGTTTGCAACCTAAAAGTTGTAAATACAGCTTGAAAAAGCTGTAGTTACAAATAAGTTGCCAAACCAACAAAAATGATTTCCCAAAATGGAGACCAATGCCGGAGATCAAACTGAACTTCCAATCTAAATGAATGTTTCATTGGTCGACTGATTGATTGATTGACAGCTGCGATTTATCAATTACCAAATGACAACTTTTGAGACTGGTTCATATTCAAATAAGTTGCAGATGACAGCTACAATTTGATATTTACCAAATATCTCTGTCCTTCCTGCTATTCAACAATGTGGAAAATGCAGAAATTACTTGTAACAAGCAACTTTAATTTTCCATATTATTTTCTTGAACTCTTTTCTTTTGGGTTTTAGAGAAGGGTTTGTGTTGGAATGGTATAATACAATCCTCTTTTTCCCCCCTCCCCCCCACCCCTCCCCCCCAAGAAAAAAAACAACAACAATGCTTAGGAAAACATTGTGGACATTTGGTTTCTTCATTATCCACAATGTTTTTATCCACAGAAGAAAAAGGAGATTTTCTTGACTATGTAAAATAATGACAGTTCTACCCAAACACTTGTTCATTATTAAAGAATTCCAAACATAACTAACCTTAGGGTTAATATTTTGTGTTTGGTAGATAACTAACCTTAGGGTTAATATTTTGTGTTTGGTAGATTTTCTTGACTATGTAAAATAATGACAGTTCTACCCAAACACTTGTTCATTATTAAAGAATTGAGACAAAGGGTTAATGCATATTGTACAACTTGAAACTAATTGATACCTGAATATACATTGAGTTTCTGAATGATTCTGTTTGAGTAGGGGAGTGGCTGGAAGACTCTGAATGGGGTAAAGACACTTCATTGGGAAGGTCAGAATCGCGCATTTCAACCAATAGAGAATGCAGTTTGTTCCACTTCTCATCTTCAAACATGGCCGTCTTGTCACCTGATGGTCTGTGTTGAAAATGGTTCAATTTTTTTTAGTTTCACAGTATTAACCATTGTCATGCTGAACCCGAATATTCTGGTTTGGGCAGGAGGTATAGACAAAGATCAGCCTGCACACAAGTGCAGTCTGATCTTGGTCTACATCTCCTGCTTGTACTTTTCCTGCCAGAAAAGGTATGAATATTGAATTCCCAAAGAAATATTGATTATTGAACAAGTACTATCAGTGCTCAAAGCCCTTTGATTTAATGCAATTCATATAAGGGATTTTATACAGCATGACAAGGCTTAAGAAATAACAATGACCATTCCCACACAATCCCTGCATTTTTATAAGCTTTAATAGGAAGCTTATAAAAATGTAGATAAAAAGAAATTGCTTATAACATAGAAAAGAGGACAATATGTTCAGTTTAATTTTAAGATTAATTCAAATTTGCATTTTAATTTCTAATTTGATAAGTAAAAATTGTCATTTGCAAAGCCTTTGAATTTGGATCAGTCTAAAATCGGTCTAAAATCATATTGAAATTGGTTCACCCTTTACTGTTTTTTTTAAATTTTAGACTGGTCCAAATTGAAACAGGTTGCAGATGACAATAGAAATTGTATGTAATTAGAAATGAAACCATCCTATATGGTAGAAAATTTTGTTGGAAAAAGAGAAACTGCTTGCTTCAAGCAATTTCTTCTTTTTCCACCTTATTTTCTCAAGTATAAAATGACAGCGATGTAAAATCCCAGGTTTGTACACAAAAGGATCAAAGTACCTTGAAAAAAGACATTGCAGTGAAGGATATTTTTGATACTCACAGTAAAAGTTTTAAGCATTTCAATTAGCCAGTTATCTCCTTAACTACAATCAATATTCTGTCAATATTCTATCATTTCTAATAAACACCCTTTAACCCTTTGCTAGACACCAACATTTTCGAATGATCCAAGGCAGGGCTCTGGAAATTTGGAAATCTAAATTGGTGCAGGACTTTGCCCCCCCTCCCGCCGGCAAAAACGACACCCCCCCCCCTACGCCGCAAAAACGAATACCCCCGCCTTTTTTCACCTTTCCCGTACATAAAAGGGTTCATCATTCATTCAGTAGTTGCCTTCTTTTTCAAATGTTACGAAGATGATTATTATCTTCAACGAGTGGAAGATAGATGAAAACAACTGACAGATCCTATTTTCATTTTGTTTTTTGTTTTTTGAAAATTCGGCTGAGTATAAATTGCAATTCTGGCAATGTACAGCAGTCCACGAAATTCTAATATGTTGTTAAATCAGATAGACAAATAAATTACATTATTAAAATTTCCGGGTTTTACAGAGTACCGCCGATTTAATTATAGTAAAGATGTACTTTTTAATTTTCATATGCTATTTATCCAAAATTCTGTTAATTAAACACAGTCATGTCGATTTTCTCTCAATGCGAGCGTCTGTTGATGGAAAAACACAGCTGACGTAACAAAATGTTGGGTCAGTCCATTCTACCCCATGGGATCACAGAGTCGTGACATACATCAAAAAGACCGATGAGACAAACTCGAGTGGGTCGCCTACATGTTGCACAATTTTCCTAGAGTGGAATTTGTTCACAAATTTCGGTCATTTATTTATTGTAGTTAATTTCCGATTTATTATTCGGACGTTTTCCATCCCTGAAGTAAAATTTAATTTTATTGACGGAACTGTCGTTTTCGTTTATATTTAAGTTATCTGTCTTTGCGGATTTCCAATTGTTGTTTGAATTCTATCGGCTATGTTTCTTACCGTGAAAGAAAAACTATAAAACATATATTAATGACGTGATTTTATATATAAATTTCAAACATTGTCTCACGCACTAACTTGTGATAAATTGATTCCATAAAAGCATTGTGCTGAGCTATTCTGACTTTGAACGAACGGCAACTGAAGCCTGATCATGTCTCGATTTATATACACATCCCATATTATAGTAAAAAAAAAAAAATAGTTTCACAAGTAACGGCAATTTAAATCGACGCAGTATTAGATGTCCATTTCTTCGAACGTTTGGTAAGTCAAACCTATTCTCTACTGCAAATAGTTTACAAAACTTAATACCCGAAGTTCGGTCAAGCGTGAAACTGCAAATTAAGTCCACGTGCGGATTGGCATTTTACTGGCCGGAGGGTAAACCAATTATGGATTTTTGGCACTTTTGTTTATCCCTTAATCTGCAGGTAAAGTGTGAAACCCTTGAATTATTTCTGTATCAAGTGGATTTTGATAGATGGTGGTCGAGTTATCAAAATTTTAACGTGAAATTTGATGAAAATTTCGGACCGATTTTGGTGTAATTTTTGGGGATTCCAATCGGTCTGGCAATTCAAAATTCGGTCCAGACCAGCAATTTATCGGATTTCTGGAGCTCTGATCCAAGGTGTAAGAAGAAAATGATGTTTTCCTTGGTTAACTTTCTCCAGCCCATAAACCCATTCACATAAAGTAATGCCCCACAAGAAAAGCAATTTCTTCATTTTACACAATGTTTTCTATCAAGAAAAATGAATAAATCTAAAATTTCATCAACTTGAAATTGTCCTCTGCAACTTCTTTGAGTTTGGACAAGTCTAAAATTTTCTTGTGTGGTAATAGGTTAAGCTCAATGATGTCAATAAAGAATGAGTTCATGTATCTGTAAAAGTTAGGTATTTACCCATTCCCCACACAGTAAGGCTTTTTGACACCCCAAAGAAAAAAAGCTTTGGAAAACATTGTGGACAATGAAAAAAATGCTTGTTAAAAGCAATTTCTTCATTACCCACTATGTTTTGAACCTCAAAAGTAAAAAACACACACAAAAATAAGATCACATCATCTTTAAATTGTCATCTGCAACTTCTTTGAATTTGGACTAGTTTAAAATTTTGTTGACTGATAATGAATTAATAACACAATAAGCAAGTATAGAAGCAATGTTGTTCTTCTATCTGTCAGTCAACAATTTACTGGGAGCATGATCTGTAATAGATAGCTCTTATTTACTAACGTGACAAATGAAAGGGAGATAAACCAAATTAAAACACACAGTAATATTGCTCTGATTGCCTTTTCTTAAGGTACTGGTTTATCGCCTTCCTGCTTTTACACAGCACTCAAGGAATAAGCTTTGGAAAACATTGGGAAAATGAAGAAAATCCTTGTAACAGGCCAGCTGGACTGCACTTGCTGCTTAACCCATCCAACACAACAAAATTTTAGACTGGTCCAAATTGAAAGACGTTGCAGACGACGATTTCAAGTTGATGGAATTTTTAATTTTTTCATCTTTTTGGGTAGAAAACATTTTGAAAATGAAGAAATTGCTTTATATAAGCAATTTCTTCATTATCCACAATGTTTTCGAAACTTTTTTCTTCAGGGGCGTAAAAAGGAAAGATTGATTGGGGATGGGTTAACTCTTTCCTATTCAATCTCTGGTTTTTACAACCCTGTGTTACATACTTGAGAAGACATTGTGGGATAAAAAAATAAATTGCTTGCAACAAGCAATTTTTTCTTTTTCCACAATATCTTCTGTCCTATTGAATGATTATTTTTTGAATGCTTGTCCAATTGGGTTGTAAGGAGGCAAACCACCTTTCGGAGTCAAGCTAGTTGCCTCGCTGATCAATGATGGTCTTGTGCCTGTCGACATATATTCGTCACTATTTGGCCAAGGACCCATGCTTCTGTCTTCCCTGGGTCTTTCAAAGGGAAGTATGTATTGCATAGACATACAATTCATGTTTTTTCGTCTTTTTGGATAGTAAACATTGTGGATAAAGAAGAAATTGCTTGTATCAGGCCAGGGATTTTTTTCTAGAAATTGGGAAGAGGTCTTAGCCTGTTCGTTTTGGGAATTTTTTCTGCAGTCTTCAGAAGAATTGGGAAACATAAGTTTAATAAAAGAAAGTAATTAAAGTGAGATTTTTGCACCATTCTCATGATTCAATGATAAATAACTATATTTAAGGGTCTTATCAGTAATAAAATGAATAGAAATAGCAAACAAAACAAATTTTGACAAAAACAAATGCATATAATGAAAAAAAAAAGCTGTAATTTTGGGAAATATCTCTGCCACAAGTGGGAAAAAAGAGCCTTTTTTGAATTTGGAAGTAGCCTTTTACAGGCCCCTGTTAAAGCATGAAAAAAGCCCTGCAGGCAATTTGTTCTCTTTCCACAATTTCTTTTCAAAGCCTTCATCTTGAAGGGTGTAAAAAGGAGGGATTGTGTGGTAAATGGTTTGTGAACATTGTTTGCTTGGAGGTTCTCTAGAGTGAGAATATTTCCACATCTTATTGTATTGCTTTTATCACAAGAAACAAAATGAACTTATATAAACGTATCCTATCCCAAAGCGGTAAAAAATTTAACTGGTCCAAATTGAAATGGTTGCAGACAACAAAACAAAGATTGGTTTAAATTGAAAAAAATAAGGGCCATGTGAGGTATAGATGGTGATAAAAAGAGAAATTGCTTATAATCAGATTGTAAAAAATTAGACTAGTCTAATTTGAAAGGAGTTGCAGATGACAATTTAAAGTGTATGCTATTTTATATTTTTCCAATTTTCTGGGTAGAAAACATAGCAAATGGAGAAATTGCTTGTTTCAAATAATTTCTTCTTTTTACACAATATTTTCCCAAAAAGCTTTTGTTGAGGGGGCATCAAAGAGCGTAATTGTTTGGTAATGGATTAATGATAAGATTATTATGGTAACAGAGCTACAGATAGTCCGTTTTAGATTGCAATATTTCGCCAATACTGCCATAAACCCTATGTTGTAGGTAGTCTTTAGAATCGTCTCATCGAGACAAATCAAATGAGTACCCACAACATTAGGTTTAATTTAGAAATAAAGATTTCAGAATACTGTTACCCCTCTAATCTAGACCTCTGGGTAAGTACAAATAATGAAGAGAACATACCTTGAACATAGGACTATCTGTGCTGGGATTCTGGAGTTAAGGATGGTCAACAGTTTGGTGTGGAAGTCTTTCTTACTAGGTTGCATCATGTATCCATTCACTTCAATGACCCTTGAAATACAAACATGAAATGATATCTGATTAATCCATTACCATGCAATCCCTCTTTACTATTTGTAACAATCAATTTCTTCATTCTAAACAATGTTTTCTCTGTTGTTTTTCTTGAGGGGCATCCAAAAGCGTCACCATATGGTAATAGGTTAACATGAATCACAAATACATGTACCCAAACAAAAGGCTTATGAGTTAATGGGTTAAAAATGTTTGTATCTACCACAGAAACAAGAGACATGTCTGACTGTCTATTTACTAACCTGTCTCCTTTATGTATTAGATACATGAGTGATGAAGGTACAGTTTCTACACTCACACAGTTTTGACCATCAGAAGCGAATACAACATCTTTAACTTGGTTTTCTGTTAGTTCAACACAAAACATTGTCTGTCCACCATAATTCTTCAGATGATGAAATATGGACTCTTCTGATTCAACCTTGTATGAAATTAATAAAGACATTAATTTTTGTTTACAAATTTCCATCATAAGATGATTTCATGATTGTAAAATTGTTAAATTATCATTTGGAAGTTTATCCAATGTAACTTTTGTTGAGCCCCAAAATATTTGACCTTCAAGTATGACCTTTACCTTGGAACTTTTTTTTTTCCCCCAATTCATTTCCAGACAAGATTTTAGACTGGTTCAAAAATTTAAAGAAGTTGAAGACAATAATATCAAGTAACTAAAATTTGAAATTGCTTGTTGTATTTTCCTCAATATATACTAAGGCTTTTGTCTTGAGGGGGCCTAAACATGAAGAATTGTGTTGGAATGGGTTTAGAAACCTAACAATCTTATTGATGGGAGGAATAAATAGCAATCAATGTTGGGCCACCTAAGTGTCATAACTTCAGCTTGAGTAAGCAGTAGATATGACCTTCCTAATGCCCTTCAACCACAATGTTTGTTCCAACAAGCACAGGTCAAATTTTACTTCCTGTCCAAACAGATGATTTCATTGCCCTATTGATCAATCACGGCTGTCAATCAAGGTATCAACCTACAAATCAAATCATTTATTCAACCCGGACCTGAACTTTCCAACTTCAATATTGGCCACCATTTCTGTTTACCTTTTTTGTTGGTTTGGCGACTTAAACATTGTAACTACAGCTTATTTAAGCTGTAGTTACGATTTTTAGGTCGCCTACCAACTACAGTAGATCCTTGTTAATTCGAGCGTCACTGTTTCGTAGGTATGTGTTTGTTCGTCCCGATCTTTTTCCTTCTTTAGCTTTGTCAGAAAACTCTTTCTAATTGGAATGTCAGTGGTTCGTAGTTCGTAGGCCATTTAAAGTATGATTATAGCACAAATTCCTATGTTTAATTCGTAGATGTAATAAACTAATTGTCACCAATTACCACTTACCCTGATTTTCACACCTGCTGATCTTTATGACAAATAATATGTTATCATGTACCTTTAGTTAAAAGGGGTTGTTTGGTTTGTAAGGTGGGTAATTAATCAGATAAAGATTCCCGTAATTATCCCCGAAAATTTACTTGACGCACCAACATTAGTTTCAGTGTTAATGGTCATTGAGAAATTCTAACCACTTCATTTTATTCTGCGGTTGCTTTCTTCTTTATCGTCGGTCCTTAATTTGAGGATTTGATGATAGAATACTCAGAGTGATTTGATCTAATGTAATGTAAAGGGAAATCATTCTGATGGAGTCTACCATTTAATACAAACAGTGTTTAACCCATTACCACATGATAAAATTTTAGGCTAGTCCAAATTCAAAGTAGTTGCAGACGACAATTTTAAAGTGATGAAATCTTTAAAATCTTTGTCTTTTGGGGTAGAAAACATTTTGGATAAGGAAGAAATTGCTTGTTACAAGCAATTTCTTCATTTTCCACAATGCTTTCTAAGGCTTTCATATTGTGGGGCATTTAAAAGCATCACTGTGTGGGAATGGGTTAAAAATGTCAAAAATTAACACAGAGATGAAAGCATAAAATACAAGATGAGTAATTTTTAATTTATGTTTACCTCAATTAATATCTGCGTGTCTTGATTAGAAAAAATAACCAATTTAGAATCAATTCCTAAATGGGGGACAGAACAAGACCATGTCAGATTCCGTGTATCTCAAACAGCCAACCACTTGCCCTCCGTTTTGTTCGTACTACACTTAATTGGTATAAATTTCCTGGTCCCTTTTGCTATGAACTACCAAGGTTTTACTGTATTTTACTTTTTTGTTACAAGCTACTGGCCATAAATTTTGCGAAATAACATCAACAAAACTCAAAACAGACCTTCCTATTGTATTTCAAAGGCAGGGCCTAGGGAGTCAGTGGGCGGACCGGTGAATGTTCAATTTTTTTCATTGACAGCATTTATATGTCAATTTGTACCTTTGGTATGATTTTCCTCTTTTTGGTATCTGTGTGTAATCTTCTAACAGCAAGGTCTGGATCCCTTATGTCTGAGCCAGATTCTGATTTATGACGAGGTTTACCCTTTGGTGACAGCTGATTGGATGATAGCTTTACCGATGAATAATGAGTTGGTAATACTAGAACTGATGAAGCCCGTGTCATGTTGCTGCTTTTGTCTTGAGCTGCTTGCAGAGCGGCAAAGTATTTCTTTTTGTCAACAGGAGACTTTATCTTGGTGAGATCCTCCTCACTGGCACACACAGTTTGAGGGTTTAACAAATTATATATCTCTGATAGAAGAACTTCTCTCTCCTCCAAGGATACATGAGTGAAATTATCTGAAATACAAGATGTGTTTATGAAATATCTCTTTTATGGGTATTTTTTTAAATATGACCTTGATATTTGACCTTTATCTAGATGATCTGCACCTTCGATGAATTTGGTTTAGTCTAAAACAATGTTTGGTAATGGGTTAAAATATGTTACAATTGTTACAAACAATTAACCCATTCCCAGACAGCAAAATATTAGACTGGTCCAAATTGATCGCAGACGACAATTTAAAGTTTATGAAATTTTAGGTTTTTTCAATTTGATGGATAGAAAACGTTGTATAAAATGAAGAAATTGCTTGTTACAAGCAATTTCTCCATTAGTCACAATGTTTTCACAATTACTTTTTTCAAGGGCGTCAAAAGGGCGACACTTTGTGGGAATAGGTTAAAAAGAGGATAGTCAATGGATGGTAGTGACATATCAAACAAGTCATATATAAAATCATATGACTGAACATGAATTTGATTTATTACACATAACATGACAACTCTTTGCACACAAGAAATTCTAGAAATTGATCAAATAAAATTATTTGGCAAGTTCGTTAGCAAAATTACATCATTACATTACAATAACCTAAAAAAAACAAGGTGGAAAAAATAGAAATTGCTTGTAACAAGCAAATTCTTTTCTCATTATAAAATGGCACAAATTTTTGTTTTAAAACACAATTTATACTGTCATCTGAAACTTCTTTCCATTTAGACAAGAATAAAATTTATTTTTAGGTAATATTGTTAATAGCCAAATTTACTAAGCTTACCAAGAAATGGTAATTTGAGTTCAGCTAGGTCCTGTCCACAAACACGATGTCCTGTAAACAATGAAAGATTATGAAATAATTTAATTTTTAGTTTCTTCTATCAAAAACGAGTGTTCTGATTGGTCGAAAAAAATTATTCATAACACCATGAACAAAATTCTGAGCATGGAGCAATTTCGTATGCTTCCGCACAAAATAGTCCAATACAAAAAGGTATCAAGATATGTTAAGTTTTTGCTTTCTGCACTTGATGATATTAAATTATAAGAAATGATGAAAATATTTTTTGTTTTCATCAAGATATGAACCGAAAAAACCTTATCACATACTGTATGAATCCACTTAGCGTATTCATACAGTGTGATTAGGTTTTGCGGTTCATACCTCCAAAAAACAAAGAATATTCTCTTCATCTATTTAATAATTTTAAACAAACATATATGTATGTATATCCAAAGTAACAAGTTGATCTTTGTGATCAATTACCTCCTGACCTAAGAATTTGACTTTGAAATGAATTTTAATCCTTTCCTGATTTTGAATTTTTAGACTTGTCCAAATTGAATTGACAATTTATATCTAATGACATTCTAAAAACCTTTGTCTTTTAGAAAAGAAAAGATTGTGAATAATGAGGAAATTGCTTATTAAAATTCACAATGTTTTCCAAAGGAAGGGCGACCAAAAGCGTCATTATGAGGGAATGGGTTAACCAACTACCACATAATCCAATTAGAGGTAAACAATATTATATAGACTTTATTAACCCATTCCCACACAAATATGCTTTTAAACACCCCTCAATATGAAATCTTTGGAAAACATTGTGGATAATGAAGAAATTGCTTGTTACAAGCAATTTCTTCATTCTCCACTATGGTTTCTACCCGAAAAGATGAAGATTTTAAAGATTTAATCAACTTTAAATTTTCATCTGCAACTTTTTGAATTTGGACTGGTCTAAAATTCTATTGTGTGGGAATGGGTTAAGAGACAAATCACTTTTTTGTTTTTATTGAGGTATGAACAAAAAACCTTATCACACAGTAAGAATACGCAAAGCTGATTATTACAAAAGTTTCATTTATTTTTTCTCAATGATGGTCCTATATTGCTCCCCTGAATATGATGGCTCAAGGCTTTATGATATATACAAAATATCAAAGCCCTACACTTAATTATTTTTGAGAAGACTTACTAAAGATCTTCTCTTTTAATCCTAGGTATATTGAAGATCCTACCGTTTACCGCCCTTTTCTAGAGTACAGTTATTCTTTGAAGTATTTTGGTAGAGGGTCAATAGGCATTGATACATACTAAATATAAAAACTCTAGGCCTTATGGTTGAGGAGGAGATATTTTCAAAGATATCCTTCTTTATTCCTATGTATAGCCACAGAAAATTGCTTATTTTCAGAAACAGTAATTCTATGAAGTATTTTGGTAGAGGGTCAATAGACTATAAGGCATATAATACATTAAAGTTCTAGGCCTTATGATTTGGACAAAGAACATTTTCAAAGATTAATTTCTTTATTCATATGTAAAATCAGGGACCACACAGAAACAGACTAATTTTCAGAGTATGGTAATTCTTTGAAATACTTTGGTAAAAAGTCAATAGACATTGATACAACCAAAATATTAGAGCTCTAGGCCTTATGGTCTGGGAGAAGAAGACTTTCAAAGATATCCTTCTTTATTTCTGTGTAAAATCAGAGATCACTCAGTATGCTAAATATTACAGTACTGATTTTTTCTCAAAAAGATGAAACAAATATATCAACAACTCAGAATGCAACACTTAAATAATTTTGATAGACAAAACTGCAATTAACCAGAGGATGATTAAAACACCTCACCATGAGCACTTCCTGCTCAGCTGAGCTAATAATCATCACCTAAAAATTGTTGTCTTCAACATCTTTTTGACCAGTCTTAAAATTGTGTCATCTGGTAATAGGTTAAATCACCATATATTTATTTACTTACTTTGAAATAGAATGGCAAATTTGTGAAGCTGTTTATTCTCCAGCCACTCTATTACATCACTCACTGACCACTCTACTAGCTGAAATTCAAAATGTAACAGAACTTAACCCTTGTCATGCTGAACCGGGGAATACTCTCGTTTTGGCAGGCGGTATAGACTAAGATCAGCCTGCACATATATGCACACAATATCAAAAAGCCTTCCAGTGTTTTGATTTTAATACAACTCTGAAGAGAGATTTTATTCAGCATGGCTAGGGTTAAAGGCTCTATTGCTCTCGTAGGGACAATAATTATCACCAAAAGGATTCCAAAAGATTTCATTCCCTCTACCAATAACATCGGCGGCACTCATCCTTTCCGACTAATTGTCTCTCACCAATGGGTCGATAATCGTAGACCTATGTGGGATAGCAGCTGGAGGCTAGGAAGGGATGTAATGGTAGTACTGGTGTGAGAAATACCAGGGTTCTATTGTTAGGTGCTCCAGCCGCCGCGATATAGCTGAAAGATTGTTGAAAGCAGCGTAAAACCCCATTCAAACAAACAAACAATCTACCAATAACATGAAAATAAATTGTTTTACGTTGGCAATTGAAACCGAATTTCTTTTCTGTTCCTCAAAGTTTCTCATATCGGCTTGTAACCTATTCTGAAATTATTTATAGTGGGTTCTGTAATCAATTTTAACAAAGTTATCAGGATTCCATTTTGTCAAGAAGTTTTGTCCCTAAAAGTGCCTTTAAGACGGTTTGAAGAAACAAGAGGGCCAGAATGGCCCTAAAATCGCTCACCTGACTAATGTAAGATGATTCAAAATTTTGCCAACACTTTTGAAAAGGGTCACCCAAGGAATATTCACTTAAGTTTGGTTGAAATTGGCCCAATGGTTACTGAGGAGATGTTTAAAAATTTCAAAGTAAAAAAACTGCCCCGCCCTGCCACGTCCATATTTTGGCGTAAATCAAAATTCTGCAAATACCTTTTGAATAGGGTCACCAAAGGAACATTCATGCCAAGTTTGGTTGAAATTGGCCAAATGATTACTGAGGAGAAGATATTTAAAGACTATAAGTCAAAAACTGCCCCACCCTGCCAAGCCCTCATTTGGGAATAAATCAAAATTCTAGAACAACTATTGAAAAGGTTCACCCAAGGAACATTCATGCCAAGTTTGGTTGAAATTTGCCCAATGGTTACTGAGGAGAAGATGTTTAAAGATTTCAAAGTCAAAAACTGCCAAGCCCTGCAACGCCCATATTTGGGCGTGGATCAAAATTCTGCAAACAACTCTTGAAAAGGGTCACCCAAGGAACATTCATGCCAAGTTTTGTTGAAATTGGCCAAATGGTTACTGAGGAGAAGATATTTAAAGATTTCAAAGTCAAAAACTGCCCCACCCTGCTTCACCAATATTTGGGCTTCAATCAAATTTCTCGAACAAGTTTTGAAAAGGGTCACCAAAGGAACATTCATGCCAAGTTTTGTTGAAATTGGCCCATTGGTTACTGAGGAGAAGATGTTTAAAGATTTCAAAGTCGAAAACTGCCAAGCCCTGCAACGCCCATATTTGGGCGTGGATCAAAATTCTGCAAACAACTCTTGAAAAGGGTCACCCAAGGAACATTCATGCCAAGTTTTGTTGAAATTGGCCCAATGGTTACTGAGGAGAAGATGTTTAAAGATTTCAAAGTCAAAAACTGCCCCACCCTGCTTCACCAATATTTGGGCGTCAATCAAATTTCTCGAACAAGTTTTGAAAAGGGTCACACAAGGAACATTCATGCCAAATTTGGTTGAAATTGGCCCAATGGTTACTCAGGAGAAGATGTTTAAAGATTTCAAAGTCAAAAACTGCCACGCCCTGCCACGCCCTCATTTGGGCGTGGATCAAAATTCTGCCAACAACTTTTGAAAAGGGTCACCTAAGGAACATTCATGCCAAGTTTGGTTGAAATTGGCCCATTGGTTACTGAGAAGAAGATGTTTAAAGATTTCAAAGTCAAAAACTGCCACACCCTGCCACGCCCATATTTGGGCATAAATCAAAATTCTGCCAACAATTTTTGAAAAGGGTCACCCAAGGAACATTAATGCCAAGTTTGGTTGAAATTGGCCCAAAGGTTACTGAGGAGAAGATGTTTAAAGATTTCAAAGTCAAAAACTGCCATGCCCTGCCATGCCCATATCTGGGCGTGGATCAAAATTCTGCGAACAACTTTTGAAAAGGGTCACCCAAGGAACATTCATACCAAATTTGGTTGAAGTCAAAAACTGCCCCACCCTGCCAAGCCCTTATTTGGGCATCAATCAAAATTCTAGAACAACTTTTGAAAAGGAGATTTTTTTGTAATCATATTTTCTACAAAATTTAGAACTTTTATTTTTTTAATTCATATGCATTTTGCATTTTATCCACAATATTATTCAATTTGAACCAATCTAATATTTTGTCGTCTGGGATAATTTCCTTACCTGTTTATGAAAGTCTATACTGCCTTGATTGTCTTCTGAAATATAACCAAAATTTGATAAGTACTTTAACCAGTGTAGTATCTGATGGCTAACTAATACAAAATGGTCACAATGTATAATTTCCAAATAATGGATTTTATCCCCTGTCAAACCCCCTGATCACATTTCTTTTGATGTCTACATGAAGTCTATGAAAATATCCTCAATTGGAATCAGAATACTGCTTAATTTCATTGCTAGACATAATTTATTGGCTAAAACAATGACCCACGCGCCATTTTCCAATTAATACATTCATGCCATTCCTGTTTGCAAATCATGGACATACTGTATATACACTTAACCCATTACCATACAATGCGCTTTTTGACACCCCTCAAGAAAAAACTTTTCAATTTGGAACCGTCTAAAATTTTCTTGTGTTGCAATGGGTTAATGATGAATTGCACTTAGCCATCATTTTTTTTTTCTTCAAAATTTATCATGGTTTTTCAAAGTATCTAAAAAATTTCAGAATTCGAATACTAGTGATGAATAACCATCACATGTTTTTCTTATCAGAGACAGTTTTTCATCATTCTTTCTAAGACTATTTGAAGAATTTTTGTTCAATATCATCCAATGATGGTTAATCATCACAACAAAAATGAAACCCTGTGATGCATGTCCATCACGATGAATGCCAATGGTGATGGCTAGCCATCAGATACTAGACTGATAACTGGGATTTAACCCATTCCCACTCAGTGACGCTTTTAGACGCCCCTAAGGAAAAATGCTTTGGAAAACATTGTGAAAAATTTCTTCATATTCCACAATGTTTTCTGCCCAGAAAATTTAAAAAATCCAAAGTTTCATAAACTTTTAATTGTCGTCAGCAACTTCTTTCAATTTTGGCCAGTCAAAAATTTAGCCGTCTGGTAATGGGTTAACAAAGGAAGACAAAAATTAATCAACTCATTACAATAGGAATCAGAGGATGATGAAGCAATTTCTTCGTTTTCCACAATGTTTTCTGCCCCGAAAGTTTAAAAAACCCAAAATTTCATAAACTTTTAATTGTCGTTTGCAACTTC
The DNA here is from genome assembly GCA_946902895.1 of Fragum fragum. NCBI lineage: Eukaryota > Metazoa > Mollusca > Bivalvia > Cardiida > Cardiidae > Fragum > Fragum fragum. The sequence continues at coordinate 40,920,937 of OX336376.1, read as the reverse complement.
TTTCAATTTTTGTCAGTGTGGGAAAGGGTTAAACAATTATCAAAGGTAGAGGTCTCCAAATGAAAGCCTATGTCAGACTTGATGAAAGTAATGGAAAATGGTTCTATGACTGGATGAAGATTTTATGGGGAAGAAAGTCATATTACATAAATACATGTACTTTGTAAAACAAAGTAGCAATTTCAATTTAGTATGTCAAACTAAACTGACTTAATTATTAAAGGTGAATTCTTTTTTTCTTACCCATTTCCACACAATCCTGCTTTTTTTGCACATTAGGAAAACAGTTTGAGAAAATGTATTGAAAAATGAATAAATTACAAGCAATTTCTTCACTATTTGCTACCAAGAAAGATAAAGATATTTGAAATTCTATCAACTTGAACTTACGAAAGAAATGTTTTCTATTAAGCTATTAATCCATTTCACACATAATCCTGAGTATTCGTGTCCCTCAAGAAAAAAAAGCTTTTGAAGACATTGTGGATAATGAAGAAATTGCTTGTAACACAATTATCCACAATGTTTACCGGCCAAAAAGACAAAAACAGATAAATGAAATTTGTCAACTACAGCTTAATCCAATTTGTACCAGCCTAAAATTTTGTAATCTGGTAACAAGTTAAAAAAAATACATCTTTCTACCAAGCTTTATTCTTATAGAAAGGGTGTCAGCAACTTCTTTCAATATTGACCAAACCAAAAACACCAAGAATGATTGTAGAAAACACTCTTTAGTAGGTGAATTTCAATCTGTCTTTTAGGTTAGAAAACTTTGTTCATAATGAAGAAATTGCTGGCAACAATTCTTCACTTACAGCAATGTTTTCCAAAAGATTTTACTTTGGGAGCTTAAAAATTCTGGATTGTGTGGGAATGGGTTAAATATTCAACATACCATTAATGAATACTTCTGACTCTCTTTGTTCAATCTTTGTCTCCCTAATTGATCTGTCGATCCATTCATCAGGGCTAAGAGGGAGTTCTTCACTCATATTTCCTCACAACATGGCATACCTGTCATAAGGTAAAATTCATTTATTTGTATAGAGTTTAACCCTTTCTGTTTTTCTAATTTTTAGACCAGTCCAAATTCAAAGGGTTTGCAGACAACAATTTTAAGTTGATTTTATTTTAGAAATAATCATTCATTTGGGTAGAAAATATTGTGGAAAAAGAAGAAATTGCTTGTCACAAGCAATTTCTTCTTTTTTCACAATGTTTTCTAAAGTAAAAAAATATAGGGACGTAAAAACCAGGGTTTAACCAGGAAAGGATTAACCAGTTCCTAGATGGAAGAATTTTAGACTGTTCTAAGTTGAAAGGAGTTGAAGACGACAGTTAAAAGCTTATGAAATGTTGGATTTCTTTTACCTTTAGGGTCGAAAACAATGTGGAACAAAGTGGATAATTAAGAAATTGTATGTAACAAGCAATTTATTCATTTTGCCCAATATTTTTACAAAGCTTTTTTCTTGGGGGTATCAAAAAGTATCATTAAGTGGGAATAGTTTAATGCTGCTTTCAATAATATTTCCGGTTGTATCATGTTGAAGTTCAGGACCCGTGTTTGACTCATAAAGATTCTGAAAAATCTGAAATATTCTTTTTTGCCCCTTTAGAAATTTCTCTCAGTAGGGGTCTAGATTTTCTGTAAAATACAAAACAAAAACAAAATGATTCTTATTAATGGACTGTCTTCAGAATGGACCATTTATCTCTAATTGTGTACTTAGAGGCTCTGCCCTTGGACTGCTATAAATGAGACTTAATCATGTGTGTTAATGAATTGCAGTTGGAAGTAAATTCAATCTATACACTCTTTACAGATGATGCCAAATGGCAGAAAGACCTACAAAATCTTAAGGTAAAATGGGGTACTTGCACTTAACCCTATAATAAAATACCTTTCAAATATGGGACTGAAAGCATTACTTATAAATTGATAATACTCCTGAATATTGATTTGATAAAGAAATCTTGTGGTTTAAATGAGGCGCATAATGTGAAGACTGATTATTGTCTATAACTCCTGCTGGTGTACTCTGGAGATACTTATTGAAATCACAGAAGTTCCATATGGCTGCTCACAAAGTCATGAACTCATTAATAAGTCATCGGGTCTTGCTTACGCGCAAATAACATAACACAAAAATTACATGATTTGAAGCATCTTAACCCTTGTCATACTGAACCCAGAACATTCCGGTTTTGGCAGGAGATGTGCAGTCTGATCTTGGTCTACACTTCCTGCTTGTACCTTTTCTGTCAGAGTTGTGTATGAAATTGATTTCCAAGAAAAATATTTATATTTGAACAACAAGTCCTAACAAGTCCTATCAGTACTTTCAGCCCTTTGATTTTGCAGCAATTCAATAAGGTGATTTATACAGAATGACAAGGGTTAATAACTTATCCTACTCATCAAGTCTACCTGTCAGATGACACATGCCTGCTCTGATGTCTGAAGAACATGATTGAAGCCTTTAACCCATTTCAACGTAATCCTTCTTTATTTGACACCACCACCTCCCACCCCCACAACAAAAAAAGCTTTCGGAAAACATTGTGGGAAAAGAAGACATTGCTTGAAATGATGTTTTCTACCAACAAAGACAAAGATTTTTAAAATTTCATAAACTTGAAACAACTTCTTACAATAATAAACCTAACATTTTCTAGTATGGTAATGGGTTAAACCAAAGACTGTTTAAACCAAGCTGTGATATTGTAGCCCTCTTTATGATAATCTGCTGACAAGCAGATTATCAATAAGAAGGCTAAGATGTCCCAGCTAGTTTAAACAATACATCATTCACTACATTAGATCTCAAAATGTTAGGGCTTGATTTGATCAGAATATTGATTGAATGGGCTAAACACCACTTTAAACAGTATTTCAGTTATATTGCGGCTGCTGGAGCACCTAACAATGGATTTCTGCCTGGCATTTCTCACACCAGTACTACCACTACATCCTTTTCTAGCCTCCAGCTGCTATCCCTTTTAGGTTTATGATTGTCCATCCATTGGTGAGAGACTAGCTGCGATATCGTAGTCCTCTTTCTAATAGTCTCCAGCAAATCATCAGAAAGAGGGCTACGATATCGCAGCTGATGAGAGACAAATGTTCGAAAGAAAGAACCCATGACATCCCAATATTGCAGATTAGGAGTCTGACGCGCTGCCGACTGCGCTATAACGGTGGCGCTCGATCAGAATAGATTTAGCTTGTAATGCATACTCAAGATTGGGTATCATAAAATGGAACAAAAATGTCATAAATGATCAAAGCAAGAATGATTTAACATTGGTCCAATTTCGCTGAACCGTATATTGCTAGAATAGAATTTGTCAGCATACCGTGCAATAGAAATCGTTTCATCTGTCAAACTTCTACAACTTTCACCAACATTACACTTCCGGGTTTATGACCACTAGACTGACACTCTTTTTTAGTTAGCGGTAAGGCAAAAATATATGCATTACATTGAAGCCAGTCAATATTTGAAAGTCACATGACCTCTTGAAAATGCAAAATGGCCGACGGTAAGTGACATTTCATTATATTTGTCTTTAACAGCTTAGATTGCTTTACCACTAGTGTCTGTTTGCAAGATATGTTTAAATATATTTCATATAATTGTTTGAAGCTATCGTCATGATCCCTCTTACATTTTGACATGTTTCGGTGAAGAAAATAAGCCTTTGGGAGGGTGTTTTGTAGACATGTTTTGTAGTAAAGTTTCTACTTTCCCTCGGCGATTCAGCTGATGAATAGATGGGTACCAAGCACTATTTTTACAGCAATTTTTTGGTCGCATATTTCTGTAAATACACTTTGTATGTCAGTGTCCAAGAGGGTAAATTTCCCATCAGGACAAAATCCCCTTCCATGTTTTTTGACAAGGCGGTCATTATCCCTTTCCTAATTTTAATAGGGCGAACATAAGCCCCTTTGTCGTTCTTACAGGGTAGACAAAATCACCTTCCAAATATTAACAAGGCGTACATTATCCCCTTGATGGGTGGACATTACCCCACTTCATTAAATTGTTACGGCAAACTGAATTCCATCACACTAAAGAAACAAAATGGACAAGAACCTGTTTGATTCATATTATTCTTAAAGATGAATCACAATTTACTCTTTTTTGATAATTGTATCGTGTGCTCAAATCAGTTATTATTTGGTAGAGCACTTAACATCATACCTCAAGATCATGGGCTCGAACCCTGGACTGACCAGAGATGTTTGTATCCATCGGGCACACAGTAGTTTCATTATCCACTGTTTACAAATTTTATCTAGACAAGGAAACAGTTAAGGATTTACATTATGGATAAACAAAAGAAATACTCTGATTTTAGTGAAATTCCGAATTACTAACCAACCCATCAACAGTGAAATGGGTCTAGACATTGTTTGTGTTATACGTGAGAAAGGGGCTATTGTCTGCACTAGTAAGACAATGAAGGGGATATTGTCCACCCAGTTTATATTGGGAAGAGGATTTTGTCTGCCCTGTCAGAAAAAGGAAGGGGCTAATGTCCGCCCTGTTCAATTTTGGAAGGGGATGATGTCTGCCTTGTCAAAGACACGGAATGGGGATTTTGTCTTGAGGGGCTATTGTCCTAAATTCGTCCAGGAAACGATATTTACTATCACAGAAATAAAAGAACTTGATACACTACAGCACACAGTCAAAAAATATTATACCTGAAAAGGTTATGTAGTATCTTTAACCCATTCCCACACAATCCCACTTATTATGACCTTAAAGAAAAAGACATAACATTATAGTAAAATGATGGAATTTCTAGAAGCAGCCCATTTCTTCATTATCCACAATATTTTCTACTCTTAATCAAAGATTTTTTTGAATTCATTAAATTGATGAAAACTTTGATCCACAACTTCTTTTGATTGGACAAGTCTAAAAATGTGTCATTTAGTAATGAGTTAAAAGTGTTTTAGTCTGTTAGATTAACATAAAACAGTTAATTTCCCTTAACCCATTCCAAAACAGTGACGCTTTTGGACGCACCTCAAGAAAAAAGAATTGGGAAAACATCGTGAAAAATGAAGAAATTGCTTGTAACAAGCAATTTCTTCATTTTGCACAATGTTTTCTTCCAAGAAAGTTAAAAAAATCTTAATTTTTATGTCATTCAAATTGTCATCTGCAACTCCTTTCAATTTGGAACAGACTAAAATTTTGGCATCTGGTAAAGAGTTAAGCTAGAGACAACTTATTATAATCATAATCCCATCTGGATCATGGTGACACTCAGGACCTTCAGCCTTTTGATTGTGTTTTTACAAACTTTTTGTTATCACTTTGTATGACAAGATTCCTTCTACCTTAATGGCCATGTGATGAAGGCGTTTAACTAGTGATCTGAGGGTAACAGGTCTGAACAGCATAATCACTGGTTTGTTTTTGGGCAGGATACTTCGTATTCAGCCCAAATTTACGAATGTAACAAGTTTTAACCTCTATCTGTCTCTCTGTCATGGATGGAGAGGGACTACACTAGCTTTGAGCTTTTGTCACAATCAAACTAGTATTAAGTTGTATAAAAATTAAATTTCTTATTACACAGATCAGCCTGGACATTTAAACAGTGTATTAAGAATATCTTTGAATATCTATAGATTTTATGAACAACACTTGATTCATAATCTGTTTACTGAATGCCTAGTGAAGACTCTGATTAGCCTATGTAATTGTGCTGTCTTTAACCTGTTCCCATGCAATCCTGCCTATTTATACCCCTGAAGAAAAAGATTGTCAAAACATTGTGAAAAATGAAGAAATTACAATTTACAAGTAATTTCTTCATTATCCATGATGTTTTCTTTCTAAAACGACAAGGATTTTACAATCCTGTCAACTAAAATAACTGTCTGCAACTTCTTTAAATTTGGACCGGTCTGAAATATTGTTGTTTGGTAATGGGCTAATAAGTTTGCTTGGTGTACATGTGAAAGTATTATTGTTAGAAATATCATATCAACCTTAATGTAAAACTAGGTTCTTTCAATAGATATGAAAAATGCAGTGAAATTTGTGTTTAATGACATTTTGAAAGGTACTTTCAATCTTAAGCAGTGTCTATTCTAGGATTTGAAAGTTTGAGGTTGGTAGAATTTGGTTTACTGCTAGAAACATTGTGAAAAATTGGTAACTTTTACTTTATATCTAATATGTAAAATAAATCCCTGATTGTTTTAAGAAAATGGGTGAATCTTTTAAAACAATTTGCTAAAAAGCACAAGCTTTAGCCTATTCTAGACTTGAAACTGCACAAAATGTAATTTTCTACTGTCATTTCATAGATACAAATGTAACTCGAGGACTTGATGATTTGTTGAGTAGCCAAACAAATTCCTCTGGCAAGTGTTTTGTGTTGTACACTCTGTTATTGTCTGTCAGCCAAACCCTTGTGCTTTTAGATAAATGTATCCTGCAATGATTCATTCACACAAAAATCCTCCATTTAGATCCTCTGAGAAATAACCTAGATGAAATCACAATATGAAAATGAAGAGGACAAATTGTTTGTAACAAGCATTTTTCGACAGTGCTTTCCACCCTTTAGAGTACATTGTACATTCTGTAATTTGCACTCACTTTTATGATGTCTGCAACTTCTTTCCATTTCTTATCTCTCTGAAGTTGTGTCATCTCGTAATGGGTTTAACACAATCACACTTTTACTTAACCAATTACTAAGTGAGAAAATTGTAGACTGGTCCAAATTGAAAAAAGTTGTAGATGACAATTTTGAGTTGATGGAATTCAGAAAATCCTGGCCTTTAAGGGAAAATATAATGTGGACATTGAAGAAATTACTTGTTGCAAGCAATTTTTTCATTGTCCACAATGTTTTCCAAAGATGGTCGTCAAAAAGCAGAAATATGTGGGAATAGGTTAAGCTTTGATCCTTCAAAATATTATAAGTTTTTCTACATGATGGGAGAAAAGTAGAAAGTGCTGGACACCAATGTGTTTTTATCTTGTTTGACACAAAACTAAATTTTAATACCCTCACATTGAAAGAGCAAAGGTACTTTGGTTTAACTAAGTCCTGTATGTTTGTCTGCTCAAAACTTAACTCTAGAAGCTTTACACTTTTATTTTGTAAGTATGACTGTGATAATACTCATATTTAGTGCATTGACTGTAGGTCATATTTTCATGGCCAAGTTCATAAATGCACATTCAACAAGGGGCCTTGGTCATCTATCAAGGTTGTCTTTTAATTGCATGCTTATCTGAAAATAGGCTGTTACAAGAGATTTAGTGTTTCACAAACATATCTTGTTCCATTTGAATTGGGCCAATTCCTTCAAGTACATAATTTTGATTTGAATAACCTTTGTTAACACAATCAAGTTCACAGGTTTTATCCAACTCTATGCCAACATGCACAAAATCCAGGGTTAATATTGCAATACTGTTTAAGTGGACTGACAAATACTACATAAATGTTATAAATAGGTAAAAAATGGGCCTTTTGCCTGTTACCATGGTAACAAAACATTCAGTACAAGCAAAATCAACATTTTCTCGGAAGAGCTTGGCATCAGCCTCAGTGCCTCATTTGGTTAAAGTTTTTTATCTGTCTTATATCTAGTGCTATAGGGCTCATATCTAGCCCATACACTGTTTAAGAATGGAGCTTTTATTTGAGATAATGACCTTGAACCTGTGACCTTGTAACTTTTACCTTTAACCCATTATAAAAGACTTAACCAAAGACTTAAAGTTTTTTTGTATTGGTCATTTTCATCTTTTAGTGCTCATGTTTCAGCCATAGTTTCTTCAGGAGATAAGCTTTCATTTGAAACAATGACCTTGACCTACCTTTTACAAAAACATTAACCCAAAACCTTTATATTTTTTTTTCATGTCATTTTCATCCTAGGGTGCTCCTATTTCACATGTGTACCCATCAGGGGATATGGCTTTGACCTTGACTCTGTACCCTTAACCTTATTCTTTAATCAAGTTGTTAAAAGCACTCACTTGGGAGAGCTATGTTGTCTTTGGACAACTCTAGCTTAAGGTAACATGTCTCAGAGATACACTCCAACAAACATGTTACGAGAACAATTAGAGCACTTTTGAAATGTTAATCCTTGTCATGCTGGGCCTGGAATATTCCTGTTTTTGGCAGGTTGTATAGACAAAAATCAGCATGCATGTACATGTTTGATCTTTGTCAACACCACCTGTTTGTCCCTTCAAGCAAGAGTTATTTATAAGAAAAAAACTAGAAAAAAAGAGTTATTGGTTAAAAGTTTGTGTATCTGGTGCTTTTAGTACTTTGATTGTAATGCATTTCTGTAAAGGATTATATTAAGCATGAAAAGGCTTGATATGTGTCTAGGTGTCTACCTGACTCCTTCTATGATTAATTCATACAGAGAAATAGCAGAGAAATAACAATAACAAATTTTTAAATGTTTTGACTTTTTGACTTTATACCAAAAAAAACTGAAGCCTTAACCCATTTGCACTCAATGACTCTTTTTGATGCCCCTCTAGATAAAAACTATCGGGAAAACATTGTGTGAAATAAAGAAATTACTTGCACAAAATTAAAATTGTTGTCTGCAACTCCTTTCAATTTGGACCAGTCTTAAATTTTGCCATCTGGTAATAGGTCAAATCACAAAAAATTGAAACCTTGAGTAGAACCACTCATATAGCAGTAATAATCTTAAAGAAAAGCCTATAAAGATTTCAGGTTTTCCTGTAAGACTGTAGAGCTAGCTATTTCTGTCCATCACATTTCAGCTAGAATTTCCTGAGTTGAAGATATACTTTCTGCTAGATTATGCATATTTTTTCCTTTCAATTTAAGAAAATCACACTATATTTGCCCTGTTTCTGCCTATTTTTCATCTTAACAAGTGTCCAGTTCATCATTTTGAATATGATTATTCTCTTAGTTGTCAGGAGTAATTGTGTCTCTTGAATACATGAGCTCTGGATGTGAATAGTGCCCCAAAGAAAGGTACCAGTCCACTTCCATAAAATGGGTAGATTAATCCATTCCCACACAATGATGCCTTTTTATGCCTCACAAGAAAAACACATTAGGAAAGCATTGTGGAAAATAAAGAAATTACTTGTAACAAGCAATTTATTCATTATCCACAATGTTTTCTACCGAAAAGATAAAGAATTTCAAAATTTCATCAAGTGAAAAGTATCGTCTGCAACTTCTTTCAATTTAGACCAGCCTAAAACTTGTTGTCTAGGAATGGGTTCAAAAGCCCAGAAAAAAAGTAAGATAAAGATTAGTACATTTGATACTAAATCAGAAGGGAGATCAAATGAAAACAAGCCTCACTTGCTCACAAAACATTAGGCAGAAACAAGCATAACTATCCTCTTTCATACGCACAAGCTTTTCCTGACTGATTATATACAGTCTCTTAGTCCGACATTTTCCCTCACCAATGGGTGGACAATCATAAACTTCAGTGGGATAGGTGCTTGAGGCTAGGAAAGGATGTAATGATAGCACTGGTGTGAGAAATACCAGGTATCCATTGTTATGTGCTCCAGCCACTGCGATATGACTAAAATACTGTTAAAAGTGGAATTAATTCCCATTCAATCAATCAATCTTAGTTGGTACTATGTTGTACACCACTTAATAAAACTTATACAATTATAGAAAGCATCTTCATTTGATAAAGATTTCATATTTCAAAATTAATGTGCAGTTTTAGCTCTTGGTTGCACCTCGACTGTAACTATCCTACAAGGTTGTTACTGAATATTATGATCATTGTTTGAAAAAGACTGGTGTACACATATAAATACATTTTAATGACTGGTGTACACATACACATACATTTTAAATGACTGGTGTACACATATACATACACATCTTGTTCTTCTCAAACATCCATGGTCACTGCAAATATCCCCTCCAACATTTGGAATGCTGTATTAGGACTGGTGTGAGAAATTCCAGGAATTCATTGTTAGGTGGTTAGGTGTACCAGCTGTAGCAATATGACTGAAATACTGTTTAAAGTGAAGTTAAACCCCACTCAATCAATCAATTCTTCTAGGACAATAAACCCATACCCACATAACCCCATTGTTTTAGCCCCCCCCCCCCAAAAAAAAAACATTAAAAACTTGTGGAAAATGAAGATAGTGATTGCTATAAGAAATTACTTCATTATCCATACTGTTTTTTAAACACACACACACACACACACACCAAAAAAAAAAAAAAAAAATTACCAACAAAGATTTTTGCCTGCAATTTCTTTGACTCTGGACAAGTCTGAAATTTTGTCATCTGGTAATTGGTTAAGATATTTTTTTCATTATCAAAACATAAATGCTATTTTGCATGAATGTGTTATTACATTTCAGTCAATGTTATGGCCTGAATTTGTTGTTGTTATTGAATTACTTTGCTATCATATTGTATAGGTGATTCATTCAATGAAAGATGAACATTGACTCAAAGTTTTTAATCCATTACAAGATGGCAAAATTTTAGACTGGTCCAAATTGAAAGGAGATGCCAATTACAATTTAAACTTTTAAGGGAATGAATGAAGAAATTGTTACAAGAAATTTCTTCAATTGACATATTGTTTTCACAATTGTTTTTCCTGAGAGGCATCCAAAAGTGTCATTGTGTGAAGAATGCGTTAAGTGTGAAGTTCTCAAGAGGTTTAGTATTAGCTGCAGACCACATCCATCTGTGTGTGTCCATTAACATTTTGTGTAAAACTCTTCTCCTAGTTCGATCCCTGGCGGCGGCACATTATGACATATCCTTTCCGACATTTGTCTCTCACCAAAGGATGGATAATTGTAAACTTAAGTGGGATAGAAGATCAAATTCATGACATCCCATAATTGAGGATTGGGAAGTAAAAAAAAAATATGTGTTTTCTTAATTATTTTTATATTGATATAACTATATGCACATGAGAAAGTGATTTAAGTTCAACTGTTGTACACAACCATTTACTGTAATCTAACACCTGACTATAATATCTTTGACTGTCCAAATTAACAGCTGATAGAAATTTAATCATTTTGTTCCTTAGTGCTAGAAAACAATGTGGAAAAAGAAGCAATTTCATCATTTACCATATTTTGTAAATAAAAACCTAGTTATTGCTGTAGTCAGATTGACATTTTGCAATATCTCTGTATTACTAAACACATTCAATTGAAACTCAGAACAAATGTTAGCTATCAAAAGAACTATGATATTTTTTTCTGAAAGTTCATTATTATAAAGAATAATTTTTTTTATTAAAATGGTATTTCTTGAGTCGTAAATCTTTACTCATTACCAGACGGCAAAATTTTATACTTGTCCAAATTGAAAGGAGTTGCAGACAAAAAAGTTTTCGAAAAAAGTTTTTGAAATTTTAGATTTTTTCAACTTTCTGCATAGAAAACATTGTGTAAAATGAAGAAATTGCTTGTAACAAGCAATTTCTTCATTTTGCACAAGGTTTTCCCAATTGTTTTTAGCTCTACTGACCGAAGGCCATAAGAGCTATAGCGATGGCTTTTTCCCGTCCAGCGTCCGTGCGTCTGTCCGTCCATCGTCCGTCCGTTAAACTTTTCCTCATTTACGCGATAAAGTCCACAGTTTTCATTGGATTCTCTTCAAACTTTCAAATGAACAAATGTTAGCTATCGAAAGAACTATTCATACCAACAAAGGGAAAACTCTAAGTGCATTTTAAAACAAATTATGCCCTTTTTTTCTACTCAGAAGTTTTACCCGCTATTTAGTTTTTGCACAGCTGAGCGTTAACACCTGCATGTGGTGCTGTTATTTGTTTGGGATTTTTTTTTCGTAATAGCTTAATCCTTTCCTGGACAAACCCGGGATTTTACGTCACTGTGATTTTATACTTGAGAATACATTGTGGAAAAAGGAGAAATTGCTTGTAACAAGCAATTTCTCCTTTTCCCACAATATTTTCTACCACATAGGATAGTCAGATTTCAAATTGCAAGCCTTTTTCATTGTCATCTGCAACCTCTTTGAAATTATTGGACCAGTCTAAAATTTCATAAAACAGGAAAGGGTTAATTACCATGAAGCCAAGGACTGCCAATGACTTTCCATGTTTTTACATCAAAAGCAATGGTTTCTGTTATATTTTACAACTTAGCAATGATAAAAAGTCATCATGGAAATGATTTGTCATTTACAATTAAACAGAAGTAACAAAGTTGCAGAACCATCTGCGACTTCTACGTGAAGAATATGTCAAATTACAAAAACGTCTGGCTGAAGTCGAGAAGAAATACCAGGTGGTGTCTGCGTCATCCGACAAGAGTAATGACAACAACTTTGTGGCTCGTCTACTGAATACTGTTGCTGATTTGTTTGACAAGAAACTGTACAGGTAACTAGGATCGTTGATTACGAATTGTCATTCTTATAAGTGCTAAAACTTTTTTTTCTATTAAAAAAGTATTACTTGAGTCGTAAATTTTTACCCATTACCAGACAGCAAAATTTTAAAAAGAAGTTCCTGATGACAATGTAAATTTTACGAACTTTTACGAAATTTTAGAATTTTTCTACTTTAGGCATAGAAAACATTGTGTAGAATGAAGAAATTGCCTGTAACTAGCAATTTTCTGCATTTTAGACAAAGTTTTCCGTATTGTTTTTCTTGATAGACATCAAAAAGCTTCTCTGTGTGGGAATAGGCTAATTAAGCATAAGAAGTGTTTATCAATAACATAGAGGCTGATCTTTATCCCTATCTCTTTCCTAGTTGTTTGTTAATGATTTGATTTTCATGCAAACATATATTTCAAATCATTTCGAATTCCGAGATGTTTTTAAGCATACAAACAAGCAAAATGTTGGAACAGAGGTTAAAACTAATATGAAAACATCTGGCTAATAATGAAACGATATATAACAGGAAGCTTTTATCCTTTATCAGAGGTCTAGATAAAAATGGGTACAGCGTTCTAAAAACTTTACTTCTAAATAAAAACCTATGTTGTGGGTACTCATTTGTATCGTCTCGTCGAGACGATTCAAATGAGTACCTACAACATAGGGTTTATGGCATAATTGTTGAAATATTTATATCTAAAATCCAAACTCCGCCCTCTATCTGTAGCTCTGCCTTTATGATTTTTTTTTTTCAGGGATTTTAGAAGCTTATATGCCTTTCAAACTTTAATCCATTCCTACACAATCCCTCTTTTTATGCCTCTCAAGAGCCAAACCTTTGAAAACATTGTGGAAAACGAAAAAATTACTCGTAACAAACATTTTTTTCATTATATACAATGTTTTCTACCCTAAAGACAAAGATCTTCATCACAAAAAAAATGTTGTCTGTAATTTCTTTGAACTTGGACCAGTCTTAAATTCTGTTGTATGGTAATTAATTAAGGATTTTGAAAGTTGGTGATTGATGAATTAACTAAAGACAGGAACTAACTCTAATGATAGATAAAATTGTTCCTCAGCCTAACAGATATCGTTCAGTGAAATGTTGCTCTTATCAAATGATACAATTTGATTTCAGCGATCTTCTGATTCACTTAGAAGGGGATGAAAAACTTCATGGACACAGATTTGTTTTGGCAGCTCGCAGTGACCACTGGGGTGTGGAGGACCTGTCTAAAGAATCAGAGCTGGATTTTACTGGTCAGTGTTATACATGTATCTGCTAATTGACCAATTGCGGCTGTCAATCAAGGAGTCACCGACCAATCAAATCGCTTTAAGACCTGAGCTTTCAACTCCGACATTGGCTGCCAATGTTGTTAACCCATTTGTTGGTTTGGCGACTTAAATATTGTAACAAGCTTTAGTTACGACGTTTAGGTCACCAACCAACTAAATATCTTTTGTTACACGCTACTGGCTATAAATTTTTCAAAATAAGGCTGTTAAAAATTGAAGCGGGACTTCCTGTGGGAGTCAATCTTTGGGGGCTGACCAAGCAAGTGGGTGGGGCCAGCAATTGGTCAATTGGTGCCTTATTTGGAGATGATGATTATTTGTTTATTATATGTCTGTTGAATGAACAACAAGGACTACTTGGGTATACTTTCTGGTGTGGGAAATATAACTGTTTTTGTCCACAAAAACAATAATTATTTAATAATTTTTGATCCATTTCCATACAAGCCTGCTTTTTGACGACCCTCAAGAAAAGTAGATTAGGAAATCATTGTGGAAAATGAAGAAATTGATTTTACAAGCAATTTTTCCTTTCGCCACATTTTTATTTACCAAATTTGACAAAAAATTGTAATATTTCTGAAACTGAATTCTCTTTAGCAACTTCTTTCATATTGGATCAGTCTGAAATTTTGTCTTGTGGTAATGGGTTAATGCATAAAAAGAGAAAAATGAAAAAAAAAAAGAAAAAAAATCTAAAATCTCTAAATCTTTGTCATTACACACTTGTATTACATAGCGCCATGGCATCATTAGTATGTTGATTTCTACTGATATGACATTCGGTAACATAAAATGGGCTTATTCTAACAAAAGAGTAAGTTAGGTTAATTTCACTGCTCTATAGGTGAAATCCTCAAGTGATAATTCACTAAGAAATCACAATAATTTAACCAAAAGCATTTAATGATTTAAAGCATAGTTAATGATGTCTGAGAAAAAATTAATTACATTATCAAATAGAGCTTCAGTGTAATATTGATTTATATTTTGTTAAGTAAAAAACAAAAGCTATATTTTCACTAGTGGAGCCATAAGTGAAAATATAGCTTTTGTTCTTCACAAAATGAAAGATATTGATCTTATACAAATGGTGGCTAGGTTGGCAGACTCGTAATCTGAGAGACCAAGGAAGCATATGAACTAATAAACTTTTCTGTAATGTAGTCTAACCCTTGTCATGCTGGACCCAGAATATTCTGGTTTTTGCAGGAGGTGTAGACCAAGATCAGCCTGCACAAAAGTGCAGTCTGATGTGGGTCTACACCTCCTGCTTGTACTTTTCCTGTCAGAGTTGTTTATGAAATTGGTTTCTATAAGAAATATTGATTTTGAACAACAAGTTCTATCAGTGCTTTCAGCCCTTTGATTTTACAGCAATTCACTTATGTAATTTATACAGCTTGACAAGGGTTAAATATCATTCAAAGGGAAATACAAGTAAAACTAGGCTGTGAAGGGTAGTAAAATTGTTAAAATTCTTTATTTGTCTATCAAAACCTATTTAGTCTGTACTCTTAATATTATTCTCTGCAACCAATTTCCACAAAGTTATGCCTTTTAACCCCCCTCCAAAAAAAAAAAAATAATAAATTTGGATATCATTGTGGAAAATGAAGAAATTGCTTGTTACAAGTAATTTCTTCATTTTAAACACAATGTTTTCTACCCAGAGAGTTAAACAAAAATCTTAAATTTCATACATTTTAAATTGTCGTCTGTAACTCCTTTTAATTTGGACCAGTCTAAAATTTTGCTATCTGGTGATCATGGGAAAAGGTGACTCTAATGAGTACCCACAACATTGGGCAAGCTGGAGAAAAAACAGATTTAGATTGTTATCCCATCCGTTTATGTGAAGCTCTGTTTTCTAGATATAAATTACAATGTTGCCTATGCCTTGATGAAGTGGGTGTACACTGATGACATTAACATAGAATCTGACAGTACATTCTTACTCAAGCTTCTCAGAGCAGCCACAAAGTTTAAACTTGAGCATCTTAGACGAAGGTATGCTAGTCTATGTAGTTTTGATTATCATAGGCTTACGGTTTTCAGCCTGTCTGTTTGCCTATTAATCTGTTTGTCTGTATGAAACCCATTTCCATACAATGCCGCCTGTAGACGCCCTCAAGAAAAAGCAATTTCTTCATTATCCACAATATTTTCTACCATATAAGACAAGGATATTTTTGAAATTCCACTAACTTAATATTGTTGTTTGAAATTTGTCGTACCCTTAATTTGAGTACTTTATTCAAGAGATGAAGGGAATGCTTTTTGTTTTCATGGGGGTATGAAATGAAAAACCTAATCCCACTGTATGAATATGCAAAGCAGATTCATACATTAGTGTGATTAGGTTTTTCATTTCATACCTCCATGCAAACTAAAAAACACTTCCTTTATTTCTTATTATTTAATGGCATTGAGCATAAAAACAAATATTTTACAAATTTGATATTGTTTGTATGGAGCTTTTTCATGCAGAATACAAAATAGTGTGTACTGAAATTTTGATTCATGGAGGTATATTTTTTTTTCAGCCAATCAGAATGTTTGTTTTTGTTAGAAAAAAATAAAAATGAAATTATTTGTAGATATTAATATGATAACTACAAAAGAACAGCTAGCAAGTCCACAAAAAGAACAAAACATCAATTAACCCTATCCTGTTTTTCAAATTTTTGTCATGTCCAATTTGAAAGATGTAGCAGAAGACAGTAAAAAGTGAGTGTAATTTTAAAAGTAATCAACCTACAAGGTAGGAAATATTGTTGGAAAAGAATAAAATTCTTGTTCCTTTCCCACAATATTTCTCAAGTATGAAATCACTAGAACGTAAAAACAAGGGTTTAAATATAGGCTGTGGGTAGACAACTTCCTTGTTAATCAAACATACAAAAACCAAAAATTAATGTCAGTAAAAAATTGAATATTTTATGTTTCAGGTGTGAAAATGGTCTCATGTCGTATGTAAATATGAAGAACTGTATTGAGTTTTATCAAACAGCTGAGGAGATGAACGCAGACATTTTGAAAGGTCATTGTTCAGAGTTGATATCTAACCACTGGGTAAGTATGCCATATTGTATTACTGTTATTCTTACAGAGACATCTTTAATAGCCTGGATCAGGGCAAGAAATTAACAAAATATTAATTTTAATGAGAATTTTTCAAACTTTATATTTAAATTATTTGTGTGAATTTAAACTTTCATTTAAACACTAACTATAACCTATTCCCACACAATGCTGCTTTTTAAGAAAATTAGGAAATACAGTTATGAAAAACTTTGTTGGAAGAGTAGAAATTGCTTGGACAAGCAATTTCTAATTTTCTCACAATATTATGTATCTTATTTTGGGCTTCATTTCCAATTTTAGCATTTAAAATGTGATCTGTAACTTCTTTCAAGTTGGTCTAGTCTAAATTTTTGTTGTCTGGTAATGGTTTAATAAATGTTTAATACTTCATTGATAAACTCTCTTTACACTCTATTCACAAATCTGAAAATTGAGCTTTTCCTTAACCCTTTCCTATTCAAAGCCTGCTTTTTACATCCCTGTGATTTTATAAATGAGAAAACATTATGGAAAAAGAAAAAATTGCTTGTAACATTTTCTTCTTTTTCCACAATATTTTTTACCCTACTGAATGGTTATTTTTCAAATCAAATAAACTGTTAATTTTTGTCTGCAACACCTTTCATTTTGCACAGGTCTAAAATTTTGCAAAACAGGAAAAGCTTAAGAATGTGTACACAAATTCCTGAAAATGTCTATATTTTCTTGATATTTTGAACTAATTAATGCAATAAGAAGAAAAAAGTTAGTATGGATTCAGTTCCACCCAATCTCAGCCTGTATGTACAGGAGATAGAAGTTATTCTCTTTTCATTTCAGAATGATTTTACTAGCGAGGACTTTGCCTCTATGCCAGCTCCATTACTGTACAAAATGTTCAAAGCCAAAACTGATTACCCACTCCATACTGCCATAAGAGCAAAACGTGAAGATGTTGTGTTCTTGTATCTCATTGAATTTGATTCTCAGGTAGGTTTGGGCTATTATATGAAATTAGCAAAAAAAAAACCAAAAACACACATACAACAACCTGGAATGGTCCAAAAGGAAAGTTGTTAGAAACTACACATCAAAGTGATTGTATCAGTGTTTATTCTAGGCAGGGGGATTAGGGATTCACTTATTTTTTCCAAAGATTCCCCATATTATCAACTTTGGTGAGGAATATCTTCTATAAACAAAATGCATGAAATCCCAACATTTTTGAAATCCTAGAATAAACACTGTTGTATATTGAGAAATGAATTTTCATACATGGTAGGAAACATAATAGGAAGAAGGAATTTCTGGCAACAGACTGTGTTTTTTTCCCAAACTATATTGAGCAATTAATTGTAATGGTGTTGTGTCTATTGTGTGTTGGCCTATGTGTGCCTCTGTTTGCCTGTAGACTTTTAAAATAAAATTTTTCTCATCAGAAATTACTGGACAGAATTCAACCAAATTTCCCAGTAATGACTCTTGGATGACCCTTTATCAGATTCCTTCAAAGAATTTCAATCGGATGAAAAACATGACTTGAATGGGCAGGGCTAATTTCCATATAACAGCTTTGAAAACATGCCGGTGGAGCGAATCAGGCACTCAAGAGGCTCTAGTTCAAAATTTTAGATCCGTCAAAATTGAAAAAGGATGCAGGGGACAATGAAAAGTGGGAACAAACCTTTCTATGCCATATTGAATATTATGGAAAAAGAAGAAATGCCTTGTTACAATTAATTTCCTCTTTTCCACAATATTTTTCAAGTATAAAACCAAAGGGAAGAAAATCATTTGATATTGCTTTTGTTTATTCCTAGAGGTAAGACCTTTAGTTGAGTACCATTCTAAAGGTAGTCCAACAAGCCATTTAGGCCAAGGTCAAATTTCTAGGTTTCATTGCTGTATCTTTGAAGTAACCTGTGGCATCCTAGTTTCAGACTGTTAGATAGTTCTTAGATATATGTAATACTCGTTGAATACATAATACTGTCAGACAAGAGGTCCAAGATGGCCATACATCACTCACCAGAGTTCTTACTTGAACAAATAAACATGTAGCTGAAACTTAAGTCTTATTTGTGAAAACAAAAGCTGCACACGAGACATATGAAAGCAATATACTTCAAAGATTGGACCTAGTGACCTACATTCTTTTATATTCCATTAAAATGGTCCCATTATCAAGAGCAGTCACCCTTATGACCTAGAAAATATTCTGACCAATTTTCATCCAGATTTATCCAATAGAGTGTAAACACTTATATTGTTGATGCTGCATGACTGCGAACAGATATTCAATGATCACATACTCACCATGAGCACATTGTACTTATGTGAGTTGAAAAAAAAAACCCTGATTTTCATTTCAGTTGAATGTGAAACTAAATGAAGTAGATAATTTAGGAGATCTGCCTTTAGACCTTGCATTGAAGTCTCGCCAAGAGAGTGTGGCACAAACCCTGATAACCCACCATGTAAATACAAGTAGTAAAGATAATACAGGAAAAAGTCTCCTACATAAGGCTATAAAGAGAGGTAAGTGTCAAATATCTTGATGACCCATCATGTAAATACAAGTAGTAAAGATAATACAGGAAAAAGTCTCCTACATAAGGCTGTAAAGAGAGGTAAGTGTCAAATATCTTGATAACCTTTTAACCTATTACCATATGGCAAAATTTTAGACTAGTCCAAATTGAAAGGAGTTGCAGACGAAAATTTAATTTACATGAAATTTTAGATTTTTTCAACTCTCTAGATAGAAAATATTGTGTAAAATGAAGAAATTAACTGTTACAAGCAATTTCTTAATTTAACACAACTTTTTCCCAATTTTTTTTCTTGTGGGGTGCCCAAAAGCATCACTGTGTGGGAATGGGTTAATTTATATGCTTTCAGGAAGCCATCTGCATAAGGCTATTTCAAGTGGGGTATGCAGAAGGTCCTGATATAAAAAGTCAATTTTATAATACTTGAAAGCCTATAAAAGACTGTAAAGACCAAGTACCTTTATCAACCATTTATCACACATTCATACATTTCAACACACTTAAGCATATAAGTTGTTGCAAACATTGTGGGGGAAGAGAGAAGCAATTACTCCATTTTTCTTAATGTTCTTTACCTTATATGGCATTTGCTTTAAATGCAAATACACTTTAAATTGTCTTCTGCTCCACTCTCAAATAGGATCAATCTTAATTTAGTTTTTTGGTAATTGATTAAAAAAACCAATGAGAAAGGCCTGTTTCAAATAATGATAAATATGATGGATTCATTTAATGGGGTTTAATGCCGCTTTTGACAGTATTTCAGGTGTATCGCAGCAGCTGGAGCACCTAACCGTGTTTTCCTAATATTGCTCACACCAGTACTACCACTACATCCTTTCCTAGCCTCAAGCTGCTATCCTACTTAGGTTTACGATTATCCA
Organism: Fragum fragum; assembly: GCA_946902895.1. NCBI lineage: Eukaryota > Metazoa > Mollusca > Bivalvia > Cardiida > Cardiidae > Fragum > Fragum fragum. Next base: position 40,900,695 of record OX336376.1, on the reverse strand, counting down.
CCCATTGGTGAGAGATAAATGACGAAAAGGATATGTGCCGCCACCAGGGATCAAACCCATGACACCCCATGATTGAAGATTAGGAGTCTGACATGCTACCGACTGTGCTAATAAAGCGAAAGAACACAGATAAGATTAGATTCTAAAGAAAGCGAGGCATAAATGTATCAAAAATATTTTCATTATATGTTAAAGATTTAACGAATTACCAGACCACAAAATATTGCACTGGTCCAAATTGAAAGAATTTGAAGATAAGTTGAATAGAGATGGAATTTAAATAATCATTGTCTTTTGGGGAAGAAAACATTGAGGATAATGAAGAAATTGCTTGTTACAATCAATATCTGTTTTCCACAATGTTTTCAAATGCTTTATCTTTAGGGATGTCAGAAAGGGTCATTGTTTTAAAAGGGTTAAAAAGATACTGAAACATTTAAAAATGTTTATACAGTCTCCCAAAAGTTTGCTCTTGTAAATGCTGTATCAATATTTACATTTTTGTATATTAGGTGATGAGTTTTCTTCAAGTTTTCTCATTCGTCATGGTGCAGACGTTAATATGACCACCCACCTAGATAAAGAAACGCCACTACATATGACATCAAGCTTTAACCCTGAGGCCACAAGCAAAGAAATAATGGAGGGTATGGCCAATATTGCCAAACTGCTGATTGATAACAGTGCCATTGTAAATACCCAGGATACATCTGGATGGTAAACTGTTAACTTTAAACTGTCTCTACTGCCTTATTATTTATACAGTAAAATAACAATCAATAGATCACCAGCCATCCCCACTTTTAACCCTTTCCTGTTCAAACACGGGATTTTACGTTCCTGTGGTTTTATACTTGAGAAAACATTGTGGAAAAAGAAGAAATTGCTTGTAACAAGCAATTTCTCCTTTTTCCACAATATTTTCTACCACATTTGATGGGTTCATTTCAAATAGCATCCAGTTGTCATTGTCGTCTGCAACCTCTTACAATTTGGACTAGTCTAAAATTTCCAAAAACGGGAAAGGGTTAAAGGAGATATTGACTAAAACCTCTGAATGGTGCATAATGTCTGAAATACCAGACAGAACTAATATGCAGTAAAAAAATATTATACAGAGGATAAGAAAGCAAAGTCTTTTGAGTGATTTAATAATAGATTGATTGCTTTTTTTTCAAGAAAATTAATTATTTTCCATAATATTTTTTTCTTGAAGGGCATGAAAAAGCGGGATTGTGTGGGTATTGTTAAAAGTCGTTTGATCCATAAGTAACATGGAACTCTATCATTTCATTAAACCATTTTGACCTTCTGTCTTGAAGACGTTTTAAACAGTAATATAAGCATAGAGTGGCCATACTTGATTTTCAATGAATCAGGTCTGCCAGTTTATGATTACTTCAAGAAAATATCTCCTCATGTCCATATATCAATATGATTTAGAGAAAATTGTTTACTGATGTTTGTCTGTCTGACAAACTTTGTCCAGAAGCATAACCAAAGACCTTTATATTTCAAAGTTACTTCAAAACTTCCAGTTACTCTTTGATAGCCATCTTCTTGCAACAAAGTCACTATCATCTGACAAAGTCAAGGTCATTTATGAAGATCGTAATTCCAATTATTTGCTGTTACAGGTACATTATTGTTTCTTAAACACATTTTATTTACCCTTTTACTCATGACAAAATTGGAAATTGGTCCGAATTCAAAGGAGTTGCATATGAAAAAGTTTTTGTATTTTAGCGTAGAAAATATTGCAGATAATAAAGAAATTGCTTGAAACAATTTCTTCATTTTTTGTAATGTTTTCTAAAAATTTTCTCTTTATGGAAAAAAATGTTTGAGGTACTCCTCATTTGCATATTTTTAGCTCGACTGTTTTTAGAGAAAACCTGAGGTATTGATATGGCAAGGGTGTACTCTGCACCCTCAACTAAGTCATAATTGCCAGAAAACTTTGACATTTTGTAATGTCTCTTGTATTACTGAACAATTTCAATTGAAAATTTGAATATATGTTCACTATCAAATAATTAATCAATTTCCAAAATTTTAGACCTGTCCAAATTCAAAGGGTTTGCAGACGAAAATTTAAAGTGAATTTTATTTGGAAAATAATAATTCAGTACGGTAGAAAATATTGTGGTAAAAGAAGAAATTGCTTGTTACAAGCAATTTCTTCTTTTTCGACAATGTTTTCTCAATTATAAATTCACAGGAACGTGAAAACCAGGGTTTAAACAGGAAATGGTTAAACAAATGATGACCCATTTCGATTAAGAAATTCAGCATGCAATGCTCTTATTGCCCAATGAGTTTTGGATCACTGGCCTTACCCACCATCTATAGATAGAAAATTTGACTTTTATATTAAACAGAATCATAGTGCAAAATTTATCGCCTATAACATGTAAAAAGAAAAGTAAACAGATTAGGTGGCAACCAAAACATTGTAACTACTTGAAGCTGTAGTTACGACATTTAAGTTGCTAAGCGAACAAAAAACTTAGAAAAAATTTTAGAGTTCAAAGTTCACTTCTGGTCTAATTGAATGATTTGATTGGCTAATTCATTGTTTGATTGACAGCACTGTTCCGTCAATTATGATAAAGGTTATTCCATATTGGTTATTTATTTGTGACAGCACACCACTTCACACTGCCATATTTTGTAAGAACAAACATGTGTTCAGCGTGTTGCTAGAACATGGACGACCAAATGTTGAGATCAAGAATGCAGACGGACACACAGTCCTGTGGCTGGCATTAGAAGAGGTGAAATTACTACATTCAGTCATTATAAACTTAGGCTTGTAAAATTGAAAGAAATTGCAGAAGACATTTCATTAGTAGGTTTACCATTCAATAAGAAAGGCTCATTTCATAACTTCTTATCAGTTTAACCCTTTCCTGTTCAATCCCTTGTTTTTACGTATCTGTGATTTTATGATTAAGTAAATATTGTAGAAAGGAAGAAATTGTAACAATCAATTTCTTCTTTTTCCATAAAGTTCAATAACCTCCTGAATGGTTATTTTTCAAATTATATCCATTTTAAACTTTTGTGTGCAAAACCTTTGAGTTTTAACAGGTCTAATATTTTGCAAAACAGGAAAGGGCATATTTAAAACTTATTTCTAAGCCAATTGCCAATTCTACATATTCAGATTACTTTTCAAAAGGTGGCAGCTAGTAAGGATAATTCATGTTAAATCAAACATAGTTTGGTTTCATATATATACACCTTGTTAAGAAATCTATTTTCGTTGTTTGATCTGTAAGAGCTTTATGATTTTTAGCGCCCTCACACCGAAAGGTTGGGAGCATGTTGTTTTACCATTATCCATCTGTCCCTCTTTTTGCTTGATTTAACTAAAAATTCTAACATTTACAATTACTTTATGCCTATTCAAGATACATGTATTTAACAAGATGATCAAAACATCAATACACATCTGCAGATACCAAGGTGAAGGTAATGTGACAAAGTCATGGTCAATTGTGAAGGTAAATGTTCTGCAAAACTGAATCCAATAAAAACTCTTACAATTTCTTTCAAGTCTATTTAATATAGGATGCTTATGGCATGATGATAGATCTCATTAATGTGTGTGCAGATACCAGGGTCAAGGTCATACAACAACCTCAAGCTAACTTATCAAGGATACATTTTTCAAAAAGGCTGTTATGGCTGCATGGTGTTTAACAAGCACATCTTGTTGAATTTTGAAACATATTTTTGATGTGTAGGGCGAGAGCAAAGAAGGTGATGTAGACCAAGTATACAGTGATGATAGTTTTGCTGCCAAACTTATCACATATGGAAGTTCTCCTAATGCTGTAGAACCTGAAACGGGTATGGGCACTTAGGCTTTCTGATTATATTTTGCTTGTAGCGTGAAAATGATATATTGTTTTTACTCCATTTCTTCTTATTAGCTCACCTGAGCACAAAAGGCTCAAGTTGTTATAGCCAAATGTTTGTTGTCCATCTCCTTTTGTCTGTCTGTTTTGAAGTGGAAAAAATATTTTCTCACTAAGCAGTTAACAATATTTACTGAATTTGATGATAACATTTATTTACACATATTTATAGAATTTGAACAAAAAACTTCTCCCATTTTGAAGGTGGTGGTGATTAACTCATACCCACACAATACTGCTTTTTATGCCCCTTAAGAGAGAGGAGTTTAGGGAAACATTGTGGAAAATGAAGATATTGGTTGTGTAAAGCTATTTCTTCATATCCATGCCTCAACATCGATAAAATCAAATTGTTTACTGATGTCCCTCTATCTGTCTGTCTGCAAGCAGTTAACTTAACACAAATGATTAACATTTTGCTATTATTCAAAGACCATTGTAGGTACATGGCTCGTATGTTTGTCAAAAGTTCTTTGCATCAATATGCATCAGTTGATTGTAAGATCATGGTCATCCATGATGGTCAAGGTCACGTTTCAAGGTCACTAATTAGGCATCAGTTGCTTCTAAGGTCAAGGTTATCATTTTAGGTCAAGGTCATGTTTGAAGGTCTACTTCATGCAAATTACAACATTTTGCTGTTTTTCAAACACATTTCAAGATAGATGGCTCACATTTGAAACATAGGCATCATCTGGTTCCAGGGTCAAAGTCATCCATAAAGGTCATGGTCACTTATGAAGGTCAACTTAACCCTTTCCTGTACAAACAAGGGATTTTACGTTGCTGTAAGTTTATACTTCAGAAAACATCGTGGAAAAAGAAGAAATTGCTTGTAACAAGCAATTTCTCTTTTTTCCGCAATATTTTCTACCACTTAGGATGGTCTTATTTGAAATTGTAACCAATATTCATTTTGTCTGCGACCTCTTTTAATTTGGACCGGTCTAAAATTTCAAAAACAGGAAAGGGTTAACTCAAAAATGTAACACTTTTGCTGTAAGTTAGTTATAAGGTTTTCGTAAGCCACCACAGTCAGCACACTTATCAAGAGCACATTTCTGAAAAAAGGCCGTTACAACGGTATGGTGTTTCTCAAACACATCTTGTTCAATTTTTCTACCCAGAAATACTTAGACTTTTAAAATGTCATCAATTTGAAAATGTTGGCCAGAACTTCTTTCAGTTTGGATCACTCTAAAAGTTGTCTTCTTGTAATGGGTAAAGAAGATGACATGCATATAAATGGTTGTTGTTTAAGAAACATCTATGGCAGGCACTGTCGTAATTAGTACTAAATTCTTAAATATGCCTGACAACCTGAGATTTGTTCTATTTAATCATATCAATTTCATGTGACTATGAGTATTTGAAAAAGAACTTGATGCCTCAAAATTCTGAACAATTTATTTTTAAGTTGTCATCTGTATGTCTGTTAGTTTGTCAAGAACTTAATCCAAAATCTTATCATTCCCACATCGTACCAAAAATATCTATGGTATTTTGCTTCTATTTTATATTAAAGTTACCTCTCATAACTACACTTTCATAGATAACTTAATTTAAGTATTGTCTAATAAGCATTTTAGGTTATCTGATTTTTATATTCTTTTTTTTTTTTTTGTCATACTTCCATTTGAGTGGGCAGCAAATTAGATCCATAAAAATTTACACAAAACTAGTTAAATATTTACTTCTTGTGATCATACAGGATGATCAAGTTTTTAGCTTCATACCTCGATGAAAACAAAAATATTTTCTTCATTTCTTATTGTCAAGGTCATAGTTATCTGACAAGGTTAAAGTCATGTATCATTGTCAACTTAATGACAATTCGATGTTTGGAGGGTACTTGTGTTTCACAAACACATTTTGTTTACTTTCAAACATATACTAATAGTGATATTTCCCTTCACCAAAACTAAAATAGCATTATTTATTGCAGGAGATACAGTGTTACATCTAGCCACCAGATCTGGGAATGAGAAAGCAGCCATATTTTTAGCGACTCATGGTGCAAAACCAGGCATGTCCAATAATAAGGTGTGTAACTTATAGATCAGGGGTTTGGAATTTCAATGCCAACTTGTTTGACTAAAAGCTTTTCTACTAGAGGACAAGTACCTTTTTCAAGGCCACTTGTCTGGGGACATGTGAATACCTGTTCAAATCTTGGAATGGTACAAAATTGATCTCAAATATAACATTATATATTGGAAAATCATCAAAATGTTTATATTGAAGGGTAGAAAATATTGTGGTTAATGAAGCAAATGTTGGGTTCCAGCATTTTCTTCATCTACCAAAAATGCATTCTAAAAATTTCCCTTTACACTTTTTTTTCGGACAAGTTCTTTCTTTAATTCTGGACAAGTAGAAAATCTTCTCTTACTTGTCCTGGCAAAACCTATTTCCACATCACTGTTCATATTACTCATTATACTATGATGACATTAAGTCGTTTTTTCATATTTTAACCTTTTCCTGTACAAACCTGTGATTTTATGTCCCTGTGATTTTATACTTGAGAAAACATTGTGGAAAAGAAGAAATTTCTTTTAGCAAGCAATGTCTTCTTTTCCCACAATATTTTCTCCCACATCGGATTGTTTCATTTCAACTTGCACCCAATTTTCATTTTTGTTTGTAACCCCTTTCAATTTTGACCTATCTAGAATTGCAATAAACGGGAAAGGGTTAATGATTGCAAGAAATGTTCTCTTCAACTTTTACACTTGAGTGATTGCAGCTGTCAGTAAAATGAAATAATTGAACAATCAAATTATTCATTTGGAATAAAAGTGCATGGTGTCCTTGGACATTTACTTCAGGCATTTTAGTTGGTTTGGCAACATAAACATTTTTCTGTACAAACCTGGCATTTTATGTCACTCTGATTTTATCCTTAAGAGAACATTGTGAAAAGAAGAAATTCCTTGTAACAACCAATTTATCCTTTTCCCACAATATTTTTTTAGCTCACCTGAGCACGTAGTGCTCAAGTGAGCTATTGTGATCGTCTTTTGTCCGGCGTCCTTCGTGCGTCGTGCGTCGTCCTTCAACAATTTCTTTAAACGACATATCCTCCTAAACCACTGGGCCAATTTGAACCAAATTTGGCAGAAATGTTCCTTAGGTGGTCCCCTTCAAAAATAGCTAAAAGATTTGAAATCCGTTAAAAACTCTGGTTGCCATGGCAACAAAAGTGAAATTTTAAAATAATCTTTAAAAATCTTCTCCTCCTGACCCAGAAGGCGTAGAGCCTTGATATTTTGCATGAAGCATCAGTATATTGACCTCTTTCAAAATAGCTAAAATCATGATCCTCGGGTCCCCAGGGGCGGAGCCCCAGGGGGGTGGGGTTTATATAGAAATAAAGAACGATTTTTTAAATGACATCTCCTCTCAAACCACTGGGACGATTTGAACCAAATTTGGCAGAGATGTTGCTTAGGTGGTTCCCTTCGAAAAAAAGCTAAAAGAATTGAAATCCGTTAAAAACTCTGGTTGCCATGGCAACAAAAGTGAATTTTTAAAATAATCTTTAGAAATCTTCTCCTCCTGACCCAGAAGGCATAGAGCCTTGATATTTTGCATGAAGCATCAGTATATTGACCTCTTTCAAAATAGCTAAAATCATGATCCTCTGGTCCCCAGGGGCGGAGCCCCAGGGGGGTGGGGTTTATATAGAAATAAAAAATATTTTTTTAAATGACATCTCCTCTCAAACCACTGCGCCAATTTGAACCAAATTTGGCAGAAATGTTGCTTAGGTGGTCCCCTTCAAAAATAGCTAATAGAATTGAAATCCGTTAAAAACTCTGGTTGCCATGGCAACAAAAGTGAAATTTTAAAATAATCTTCAAAAATCTTCTCCTCCTGACCCAGAAGGCGTAGAGCCTTGATATTTTGCATGAAGCATCAGTATATTGACCTCTTTCAAAATAGCTAAAATCATGATCTTCGGGTCCCCAGGGGCGGAGCCCCAGGGGGGTGGGGTTTACATAGAAATAAAGAACAATTTTTTAAATGACATCTCCTCCCAAATCACAGGGCCAATTTGAACCAAATTTGGCAGAAATGTTCCTTAGGTGGTCCCCTTCAAAAATAGCTAAAAGAATTGAAATCCGTTAAAAACTCTGGTTGCCATGGCAACAAAAGTGAAATTTCAAAATAATCTTTAAGAATCTTCTCCTCCTGACCCAGAAGGCGTACAGCCTTGATATTTTGCATGAAGCATCAGTATATTGACCTCTTTCAAAATAGCTAAAATCATGATCCTCGGGTCTCCAGGGGCAGACCCAGGGGGGGGGGGGGTATAGGCATGAAGCATAAGTTCACAGACTTCTTTCTTATTTCTGAAATTATAACCCATGGAAAAAGTTTTTTCCTTCTTTCAAATCGGCACTAAAGCCTTGGAATTTGTAATTTGGACTTTTGGATTCCCAGGTTCATAGTCTTTATATGTAATTGTGGCCCACTTGTTTCATAATCCTAACCTTAACATGAAATTAGACTGTTGAAAGAAAAAGAGCCTTTATCTCAGGTGAGCGCCCCAGGGCCAACGGCCCTCTTGTTTCTTTACCACATAGTCTCGCTTCCCTGTCAGAGGTCTGCTGACATGGCCTGAAATCCATCAGTTATTCTTAACCCATTCCTACACAATAAATTTTAGACTGGTCCTAATTGAAAGAATCTGCAGACAGCAATTTCAATTTTATGGATTATTATTTTATTTTATTTCTTTTTTTTTTGTCTTTTCGGATAGAAAATATTGTGGTCAATGAAGAAATTTGCTTGATACAAGCAATTTGTTCATTTTCCACAATGTTTTCCACAGCCTTTTTCTTGAGGGGCGTAAAAATGAGGGCTTGTGTGGGAACGGGTTAAGACATATACTGTAAAAAGTTGCCAAATGATTAAAGATTTATCAATCTGACAAAGTCTTGTATGGAACTTACTTATGGTCTTTACTAAAGAATACAAAAATGTTTTGTACTCAATTTCTTTTCATGGAGATATGGAATTCTTTCAGTCAATCAGAATTCACGAATACTGATAAAGACATGACTAAATCTACCGTATTTTCCCGATATGTTCGGACACCCGAAATTTTCGGACACCATTAATTATTTTCAAAAATAATTTATTTTTTGTCCCTAATTTCGGACACAGAATGGATTTGACATCCCTAAATTTTCGGACACGTACTTACGAAGTAAAAATCTTGTCAACGACTAAAGACGTACCTTACCTGTTTAACCATTCATGAGATCGTTTATATCACTGTAAGACGTATTTCTTTGTTTGCCATTAGTTAATCTCCTGTTTATTAGTTTGACACGTTGATATTCCAGTCAAGCTTTACAATACGTGACATTATAAATTAACACCTACAGACAAACTTTTTATGCAAAACTAAACATTCTTGTAAGGTATAGAAAGAACTACGACGAACAGTCAAAGAGACTCGGGAGTAATCTTAACGGAAGGGTTACTTCATTACTAAATTAAATCGTCGTAACCCAAAGCTTGTTCATGTGAAAGACGCCTTGTTCTTATTTATATTGTGTTTAATCAATTTAAAATCGGGCTAGTAGACGACGATCGGATATTGCGAGGTTTAATCATGCTTCCTAGACTAGCGCACAATTGGCGATGGTTTACAAATTGGACCGATTCATTTAGTAAAAGACGGTTAAGCAGACCTCGGTGTCAACATGCCATAATATGTCTAGACTTATAACAAGTAAAGCAATAGCGCCGTATGTCTATCGATACACGTAAAAGATGCGTGTATATGCTTTAAATAACTGGACAGTGTTAGTAGTTCGACACGTCACCATGGAGACGTCCCGATCGAGCGTCGCTGAAAGTTGGACGATAGCCAAGATTTACCCTTACCTTATTCTAATCCGAACACAGAGAAAGATTTTTTACCATCTTAACATAAACTGATTTTGCATAAATCTGATGTTTAAGATGATGAAAAAAATCGCAAATGAAAAACGGTCGTATAGATGACTGTTTTTCCTTCGCCGTCGAAAGGCAACCAAAAATGTCGTAGCTACAGCTTATTCCTGGAGAAGTTACGGCATTTAATCGCCCACCGACTATTTGTGTTTGAATTGAACACTTTCTGATTCTGTATCCTGTTGCCTTTCTTTTCATTGTTATTTTTTTCCTTTTCAGACAGAAGTGATGGCCGAAAATCACAGAAATGTATCAGCCGATCTATTGTCTATTTGTTGTATCTATCGAATAAAATATTTGAAAGTGAAGCTAGTCCTTGTTATTTTTTGAAAGTGAAGCTAGTCCTTGTTATTTATTTAGGGACATGACATAAAACTTCAGAAAAAACATCCCAAACGAAATCACGCATTTGAGACGTCGTCCGTCGTCTGCCAAAACGTCGTCATTACGGAGAATTGTATAAATACAATGCTTTGTTTGGATGTAGCAGACTCATATGTTTAGTTGATGGGCGACAAAAATGTTGTGACTACAGCTAGATATAGCAGTAGTGATAGTATTTTCCGTCGACCTACGGGGATAATGATTTTATAACGACCTGGAACCATGTAAAGGTTGAACAACATAACGTAGGATTGATCTCCATACGAAACAAATAAACTCATATGCAATTTGTTCTGAATTTTATTTTAATGAAATATTTTCGAATCTTCACCTCCCATTAGATTACTTCTCGAAAAGTACACAGTCACCTGAAAATAAATGAACAAATACATTATTCAATCGGATTACGTACAAACAAATTCCATCAAATATTTAATAGATCGAGTAGGGATAAAGGTCAATTATTGCATCATCTCAAATGCGTACCCGGCCCTATTTCTTTTTTAACTGTAATGTTATTTTTGTGAACCTGTGTAAAGCTGTTTCATATTATTGTACTGTTTGGCCGCGGATATTTATGAGGATTCTATTACTGGAAACTTTAAATGAGACAATTTTTTTGGATTAATCACGCATTTGTCGGCGTTTTAAAAATCCTTCGACTCGTCCGTAAATCTCCCGCCGTGAGCATTTACCCATATATATGACGGACTTTCGCCGCAGTACAGTTGTAACCCTAAAAGTTCGGACACTAAGGAAAATAATTTCCTTAATTTTCGGACACAAAAAATATTAATTATTTTTTCCTGTCCGGACATTAAGGGAAAATACGGTAAATTGGTTTACTTTGTTTCAGCGGGAGACTGCCTTACATCTAGCCTGTGAAAATGGCCTTATTAAACTAGTTAAAGTGTTACTTGACAAGGGATCCAATCCAAATGCACAGACAGCTAAAATAGTGAACCCTGCTGGGGGCCTCTCTTCAGACTTTCTCACAGAAGGGGAGATAATTCCTGTGTCAGAGCAAACACCTTTACATTTAGCACTTCTAAAGGATCATAGTGAAATTGTTGATGTGTTTTTACTATTCAAGTGTAAGTTTTAAGTTATTTTTCATCTAACTCCCACTGCCTTAGGGTCAATTTGGTAACCAGCTCTACTCCTGAACAGAAGATATATTCTACCTTAACCCATTCCCACTCAGTGAGGCTTTTAGACGCCCTCAAGGAAAAAAGCTTTGGAAAACATAGTGGTAAATGAAGAAATTGCTTGTTACATGCAATTTCTTCATTTTCCTTAATGTTTTCTACCGAGAAAGTTGAAAAGATCTGAAATTTCATAAATTTTAAATTGTGGTCAGCAACTCCTTTCAATTTTGACCTGTCTAAAATTTTGTCGTCTGGTAATGGGTTAAAGAAAATCATCTGGCGTATGGGTTATTAATGGATTCATGGCCTGGCCCACTGAGCTACAATAGGAATTTCCACTCCGATATTTAATGGCATTATTTTGCAAAATATGACTAGTAGCATGTAGCAAAATGGTTAGTTGGCCACCTAAACGTTGTAACTAAAGCTTTGATAGGGTGTAGTTATGACATTAAAGTTACAAAACTGACAAAAATGCTTTACATAAATTTCAGAGTTCAAAGTTCACTTCCAAACTGTTGAAATGATTTGAATGGATAATTTATTGTTTGATTTAAAGCCATGATCTGTCAATTAACCTAATACCAGATAAAAAAAAATTAAACTGGTTCAAATGAAAGACCAGACAGACCCAAATCAATAGTGGATATGGATTTGAAAAAAAAAGGGAAAAATTCCTTGTCACAAGCAATTTCTCATATAAACCATGACCGGATGCCCAAATTCAAGACTGGTCCAAACTCAAAGAAGTTGTAGATGACAACTTTGTCTTTAATTTTTGGGTAGATAACATTATTGAAAATGAAGAAATTGCTTGTTACAAACAATTTCTTCATTTTACACAATGTTTTCCAATGCTTTTTTTTTGAGGTGTCTAGAAATGTGGGATTGCGTAGAATTTTTTTTTAACTTCAATGTTTTCCTCACTGAAGTATCTAATGGGTTTCTTTTAATTTGGACATTAAACTCCTTAACCAATTCCCACACAATGACGCTTTTGGACGCCCCTTAAGTAAAACAAATGTGAAAGCATTGTGTAAAATGGAGAAATTGCATGTGACAAGCAATTTCTTCATTTTACACAATGTTTTCTATCCAAAAAGTTGAACAAATCTAAAATTGAGTAAACTTTAGATTGTCTTCTGCTACTTCTTTCAATTTAGACCGGTCTAAAATTTTGCCGTCTGGAAACAGGTTAAATAAACCTGGATACTTTATGGTAAAATGAAAATGTGAAATCCTGTTAATTGCAACACCATCTTTTGTTGCAAATGACAGGATGTTGCTATTAAAAGGTTGAATACGTTTTTAGCTCCCCTGAGCACGAAGTGCTCTGGAGGAGCTATTGTGATCGGTCATCGTCCGTCCGTCCGTCCGTCCGTTCACAATTACAAAAAAATCTTCTCCTCCTAAAGTAATTATGGAATTTCAACAAAACTTCACAGAAATGATCCTTAGGTCATGCTCTTTCAAAATACTTCAAAGAATTGAAATCCATGAAGAACTCTGGTTGCCATGGCAACGGAGTGAAAAAACTTAAAAAATCTTCTCCTCCAAACCATAAAGCCTAGAGCTTTGATATTTGGTATATATCATCATCTATTGACCCTCTACCAAAATACTTCAAAGAATTACTGTATTCTGAAAATTAGCCCTTTTCTTAATGATCCCTGATTTTACATAGAAATAAAGAAGGAAATCTTTAGAAATCTTCTTCTCCCAAACCATAAAGCCTAGAGCTTTGATATTTGGTATATATCATCATCTATTGACCCTCTACCAAAATACTTCAAAGAATTACTGTATTCTGAAAATTAGCCCTTTTCTTAATGATCCCTGATTTTACATAGAAATAAAGAAGGAAATCTTTTAAAATCTTCTTCTCCCAAACCATAAGGCCTAGAGCTTTGATATTTAGTACAAATCATCATCTATTGACCCTCTACCAGAATACTTCAAAGAATTACTGTTTTCTGAAAATTAGCCCTTTTCTTAATGATCCCTGATTTTACATAGAATTAAAGAAGGGAAACATTAAAAATCTTCTTGTCCCAAACCATAATGCCTAGAGCTTTGATATTTTGCAAATATCATAATATATTGACCCTCTACCAAAATACTTCAAAGAATTACCCTATTCTGAAAATTAGCCCTTTTCTGTGCGATTCCTGATTTAACAAAGGAATAAAGAAGGAAATCTTTGAAAATCTTCTTCTCCCAAACCATAAAGCCTAGAGCTTTGATATTTGGTACATATCATCAGCCGTTGACCCTCTACCAAATTACTTAAAATATTGGCCCTTTTCTGTGCAATCCCTAATTTTAGTTAGGAATAAATAATGATATCTTTGAAAACCTTCTTCTCCTAAACCATTAGGCTTACAGCTTTTATACTTGGTATGTATTGATGTCTATACTTCAAAGCATTACCATATTCAGGGAATTAGTTCTATATGGTGGGATCATCAATATTCCTAGGATTAAAATAGAAATCTGTAAACATCTTCTCCAAAATAATTAGACAGAGGGCTTTGCCATTTTGTTTATATCATAAAGCCATGAACCATCATACTCAGGGGAGCAATTTAGGACCATCATGGTCCTCTTGTTTAATCTAATGTTGATGCATCCGGCTATTGCAAACAAGGAGGGAATTGCTATTATCAGGGTTGTAATTCACAGGATTCCTCTGTGCTACTATATACAAAGATCATAAGATTTGCCATGACTTTGTTCTCAGTAAGAAGGAAAATAGTGCAATTGTCAGAATTGATATGAATGTATGGATTTTATGCATGATTCTGTCTGATATGCAAAAGACTAAGATTTTTCTTAGACTTTCTCTGTGCAGATCCTTGATTTTACATCCCTGTAATTTTATAGTTAAGAAAAAAAATGTGGAAAGAGAAGAAATTGCTTTAAACAATCAATTTCTTGTTCTTCCACAATATTCTTTACCGCATAAGATGTTTTATTATATACCTATAAATGATATGAATTAAAATCTGGCTATCTAATACAACTCGACAGAGAAAAAATCAATATTCAGCGTGTACTAAAAAAACGTATTCGTCAAGTACCGTAAAACAGGAGCTACTTTTTTGTGTATTGACGTTCGGGGTTTTTTTTTGTTTTTTTTTTCGTAAAGATGGTTATTTCTTAATCATTTAAGAGAATTTTCATAATGTCATTACCTAAAGGTATATGATAAAAGGAATATTACAACAGTGTGTTTTTATAGTTGTTATTATCGTGTTCTGGAAATGTGTGTAGGTATTTTTTATTGGACTCGACCTTCAGTCTCATCCAATAAAAAAATACCTACACACAATTCTTGAACACAATAACAACAAATAGAAAAACACACTGTTGTAATATTCCCTATTTATTTTCTAACTACACACACTATTCATTGTCATCTCCTTTAATTTGAACAAGTTTAAAATTCCATAAAGGAACAAGGATGAAGTAGAAGAAAGAAGTCGAATAATTTTTTTCAACATTTTGTCCAACATATATAAAACCTAAGAAAAAACAACAACTGAAAATGAAATTTCTGTGCCATAAGGTACATTTTTCCAAATCCCATCTGATATTTAATTTCTCTCAATAGTAGAGGCAGCCCAGACCTCGGACAATACAAAGATTATTCCAAACTTTAACATCAAGGATTCGGATGGACAGACAGTTCTTGGCTTAGCTCTGTGGAAAAACCTGTATGAAGATGCATCCAAACTTCTCGGTGCTGGAGCGAATATCAACGAGAAAAATAATGAAGGGTTAACACTGTTACATCAAGCTATAGAAAATCAGGATCTATCTGGGGCTTTATTTCTCATCGAACATCAGGCAGATCTGACTATCAAGTGAGTTAATCATTATTAACTAATAAACCCTTTACCAGACAACAAATTTTAGACCTATTTGAAAGAAGTTGACTAAGACATTTCAAATTGCACTTAAATTGGGAAACAAGTGCCAAGTAGGACAGAAAAGTTTGATAAGAAAAAGAGAAACTACTTGTTACAAGCAACTTCTCCTTTTCCCACAAAGTTTTCCAAGATTGTATGTCTTCATTTTTTGGTAATGGATTACCAGACAACAAAATTTAATATTGTTTCAAATTGAAAGAAGATGTAGAAGAGAAATTCAACTGTCTTCTTTTTTGAAAATTTTTTCCTTTATTATTTAAAGTAGTGCATGAGGATGCAGAAATGTTACTAGACTGGTCCAAATTCAAAGGAGTTGCAGATGACAATTTAATTTTTTTTGTAAATTTTAGATTTTCAACTTTCTGTGTCGAAAACACAAAGTGCTCTGGGTAAGCTATTGTGATCGGTCATCGTCCATTGTCTGTCTGTCCGTTCACAATTATGAAAAAATCTTCTCTTCCTGAACTAACCATAGAATTTCAACAAAACTTCACAGAAATGATCCTTAGGTCATGCTCTTTCGAAATACTTCAAAGAATTGAAAGCCATGGCAACAGAGTGAAAAAACTTAAAAAATCTTCTCCTCCCAAGCCGTAAGGCCTAGAGCTTTGATATTTGGTACAAATCATCATTTATTGACCTTCTACCAAATTACTTCAAAGAATTACTGTATTCTGAAAATAAGCCCTTTTCTGTGCAAACCCTGATTTTACCTAGAAATGAAGAAGGAAAACTTTAAAAATCTTCTTCTCCCAAACCATAAGTCTCAGAGCTTTGAAATTTGGTATACATCATAATCTATTGAACCTCTACCAAAATACTTCAAAGAATCACCATTTTCTGAAACTTAGTCCTTTTCTGTGCGATCCCTGATTTTACCTAGAAACAAAGAAAGAAAACTTTAAAAATCATCTTCTCCCAAACCATAATCTGAAGAGCTTTGATATTTTGTACAAATAATCATCTATTGACCCTCTACCAAAATATTTCAAAGAATTACCGTATTCTGAAAATTAGCCCTTTTCTGTGCAATCCCTGATTTTACATGGAAATAAGAAGGAAAACTTTAAAAATATTCTTCTCCCAAACCATAAGGTCTAGAGTTTTGACATTTTGTATATATCATCTATTGACATCTACCAAATACTTCATAGAATTACCATATTCTGAAAATTAGCCCTTTTCTTTGCTATCCCTGATTTTACAAAGAAATAAAGAAGGAAATCTTTAAAAATCTTTTTCTCCCAAACCATAAGGCCAAAGGCTTTAATATTTAGTGTGTAATAACACCTATTGACCCTGTACTAAAATACTTCACAGAATTACTGTATTCTGAAAATAAGCCCTTTTCTGTGCAATCCCAGAAAGGAGTAATGAAGGACATCATAGAAAATGTTCTCCTTCTAAATCATAAGGCCTAGAGCTTTGATATTTGGTATGTATTACTGCCTATTGACCTCTACTTAAGTCCTTCAAAGAATTACCTTACTCTTGAAATTAGCTCAATATGGCTGGTTCTTCACTATACCTG
This sequence comes from Fragum fragum, assembly GCA_946902895.1. Taxonomy (NCBI): domain Eukaryota; kingdom Metazoa; phylum Mollusca; class Bivalvia; order Cardiida; family Cardiidae; genus Fragum; species Fragum fragum. The sequence continues at coordinate 40,883,801 of OX336376.1, read as the reverse complement.
GGATTAAAGAAGAAAATCTCTAAAAAATCTTCTCCAAAATGATTAGGTGTAGGGCTTTGATATTTTGTATTTTGTATATTATATAATAAAACCATGAGCCATCATACTCAGGGGAGCGATATTGGACCATCATGGTCCTCTTGTCTAACTATAGTATCCTAAGTTTTAAAGTTCTTTGACTTCAAACTGTGGTTTATATTTTCATCAATTTGGGATCACTAAAAAGAAAAAAAAATATTTCCTTTAAAAAAAGACTCACATGATTTATTTCAGCTAAGCAGTATAATCCCATTCAATGAAACAGATTATTTGTATTATATATATTATTCAAACAATTTGTCATAATGGACCTCAGAAGGGTATACAGTCCTTTATAAGGTCGGTCAGAAGAGGAAATATAGGTAGCATATTAACCTTTGTCATGCTGAATAATATCCTTTTCAGAACTGCGTTAAAATCAAAGGGCTGATAGCACCGGGTGCAAACATTGTAGGTTAACCTATTCCCACTCAGTGACGCCTTTAGACGCCCCAAAGGAAAAAAGTTTTGGAAAACAATGTGGAAAATGAAGAAATTGCTTATTACTAGCAATTTCTTCATTTTCCACAATGTTTTCTTCCCAGAAAGTTGAAAAAATCCAAAGTTTCAGTAACTTTAAATTGTCGTCTGCAACTTCTTTGAATTTGGGCCAGTCTAAAATTTCACTGTGTGGGAATGGGTTAATAATTCTTTTTAAAATTTACTATATATACAACTCTGGCTTAACCCTTTCCCATTTTTTTGAAATTTTAGACTGGTCCAAATTGAAAGAGGTTGCAGAGGACAATGAAAATTAGATTCAATTTGAAATGAAACCATCCTGTGTGGTGTTACAAGCAATTTCTTCTTTTTCCATAATGTTTTCCCAATCATAAAATCACCTTGACATAAAATCCCAGGTTTGTACAGGAAAGGGTAAAAAGGGACAAGCAGGAAATGTAGACTATGATCAGACTGCAGTCTGGTCTTTGTCTATAGCTCCTGCCAAAACAGGAATATTCCAGATTCACCATGACAAGGGTTTAATACATCTTCTTGCATCTCATGCTCTGTTTCTCATCCAGTGTAAGCATTATGATACAATTTGGTTATGACAAATCTGGAGACAGCTTTGTTTACTTTAACCTATTCCCTCACAATCCCTCCTTTTTATGCCTCTCAAGAAATAAAAGCTTTGGAAAACATTGTGGAATATGAAAAATATGATTTGTTATCCACAATGTTTTTTCTATCTTAGAAGATGAAAATATTTTAAATACCATCAACTTAAAATTGTTGTCTGCAGCTTCTTTCAATTTGGACCAGGCTATAATTTTATTGTGTCCTGGTTTCTTTTAACAACACTAACTAAACACAATAAAATGTGAATTTACCCATTTCCACATAATGATGCTTTCTGATGCCCCTATAAAAACAATTGTAAAAACATTGTGTTAAATGAAAAAAATGCTTGCATCTAGTAATTTCTTGATTTTCTATGTTTTCTACCCAAAGAGTTGAAATACCTTAGAGTTCACAAACTTATAATTGTTGCATGCAACTCCTTTCAATTTGGACCAGTACTAAAATTTGCC